>CM077014.1:117468396-118668396 GCA_039090855.1 Macrothele yani | reverse complement strand
TCAAGATTTCTGGTGCATCACGTAGATGGCCGAGCGCGGGTACGCCGATTACCAACGGCGGTTATGGCACCTGGAAGCACTGTTAAAACAGGCCGGCTGCGTTGGTGCTATGCTGTGGGCGATGTTTTCTTGGGACACTTTAGAGCCCAATAGCACAATCCCTGACAGTGTCAGTTACCTGAACATTGTTGTGAACTAAGTTAACCCATTCACGGCAACTGTGTTCCCTGCTGGTGATGGCCATTACCAACAGGATAATGCGCCATGCCACACTGCCATAATCGTCAAGGAGTGGTTCGAGGAACATGCTGGTGACTTTCTGTTAATGCCCTGACCTCCAAATTCACCTAACATGAACCCAATCGAAAATTTGTGGCTCGACTTGAAAAAGCGGGAAGTAGAGGGCCTGCTGTTGACATTATGGTACTAGATACCCCAGGATAGCTATAGCCACCTCATCGAATCGATACCTCGCCGAGTGGCCACTGTTTTGTGGGCTAAAGGGAGTCCTACAGTTTATTAGGCAGGTGGTCATAATATAATGGCTCATAGGTGTATTTTTCATATGTTTTCCAATTTTTCTAGCACGTAGTTTAACCACTAGGGGGATGTAAGTGCTGAGTTTTGACTGTGCCATACAACGTGTAAGGTAAATACGTTGTATGGTGCAAATAGAAATGAACACTTACACACGATAAACAGAACCGTGTCTTCGATGCGGAGACCCGATTTGGAAAATCCCATTTGCCTTAGATATCTTCCGTAGCACGCATTTCAGACGCTAGTGACCGAAGTAGATATTTATTTGTGTATATGTTTTACTAATTGTGCAGAAATCTGGCTGATAATTATTTTTACTAATTGTGCAGAAATCTGGCTGATAATTATTTTTTCTCTTAATTGGTTCAATAGACTATGAAGAACTGTTTACATTACGCATTTTAAATTATGCGCAGACTCTCTTGCAGGCTTAAATTTGCGTAAATGCGCTCTGTTTTCACTGAATTTATTTTTCTAAAAACCTGCACTGATTCTTTTTTTTTTTTTTTTTTTTTTTTCGTGTCGGAAAAGATTTAAAAGAACGGCTCATTAAACCCAAAAATGGGGTGCCGTCTTTCTTGTTTTTCACTATGAGAGTACTTGTAGCGTGTGGTCGTTGTATGCCCTAATTGTGTGCAAAAATTTGCTTTCTGGAAAAAAAAAATTATACGAATAAAATCCTTGTGCTGCAGTTCTTTACGAGAAAATTTAAACTAAGTGACTGGTTTTAGAAGAGATATTTAAAACCAAATTCACATATTTGTGTACTTTAGCCTGAACTGAAATGAAAGCGCGAATGCTAACCTAATTTCGAATTTATTAAGCCTGTACTCATGCGAGGTTGTGCCGTGAGTTGAGCCTATCCTTGCCGTGTGAGTAAGAACAGCAACGAAGAAAAAGCATTGTATGCGAAATTTCTGTCGCATTCAGGACTTGGGCAGTCCAGCAATCAGAGAACGTACAGTAGCGCCTCATTTTACGCGGGGGTTACGTTCCGACAACACCGCGTAAAGCCAAAACCGCGTGTATTCAAAACCAATGTAAAACAACATACACAATAAATCACTTTACAAGTTTTTTTTTTCATTATATACGTACGGAATTATTCGCTTACATATATCTATTACAGTATAATGTGTATTTTACAAAGAACAATGTATACGTACTTCTGTTACAGTTAAAATATGAGAGATAGCATGGTGCAAATTCCTGTGCATACCTATCTAATCGTTGCCTTCACTAAGTAACACTACTGCGGGGTCGTCAACGCTGAGGTTCAAAGCTGATGCAGTAGTTAGAGACTGTTATAATGAATATAGCTTTTAACTACTAAGCTAATTATAATGAATTCAGCTTCTTCTAATGCTTTATAATGAATATAATGCTTCTGCTACTAGTTTCTTCTAGTAATGGTTGTTGTTTGTTAATTATATCATGAATAAACTTTCCTGCTAGTAGTGTAGTAATAATAATGAACAAGCTTTTAACTGCTAGTAATGTTGTAGTAGTAATTAAGATGAATAAAGTCTTATGCTGGTTGTTAATAATAATCACCTAATGAAATAAACCTAACAGCCAAACAGAGATCTGACAAAACTATGAACTGAGAAAAACGTACTTACAACAAATTCTTTATTAGTGAAACTTCTGGCTCTCACATAAACGAAGATCTCTTTATACAACAACAGCTTTCTGACACATAAACCACAGCTCACTCTACGCACATCAACAAAAAGCTCTCTCACATAAACAAACGCTCTCTCTATACAACAACAAACGCTCTCTCTCTCTCGGTATCGTTGAACGCGCCTATTTATACTGGCTACCACCACGTCATGACTTACACTCATTGCCAGTTCTCATTCAGCGGGTGAAATAACATCTCGTTCAGTAAGAAGATAATTTACATAGTAAAATAAAATAACCAGAGATAGTAAAAATCAAAAGGAAAGTGAATCGAGAGTATACGTTACACTGTGAGCAAGGCAATGAGGAGCTAGTAAAAGCAGTTTTTTTTTTTTTTTCTGGAAACACATCGTTATTTGCAACTGTTGCCGTTGCGTCTTTAGCTGCTGAAAAATAGCATAAAACGGCATTAAATAGTCCGCAATACTTCGGTTTATTTCAAGGCTGCGTTCCATGGAGGGATCATAGTTAGAAATTAAATCTTTCAAGTGCTGTTGCATTCAGGACTTGGGCAGTCCAGCAATCAGAGAAACGGAGTACAGTAGTGCCTCATTTTACGCTGCTAGGAAAATTCCAGCAATCTTGGGCAGATTACCGCTGGTAGTTTCATCTTGCTCGTCGGCGTCGTCGGCGTCATCATCATCTTCGTCCGAGGAAGTTTTCACAAGTTCTTCTAACTCTTCATTTGTCAACGGTTCTTGATGTCCAATCAAATTTGTTATTTCTTCCTCCAGAATATCGACAAAGCCTTCACCCCCCTATGTGAGTAATATGTTTTGCTTCCTCGTTGATGGTAGGAAAACCTTTAAAATCATTGACACAGTCACACCACAGGAGCCGCTAGCACGCATTGATTGATTCTATCGTAGCTCCATTTCCCATGTGATATAAATCTAGCAGTGGGGCTGACCGCGTATAACTGAATCCGCGTAAAATAAATCCGCGCAAAATGCGGCACCACTGCAATTGCCCCCATGCAATCGTCCCCTCTGTCTCCACTGTTTATTTCCACTCGTTTTGGGGCGTTCGTTACCTCCTGTTGAACAACTTGCCGAAATGCGAAATAGACTGTTGCATCAACCAATAGAAAGTTCGTTTTCTTTTGACGGTGAGTACTTGCTTATAGTGCGTAATATTCTAGATGATCCTTTTTTATTCAGTTGAGAAATTGTACGGTTACATTTTGGTAAATTTCTTGCCTTTCTGAAGCACTAAAATGCTTCAAGATAATTTAAGCAAACTTCAAAAGGGTAATAAGGTAACGAATGATGCAGAATTAATGTCTTTCGATTCCCTAAGTTCTATAGAAAAATCCGAATGTGTAAGCAACGGAAGTCCAACCTCATACCTGAGTCGCTTAACATCGTCGTTAAGTATATGCAGGTTAAACATACAAACTTATTACATATTTCAATGCTTCTATTTACCAGACAAGATTTGCAGTGTTTTAAATCTCTAAAGCTGTTTTGTTGGCCGTGTTTATTATTTTCTAATGAAACTGTTTACCTTTTCCCTAACGAAAAAAAAAATTAAAACTCAAAATTGTCAAAATCCAGAATTTAAACAGTAGAACTGTACTTGTAATCCGAATCTATGGGCACAAAACAAAAATGAAAGGTTTCAAGCTTTCGCACATCAACCAAATAGCTTTTTCGAGGAAAGTAACCCCCCTCCCTCCCTCCCTCCCTCCCTCCGAGGTTAAAAAACTTTTTCGCCTGGTAGTTTCCAAGTCATAATAATCCCATGCTATATGGAAAGTTTATGGACTCGAAAAATCGTGTTACAAAAAAATTTCGAACCTGAATTCACTCAAAAAAACGTATACTACTCATTTTGATTTAGGTGAAAAAGTGAATTAAATGCTTTTTACTCTTCCCCTGGATTAAACAGTAATACAATCTACAAATTGTTGAAAGCTTCTCAGGAACTTGGTTTGGATAAATACTTGAGGGAACTATTAATACTACGTTGTGCCATCAAATTGTGGGAATAAAAACCTATTCACGCAATATATGCAAAGACAAGACATTATCTAAAAATTTTTTTAATAACAATTGAAAAAGTTCTGCTGAAGATTTTGATGTCGAAGCCTGTATTTGAAGACAAAGTAACGGAAGAATAAAAAAGAATCGTAGAATAGAATTCTGCTAATTTTTTATTTTTTGCATGCCTACTCATAAAGTTCAAGGCACGCCACTGGAGAGTACCCATCAAATTTTCCTCCAACCGTAATGTAAGATTGGGCTAAAATCACACGGTCTCGAAAAAATACGTGCATTAAAAATTTTGTATGGAGTTTTCCAGATTCCTCGAGACCTTTTTGCTATCTGTTCGTAACCCTGGACGTTACGGCCAATGGCCGTATGTAGCTGTTACAGATCTGGTTAGCTCAGGTCTTTGGTTTCCAATTACAAGATATAATCGAAATTCTCCAAGTTGAATGCCGAACTATTTCTGTCCATCACTTTTCAAAAATTAGGATAAGCGTATTAAAAAAAACGGGTGTCTGGGGGGATTTCTGAAAAAATTAACAAAAGGTTAAGTGAACAATACAAAAATGACTGATCTAAAAATAGCAACGTCATATTGAAAAGCGTGCCCCGCTTCGTTCCGTGAGAAGTAGAGTTGGTCATAACCGGAAAGATGGACACACTGGCCACTAATGACAAGTACCAGAGAAACATCAAAGTAATTCCAATTCCAATTAAGATTCGATTTCGAGGTAGAAATTCGATCCGAACAACTGCGACAAAACTCATTAAAATGTTATTCCATTGTTAAAGTTTGCACCTTAATCCATAATTAATTGAAGGAAGTTTTGAGGTTATAAAAGATATTCGCAATAAATTAAAATGAGCACTTCCATTGCATTGTGAATCAAAGACTTGTACAGATTTCCTGACAGTTAAAATCATTTCCGCGTCTGATATTGATTATACTATAGTTATGCTTTCGAGAATAAATTTATCACAAAGTACGTTACTTTGCCGTTGATTTGGAAGAGTAAACAATCTGCCATTACAGAACCGACCCTCCACCTCTCCTCTTTTTTTTTACTGGTGCTTATTTAAAGATGTAATATAATATTCAGATAATTATTCACTTATTCCAGATATGAAAATGATTATACACTATAGCAATCAAGATGATTACATGTTATGGTAAACCAGATCATCAGTTGTAATTTTTAATTAAATTTAATTGACTGTAGTGGTAGGTTTAGCTACAATTTAAGGCCTACATGCTTAAATTCTTACATTGTTTAGTCAAACAACTTTGTCTCTGAACACTTATATAAAGCACTAGAAAAAGTAGAAATCATTAATGGCCAAAGGTATGAATCATCTGAAACAACTTGTGTGAATCAATTTTTATCGTTTGATCAATGGCACTTCAGAACAAGTATTCCAATACACTAGCCAGAATATAAACTTGCTGGCATCAATTCCCATAACATTCACAATTCTACGTAATCGCAAAAATGTATTCCTAGCAAGACGCTATATCAAATGCATTTCTTAAAAGACGATATATCAGAATGCGCTTCTAACAAGTCGCTATATCGAATGCACATCTAACTAGCAAGTTGCTCTCACGAATGCATAGCTAACTAGTAAGTTGCTCTCACGAACGCACAGATAACTAGCACGCTGCTCTCAAAATAAACCGCTACTGTAAATACTACACACTGTATATGTAAGTTGCTCTCACAAATGCATTCCAACTTAATCGCTCTTAACATCTGCAGACTTCCCATGTCAATGATGCCAAACTTAGAAAGATAATAAAAAAAAATAATGTGTAGTTCAAGCAGAAAACGTTTAACGAGAACAAACTAAATTTACATAAAAACACAGAAACTCAAAGGAAAAGTTAGCCGCACCGGTGGCGCAGTGGTTTAAGCGCTGGTTCATGACCCTTCATCCGTGATGAGGTCCGGGTTCGAATCCAGATGAGGCGTGGATGTTGTGTTGGTCTTATGGCACTGGCTGTCTCCCTTCCTTGGGACCAATGGCCCTAAAGTTAGGGATGGCCGACTGCCTATAGCCCATTGATTTGCTCACGGTGGTCGTTAAACGCACCAATAATATGATTTTCTCACGGTTGTCGTTAAACGCCCCAATAATATGATTTGCTCACGGTGGTCGTTAAACGCCCCAATAAAAAAAAAAAAAAGGAAAGGCTAACAAAGAGGTTGCTTCGCACATTCATGTCACAATCAATATTATCAGTTAAGCAAAAAGCATCAAGATTTCTTCTGAAGCGCAGACTATTTTGTATCATTCTCGCATTGACCACAGCAATCAGCAAATCGCAAAATATATCAACAACGCCCCGGTGGCACAGTGATCTAAGTGATGGCTTCTGATTATTCGTCCGAAAGGGATCCGGGTTCGAATCCCGGTGAGGCATGGATGTTGTGTTCGTCTAATGGCACTGGTTCTCTCCCTTCCCTGAAACCAGTGGCCCTAAATTAGGGATGGGCGACGGCTTATAGCCCATTGAGTTGCTCACGGTGGTCATTAAACCTCCTTTAAAAAAAACAAAAAAAAAACTTATCAACTCGAACGAGACAGTCTTTATCTCATCGAGCCAGCCAGCCGATTATTTCACATGAAATGGCTGTGGATAATAATTAGTTACCAAAAATGTCAAAATTATTATCCGAAACTGTTAAGATGATTTGTCATTTATACTGAAGCGTAGATAATTTTCCATTTTTTTCCGCATTTACTACGACAGTCAGCAAATAACAAGGCATACACAGGAACATGGGAAACCTTTCCACAAGAAGTCTGTTATTTTACGTCTTGAGATGGTTGTCTAAACCAAAAAATACCATGACAATTAGCCAAAAATACTAAGATGATTTGTCATTTCTCTCTGAAACCTGGACAATACTTCTTCATTTCTATAATTAGTATGGCAATCAATATACCACACTTAAACGTGCGGGCCTTTTCTTCATCCAGTCCTAATTTCACATTATATGGCTCGTGATAATTTATTAAGCCATAAATATCAAGATGATTTGTCATTTACTCTGAAATGTAGACAACTTCTGATCCTTCTTGCAATTATAATCGCTATCGTAACATCCTAATATTAATTCGACTAGCTTCGGCTCAGGAGAAATTCCTCAATGCCAATTTTTACCAGACATAATTTATAAAGAAAGGTATCAATAAATATTAACTATAAAATTTAATCATTTTGTTTTATTCCCATTATTTGACGATCTGCCACGACAGTATATATAAATAACAAAAATAGCTTTACATAACCTGTTTTATATTCGTTGCCCATTTTAGCCAAATTTGAAAACAAAAATCCATTTAACAGAGATTTTTTTTTTTTTTTTTAGGTGTCATTAGCGAGAGTGTAAAACAAGGCTCGGACCCATAACAAAAGAGATGTAAAATTGCAGCTACTCCTGCACAGATACGTTTCCATCAATCAATAGTTATTGTTTCCACGCGAGCACATGTTCGCATGCAATACGTTGTCTTTACACCCCCAAAGGAAAGGGGGAGAAATCGTCCTGAACGTCGTCTTTTATCTCAGTAGGAGCCATTTGAACATTGCGCAAAGAAGGGGCGGAAGAGACAGCTGTTCGATTAACCTTAACTTAAGCTGCGTACCCATGCACCTGGCAATGTCAGAATCGATTCAAAAGTTCGATGATCCATCTGCTCCGATGACAGAGTAAGTAAGGGTGCGGAGAAAAAAAAGAAAAAAAAGAAAATGTTTCTCTTTCTTCAGGGTACGGACTGGAAGAAGGGAAACGCAGAATTCAATTGCATTAGAATTGGACTGTCACACCAAATATCGCCCTTACTACCTTCCTTTCGTATAACCTTTCTTCCTTTCTTCTATTTTTTTTTTATTCATGCATTCAGAAAGAATTACTAATAAAAAAAATATTTAATATAAAAAATTAAAACTTTCAGACAAAAAAATCCTACAGAATAAGACCGAATTTCTGTCTGATTGAATTTTTATGTCGTTCGAACGAAATTAGATGAAGATACACAGTGAGGAGGGAATTGAAAGAAATGGTAGCAGAAATAACCGATATATCAAAAGAAATTGGATCTGGTTTGACATTATTTTTGTTTTATCAATGTTGATAAAACAAAAATAATGTCAAACCAACTTCATAATAGCGAAGTACAAGAAAATATTAGAATAAATGCTAAAGAAATAAGATTACATATACCTAGGAAAACTAATTACCACAAAGAAGCAGAGAATTATGGAATAAATTGACAGAATAATAAAAATGGGGTGGACAGCTTTTGGGAAATTAAAGAAGATTCTACATAGTATTAATAAAATAAAGCCGAAAAACAGAGCAAAACTTTTCAGTCAATGTACGTATAATACCTACTAGGACAAGCCGCCAACGGTAACCGATAACTCGGGTACACTTTGCAAATTTTCAGCGAAGCTGTTGCAAAATCTAAGCTCATTAAGGCGTCTATTACAACAAATTCTAAGAAACGAACAATTTATGACTTCCAGAACAAAAGTACGAAACATTCTAAAAAAGAAATGCCTAAAAATTTATCATGAACTACACTGCCGGACAATTGCTAAGGACGGATGACAATAGCAACGATAGCAACCATAAAATGGAAGGCAGGAAAATATGGAAATTAGCATAAGTGCGGGATACAGTAAGACGTGTTGTGAGTATGCAAATTTTGGATTGCCGAACTTGTTCGTGACGTCATAGCGCTGATAAGAGATATAAAGGATTTGACACGTATTGACCGTTGTTGTTCAAACGCAAAGTTGAAAGGGAAAGAATCAATTGCCGAACTTGCAATTTTCAGTATGTCTTCCCGACATCACCTAGATGATTTTACGCGTGGCCGTATTATTGGCAAGATTGAAGAAGGGCGAAAAATAACAGATGTCGCCAGGGAGTTCGACGTCAGAAACAGTGTTGTTTCAAGGCTTTGGAAATCATTTCAAACAAATGGAGAGTGTAGCAAACGCCACGGGGGAGGTCGTGTTTGCAGTACGACACCTGCAGAAGATCGGTACATAGAGCTATCAACAAAAAGACACCGGCGTAGCACAGCTAGTGAGGTAGCAAATCAGTTTATGGCTGCTACTGGCAAGCGGATCTCCCGAAAAACTGTCGCCAGACGTTTGCATGAAGGAGGACTATACGCCCGCAGTCCTGTTGTGTGCATCCCATTGTCCAGACGTCACCGTATCACCCGTTTGCAATGGTGCCATCAACATCGCAATTGGACTGATAACGACTGGTCTGCTGTCCTCTTCTCAGATGAGAGTAGATACAGTCTATCGTCTGATTGTCGACGACAACTGATCTGGCGTGATAGTGGTACTGCATATTGTCCAGCAAACATACAGGAAAGGGACCGATATCCGACATGTAGTGTCATGGTATGGGCTGGCATCATGATCAATGGCAGTACGTCCCTCTATGTGCTTCCAACTGGGACTATGACTGGCCAACGATACATTAATGATGTTCTGCTACCTCATGTTCGCATGTTCCGTGGTGCTGTCGGTGATAGATTCATTTTCATGGACGACAACGCAACATGTCATCGAACAGTCGCTGTCCAGGAGTGTTTTGAGAGCGAGGATATTCAACGCCTCGTACGGCCAGCACGTTCTTCAGATCTGAATCCTATTGAAAATGTGTGGGATGCTTTGGGGAGGAGTCTTGCTGGTCGCCAATGCCCTCCAATAAACAAGGACACCCTCATCCGTGCACTGACAGAGGAATGGGATAAATTACCCCAACAGCTGCTTGATAATGTTGTGCAAAGCATGACACGACGTGTGGAATCTTGCATCGCCCTCCATGGTGGCCATATCCCGTATTGACATCTTACGCCGGAACGCCTGCGGACGGTAATTGCATTTTTTTCACGTTTACGTATTCTGCACAAAATGGCCTGTTTGTCCCTTGAACACGTTCCAAAGCCTTCTGGATTTCAGAGCACAATAAATTGTCTTTCTTGTAATGTCCTGGCATTCTGACATTATTTTATTTCACTTGGCATCCAACCACACTTACTTTTTATGCGCTATATAGCCGTTTATGTTCCGTCCTTAGCAATTGTCCAGCAGTGTACTTTCATTCACGCCTTCACGTTGGTTGTGATCAGGTCGCATGTAAACAAAGCGGAAAGACACACTCAGATCGGGAACCACGTTTTTCATTTTGTATCGCGAAAGACAGACACACACACAAACTTCCTTTTATTATTATACACTGCTAGCCACCCAAAATGCAACACCAAGAAGGAAACATCCGATTCGCCTGAAATTTGTAGCATGCGTCGCCCGCGAGAAGACATGCAAATGATTAGCATTGCAGGGAATATGCAAATCATGTGCACTCTGCACGCCACCGAGACGCACTATAAGAAGGGTACGCAGAAGGCGGGGTGTAAGTAGTGGAAGTGTGTTGTGCTGCCGGACCTGTGCGTGGGGAGCTTCCTGATGCCTCGTCGCAGAATACGGCATTCATTCCAGCACGTTTCGGAGTTCGACAGAGGACGAATAGTGGCTTATCGCGATAGCGGTTTATCGTACCGAGACATCGGCGCCCGTGTGGGACGACATCCAGCCACAGTGAGGCGAATATGGATTCGGTGGGTGCAGGAGGGACGGACGGGCTGACGTGAGCGATTGCCGCAGCCGCGGCACACCACCGAACGAGAAAACCGGCATGTTGTGCGGCGGGCATTGACGGCTTCTACGCTACAAATTACTGCTGCATCGTGTGTGTTCTAGATGGGTACCTCATCACTTGACGAGAGAACAATTGTTAGACAGAGTTCAGGTGTGTCATGAGTGGAAACAAATGATTGCAAAAGATCCAATCTTTTTAAACACAGTAATAACTGCCGACGAAACGTGGGTCCACTATTTCGATCCCCTCACGAAGCGCGCAACGAGTGTCTGAAAACACATAGGCTCGCCTCCTCTGAAAAAAGTCCGCCAAACCAAATCAGCTGGGAAGGTGATAATTTTCTTTGATCATAAAGGTGTAGTCTACAAGTATGCCGTTCCTCCATAAATGACTGTCAATGCTGAGTATTACATTTCAGTCTTGAAGCGTCCGCAACGACACATATCTATTAAGCGACTGGAACTGGTAGGGAAGTGGACCCTACACCATGATAAAGCCCGCCCACATGTGGCAGCTTGTGTTCAACAGTTTCATAAGAAATGCAGTATTGAAATCATGCCACAGCCTTGCCTACAGTCCGGACCTCGGCACGTGCGATTTCTGGTTGTTTCCAACAATGAAGAAGAAGTTGTACAGCTTGAATAACGTCAGCATATTGTATTCAACACAGATGCTGACGTTATTCAAGCTGTACAGGAGTCGGTAAAGCAGATTCCACAAAATGCCTTCGCCACATGCCATGAAAAGTGGACTGAACGATGGGACCGTTGCATATCATCCGACGGAAGATGCTTTGAGAAAAAATAAAATATATTTTGCTGTATCTATATTTCTTCATTTTGTGTGATTTTACTCTTAGTTTTTATGAAACGGCCGTCGTATGTATAGGAAAAAACATACAGTAGTATATATCATCATCATCATCATCATTGTCAACCATTATCAATCCACTGCTGGACGAAGGTCTCCCCAAGTTTCCTCCACAACGGTCTGTCTTGTGCCAGTCTCCTCCATGTCACCCCTGCATACTTTCGAATTTCATCCACCCATCTCCCATGTGGTCTTCTTCTGGGTCTTTTCCTGTCCCTTGGAATCCAATCTAAAATTTCGGCTGTCCATCGATGATCTGTCCTTCTGGCAGTATGTCCAGCCCATTGCCATTTCAGTGATTTAACTCTGATCATGATGTCTTCCACTCTTGTCATTTTTCGGATCCACGAGTTCCTCTTCTTATCTCTCCTGGTTACACCAAGTATGCACCTCTCCATGCTACTTTGAGTTGTCTGCAGCCTTTGTATGTCTCTTTTAGTTAAGGTCCACGTCTCTGCACCATACGTAAGCACTGGAAGGATGCATTGATCAAAAACTTTTCTTTTAAGACATAATGGCATATTGCTCTTGAAAATTATGCTGTTTCTTCCAAAAGCTCTCCAGGCAAGTTTTGTACGCCGATTAATTTCTTCATCAATGTGACCCTCACTAGATATCTGCTGTCCAAGATAAACGTACGTGTCTGTTATCTCCAGCTTTTCTCCATCAATCGATAAGTCTTCATTTCTTGTAAAAGCATTGAACATCACTTTTGTCTTCTGAAAGTTCATTTTTAATCCCACTTCTTTACTCTTGTCAGCAAGTTCCTGGATCATACTCTGCAGCTCTGATGGGGTAGTTGCAAAAATGACTACGTCATCAGCAAAACGAAGGTGGGTTAGATAATCTCCATTAATCTTTATCCCCTTGTTTTCCCAGCTCAGCGACTGAAAAACACCCTCCAATGTGGCATTAAAGAGCTTCGGAGATATGGTGTCACCTTGTCTCACTCCCTTTCAATTTTTACTTGTGTTGTATTTTCAAACAGCCTAATCTTTGCACTTGCATTTTCATAGATGTTATTAATAATATTAATGTATGCATCTTCAATACCGCAGGTTTTCAGAGCCATTGTAACTGCTGATGGTTTCACTGAATCAAAGGCTTTTCATAATCGATAAAAGCCATGCACAATGGAAGTTCATATTCCCTCGCTCTTTCAATTAGTTCTCTCAGCACATGGATATGATCTATTGTGCTATAGCCACTCCTGAATCCAGCTTGTTCTCTCGGTTGAGCCATGTCCAGTGTTACCTTCAAGCGGTGTGAAAGAACTTTAGTGAAGATTTTATAAACTACTGATAGGAGGCTGATAGGTCTGTAGTTTCCAAGATCCTCAATGTCACCTTTCTTATGTAGCAGGATCATTGTAGCGGTGTTCCAATCCTCAGGAATCTTTCCTTCATTAAGGCATCGAGTGAAAATTTGGGCGAGTACTGTTTCGATTTCTCCACTTGCTTCTTGTATGATGTCTACAGTAATTCCATCTTCTCCTGGAGCTTTTCCCCGCTTCATGTTCTTGATTGCATGTGCAACTTCTGCTGGAAGGACTGGAGGAACTCTGGTACTGGTATCTTTCATGATGTCTGGAGTGCATGTATCATCCCTTTCATATAATTTGGAGTAGAAATCTTTCACTCTTGTCAAAATTTCGCCTCTATTTCTTGTTACAGAACCATCTTCTTTTCTCAGTGCCATAATCTGTTTTCTTCCTTTACTGAGATGTCCCTTTGCTATCTTTAGGCTTTGGTTGTTTTCAATTGCTTTCCTCACTAGTTCACAGTTGAATTTTCTTACGTCTTCAGTGATACTTTTCCTTACTGTCTTGCATAGCTCTATATATTCCACTTTGGAAGTTACATCTTCTTTAGTTGTCCTCATCTCTCTTCTTTTTTGCATCAACATTTTCGTTTTTCCTGATAATTTATTTACATGCAACTTGTTCTTAGACCCAGCTAATTTTGTTGCTGCTTCCATAAGAGCTTTGGTTACTTTTCTGTTAACTTCAGAGATGTCCACTTCTTCCGATGTTAGGCCTTCTAAAGCAGAGAATCTGTTCTTCAGTTCCAACTTGAAGGTATTATGGTGTTTTTTAAGGTTGGTTATGTCAATACATTTTGTTTGTCTTATGAGCTTGCCACGTTCAAGTTTAGTGTTGAGGTGCATCTTACATCTCACCAATCTATGGTCACTACCTGTGTTGAACTTGTTTAGCACACTGCAGTCTTCTATGACGAATTTTTTGTTACACATAATAAAATCAATTTCACTTGTCGTCCCATTTGGATGTCTCCATGTCCATTTCCTGTGTGGCTTTTTCTTGAAGAAGGAGTTCAAGATGAAAAACCCTTCTGCCTCTGCAAACTCAACGAGAGTATTTCCACGCTGGTTTCTGTTGCCCTGACCGAATTTACCTACTGAAGTTTCATTCTGTTGCCGTTGCCCTATTTTTGCATTGAAATCTCCCATAATTATTTTCAAGTGCTGCTTACCTTTATTATTTAGATGACAAATTTCCTCATAAAATTCTTCAATTTCTTCTTCAGGATGACTTGTGGTGGGTGCATAAGTTTGAATAATCTGAGCCTGGTATCTTTTCGAGAGTTGGATAACAAGTCGTGCAGCTCTGTCAGAGGAACTTTCAACTTCTACAACTTTATCCTTCAGTTTCTTGTTTATTATAAATCCAACACCACTAGTTCTGCCAGTATCTGTCCCACGATAGTAGAAGAGATGTCCACTTTTCAGTTCAATGAGATCTTCTCCTTTTTCTCCTTACCTCACTTAGCCCCACGATGTCCCACTTGATCCTTTGTAGTTCCTCTTCCAATTCAAGAAGCCTTGAATCAGAAGATAGGGAGCGTCCATTGTACGTAGCCAAGGTCAGCATCAGATGGCAGCCTAGTCCGGTCCTCCGGGGATTCTTAGCACCCTCTGCCTTCATGTCGCACTGGCCGCTGCCTTGGCCAGGTACATTCCAGCTGCCGGAGACTGAGGGCCAAGATTTAAGTTGTGGAATCATTTTGGAGGGGTTTGGCCATAACTCACCACGCTGGCCAAGCGGGTTGGTGAGTGTGGGATAGCATTTCCTCTAATCCCGATGGTATAGTTATACCGCTATTGTCGGTCGTCAGAGCCCCTTTAGTGGGAACAGGATGCACCACGAGAAGGCGGGGTTGACATTTGTCAAGGAGAGGCTGTGATGTTACGCATCACCTGACCTTACATCCCGTAGTATATATAGGGTTCGGTATTATCCGCGGTTTCAGTCATCAGCTGGGAGTCTTGGAACGTATTCCGCGCGGATAAGGCGGGAATTACTGTATATCTAACTTTGCATATAGAGCTTCATAGTTTACGTCAAATGTCTAGAGATTGCTGCTTGTCGTCGGGTAAATTTTTGTTTGAAGACCAGTTCACATATTTATTGTGAAAAAATATATTCACATTGTAAGCAAGGTTACTAAATCAATGTGAACTTTGCATATAGAGCTTGATAGTTTACGTCAAATGTCTAGAGATTGCTGCTTGTCGGGTAAATTTGTGTATGAAGACCAGTTTGCATTTTTATTGTGAAAAAATATATTCCCAGTGTAAGCAAGGTTACTAAATCAATGTGAATTTTCTTCACATTGATTTAGTAACCTTGCTTACATTTATTTTATAATCTTGTTTACCAAGACTGATAAAATCCCCGTTTTCTAATGTATACTATATAGTAAACAAAATGGATTTTCTTACATTTACAGCATTATATATGTGCGTGGATTTAACATACGCCCTATGTCAGTATTTAGAAAACAGTTTGCTCTCTAGTTGCCATGCAGAGAACACAAATGTTCTATTTTTATCTGAGTCTGTGATGCACAGCAGAATCTAAAAATTCGAAGAATCCTTTATATTCTCGTCGTTGATGTCAACAACATAATAAACGTTACACTGGAAGCTTTAAAAAGGAATTATTCGTGTTATTTCCCTATTCTTCGTGGATTATAAATTTTTTTCTTCTTTTATGTTACGCTTTACTCCGCATTATAATAAAGCATACTTCTGCGAGCGCTTTGATCTAACAACAACTGGATTTAAGCGAAACGTTCACGTATTTTCCTTTTGCTTATATTTCCAATTTATTTTGCCGAGTAACAAAGTGCTTTCGCCCTATCATTTCTTATTCCCTATCTTTGATTCTTGAACTGTAATATTTCTTCCAAAATGTTTTCTGTGTCCATTTGGAAACTGCACAGAAGATGATTTCGGTACTTCCTTTAAAGAAAAAAAAAGTTAAAAAAAAAAAGTTTACATTTTTTTTTATTAAATACTACGTCTTTTAAAAGTTTGCACTAAATATCTTGAAAAGCAGCAATGGTGGAAAAAATGATGCACATAATAGAGTCGATATTCCTGTCCCTGTTTAGAGACGACATTATTCAAAGAATGCACAAAGTCTTTGAAAAGAAAAAAAAGCGACACTCTTGCACAAGAAGACGGAAAAATAGAATCGTTACTATGGTTACCAGCCTTGCTCTGGTCGTCATAACAAAGTCTTACATCCAAAAGATTTGCGATGATTTGGGGAGATGGAAAGAAGGAAGAAAACGGGAGAAAAGGAAAGGGAAGGGAAGTACCCACAAAGTTGTTCCTTTCCATCTCCAAACGTAAGATGGGAATGCTTATGACACGAAACGAAGCGGCCTAGAGCGCAAATACTAAATCGTCTCAAAAGAAATTCCTCGCCGGAACAATTATGCTTAACTTGAAGTCGTTTCTGAGAAAGGAACAAAACTTTAGTCTCCGAAACACGCACACACTCACAAATGAGAAAAATTGTCGTTACCTGAAAATGCTGCAGATCCTCAGGGAGCATGCGTCAGAAAAGCGTCATTTTTTTTAATGTGAAGAACCGTCAGCTACCAGAACAGATAATGGGAGCAGTGAGGAGCTTGCTTGCTTAGCACAAATAGGAAAATAATTACTTTTCACATTGTTCGCCAAAAGCCAGCAATTTTCATACAATACTTTCACGCTTGGGACACAAGCACACGCCATGAAACTTTGAATAAAAATTCTCCTCAAACCAAATCCCGTGATATGTTGTAGGTCTTGGGAATGGGGTGGTACAATGGGATGCGACATTCCGATTTGCGACGGTTGCAACTTTATTTATTCTCTGACTGACGTCTTTGTAAAGAACAGATGTGGTCATGAGAAAACTCCTCAAAATCCATATCACTTCTTTTTCTTTTTTTTTTTTTTTTTGATTGAAGGTGTTAACGACCACAGGGAGTAACTCAATGAGCTATAGGCAGTTCCTGATTTCGGGCCACAGGTTCCAGGGAAGGGAGATAGCCAGAGCCGTAAGCAAACACAACATCCATGCTTCACCTGGATTCGAATCCGGACATTTCACGGACGAATGGTCATAAGCCATCTCTCAAACCACTGCGCCACCGGGATGGCTTTGACTGTCTCTTACGCAAATTTTGGTTTTCTCTCCTAACGCTTCCCAAACTTAATGTCACATCTGGCAACACTGCCAGTCAGATCAGATGAAGCAACCGCGATAAAAGTGACGTATATGACGTTTACGGGGGAGGAGTGGGAACTCAGGTGTTAGTTTACTACTACCTCTTGCATGAGGTTAGCGAGACATTTGCCAACGGAATTCTGCTGTTAGGGGATCTCAAATAGCCGGTCTCCTGCTCGCCCCGGACGACTACGGAATTTTAACAGGCCACTGAAAATTTTCATGCACAGGGTGTCCGAAAAATGACTTTGCACTGAAAGTAAGACTTAGCATGTCGAACTGATTCCTATAGGAGGTGTTGGAAATGGGAGTCCACCGACGTCCAGACATGTGTGCACACGCTTCTGTATGTTGGTGAAGACCTTTCTCAGGGTATGTGCTGCGAATTTTTTGAATGTGGTTCGTTATTGCAGCCTGTAGCTCTTGACGTGTATGCGGATTACCTGACTACCTCTTTTCCTTCAGTGCACCCCACAGAAAAAAATCAGGTGATGTCAGATCTGGTTACCGGGAGGGCCACAGTCCCCGGAAGATGTGATTTCCGAAGAATTCCTCCAGAAGTTGTATTGATGAGCCAGCAGTGTGAGCAGTTGCACTGTCTTGCTGGAACCATCCTTCGTTGATTTCCTGTTCCGTTAGTTCGGATATTAATGGGTGGATAATCTGGGCACGGTATCGTTTTGCGTTCTGAGTTAATGGTTTCACTGAAGAAAATGGGCCCAGTAATGCGCGTACGAGGCATGGCACACAAAACACCGACCTTCTGGTTGTGGAGGGGCGCTTAATTATTTTCGTGGGTATATTCAGTACCCCACAGAGCAGTGTTTTGGCTGTTGATGTACCCGAACAGGTGGAAACCACAGTTGGAAACGGGTCAAAAATTTCCGACCCAGACCCGACCCGATCCCGTAACTGACCCGGACAAATCTGCTTTGAACTATAACTTCGAAACTCATTTTATATATCATTGTCAACCATTATCAATCCACTGCTGGACGAAGGTCTCCCCAAGTTTCCTCCACAACGGTCTGTCTTGTGCCAGTCTCCTCCATGTCACCCCTGCATACTTTCGAATTTCATCCACCCATCTCCCATGTGGTCTTCTTCTGGGTCTTTTCCTGTCCCTTGGAATCCAATCTAAAATTTCGGCTGTCCATCGATGATCTGTCCTTCTGGCAGTATGTCCAGCCCATTGCCATTTCAGGGATTTAACTCTGATCATGATGTCTTCCACTCTTGTCATTTTTCGGATCCACGAGTTCCTCTTCTTATCTCTCCTGGTTACACCAAGTATGCACCTCTCCATGCTACTTTGAGTTGTCTGCAGCCTTTGTATGTCTCCTTTTAGTTAAGGTCCACGTCTCTGCACCATACGTAAGCACTGGAAGGATGCATTGATCAAACACTTTTCTTTTAAGACATAATGGCATATTGCTCTTGAAAATTATGCTGTTTCTTCCAAAAGCTCTCCAGGCAAGTTTTGTACGCCGATTAATTTCTTCATCAATGTGACCCTCACTTGATATCTGCTGTCCAAGATAAACGTACGTGTCTGTTATCTCCAGCTTTTCTCCATCAATCGATAAATCTTCATTTCTTGTAAAAGCATTGAACATCACTTTTGTCTTCTGAAAGTTCATTTTTAATCCCACTTCTTTACTCTTGTCAGCAAGTTCCTGGATCATACTTCTGCAGCTCTGATGGGGTAGGTGCAAAAATGACTACGTCATCAGCAAAACGAAAGTGGGTTAGATAATCTCCATTAATCTTTATCCCCTTGTTTTTCCAGCTCAGCGACTGAAAAACACCCTCCAATGTGGCATTAAAGAGCTTCGGAGATATGGTGTCACCCTGTATGTATATATATATATATATATATATATATATATATATATATATATATATATATATATAAACGTAATACATGTTTTCATCCCAATAACTGCTTGATATTTAATAACTGAAAACCTTTTTTAATACTAAAATTTTGTTACTAGCTAAATTTTATTGCCATTTTCAGTGCCACTATTCTGCGTAATCCAGAAGTAATGGCTGATTATGACCGTGACCATGGAGTATATTACAAATGGGAATCATTATTTACGATTACACAAATGCATTTTCTACAATGTATTTATATTGTTCGCTCTTTCTACGCTTTGATGGAGGTGCGCACACTTTCATATGGCCCTTTAGATTTTTGGTTACATAATCTTTTATTACACCGTCGACATCTTTCTTTGTAATTATACACTTTCCACATTTCGAACAACAAGCAAGACCAAACAACACAGAATTATTTACCGGTTCCTTATTGAGACGAAACAATTTCCAGCATTCACTCTTCCCCTTGTGGTTTTCAACAAGCACGTATTTGTTGGCCTCGACGCCTTTCTCAACTTCCTCAATATTAAATCCATCCATATTAACAAATAAGGACTTAATTTCGACATGATATGTCATGGGAACGCGATGTTAGCACATCAGTCGAAAACCTCTGAATGTTTAATGTAAAAGATGTGATGTGAAAAGTAACTCTTAGTCATACAATGAACTTCGCACGGAGAGAGTGAATCAGCTGAGAAGCAGGCGAATGGCGTTCGTCTGTACCTTATCCTGGACAATCTAAAAGAACGCAAAGGAAGGGTCTTTTTTACGCTTTCCAACCGTAGGTTGAAGAAGCGTATATGCTCCAGCTTTTTCCGTCCGTCCGTCCGTCCGTCCGTCTGTCTGTCGGCACGATAACTCACGTAAAAATGGTTCGATTTCGATGAAATTTTAGTATGTGGTAGGGGACCACAAGGGGACGAACCCTTTTGAAAATGGGTGAAATGGGGTCAAAGGTCACGCCATAAGAGCAGGATCCATTCAATTGCCCTTATGCGTCATAACTTGCGTAAATATGGTTCGATTTCGATGAAATTTTGGTATGTGGTAGGGGACCACCAGGGGACCACCAGGGGACCAACCCTATTGAAAATGGGTGAAGTGGGCTCCAAGGTCACGCCATAAGAGCGAGATCCATTTCATTGCCTTTATGCGTCATAACATGCGTAAATATGGTTCGATTTCGATGAAATTTTAGTATGTGGTAGGTGACCACCAGAGGACCAACCCTATTGAAAATGGGTGAAGTGGGGCCCAAGGTCACGCCATAAGAGCGAGATCCATTTCATTGCCTTTATGCGTCATAACATGCGTAAATATGGTTCGATTTCGATGAAATTTTAGTATGTGGTAGGGAACCACTGGGCACGAACTCTATTGAAAATGGGCGAATGGGGTCAAAGGTCAGGCAGGCCATAAAAGCGGTATTTATTCCATTGCCCTTATGCGTCATAACTTGCGTAAAAATGGTTCGATTTCGATGAAATTTTAGTATTTGGTAAGGAACCACCTGGGGACGAACCCTATTGAAAATGGGCGAAATGGAGTCAAAGATCAGGGCATAAAAGTGGAATCCATTCCATTTCCTTTATGCGTCATAACATGCGTAAATATGGTTCGATTTCGATTAAATTTTGGTATGTGGTAGGGCACTACCTGGGCACGAACCCTATTGAAAATGGGCGAAATGGGGTCAAAGGTCAGGCAGGGCATAAGAGCAGGATTTGTTCCATTGCCTTTATGCGTCATAACTTGCGTAAAAATGGTTCGATTTCGATGAAATTTTAGTATGTGGTAGGGGATCACCTGGGGATGAACCCTATTGAGAATGGGGCAAAATGTGGTCAAAGGTCAGGACATAGGATCAGGATCCATTCCATCACCCTTGTGCATCATAACACCAAAAAATGTTTCGATTGCGACAAAACGTTATCATGTTGTTCCGGAGGTACAGTGAACCAGTTCTGTTGAATATCAACGAAATGGGGTCAAAGGTCATTGCACAAAAGCAAGATTAATTCCACAGCCATTATTCTCATAACTTGCGTAAAACTGCTTCTATTGCGACAAAACTTTAGTATGTTATTCTTGAGGTGTACTGAACCGGTTCTGTTGAATATCATCGAAATGGGGTCAAAGTTCAGGACACAGGAGCGAGATTTATTCCACAGCCATTATCCACATAACTTGAGTAATGATTTCGGTATGTTGGAAAGCGTATCATAATCAATGCATTGCATGATTTTACTAACTTGTTACGATATGGTGTCAGTGTGTTGTCTGACGTCGTTCGGTGGAAATCTTCGTTGCTTTAAGAAAGAGACGACAATATTTTTGCATGGCAAATGATTATTCACTCCGTAGGCACCAGTATCGACTGCAGCATTCCACAACGCGCATTTTCCCTTGGAATATATTTTTCTCTTTTCAAGAATAAAATGGGAATGAAACCGGGTCAAAATCGGGTCAGGAACACCTTGACCCGACCCGTTGGACCCGCAAGAAATTGTCGACCCGTTGACCAGTTTCCATCTCTGGTGGAAACATGCCTTATCTCTAAAGAAAATCATGTCCAGCATGTCCTCACCTTCTTTAGACAGGAACTCTTGGAACCACCTGCAGTACCGAACACGGGTCACGTGGTCTGCTTCTTTCAGCTGATGCACGACAGACACTTTGTACGGGTGGAAACGCAACTTCCTTTGCAGAATATCGTGGGTTGTACTCTTTGTCACATTAGGTTGTTGTGACACCCGCCTCACGGACTTGTGTGTGGATACAGTAGTGTGCCTTCTCTAAAGAGATCGGGGCATTGAAGGTTTGCAGCAAAGCTTAACTGTGCACTTACAGGACAGCTTACTCATAGCCTGTAAGATGTTACTTAAAATAAACAAAGCTACAGCTTGCAATCCCCTGAAAGAGGGCTCAAGTACGAAGTTTGATACAGTTATGGATGCATTGTGTCTTTCACCGTAATATTGCCCGATTGTTGGTCTGACCATGTTTCACACCCTCGAGAGTTGCAAAGAGTGTTCCTCGGAATGGTTAAAGAAAGCGGTTTAGTACTAAAGTACACTGAAGAGCAATAGAATTAGAGACAGCTGGCGTTACGCAAATGTGCCGCTGTCGGCGGTCCTGTAAACGGAAACGACACGACGTATGCAGCGATCCGACAATATAAGGAGTGATGTGACGGGAATCAGTAAGAGTCGGACGCAGTATGGGTAAGACGAAAGATCTGAGCGCATTTGATCGTGGGCAAATTGTCGGGGCCCGATGAATGGGTCACTCCATCTCGGAAGTCGTGCAGGCACTGGGATTTTCACGAGGCACTGTGTCACGGGTGCACCATGAGTACATCGAATCCGGTAAAACCATCCCTGCAAGGGCCAACTGCCGTAGACAATAGCGTGTGGATGAGCGGGGTCATCGTTGGCTAGCTCGCATTGTAACAGCGGATAGACTGGCCACAGTGCAAGAAATCACTAGGCAATTTAACGCTGGTGCACGAAAACGTTTAAGCAGCAACACCATCCAGGACCATCTCCTCCCTATGGGGTACAGAAGCCATCGTCCGACGAGGGTACTGCTGCTGACCGCACATCACAGGGTGCAAAGATTAGCATGGGCGCGGGAACATCGCCACTGGATCCTAGACATGTGGGAAAATGTTGCCTGGACTGATGAGTCGAGATTCACGTTGGTACATGCGGATGGCAGGATAAGAGTAAGGCGCAAACCACATGAAGCGATGGATCCTTCTTGCCATCAGGGTACTCTTCAAGCTGGTGGGGGTGGCATTCTTGTCTGGGGACTGTTTACGTGGACTGAAATGGGACCCCTGGTACGTGTGACATCATCCCTCACAGGTCAACGTTGCCGGGATATCCTGGACAACCATTTGCTCCCGTTTGTGCGTCTTCAACATCCCACTGGGGACCTCATCCTGCAACAAGACAATGCACAGCTCCCGAATTGTATCCGAATGGTTGGATGAACACTCCACCGACGTTACCTCGCTTCCTTGGCCAGCCAGGTCACCTGACCTCAATCCCATCGAGCACATCTGGGATGCCATCGAGAGAGATGTTCGAGGCTCTGACCCCCTTCATCAAATCTTCGTGAACTGTGGCAGCTTGTGCAGGGGTCGTGGATCCGTATGGCTGGCTTCCCAACGCTTCTGGTGTCTTGTCGAGTCCATGCCGAGACGAATTGCCGCCGTCATCAGGGCGAAAGATGGTGCTACACGTTACTAGACAGATATCTCTAATTCAATTGCTCTTCAATGTATATTTCTTCAATTTAAATTTTGGATTATTATTTAAATCCTGAAGGCCCATCAAAGTAAGAAAAATCTTGTGGGAGGAAGGATTTTCCTGGTATGTGGTCATTTTCTCAGTTTTGTGAGCTTTTAGTTCCCTTAGTAGGATACTTTTTTTTTTTTTTTTTTTATTGTAGGTTTAACGACCACCGTGAGCAACTCAATGGGCTATAAGCAGTTGTTCGTCCCTAATTTAGGGTCACTGGTTCCAGGGAAGGGAGAGAGCCAGTGCCGTAAGACAAACACAACATCCATGCCTCACCGGGATTCGAACCCGGACCCCTTCCGGACGAATTATCAGAGGCCATCGCTTAGACCACTGCGCCACCGGGGCGGCTCAGGTAGGATACTAAAATTTTCACCGTTACTTTCACGACTGTGCTAGTCAATGCTGGTTTGTATGACGACGTTATTTGGTTTTCTATTTTCTAGATGTTAGCTACTGAGTAACTTTGTTTAGTGCACTCCGGTTGGATGTTATATAAATCCTACTATTAATCAGCCATAACTTCTCTGAGACCTTGTGACGATGTACAGGGGTGAAGCAAGTGTCAAGACGACAAATCTGCAGCTATACATTCTGTCCGTGTAGCTTAGTTGGGAGTTCAACTTACTCCGGAGTGAGGGGACGCGGACAAACTTGTGTTTCCGCATTGGCGCCCGAATGTAAAAATGGATGTACTGTTGGGTTCTTCGAAAAATGTGTGATGTTTGTTCCACAATCCACACATCGTCTGGAATTAATGAAAAAATTCCTGCATGGCTTCAAATAAAAAAAATAATAATAATAAGAGGGAGATGATGTGACGTGCTGCAGAGGTAAAGCTCGTGTCAAGACGACAAATCTGCAGCGATAAATTTCGTCCGTGTATCTTAGTTGGGAGAGCAACTTACTCCGGAGTGAGGCAGCGCTTGTTCGATCGCCGTCACGGACAAATTTGTGTTTTCACAAATTCTTCAGCTGGGAAGATATTATGGCAAAAATGCATGGAAATTCTCAAATAAAAAAAAAGTTGAAAAGTTTCGTGTATTTCATTCTCATGTCTTGAATAATTTGTGCTCAAGGAAAGTTATAGTACCTTGTGACTTTAACAAAATGATAGTTCACGTCATCTTCTGCTCTTTGAATCAATAGCTTTGTCTTAGCTCGTGCGTATAATTCTCTTAGAGATTGCCATCACTTAGTTATTTTTAACCTTTAAACAGGTAGAAGGAAAAGTGACTCGCTTGAGGGAGGAGAAGCTAAATACTGTCACTCAAAATAATCTCGGAAAGAATAAAGTTTACCAACAAATATAAATTGCATGCAGCAGAACAAAGGGCGTTGTCCAGAGGTGCGTCCAGATCAGCTCGCCACACCTTCCGGCGAACATTGCGATAACTTTGTCTCACGAAGAAGTAAAGTCAGCTTAATTATTCAAAACATTTCCGGAGACTTGGCACTTTTTCATGGCGTATGACGCAAACTGCGCTCTTTGGGCTGTTAATCGATTGAAAAGTGTAACTAGGAGAGAAGGCCAGAAACAGCGGAGCACAAAACGAAAGCACTTTTTTTAATTTCTGGCCATGTGAATTCAGAAACTATATCGCTTGCGCACAAATGCTTCAAAAGCACGTCCTGTTTCCAGGTGGTGTTTGGTTGGTACAAGAGGAAACTAAATTTGAGGATTTACCCAAACATAAATATTTGCAGATTACTTCTCCGGCATCCGAATTTAAATGTTTACTGTGGGGACATCCTGCATGTATGAAGATACTTATTATTCGTTAATTTTGATACGCATTTGTGAAGATATTCATTTCTCGCAATTTTCATGATAAATATTTGTGTCAGAAAGGATTGAGCGATCTCAATGTTTGTTTCCCCCATCACCTAGACCTTCAGTATGCTTTCACTTAACATGTGACATGCTCAAAAATCCAGATTTAAGTCTAGAAGTATTCTTCGAATAATCCATTTTAAAAAAACACGGCTATTGCGATAAATGTAAATATCCACCTAGTCCACTTACTTACAAAAATTGCGCGTCATTAAAGGCTTCAAAATATATGAAAAGTCATAGGCATGATTCATCATCATCATCACCATTGTCAACCATTATCAATTCACTGCTGGACGAAGGACTCTCCAAGCCTCTTCCACAATGGTCTGTCTTGTGCCAGTCTCCTCCATGTTACTTCCGCATACTTTCGAATTTCATCCATCCATCTCCCATGTGGTCTTCTTCTACGTCTTTTCCTGTCCCTTGGAATCCAATCTAAAATTTTGGCTGTCCATCGATGGTCTGTCCTTCTAGCAGTATGTCCAGCCCATTGCCATTTCAAGGATTTCACTCTGATCATGATGTCTTCCACTCTTGCCATTTTTCGGATACATGAGTTCCTCTTCTTATCTCTCCTGGTTACACCAAGCATGCACCTTTCCATGCCTCTTTAAGTTGTCTGCAGCCTTTGTATGTCCCTTTTAGTTAAGGTCCACGTCTCTGCACCATACGTAAGCACTGGAAGGATGCATTGATCAAACACTTTTCTTTTAAGACATAATGGCGTATTGCTCTTGAAAATTATGCTGTTTCTTCCAAAAGCTCTCCAGGCAAGTTTTATACGCCGATTAACTTCTTCATCAATGTGACCCTCACTTGATATCTGCTGTCCAAGATAAACGTACGTATCTGTTATCTCCAGCTTTTCTCCATCAATCGATAAATCTTCATTTCTTGTAAAAGCATTGTACATCACTTTTGTCTTCTGAAAGTTCATTTTTAATCCCACTTCTTTACTCTTGTCAGCAAGTTCCTGGATCATACTCTGCAGCTCTGGTGGGGTAGTTGCCAATATGACTACGTCATCAGCAAAACGAAGGTGAGGTAGATAATCTCCATTAATCTTTATCCCTTTGTTTTCCCAGTTCAGTGATTGAAAGACATGATTGCGTCTGTGTAATCCGAAAAGACGTTTCTAATATGGCTTCTACAAAGCGAAACATCCTAAAAAGCGCTGAAGTACATTTATGACAACTAACCATGAATTTGTTTATTAGTAAAAGCAACGAAACGCCTGCTCATAATTTATTAGTCCCATGCTGAAAAAAATTTTCCTACACAACTTCTAGAAATGTAGACAGATTGTTTTCAAGAAGAACGGGTAAATTATGTTATTTTATGATAAGCACATACACTGAGTTAGTTTAGCATTAGGAACATCTACCTAATAACGCGTTGGTCCACCTTTCTGTACAATTACGACTCGCAGACGCCTAGGAACTGATTCTACAAAGTGTCGTACATCCTCCATACGCAACTTAACCGATGTCAGCTGCAGCCGCACTGTCACTTCACACTTCACTCCGTGGAGGATGATGAGCAGCTACACACTCCGTTCTAACATATCCCACAAATGTTCAATTGTGTTACAGTCAGGGAGTTTGGCGGCCAAGGTCATGTGGCAAATTCCTTACAGTGTACCTCCAACCACTGAGTAGTTATACAAGTCAAATGACACGGTGCGTTCTCCTGTTGAAAATGGCACTGTGGCCCGGGTAAAACTACTGCAGATATGAAAGGAGATAGTCGGCTAAGGCTAACAGGTCCTTGTAGTGTCCACCATTTGATAACCAACAGATCTAGGGTCTGCCAGGAAGAAGCTCTTCGAACCAGAATATCACCCCCCACCGTCCTGTTGAACCCCAACGGTGCAACCAGGGGTACTTAGAAAGAGGAGAGGTAGTAGGTCCAATCGCCTTTGTTTCCGTGCCGCCAGCGGGCGAGCTGGATGTGACGTCACAGTGGCCATAAACGATCTCTTGATCATTCGGAGCTTGTGCTGTTGTGTCGATTACTCGCTGCATTTCTTTGTCAATTTTAGACCTGCTTTGTCGTTTTCATTCATTTTTTTTTCATTCATTAACTGTGTATAACTATCTCGAAAATACCTGGATACGCTATTGCACTTTGTCGTAATAACAGTTCAAAGGAAAGGAAGGTAGATGTTACATACCATGTTTTCCCATCGGAGAGAGATTTCTTGAATCAATGGGTAGTGAAATGCTGTCGAAAGGATGTATTTGATGCAAAGCAAGTTCGAATGTGTTCAGAACACTTTGATGTCTCGAAGTAAGAGCGAGATCTTAGAAATGAATTGCTGAACTTGCCTCCCTGAGAAAAGATGCCGCGCCTACAAAAAATATGCCTTAGCAGATGGAGGAGCAAACTTCTGTTCGAAGTGAACGGGTTAAGACCAGAGTGGTAAGAATAAAAAAAGCATTAAATCGAATTGAAAGTATATCTCCAATTAAACGTCAAATGACAGGTCAGAATGAAAGTGACATCATTCCTGACTAACATTTATCACCGTCAACGTTATGTGAGAAGTGCGAATATCTGAACAAAAATATATGCAACTGAAGAGTGAAAATAATTCACTACGGAAAGACTTATCAAACGTAAGAAAACGGTTGGTAATGGTAAAACAATGATTCTGCCTTGAGAAAAGAAGCCTGAAAACGGAAATTAATATTATGAAACGCAAATGCAAGGATAGAAATTTGCTGAGCAACAGTGAAAGGTGGCGAGCTATCATAAATTTGCTTATCATAAATTTGCTTGATTAGAGACCAGCAAAATGGAATGAAGAAGACATAATTCAAGCACTTGTTTTGCATGCTATTTCTCGAAAAGCATAATCTTTTCATTAAAAATAAAATGCACATACTGCTTCCAAGCATTTCCTCTCTAAAACGGTGGTGTAGTAAATTTGTGTTACGGATGGTTTAATTGAGCCCGTTTTAAAGGTGATGAAAATGAATGCTATACACCTAACCGAATTCGACAAAGTTTCAGTTTTATCTTTTGGTAAATGAACGTTGATTGCCGATATTGTTATGATGCTGCTGCAGATAAAATTTTAGGACCGCATAGTAACGTTTTAGTAGTTATGCTGCGAGGCTTATGGAAAGCTTGGAAACAACCATATGCTGTATTATTCCTTTGATAAGCAGATGGATCAAAAGCTGTTAACTGATATAATTCGAGCCGTTGAGCAATCGGGTAATTTACTGCATGGAGTGGTACCTGATCTTGGGGGGGGGATATCAAGGTTTGAAGGCAGCTAGGAATAACCCCAATATTGTCTTCTTTTCTAAATCCAGTAAATGAAAATCGAAAAATATGGATGCTTGCCGATGTGCCCCATCTAATTAAACTTCTCCGAAATCATATATTTGATCGCGGAAGTAGTGTGGAGCCATCACTCGCCAGTTATTTGACCTTCTGCTGGAACGTAAAAACTCAGAATTAAATGTGTTTCATAAAACAAATGGATCCACACAAATGCAAGAAGCCCCATGAGACAGAGAATTAGTTTTAGCGCCCCAGATGCAATCTAACAACGTAAGCAAAGCTGTAGAGTATTTTTTTTCCTGAAAGAAAACAAATTGCTAATTTTACAAAATTGGTAAATGATTGATTCGACGTAATGAAATGTAGATTTTCCAGCTCCAAAGAGCCATCGCGGTGTGCTTTTGGAAAAAAAAAAAAAAAAAAAAAAAAAGATATTCAGCAAAAAAGCATCGAACAGTATTCATGTCATATTCCCATTTTTTCCCAGTATATATATTATACAGTATTTGTTTACTCTATTTTGAAAAATAGTTGGATGTTTGTACAATTTTTACTTAAAAATTATTTACTCAAAACTAGCTCTGTTATTTCGATTGAAAATACACAGAGCACACGACACTTTCTCGGTGTGGCTCCATGAGCCTTATAGCTTCGCTTATGGCCACCGTGACGTCACAGCGCAGCGAAGTATAGCCCACTGGAAACAAGAGGCCCTGAACGAACGGCTGCCGCTGAGGTCATGTGACCAACTTAGTCGCAGCTTTTAATCTCATTACCGTGTGTGCGTCGTCTCAGCTATCAGGAATGTGCTGATGGGCTGAGAGAATAGCGGGAGAACTTCATAAAACACGTGAGCTGATGGAAACTTCGAAGACTGTGTTGCAATATATATAAAATGAGCTAGAATTTAATTCACAAATTACTTTGAAAGTTTTACACAAAATGAAAGAAATGCTAATGTTTAAACGAAACTGACAAAGTACGTATTTGCGAAGTTTTCGCTTAGAATTCCAGCTGATGGGAACTTTGAAATTTGCCGCACAAAATAAATGAAATCTGCTGTTGTTTTGTTGACAAATTACTTAAAAAGTTGTGGCACGAAATGCGAATATTTTAATGTTTTTGATGACATATGTCTATATCGATTCCAAAATGGCAGCTTATTTACAATTTTTGTTTCGCTCCTGAGGAACCCCGTGTTGAATTTTTGCGGAACTTTTTTCAATTTCCTTCTATTTTTATTAAAGGACTTTGCTCCGCCGCCATTGCCGAAGTTCCTGCGTCAGTATTTTTGTTTTCGGCCAATACCTGAAATGTTAACATTACCGGTGTGCGGTGTCGGTGTGTTCCTTATTCATGGATTACTAAAGAAAGGAAACCTACGTACTTTTTGTATTTCTTTTGCTTGACGTGAACATATTTTCAGAGTTTAATTTACTGTCGGTATTTTTTGGAAAGATGAACTTTTTTGGTATTTTTTGGAAAGTCGTTTGAACTTATAGCACATAGTAAATCTACCACTAAGGAAAACAAAAGCAGTGCAAAAAACGTTTCCGTAAGATGTATACATCTTACCGAAATGCTAAACCATTAAACAACTGAGATAGCTTTACCAACAAAACATATAAGTAACAAATCCTTTTTTCAATGTATATATAAATAACTAAATTTTGCACGTTATATTACTTAAGACGGAAAAGGAATTTTGTATATCAGTAACAGAAGGAATCAGCAGGTAGACGTAATAACGCTCCAACATTTTCTTCTGTTGTAGTGGTAAATGAACGATATATGTTATTACGAGTGTCGATTTGTTTTTCTTTGGAAAGAAAATAACAATTATAAATCAAAATAATAAAATATAAACAACTTCACAGCAACGGACTAAAGCACTTCACCTGCAGTTCGGAGCATGGAAGTTGAGACCTTCTTGGTCACATGACTAAATCGTTTCAGGGCCTCTTGTTTCCAGTGGGCTATGGCAGCGAAGAGAAGCGGAAAGACGACGCGGTTGCGATGGACCTACCTCTCCTCCTTCTAAGTACCTTGGTTTACACCATGTGCGAAGCGGCCATCCCCGTGGTGCAGCAGGAAACGGAACTCATCACTCCAAACGATGTTCTTTCTCTTGTAGAGGGTTCACTGCCGACGTTCCTGCACCTATGTGAGGTGTTGTTTGCGATGACTGGGCGACATCATGGGAACTCTCGTTGGATTTCGGCTGTGGAACACCAGGCGAAGCAAGGTACGGCACATGGTGCATACGGAAATAGGTCGAACTGCACCGCTGTTGTACTGGTGGGTGAGGTGGATGACAGTTGCACGTCGCTGCTGAGATACCAGTCGCGACACCCGACACTTACCTCTGGGATCAACTGTACGCGGTTAACCAATGTGAGCCTTTCTGCTGGATGTCTGTGCATGGTAAATGCATCCATGACACAGTAGTACAAGAGCATCCAACAAATGCGGATGTTTCCGAAATATTAGCACTTGCCCTTGAGGCACCAACTATCTGGCCGCGGTCACATTGGCTCAAGGCGCCACGACTTCCCATTACTGGCAAAAGTTTAGTGATTGCATACGAAGGATAGGTGTGCACGTTTTATAGCAGCCGCACAGGTGACACTGATATCACGTGGTACTTCGTTATCGCACCGAATATGTAAAACAGGGGGTGTTGCTACTGCAAAGTTAACTCAGTGTACACTGAAGAGCCAGAAAAACTGGTACACCAGTCTAATACTTGGTGGGTCCCCCACGGGAGCGCAGGACTGCAGAAATACGACGGGGCATGGACTCCACTAGCTTCTGAAAATATGCTGTAGGCAATGCACACCATACTTCCTGCAGAGCGTTCCAGATTTCGGGTGTATTCCGAGGTCTCTGATTCCTGCGTTCGATAGCGCGTTGCATGGCATCCAAAATGCGTTCTGTCACGTTCAGATCTGGGGACTTTGGTAGGAATATCAACACCCCAAACTCAGATGAATGCTCCTCTAACCATAATGTGGCGTCCCGACACTTGTGTGGAGGTGCATTGTCCCCTTGGAACAGGCCCAATCCATCAGCATGAATGCAGGACATGAACGGGTGTACCTCGTCAGAAAGGATGCGCACATAGCGTTGGTCGGTCACAGACGTTTGTAGACGTACCACGTGTCCCAGGTAAGTCCAGCTAAACACATCCCATACCATTACGGACCCTCCACCAGCTGGGACAGTTCCTTGTTGACAGGCGGGCTTCATGGAGTTTGCGCCACACACGAATCCTTCCATCTGCCCGATACAGTTGGAAACGCGACTCATCAGACCAGGCTACTTGTTTCCAGTCATCAAGTGTCCAGTGGTGGTGTTGCCGTGCCCAAGTGAAGAGCACAGCTCTGTGTCGTGCACCCATCAAAGAGACTCGAGTTGGGCGTCGGCTCCCAAAGCCCATATCGTGCAGGGTACGTTGCACAGTCCGGACACTGATGTTTGTTGAGGCTCCAGCATTGAATTCCGATGATACCTGCGAGAGTGTCGCGTGAAACGATTCTTGACAGCCGACGATAGTCACGTTCATCCAATGTCTTTTTACGGCCACACTGGTATCGTAGGTTGGAGGTTTTGCCGGAATTCTTGTAGTCACGGTACACCCTTGCAATGGTCGTCCGTGAAAATACGAACTTCGTTTCTACCTCCGAAATACTATGGCCCATCTCACGAGCGCCAACTATGACACTGCGTTGAAAATAGCTTAAATCGTTATTACTTGTCATTTTCTTGCCGAAAACAGCTCTGACAGCTGGCAAGGATGTCTGACGGTTTATGTACGCACTGGCGGACGCAACCGAGTACGAGCATAGGTGACGTTGCTATGTATTTTGCATAAGCTCGTCTGTACCAGTTTTTCTGGCACTTCAGTGTATATATTAAAAAATAGAAAAGAAAAGAAAGAAATGACACCCAGGTGGCCGAGATGTGTAAGCCACTATCTTCTGACCAAGCATCCGAGATGCACTCGGGTTAGAGTTCCGGCTGTGTATTGGTCTAATGGTGCCAGCTATGCCCCCCCCCCACACACACACACACGGAAGCATTGACCCCAAATTAGGGACGGCGACTGCTCACAGTCCTAAGTGCTGCCTGCTCATGGTGGTTATCAAACGCCAAATCAAATATGGTAAAAAAGGTAACTATTTATATTTATTGCTTAAACGATTTACTGCCACTAACTTGGTAATGTTTTTAAGATACGCATTAAAGAACACCGTCAACCTGTATTTTCTTGATGCCCCCTGTCAAAATCATATTTTTAAGATACGTATTAAAGAACACCGTCAACCTGTATTTTCTTGATGCCCCTGTCAAAATCATATTTTTAAGATACTTATTAAAGAACACAGTCAACCTGTATTTTCTTGATGCCCCCTGTCAAAATCTCTTGCCACTTTCATACTTGTGACACACTGGACTTTGCACAGTTGTAACTAAGTGAACCAGTGATCGTTCAACTGACGGTTCGATTCTCCGAACATCTGAAGATAAAGTTTCGTGTAGAGGTGATCTCTTGTTACCACTCAGAATCTAGACCCTTTTATGAGTTGGCAGCATGTCAGCAGATCCCAAAATCACTCCCGCGAGAATAAAGCGTAATACTGTTGAGGATATCAGAAACGTTCAAGGAACTCCATTTGCGTTTTCAATTACCTGTAAAACACATTTTCCCGATTTCCAAATGAGATTTTGCGACATGCACACTTCATCGAAACTTTTCATCTTCAGCGTGAACATAACGCCGCAAAAATTCCAATTTCACTGCCCCCCCCTATTTTTTTATCCCATATTTTAAAAACAATTAGTTTATTATTTTCTGAAAAGCCTTCAGTCTTCTCTTTTAAGATGTGATTGGGAATTTAAGACAATTCTTCATTTATTTCTTGCATATAACTGAAAGCAAAGTTTATAAACCTAATGGAGAACGCAAAACAACCGATTTTCGGGGTTGTATTGCTATTAATGTTTATCCTTAAGAAGCTGGAACACATACGGAACGAACGTGCAACTGTTAATAAATGTAGTAAAGGTCTTCATCATTATAACATTTCTTGATATAACTGAGAGCAAAGTTTATAAACTTAATGAAGCATGCAATACAAGTGATTTTGGGGGTTGTATTGCTAATAATATTTATCCTTAAGAAGCTGGAACACGTGTGGAACGAACGTGCAACTGTTAATAAAGGTACTGTGAATAAATCGTTAAAATCTCTCGATCTGAATTTATTTCTTCGAGCTGTTGTTGTAGGATGGATTCAGCTAACAAAGTAGAGGGGCCATTATTCAGCGTAAACCGGTTCACTGATTCTCTTGGCAAAATCAAACTGTGAAGCAAATAAATGTTCTGCAGAGAAATATTAATATTGCACTAATACAAGCGGTATAAGTATTTATTTATTTAACAACACATAGAATAACAAGGAAATCGTCTAATGTTTCAATGAATAACAAGGAACTGCGCACCACCTATATATGTATGTAAAATAGTAAAACTATATTAGTAATCGAACTTATAGACGCCGCCCCGGTGGCTTAAGCGCTGGCTTCTGACCATTCGTCCAAGATGGATCCGGGCTCGAATGCCGGTGAGTCATGGACGTTGTGTTGTCTTACGGCACTGGCTCTCTCTCCCTTCCCTGGAACCAGAGGCTCTAAATTAGGGACGGGTGACTGCTTATAGCCCATTGAGTTGCGTTGCTCACGGTGGTCACTAAAACTCCAACTAAAAAAAAAAAAAAAGGTGACCTAACAGTTACGCCAAGCCGTTTTGTTCTTTTTAACTCCCTCACCTATCACGTGATCGGTTTTAACCCAACTGTCGACACAAAACCACAATTTGCATGGCGCTTCGATAAATACTTCTTGGTGTGACGGTTTCTATGCTGAGCAGTGTGACTGTAATACGAAAGGAAATCATTTTTAAGCTTTCAAAGGTAGAATTTTCTTTTTTTTTCACATTGGCTTTATTAATTTGTTAGCACTTTTTGTTTCCTTCCATAGAAAATAGAAAACTTGTACTTTTTCGATTCATGGGCTTGCTGAATATGACTAACGCCCAACTTTACTCGCATCTATAACGTGGGGATTTCATCAATGGCTTGCTGCTAGTCCTCCTTTTTCCAATACATGTCATCCTTGGTATAGAAAAATATGCAGTTCGAATTTTATTCTTAAAACACTGCTTTAAGTACTTGTACATTTCAAATGTTCTACAAGACAAGCGTAGTAAAAATTAGTCTGAATAAATTGTTCTATTCTGCAGCTATACCGCAATTGAGCCGCGGATGGCTTAGTGGTTAACGAGTCAGACTGTCAACAGAGGGTCCCCAGGTTCCATCCTGGGCCGATCTTCCAGAGATGGTGTGATTTGCTAACAATCGCTGAATATCCGCCGTGCATCGGACGAATACGTTAAATGGCGGCCCCCGGGTTGGATCCCCCGGTTACGTTGGGTATCTATTCCTACTCCTCCCTGACTTTCTCTCACCCCTCTACGAGCAATATCGTACTTGTACGGTGGCGCCATCTACTCTCACTTACAAACTGTTCTGTCAAAGTCGGTAGACTTTCTCTCACTCCTTCTGTTTCTGTGCCCTGCCCAAAAGGCGGACATGCTGTAGGTGGTTTGGGCCTAAACCCTTCTCTGTGGACGGAAGTCCTACATGAAAATGCCTGCCTGTCTCTCCTAAATCGCAATTGTTCCATTCTGCATAAATTGTTCTATTCTGCAGCTTAATCGCTAATTGTTCTATTCTACATCTCTTTCAGCCACGTCACTGCCGTGTCCAGGAATTTTGAAACCACTGTATTATCAACACTCAAGCGACGCATATAGCGTATTAAATCCGTTTATTTGTGTGGCATAGTAAGTACAAAGATTCGCCAAGCTTTCGCACTCCACTGGGAGGCTTTTTCAAGGCAATGGTAGACATAAAAATGCAATGAATTGGAACACGTAAGGAACAAAGATGATTTTTGAAAATAACGTGGGGGACATCACGAGCATATTACACGAATTTTTTATCCCGCGACTATACGACGTGTCGCGATGTGTTTCCATCTTTGAATAACGCATGCCAAGCTCTTGGTAGTTCAGTAGAAATTATATTATTGCATGCCAGTTTGCTGGATAGGATTTAGACTGTTTCCCTGATGGCAGTCCCTTTAAAGTTCGTGTATGGGACAATTCTTCTAATACTATTCAATAGAGGAGCGGCCGTTGAATGCATGACTTCTCTGGCGAGGGCTGTATTCTGCATGTCCTGGTTGACACTCCGCACGTGATCTTTAAGTCTAGTGTCCAAGGATCGCTTTGTCACTCCGATATATATCTTTTCCGTGTTGTCAGGATATACCAACGGTATAGCGAATACACCTGCCCTTTCTGTCTCACACTGTCTCTTCTTGCAACCTGATATTATATGTGATAACAGGATCGGGGACTTCATTGCCATCAATATGTTGTATTTACGTAATACATTCTTTAACCAATATGTAAAGTCTGGAACATATGTGATGGATTTTGCGTATTTCATCGTCTTACTAGGTGATTTCGAAAATAAATGGATTTAATACGTTATATGCGTCTCTTGATGGTTCACAATGTGGTGTATTTATAATTACGTCACTGTATTATCAACTCCGTTTCCTTATTAGTACTACAGGGTGATCCATTTAAACTAGTACCATGTGATTTACTTATAACTTTTTTATAAATAACAACAAAATCATACAGTAAGTTGAGAATTATACATGTGGTATTGGAGAATCATTTTATCAAAGCGAATGTTGGAATTGTCTTCCATTTTCTTGTAAACACAGTTGAACACGCTGCACCATATTCAGTGATGTCACATGTAGAGTACGAGCAGTAACATTGCCAATTTCAGTCGTGAGTGTTTCACGCAATGCATCCAATGTTTTTGGATGGGTTTTGTAAACTCTATCCTTTAAGTAGCCCCAGAAAAAAAAAAAGTCAGGGGAAGTTAAGTCCGGAGATCGGGGAGGCCATATGTTTTTTGAAATTAATCTGTCATCAAAGAAGCTGGTTATGAGTTCCATTGAGACTTTCGATGTGTGACACGTAGCGCCATCCTGCTGAAAGTAGCCCTCTGTGAATTCAATGTCATCAAGTTGTTCCAAAAATTCATTGAATATGCAGCAATAAACGTTAGTGTTGACAGACTCAGAGAAAAAAATGGGGCCAATAATTTTCGTAGACGAAACCGCACACTATACACCAACCTTTTGTGAATGCATCGGTGTTTCACACATAACGTGTGGGTTTTCGGCAGCCCAGTATCTGCTGTTTTGCGAATTGACGTAACCTGACAGATTAAACCAGGCTTCATCCGTAAACCATGTGATGGAGAGAATATCAGATCGCAAATTAAGAAAATTTTTAAACCATTTGCAGTAACTTACTCTCTTTCCCTTGTCTGGTTCCTGCAGCTGATGGATTACGTGCACTTTAAATGGTCGAATATTTGCTTTTTTTGCTGCCCTTTGACAAGTTCCGTATGAATATCCTGTCTGTTGGCTTAATCTGCGCAACGATTTCGTCGAAGATTGAAGTAAACGTTGCCGAACATCGTCCACACTCGTTTGGGGCATCGGAGGGTGATGTCTACCACTACCGCTGAGAAGAGAACCGGTTTGCTCCAGTTTTTTTGCCATCGACAGAATTGTTGACTTGCTTGGCACTTTTCGAACTCCAAACTCTCTTCGAAATGCTCGTTGCGTTTTGATGACAGAATTGGTTACCCAATACAATTTCACTAAAAAACACGTTTCCGAATGCACGCAAGTGAATGAAAACGCAACAAACAAATAAATCACGGGCTGAGTTACAGTTACGGTTAACAATCTTCTTCACGGTGGCGGTTTTCATTCTCCAAGAGTTGCTGCTTCTATTGAAAAAGAGAAGTTCCTTGCGCTATCCCTTGCAAAACTGTAAGGTTTTTTTCAGGGTACTGGTTTAAATGGATCACCCTGTATATTCCTTCATTTTATTTAAGTGTTATGTTAATGCTGTTTCTTTCATGTTAAATAGCATCCTAAGATCTTACCATTAGTATTTGGAAACCAAAATTTCCGCTGTTCACAGTCACTGATAACTCGTACCTTAGACCCTCAGCAACCTAGGATTTCTATTGATTTGAACGTAGAGGCTTGACAACTTCCTCCGTTTAAATATTTAGTGTTAAAATTCAGTATCCAGTGCAGGATAAATCCAAAATTTCCCCTAAACGTTCTTTGGAAAATAAATCTTCTTTACGGATTCTTTCGTTGTTGTTTTTTTAACTAGGGGAAAGAAGGGTTCCCACTTTAACACTACTGGAAGCGTCATGGTTCAAACACGCCGCCCATACCTTTTCCAGGATTCGATATCGGGACCGGCTCGGGCGATTTCTTGGAGCCCCGTACTTTTGAATACTGGACTACCGGATTGGAACTTCTGTTTTCGGAAATTAATGCATCCAGGTAATTTAAAGTAGATATAACTGTAATATCTAGTGGTGTTTTGCTGTATGCTCTTTCGTTTCGATCCTGTACATTGAATCACCGTACTTCAGCGGATTTTATCTGGGTCAAGACTAAAGCTCATTGCTGTTCGCCAAGTAGGGAGCAATTCAAAATTATTGTCTGGGTTTTAAAAAATCGCCGCACGTACTACACACTTGGGATAGGAAAATAATTTTTTTGCAAATTGTGCAAGTAAACTCACCAAGTTTTATTTTGTACCTTATCAAAGCCCACGGAGGGGGCTTTGGGGGCTTAAGCCCCCTCCAAGGAGATTAAGAACGAAGAACATCACAAATTAAACATTCAAAAATATTATTTTACATGTTCAAAAAATTACATAGTGTCTTCTATTACATGGTGTCTTCTTCCCCAAACCCCAAAGAGATTAAGAGCTACGTACGCCAGAAATTAAACATTCAAAAATATTATTCTATATGTTCAAAAAATTACATAGTGTCTTATATTACATGGTGTCTTCTTTCCAAAGCCCCAAAGAAATTCAAGGTGACGTACGTCACAACCGTATATAAACTATAGGCGTACACTATATATATGTACACACACTGTGTACGTATACTGTATATATACAGCCCCCTCCAACAAGAATTCCTGGGTGCTCCACTGTCTTACACTGTAAAAAATTGCAGGGTCAAATTACGGTAGATACACCAGCAGCTGAGTGGCCAGTCAATCCAACCGTAATTTTACAGTCCACACCGTAATGTTCATTAACAGTTTATGACAGTGAAATAAATAGTGAAATAGAGGTGTTGCTAGTTGACTGATTGCACGTGAAGAAACAGGTATATAACCACTTTAAGAAGAACGTTGCCAGATTGTCAATTTTAAAATACAGTAACAGTTCGAACAGTTTAAACACCGTGAACATGTAGTTTATGTAACGAAAATTTACGGTTGACCGCCAGGTGGCGTGCTTACTATCTGTAAACGTCTAAATCCGGGTGAAACACTGACTATTCACGGCATTTTTTTACAGTGTACAAATTCTCAAAACGAGCGCATACATTTATACGGAAGTTCATTTCTTCCCATACACGGTGTAGCAGGTCTGCGTTGATGGTTTGAATGGCGTTGGTGATACGCACTTTGAGTTCCAAGGTAGTCTACGGGTAGAGAAGGGACAAAAACTTGATCCTTCACGTAACCCCACAGAAAAAAAAATCACATTGTGTTAAGTCTGGAGAACAAGGCGGCCAGTACAGGAACTTCTGATCAACGTCGGTAAGAGCTAGTTTAAAAGTGCCTTGGCTTCCTGTTTGAAATCAGGTGGAGCTTCTCAAAGTTCATGCGGAAGTGCCGATGGACAATGGAAACGAACTAACGTTGATGAAAAAATAAAATCATCCAAAAGTTGCTGTCGATGTACGATAAAACTTGAAGCAGCAATTAAAATCACGTTAAAAAGTTTTAATACCTTTTAATTCGATTTTAATTGCTAGACCTTTCGGACTGCCGACCAGTCCATCCTTAGGTATACAACAGATAGATGAACACAGGCAAACCAAATTTATGTCACTGACAGGTGATAAGTTCGTGGCAAATAGAAAGCAAATGACGCATGCTCAGTTCACAGACATGACGGGGTCGGTAGAGGCGATTTGCCCGTTCAGGGTTGCTGGTAAAGTGCAATGTGCAGATATATCATGCATGATGCGTCCAACCAACAATCTCCAAGGCTGAAGGATCGCATGAGGAATGTCTTCATTGACTGTGTATGAGTAAACTTTCGGTAAGCAGAGCAGATCTTTTCGTTTTATCGTGATTACAATGCTGCAGAAACGCACATTTTGCCTATAAACAAAATTAAGGGAACACAGTTCGCTGGAATCAATCCACAACACATTTTCTACATAAATAAACGAGACCAGCGTCCCTGCCAGGGAGCTCATATCGCGCGTGATTCAAGTTATCATTAAGAGTGATCATACTAAATGGTTGAGTGATTGATGTTGTCAGTATGAATGATCACACTGCATGGTAGAGTGATTGAAGTTATCATTTTATAATGTTCACACTGTAGGGTAGACTGAGTTATTGTGGATACTCATGCGGAGTGGTACAGTGATTAAACTTATGAATGATCATACGGAATGGTAGAGTGATTGAGGTTATCATTGCGAATGATCACACTGCGTGGTAGAGTGATTGAAGTTATCATTGTGAACGAACATACTGAATGGTAGATTGAAGTTATCATTGGAAATGACCATACCGAACGGTAGAGTGATGTAAAGACTGAAGTTATCACTATGAAATATCACAGTGAATGGTAGAGTGATTGATGCTTTCTTTGCGAATGATCACGCTGCATGGTAGAGTGATTGAAGTTGTTATTGCGAATGATCATACTGAATAGTAAAATGTCTGCATCCCTTGAATTTTCATAAACACAACTCACTTACCTTTCCACCTCTGAGTCAAAGATTCATCAAACCCCTAAGTTTTGATATTTCCATTCAGTCATTACTAACTGTCGGGCTGAATTAAGAAAGCGCGTGTTTTCCGTTCCAGCGATGGTAAAAAATCGAAGACCACAAAAGTTCGGTGAACAACGAAAGCTCAAATATTATGTTACCTATTTTTAAAAAATGCTATCTGCGATGTAAGCTGTATATTTCAATGAATTCCCTCTTCCTTTTTTTTTTTTTTTTTTTGTGCGACTGAAATACACATTGCTCTTCAGCAGATAGTGTGTTTTTTTTTTTTTTTGTTTTTTTTTTCTAGTGTGTAAGTATGTGCCCGTAAATGAGCATCGAACATTCAGGTCAGTTAACCTACAGTAAAGTCTGACTAATCAGGTTGCAAATTAATCAAAATGAAAGGAAAATAAATTGATAAAACATATTAACGTTAATAGCTCATTCGTTATTGGAAATCCATTTTCTTATTTTTCTCATACCTTCATTAATTTCTGAAGCCATGGCCGTTAAGGTGAGGAAAACCTCCCGAAATTCGATCCTTGAAACCCCGCTTCCTTGCAAGCAGCAAAAATGATCAAAATTTTCGCCGTGATCTTACGCTAGGTAGCCCTTTCACTATAGCAGAACTTCTTTGTCTGTTCTAGGTCTGAAAACAACAATCAACTTGCATTGGTATAGCCGTGTTTTCTTGTTCATTAAAGCTAGATCAAAAGAGTTAGGGTTACTCTAATGAGATGCTTCTTTTAGAAAACAATTCTTGATATCCAGTACTGCTTGAGCAACGACGCGGTACCTGATTGGGACAACGTCAAGTTATTGACATCACACATTAGTCCCAGACAGATTTTAATATTTGAAGCAGTGGTCATAGTGAAAACAGATAATATAAATTGCAACAACAATACATCTATAGAATTGTCTCCGGCATGGAAGTTCCTTATGAAAACAGAAAAACAACAGGCTACACAATAAGCTATTTGCATCTGTTCAATTACATGGAACAGAAGCGCATGACATGCGTACTAGAGGTCTTGGTTTGACGACGGGGGATATACACTGGCGGAAAGTGAAAAAAACACCAAGAAGGAATTGGCGGACGATCATGAAATTTACATATGTTAATTGGGTCGAGTTTACGTAGGTGTGATGTTAATTTCGGGACCAACCGGTGAGCGCTTATGCCACAGAACGGCATAATATGCAAATTGTCGTCGGTGGTATTTAAGGAGTATGGCGAAGTGAATGTAATCAGTCGTCGGCGTACGGATACGTGCGAAGACCCCGAAGAAGCTGCAATGCCTGGGCATGGAAGACGTGTACGATTTCAGCAGTTATCGGACTTTGAACGAGGTCATCTAGTCGGACTACGCGAGGCCGGGTGGTCGTATCGTCGTATTGCAGAGCGAATTGGACGGGAAGTATCGGTGGTGGTACGATGGTGGCGTAGATGGTCCGAGGAATATTCCCATACGAGAAAACGTGGAACCGGAAGTCACAGACGGACTGATGAGCGGACCGATCGACGCATAAGAAGAGCGGCGTTGTCAAGCAGAACATCCACTGCGACGCAAATCCGAGCTGCCGTTGCACCTGAGGTGACTGTGGGAACAATCCGGAACCGTCTACTGGATGCAGGACTACGTGCACGTGTGCCTCTGGCATGTGTACCTCTGACTCCAGCCCACCATCAGGAACGGCTGCAGTGGTGTCGCCAACGTCTGCACTGGAGAACGCAATGGTGATCTGTCGTGCTCAGCGATGAAAGCAGATTCTGCTTGGGAGCCTCCGATGGCCGTATGCGTGTTCGCAGACGCACAGGGGAGCGTCTCCACCCTTCTTGCATCTGCCAGCAACACACAGTGCCTGCACCTGGTCTCCTGGTGTGGGGAGCGATCAGCTATCACTCCCGTACACAACTAGTGTTTGTACCGGATACGTTAAACAGCACCTCCTACATCAACAACATCATTCAGCTCGTTTTTGTGCTATTTGCAAGGTCGATCCATCGTGGTGTTTTCCAGCAAGATAACGCACGCCCACACACGGCACGTGCAACGCAACATGCACTTCAGCGTGTGAGACAACTTCCATGGCCTGCACGTTCACCGGATTTGTCCCCCATTGAGCACGTGTGGGATTTTATGGGACAGCGACGTATCCAGTCTCGACGGCCAGCCACGACCATCCCCGATTTACGCGTCCAGGTTGAGGATGCTTGGAACTCAATACCCCAAACTTACATCCAACATCTGTACGACAGACTCCATGCCAGAATTGCACAGTGTGACGCAGTTCATGGCGGTTCAACCTCGTACTAACCATGTTACATGGAAATGTTATTTTTCAGTTTACCAGCAAATACAACTGTATTTTTCCATAATGTTTTGATCACGTTATCCTCTGTATTCCGTTATTATGCTGTACAAATTTCGTTGGTATCAGACGTCTCCTTCTTGGTGTTCTTTTTTCACTTTCCGCCAGTGTATATTCAAGAAATGCGATAAGCAGCGTTGGGGTTTGTGCAGGTGTATTACAACCTGGTGCTACTGAGGATGTCCTCGATGATGAGGACGAAATGCGTCGGGCAACAAACACCGAGTCTAAGTGTGTATCTCTGTATGATATTCAAGTCTGCGGGAGCCATCCATATACTTCAGATTAATCCAGAAAACAGCATTATCGCCATGGTTTGTGATTATTTGGGCTATAGCAATCAGTGAAAGCTGCCCACACCTTTTATATGTCATAGCTAAGTGTCAAGTGGACGTTTAATTTTATCTCTTCATAGATTTTAAATTTCAACAATCATACACTGACGGAAAAAGAAATCCCAACACCAAGAAGTGGTTGTGTTAGATAAACGACAGTTGGTAGGCGGTGAGAGTAAATCTGTAAGATGACGTCTATACAAATTTCGCGCTCGGCGCATACGTGTGGCGCTAGTAGCGCCCCTCGGAACATGCAAAGCAGGTTTGCTGTAAATACGCTCTGTAACGTTTGTGAGCGTTAGTTATCGTTGAGATTCGACGTAGTGTGTTGATGTTAGTCAAGAATGCCTTTAAGAAGACGAAGAAGCCATTATCAACAGCTCACGGAGTTTGAACGAGGTCGTGTAATAGGGCTACGAGAAGGTGGATTTTCTTTCCGCAATATTGCAGAACGACTTGGCAGGAATGTAGCCACTGTGCATGATTGTTGGCAGCGGTGGTCAAGGGAAGGTACTGCCTCAAGAAGACCGGGTTCCGGCCGGCCAAGTGGCACTACTGAGAGGGAAGACCGCCGTGTACGGCGTATGGCCATGGCGCATCGTACCGCGTCTGCGGCAGCAATTCGAGCTGCAGTTGCCACCACAGGGACACAACGAACTGTTACAAATCGGTTACTTGAAGGACAGCTCCGAGCCAGACGCCCTGTAGCGTGCGTTCCACTTACTCCAAACCACTGCCGTTTGCGACGTCAGTGGTGTCAAGCTAGAGCTCATTGGAGGACGGAGTGGAGATCTGTTGTGTTTTCTGGTGAAAGCCGGTTCTGCCTGGGTGCCAGTGATAGCCGTGTTGGTTAGAAGGAGGCCAGGTGAGCGCCTGCAATCAACCTGTCTGCGGCCGACACACACTGGACCTACACCTGGAGTTATGGTCTGGGGAGCAATTTCCGATGACAGCAGGAGCACTCTCGTGGTTATCCCACGCACCTTGACGGCACAGTTGTACGTCGGTCTGGTGATTCAACCTGTTGTGCTGCCATTCATGAACAGCATTCCAGGGGGTGTTTTCCAACAGGATAACGCTCACCCGCATACCGCTGTTGTAACCCAACATGCTCCACAGAGTGTCGACATGTTGCCGTGGCCTGCTAGATCACCAGATCTTTCACCAATCGAGCACGTATGGGACATCATTGGACGACAACTCCAGCGTCACCCCCAACCAGTATTAACCGTCCGTGTATTGACCGACCAAGTGCAACAGGCATGGAACTCCATCCCACAAACTGACATCCAGCACCTGTACGACACAATGCATGAACGTTTGCGTGCTTGCATTCAACATTCTGGCGGTTACACCGGTTATTAATGTACCAGCATTTCACATTTAAAATGACTCTTCTCGCGCTTACAATAAGATGTCATCTTGAAACCTTAATCGATTAAATATGTTACCTATACAAATGTATTGCCGCTATTTCATTCCTCTACAACTTTTTTCGTGGTGTTGGGATTTTGATTTTTTTTTCCGTCAGTGTATTTTAGCTACTCCATCCTGCACCAAACGATGAGTTATTCGATGGGTTTGCAATGAACTTTTCATTTTCCATCTAAGCATGAACTGTGTTTTTTCTGCAACAGAATTGGACGATTGACTGAGCGTTAAAAATGCATTTTGTTTTATCATAGTGTTTTCGCACATATGAAGTGACTTTAAGTACGAAGTGACTCTTCATCTTGTTGTGGTGACATTTAGCCGTCTCAACCGTCGATTTTGTCTTCCTCCCATATCATTAGGAATGGATGTAGTATATTGTGTCAGTACGATGCTTATTGTTTTCATAATGTGTATATGTTACTCAATGTGCATATCAAAACGTAATATCCATTTTATCATGAGCAAACATTGGTATATCTGTCCACTACTGAGAATTGACTTACCATTAATTACCTTATTCCAGAATTTTTATCAATTTTTCAAATTACAGTATTTAGTTGGATGGCATACCTCGCAGATGCATATTGTGCAGGGGTGTTCCGCGGTGTTCAACTACTTAAAACAAACATATGAAACAGAAATATGACGTTTATTATTTCGTCACAGCTATAATATAATTCTTGATACTCTATCAGGGATGGCCACGTATATTACATGATACATATTTTGCATAAATTGCGCGTAATTTATACGTGTTTTACGTCTCGTGGAAAACTAATACTTAATACAGACATTTGACGTGGACCAGGAACATCAAACAGAGGTAACAGGAACATTAAACAGAGCGTAACTGGAAAGACCTGGGTTTGATTCCCGGTGGTGGCCAATGCGAATTTTTTTGTGACTCACTTATAAAGGTGGAAAGAGTGATGACCTCTGTTTGATGTTCCTGGTCCACGTCAAATGTCTGTATTAATTATTCATTCGCCTTCTAATTATTTGTTCAGTTGCTGCTTACCATCTCTCGTGCATCCCCAGCATTGTGCGGGGCTCCAAGAAGCAACCTGCCAAATTGGCTTGACAGTTAGTGTGTGAGTCTGGAGGAATTTAATGCCGCTGTGGTGCAGTGGAAGCATATCCGGCGCGTAACTGGAAGACCCTGGGTTTGATTCCCGTGTGGGACCTTCTGGGTCCCACACGGGAATCGGCCAATGAGAATTTTTCTCTGACTCACTTATAAACGTGGAAAGAGCGATGACCTCTGTTTAATGAAAACTGATATTCTACACAACTTTCTACGCGAAGTATTCATTTATTTACATGAAAATAAATTAATAAATAGCCATGTTAACGAAACTAAAAGTAAACATCTGTTTTAAATTGATTAGTTTATAACCACAAAAATGAAAATATTTACAGTGGTGAAATATAAGAACACACACATAGGTAATGCGAATGATAGAACATTTTTTCAAAAAGATTTAAAGTTTCTTTAAATTTGGCGCTTGTTTTCATGATTACCCACCTAAACTAGTATCACTCTTCACAACTTCAGTGCCATTCATTTTCTCTAAAGCAACAACAAAACTTAAATGTCTCTCACAGCTAAACTAGAACTGCACTTTTTTAACACTAAGTATGTCATGTAGTGACATTAATTTTATTCTAAGGAAAACAAGAATAAAACGTTACAACAAAAAAGTTTCACCCTTTTCACTATCATTTTCTTAAAATTGAAAGATTACTAACCTGTGAATTGTTCATATACTTTTTGATGATTCATAGCATGTATTAATAAGTCATGAAAGAAATACGGGATTACACCATATAATACAAATTTTGAAGATGACAATCCGATTTTTGGTGTAAATGTGACAAGGCTGGAAAGCCACATAATATCCGAAAACTTGAAAATTTTCATCGTCCTGAAGCGGAACTCGAACCTACGTCTCCCAGATAGCGCCCGGGTATGCTAACCACTACACCACCCAGAACGACCAAGTCTCAAGTTTTCGATTAATTTGAATATAACTATCACAGGATTTGAATATAAACATTCAAATTAATCGGAATAAATTCAAATGGACCGCCCATTGAACGATTTAATCCAAAAAAATATCTAAGATCTTGGTTGATGAATCATCATTCAGCAACTAATAGTAGATCAAGAGTTTCTTCAAGAGAAGAACAGTGCTGTACGGACTTATTTCGTCAGGCTTTTTTTTTTTTTTTTGATTGGAGGTTTAACGACTACCGTGAGCAACTCAATGGGTTATAAGCAGTCGCCCGTCCCCAATTTAGGATCACTGGTTCCAGAGAAGAGAGAGAGCCAGTGCCGTAAGAGAACTATCAACACAATATCCATGCCTCACCGGGATTCAAACCCGGACCCCTTTCGGACGAATGGTCAGAGGCCATCGCTTAGACCACTGCGCCACCCGGCTCAGGATTTGTGGGATATATTTCAATTAAAATAATCTTGTGCATATTCTTCAAGATGTCATAATTGTAAGGAGAGAGGAGAAGATACTTTATTCATATCGGTAAGTGAGCTCATAGTCATAATTGTTAATAGTCATAACTGTTATGTGCAAATCCTAAAAAATAGAAGGTTAATTTTTTAGGATTTGCTCTTTCCACGTTTATAAGTGAGTCAGAGAATACCCTCTGCTGATTTTACGACTACAGCACTGCTACCATCACTCGATGATATCATTGTTGTCGCAGCCCACATGTTCCGCTATACGACGGATCTACCATACACTCTATAGAAATCCATTAACCATTAACCAGTCCCCTCACGAAGTCTTTTAGATGTTTATGTGGCTGAAAAACGTTTAGTTTCGGCGATGTGTGAAAATTGCTGCGAAGAATCGCTTACTAGAAGCTTAAAAAATTCTTACCGTCCATAAATCGGTGTAGGTTTTACTGATAGGCCAATGTAATCGAGCCCATATTGTCTACGACCGATGCCGGATTTTTTTTTTTTTTTTTATTGGAGGTTTAACGACCACCATGAGCAACTCAATGGGCTATAAGCAGTCGCCCGTCCCTAATTTAGGGTCACTGGTTCCAGGGAAGGGAGAGAGCCAGTGCCGTAAGACAAACACAACATCCATGCCTGACCGGGATTCGAACCCGGACCCCTTACGGACGAATGATCACAGGCCAACGCCTTAGACCACTGCGCCACCGGGGCGGCCCGATGCCGGATTATTTAGATACTGGAATTAATACGCTTCCACCTGTTCATATAGGTCAACCGCAGTTGCGTGTTTGAGTTTCAGGGTCAAAGTACAAATCACAAGTTCTTCTAACACCGAACAGTGGAATTTCCCCTGGTTTTTTTTTTTTTTTTTTTCCGGAATTAAACTGTCCCCATGAACATATAAGAGTATAAGGAGTCTACTGTCTCTAATGTTAAGTCACTGGTTCAACGTAAAGAGCAACAGCCCTTGCATAGGAAAAAGAACACTACCGATACTAGTGTTTGGTGCAGGATTGAGCTGAGGACCCAACATTAATGATTCGCAAGAGATCTGCGACTCTGATCACCCGGTCACCGGGGCGGCAAAATGTAATTTCTATATTCATCTGAATACCCATCTGGGAAACTTGCAACGACTCAAAAAAAATATATATATATTTTCCGACGAAACGACTAAAAAAAATAATAAATATTTCGACGAAGTCAAATTACTTTTAAACAGTTTCGCGTTTTAAAGTAAGGAAATAAAATTCATCGCTGAACTACAAACACCGTATATAACACATGTGACTGTAAACTCTAAAATGGCGTATAAAAACGATTCTGACATGAAAACTCATGCGTGTGTATATGTGTTTATCCATTTCGTTGCAGAATGAGTTTTTTGTTGTAATATTCTGTAATTAGTTAGCTTCATTTTTCTTTTTCTATCTGGTACATTTTTTTTAAACCAAAGTAATGAATGTGATATTATGAACTGTTCTTGTCTGAAACTTTTCCGTTAAGTATATTATTCCCAAGAGCGTTATTCCCCTGCGTCACCACAACACACGTTGGTTTCTAGCTGCGAAATGTAAGTGCTTTTTCGATTGTAAATAGTCTGAGAATCACAGAATTCTCTAAGAGCAACGTAGTTTGAAATTGCTCTTTAACAGTGACGCAATTTCGGAATCTTCGATCACAATTAGTCTCATTTGCAGTTCTGTTAATTAACTTCTAAGACATGACTGTGTTAAGTAATCACTAGAACCGGTGTTCTTAATTACGAATCTTCCATTACCAATTCCAACATCACTTACAAATTATTCTCCAAGGAGTGGCCCTATCGAATTCAATACCTTCTGAATCTGCGACTTCATCGATCGAATTCCCATTTTTTTCCTTTTATTTTTTAGTTATGCTCATGCCTTACAGAACATGTAGAATAGCATTATTCTAAATTATTCTGAAATGCAAATGATCTGCTGTTATTCCGAGAAATTGTACCCACCGCATTTTTCTTGCGAATATGACGAGTCACTGATGACTTCCAAGTCATTGTTCCTTTTCGCCGATTCTGAAAAGAGAAGTCTGTTTCATTTTATATGTTCGCTTTTTCTATTTATTCCTTTATTTCATTTCGTTTTTCATCTTTGACTCTCTTGATTTGCAAATTTTTTTGCCATAAGTGCAACAACGAGGTTCATGTTTAGTTATTGTTCCTCTACCTGCATTTCGTAATATTTTCACAACAGCAATAAAATTTAGGCTTCAATCATCACAAACCCATAGAAAAATATTTACTACCCATTTAAGATGTAATGTACAAGACTCGCTTTCGAAATGTAATCTCTAATCCGCAATAGTATATCGAGATGATTTTTTTTTTTTTTTTGTAACGAGGTTTAGAGACTACCGTGAGCAATTCTAACGGCTAAAAGCAGTTGTTCGTTCCGTATTTGTGGATACACTGGTTCCAGAACGGGAGAGTCGGGACCGAAGTACGAGGATCGTTCAATATATAAGTTCCCCTATACAGTGAACTTTTTTTCGGTAAGATACACGTGAAAACGATATATAGCCGCCCCGGTGGCGCAGTGGTCTAAGCGATGGCCTCTGATCATTCGTCCGAAAGGGGTCAGGGTTTGAATCCCGGTGAGGCATGGATGTTCTGTTTGTCTTACGGCACTGGCTCTCTCCCTTCCCTGGAACCAGTGACCCTAAATTAGGGACGGGCGACTGCTTATAGCCCATTGAGTTGCTCACGGTGGTCGTTAAACCTTCAATCAAAAAAAAAAAAAAAAACGATATATGTCTGGATAGGTATATTCGTCACTACTTTTCCACACATAATTTCCACCAACGTTGAGGCATTCGTCCCAACGCTGCACCAATTCATCGAACCCCCTGTACATGAAGGTCTGGGCTCAGGCCCTTTAAAACCGTCCTAACGGCGGCCTGGACCGCAGCATCAGTTTGAAAATGGCGACCATGCAACACTGAAGAGGAAGCTGCAAGGTCGCCATTTTGGACCGCAGCATCAGTTTGAAAATGGCGACCATGCAACTACTCCCTCTTTTCAGTATTGTTCCCACCTCAATGCTGCAATTTTTGCTTATGTTTGTGCAGCCTACGTTGCAATTTTTGCCTACTCGCTTTCGAAATGTAAAAAATTGCAACGTAGGCTGTTTGTGCAGCCTACGTTGCAATTTTTGCCTACGTTGTCGTCGTGCAGGATGACACCAGCTGAGAGGAGGGAAGGGAGCTTGCGTCGAATTACCGCTTTTAGTTTCCCCAAGGTTTAACAATACCGAGCGGCATTGATCGTGTGTTCACGTTCCAGAAAGTCAATGAGCAGAATACCCTTGGCATCCCAGAACACTGTCACAAGAACCTTACCTGCCGATGTCGTCGCCTTGAATTTCTTTCGCACGGGAGACCCCGGATGTTTCCATTCCATCGATGTCCTCTTGCATTCGGGAGTGAAGTTGTGAACGAAATTCTCATCCGCTGTCACAGTGCACATGAGGAAGGCATGTCCATCTTTATAGTATCCCATTAGACCGTCCAGGGTGCAGCCCATTCTCGTCCGCCGATGTTCCAGAGTGAGTTGAAGGGGAACCCAACGTGCACAAACTTTGAGATATCTCAAGTCCTCATGGATGATTTTGTGAGCTGTTCCAATGGAAATGTCCACCGTTCGCACCACGTCACGAACCTGGATTCTCCTGTTTGCTTGGATCAGTTTATTCACTGCAGCAACGATTTCAGCACTACCGGCAGTGGAGGGACGACCGGATCGATTTCCGTCAAAAATGTCGACGACTCTGCCTTCCGCGAACATGTTGCACCACCTTCTCACCATTTGCACAAACATTACGGAGCCACCATACACAACAACAAGTTTCCTGAGGATGTCACTTGGTATGCAGCCATTTGCCCACTCGTACCGTATCACAGCACGCACCTCTTCCTTACACCACGTCTCCAACATTCATACCTCGCGGCGCTGCGGACTTTGCAATAGTCCGTGTTTGCTTTTGCCAGGCGTGTGTGTGTGTGTGTGTACTGGTGGTTCATTGTAAGCATATTTATATTTCTATATTTATGAACAACTGCCTGTCAGATAACGAGCGTGTAGTTTTGTATGTCTTGTTGATAATTTGAAATACAGGTTGTGGTTCGCAGGGGTTCAACGTATGCTCTCAAGAGGACCTTTGTTATTTGATTTGATTTAAAGATGGATATATAAAGTTACAAATTAATTGAAGAGAACGGTTTGGCGCATTAACTGAAATTTTAGTTTGAAAGATGTACTAAAGACATGACTATTTAAATAATAAATATATACTGTAATAACATGTATTTTTTTTTTTTTTTTGTTTACGCTTAAACAAATTTCTATGTGTTTATCCCTGTGCAGTACCAAAATTCTCATCCAGTGATATTTGGAAATAAAATAAAACAAAAAAGTACTAAAGGCGTGGTCTTCATTAATTTGGACTAATTTATGCTTTACAAAAATACAACTGGTATGCCCTTATTGAAGAGAATGTGTTGGTTTTCAAAAGAACCACCAATTGTATTATATATATATATTCGAGCGTATACTATTGATATTACAGCATATATTTATTATTTAAAAAGTCATATCTTTAGTACATATTTAAAACTATATTAAATTAATGCGCCAAACCGATCTCTACAATTAATTGGTAACTTTATAAATCCATCCTTAAATCAAATCAAATAAAAAGGTTCTTCTCAGGGCATACGCACATTGTCTGATATAATATATATATATATATATATATATATATACACACGGGATGCAAGGTCAGGTGATGCGTAACATCACAGCCTCTCCTTGACAAATGTCAACCCCGCCTTCTCGTGGTGCATCCTGTTCCCACTAAAGGGGCTCTGACGACCGCCCATAGCGGTATAACTATACCATCGGGATCAGAGGAAATTCTATCCCACACTCACCAACCCGCTTGGCCAGCGTGGTGAGTTATGGCCAAACCCCTCCAAAATGATTCCACAACTTAAATCTTGTGCCCTCAGTCTCCGGCAGCTGGAATGTACCTGGCCAAGGCAGCGGCCAGTGCGACATGAAGGCAGAGGGTGCTAAGAATCCCCGGAGGACCGGACTAGGCTGCCATCTGATGCTGACCTTGGCTACTTACAATGGACGCTCCCTATCTTCTGATTCAAGGCTTCTTGAATTGGAAGAGGAACTACAAAGGATCAAGTGGGACATCGTGGGGCTAAGTGAGGTAAGGAGAAAAGGAGAAGATCTCATCGAACTGAAAAGTGGACATCTCTTCTACTATCGTGGGACAGATACTGGCAGAACTAGTGGTGTTGGATTTATAATAAACAAGAAACTGAAGGATAAAGTTGTAGAAGTTGAAAGTTCCTCTGACAGAGCTGCACGACTTGTTATCCAACTCTCGAAAAGATACCAGGCTCAGATTATTCAAACTTATGCACCCACCACAAGTCATCCTGAAGAAGAAATTGAAGAATTTTATGAGGAAATTTGTCATCTAAATAATAAAGGTAAGCAGCACTTGAAAATAATTATGGGAGATTTCAATGCAAAAATAGGGCAACGGCAACAGAATGAAACTTCAGTAGGTAAATTCGGTCATGGCAACAGAAACCAGCGTGGAAATACTCTCGTTGAGTTTGCAGAGGCAGAAGGGTTTTTCATCTTGAACTCCTTCTTCAAGAAAAAGCCACACAGGAAATGGACATGGAGACATCCAAATGGGACGACAAGTGAAATTGATTTTATTATGTGTAACAAAAAATTCGTCATAGAAGACTGCAGTGTGCTAAACAAGTTCAACACAGGTAGTGACCATAGATTGGTGAGATGTAAGATGCACCTCAACACTAAACTTGAACGTGGCAAGCTCATAAGACAAACAAAATCTATTGACATAACCAACCTTAAAAAACACCATAATACCTTCAAGTTAGAACTGAAGAACAGGTTCTCTGCTTTAAAAGGCCTAACATCGGAAGAAGTGGACATCTCTGAAGTTAACAGAAAAGTAACCAAAGCTCTTATGGAAACAGCAACAAAATTAGCTGGGTCTAAGAACAAGTTGCATGTGAACAAATTATCAGGAAAAACCAAAATGTTGATGCAAAAAAGAAGAGAGATGAGGACAACTAAAGAAGATGTGACTTCCAAAGTGGAATATATAGAGCTATGCAAGACAGTAAGAAAAAGTATCACTGAAGACGTAAGGAAATTCAACTGTGAACTAGTGAGGAAAGCAATTGAAAACAACCAAAGCCTAAAGATAGCAAAGGGACATCTCAGTAAGGGAAGAAAACAGATTATGGCACTGAGAAAAGAAGATGGTTCTGTAACAAGAAATAGAGGCGAAATTTTGACAAGAGTGAAAGATTTCTACTCCAAATTATATGAAAGGGATGATATATGCACTCCAGACATCATGAAAGATACCAGTACCAGAGTTCCTCCAGTCCTTCCAGCAGAAGTTGCACATGCAATCAAGAACATGAAGCGGGGGAAAAGCTCCAGGAGAAGATGGAATTACTGTAGACATCATAAAAGAAGCAAGTGGAGAAATCGAAACAGTACTCGCCCAAATTTTCACTCGATGCCTTAATGAAGGAAAGATTCCTGAGGATTGGAACACAGCTACAATGATCCTGCTACATAAGAAAGGTGACATTGAGGATCTCGGAAACTACAGACCTATCAGCCTCCTATCAGTAGTTTATAAAATCTTCACTAAAGTTCTTTCACACCGCTTGAAGGTAGCACTAGACATGGCTCAACCGAGAGAACAAGCTGGATTCAGGAGTGGCTACAGCACAATAGATCATATCGACGTGCTGAGAGAACTAATTGAAAGAGCGAGGGAATATGAACTTCCATTGTGCATGGCTTTTATCGATTATGAAAAAGCCTTTGATTCGGTGAAACCATCAGCAGTTACAATGGCTCTGAAAACCTGCGGTATTGAAGATGCATACATTAATATTATTAATAACATCTATGAAAATGCAAGTGCAAAGATTAGGCTGTTTGAAAATACAACACACGTAAAAATTGGAAAGGGAGTGAGACAAGGTGACACCATATCTCCGAAGCTCTTTAATGCCACATTGGAGGGTGTTTTTCAGTCACTGAGCTGGGAAAACAAGGGGATAAAGATTAATGGAGATTATCTAACCCATCTTCGTTTTGCTGATGACGTAGTCATTTTTGCAACTACCCCATCAGAGCTGCAGAGTATGATCCAGGAACTTGCTGACAAGAGTAAAGAAGTGGGATTAAAAAATGAACTTTCAGAAGACAAAAGTGATGTTCAATGCTTTTACAAGAAATGAAGATTTATCGATTGATGGAGAAAAGCTGGAGATAACAGACACGTACGTTTATCTTGGACAGCAGATATCAAGTGAGGGTCACATTGATGAAGAAATTAATCGGCGTACAAAACTTGCCTGGAGAGCTTTTGGAAGAAACAGCATAATTTTCAAGAGCAATATGCCATTATGTCTTAAAAGAAAAGTGTTTGATCAATGCATCCTTCCAGTGCTTACGTATGGTGCAGAGACGTGGACCTTAACTAAAAGAGACATACAAAGGCTGCAGACAACTCAAAGAAGCATGGAGAGGTGCATGCTTGGTGTAACCAGGAGAGATAAAAAGAGGAACTCGTGGATCCGAAAAATGACAAGAGTGGAAGACATCATGATCAGAGTTAAATCCCTGAAATGGCAATGGGCTGGACATACTGCCAGAAGGACAGATCATCGATGGACAGCCGAAATTTTAGATTGGATTCCAAGGGACAGGAAAAGACCCAGAAGAAGACCACATAGGAGATGGGTGGATGAAATTCGAAAGTATGCAGGGGTGACATGGAGGAGACTGGCACAAGACAGACCGTTGTGGAGGAAACTTGGGGAGACCTTCGTCCAGCAGTGGATTGATAATGGTTGACAATGATGATGATGATGATATATACACACACACACAAAAGAGTCGCATTATTGTGACCACCTCCTACTTTTGACCTCAACAGCGAGTAGCCAATGAAAGAAGGCACGTGTCATGAACTGGCTTGGAGGGTATATAAGGTGTGCTGTAGGCAATCTGAAAATATATCCCTCGTTGTTGTCATGGATGGAAGGAGCGATTTATCAGATTTGCAAAAGGGGATGATTATCGGCTTTCGGGCCAAGGGTGGCAGTATTTCTGAAACAGCGAAGTTTGCAAACTGTTCGCTTTTTGCTGTGGTTAAAGTGTGTCGCGTGTGGAGAAATGGCACCAATGGCGAATAAGCGACGTGGAAACTGTGGAGCACCTCGTGCCATTGATGTGAGAGGTGAACGTCGGCTTCGAAGGTGCGTGAGCGCCGATCGACACTCTGCAATGGAGCAACTCACTGGCCGAATGAACCAGGGCGCTACCGGTAGTGTGTCTAAAACGACAGTTCAGAGAATCCTGCTGCGTATGGGGCTCCGATGCAGACGGATGGGCACTGCATCTATGCTAACGAAGATACATCGGCAGAAAAGGCTTACATTTGCACGGCAGTATCGGAATTGGACCTCCGCTGATTGGCAAAGAATTGTCTTCTCCGATGAGTCACGTCCTCTGCTTCATCGAACGGATCGACGTTGGCGTATAAGGCGAGAAACATCGAAGAGCAAACACTCTTCAACAACTGCTGGAAGAACTCAAGCTGGTCGAGGCAATGTTATGGTCCGAGGAATGTTTTCGTAGCAATTTCTGGGTCTACTCATACCTGTGGAAGGCACTATGGACCAAATTCGTTATGAATTCAGCCTTGCAGACCACATACATGCTGATTGTCTTCCCTGGGGTGGGTGGGATCTTCCAGCACGACAATGCCAAGTGTCACACAGCTAGAAATGTCCGAGAGTGGCTGGAAGAGCGCGATGAAGACTTCAAAGTACTTCCCTATCCCCCTAACTCCACAGGCTAAAAACCCCATTCAGCATCTATGGGACCACCTCGATAGTGTTGTTCGCTCTATGGACTCTCCACCACGCACCCTCTATCAGCTGTCAGATGCACTGCACAGTCAGCACGGCTCCACATACCTGTGAACACCTTCCAGCACCTTATTGAATCACTCCCAGCCCGTCTAGCCGCTGATATATATTTATTAAAATGTGCAAATTTAATAGCCGAAAAATATGAGTTATTTCACTAAAACTATCCCCTGAAGCTTCCGTTAAATTCTAAAAAGCAATTCTAGAGATATCTGCAATTTTGACCAAATTTCTTATGTTTTCAATAGATTTGTAATGCACCGTCTTTTTAGTGGAAACATTTACGTCAAACAATAACACTAATGCTACGCAGTAAATAAAATATGTAAAAATATCGCCAATTTTTTTTTCTTATGCATCCTCGTGCATCCACTAAGTACCAATTATAGGCACATCGCTTCATTTCGTTCCCTGTATTATAAAATCGGCCTTTGGCTTCAACAAACCAGCAACAAAAACCAGTTCTTTCATAACTTCGCTTTTCTGAGAGAGGACCGTTATGTACTTCACCTTAGTAAATGAACAATTATTTATTAAATTAACAACTCTTCCTACACGTTCCGAGAAAAATACAAAGCTTCATAAAGGGTTGAGAAAAAATCGATATTACTTTTGAACGTGGAAATCTTTAAATTGCCTTGCATATAATTTAACTAAAGTTGACACGTTCCCGGATTTATCAAAACCACAGCAAGTAGGTTCACAAGAAAAACTGTTTAATTAATTAGAGATTATCCACTCTCAGTAAACTGGCAACGGCAACTTAATTAATCTTGCAGCTTTTAACACTTTTATTTCAGTTCCTTGTGTAAAATTCGGCTTACACGTTAATCTGGGGGTAATGAACGCTGAATGTATTTCGTATCCCTGGCAAATTACTTCCTTCTGTGGGTCTTTATCTACGTAATTCATTATGTAAGTTGGGGAGGCGAAAAAAAAAAGGAATGTGAAAAGTTCTTCCGAAAGACATCGTTCTCGAATTCAAGCTAATTTGAAAGACAGAATACACTTGCACGAATGCGCATGTGTTGTTTTCAATTCTTCCTGTGCAAAATTTCTTACTCGGGGATTAATGGAAATGAAAAGTGATTTCGACATTTGTTGAAGTAACTGCAATCTTTATATGGTAGTTGCTAGCTTTTCTTCTTTTTTTTTCTCTTTTTTTAATTTCACGACTTCAGTTGCTAAGGGAAGTCTTCTATTTCTAATTTTTTACTACTACTTAGACAAAAACAAAGCCAGTTCCTGCAGAAACGAAAATAACATACACATCCTTCCCGAGATTCGAACCCAAGCCTACTATACACCGAAGAACGTCCAAATCTTTCATCACAGGTATCCAAAATGTAATGCGCTCTTTCGGGGCATTTTCATTTTCCGAGATATCCCCCTCCCCAGCTTCTAACACTATGTAAGAAAGCACCCATTCGTAATTTACATTGAGAGCCGTGAGTGGCCTAGTGGTTAAACCAGTGCGCTGAGCCGGACACGCACAATAAGCAGGCGAACCTGGGGTACTGGACCCCCCCTCCTCCCGCTGAATTCAAGGCCACATTTTACTTTCTTGGGAACCCCCCTTGGCCCTTGCATCTCTCGCCTTTATTTCCTTACAGATAATACAGTGAAGCAGTCCAGACGCGTGATACCAGCCACTAGCCTGCAACGGTTAGAAAACCCACCTACCCACCCAATTCACACAGAGCCGCTCGTTCAAGGGAAGTGAAAGTATTTGCTACGGGGAGAATAAACATACACTGGTGTTCAAAATTAAGAGAATTTACACATTTTGTCGATTTTCACAAAAAGTACGGAACCAAAGGTACAAATTATGCCGCCGAATAAGAATGCAAATTTGCAGTGTTATTACGTAGGCGTACACGTGCGTGTGGGCGGAGCTGTGACAGCGGAGGGCATGAAAAGCACACGTGGCTTTTTCCGCTATTAGTTCGCTCGTACTCCTTGGCGACATGCGTTGTGTTTCTTGCAGGAGTTGGTTCAATTTCATAAGCAATCAGGTAAATTGAGTTGCCACGAACGTATTGAAGACGGAATGAGGTGGAGAATCGTCGGTAGATCGGAAGCAGGGCAATCGCAAGTGCAGGTTGCTACAGAACTCAATGTAACGTCCAGTGTCGTCTGCAATTTGTGGGAACAGTTTAGGGACACCGGATCCATATTCAGAGGGCCTGGGCAAGGTCGTCCAAGAGCCACGACAGCTAATGAAAATCGTTATTTGGCACTTTCAGCGAGGCGCCACAGGACTGCTGCAGCTGCACAGCTATCTCGTGAGCTGCATGCCGCCACTGGAACCCGAGTTTCAAGGGTTACGGTTTCCCGAAGGCTTCATGAGAGAGGGTTTTTTGCCAGAAGACCCGCTGTTTGCGTCCCGCTCATTTCAGCACACAAGAGAGCGCGTTTAGCATTGTGCAGACATCAGCCTTGGACCAGACTTCAGTGGGGTAACGTTCCTCACAGACGAGTCGCGATTCATCCTGGACGGGTCACAGGTTCTCTTCATCTGGAGAGAACCTGGGACCCGATACCTTTCTTCCAACATCCAAGAAAGGGACCTCTATGGAAGCGGAGGTGTCATGGTCTGGGCAGGCATCATGTTGGACGGCCGCACACCTCTCCATGTGTTTGACAGAGGCTCCCTGACTGCTGAAAGGTATAAGGATGAGATCTTACAGCCCTATGTTTGACTTTTCAGGGGCGCAGTTGGCCCTCGGTTTCTTTTTATGGACGACAACGCTCGTCCACATAGGGCTCACCTGGTTGACGATTATCTTGAAAGTGAGGATATTCGCCAGATTGATTGGCCAGCCAGATCGCCAGACCTAAACCCTATCGAACATGTCTGGGACGCTCTTAGGAGGGCAATTGCAGCTCGCCATCCCCCTCTGAAAACATCCAGGAGCTGAAAACTGCGCTGCTGCAGGAGTGGAACCGACTGCCACAGGGACTCATCAACTGCCTCGTTTCCAGTATGACATCGCGCTGTGAGAGCTGTATGACTGTGAGAGGGGACATGTTAGAGTCATTTTATGTTCGATCTTGCAACGTAGATTTTGGACATTCTGCGCTGATGAGCCTTACTGACGATCATGGGTACATACCATGACTGTTGTATGGTATGATTTTTTCTCTTATATAACTGTGTATCCATATAAAGTTTCATTAAAATGTGTCCATTAGTTTTTCAGAAATTCGACAAAATGTACAAATTCTCTTAATTTTGAACATCAGTGTATATGTCTTGACTCCGAGCCACAGCCAGAACTATACGAAATTATGAGCCAGCTCCCTAAACTACTCGACAATAGGACGAGCCTCGTTTCGATTTTATTTGTCTGTGTGTTCGGTGGACTCCGTACAACCACTTCTGGGAAATTCTCTTTATTCAGGAGCAATGTAAGCTTGGATCCTTTCCACACTGATGTGCAAAAATTAAGGACGAAGAGGCGAAATTAGCATAACAGCGGAACGAGCAGGCAGAACGGACCGAAAGACCACTCAGGAGATAGACTAGGGTCCGGTACGGTAGGGCATGCGCATATATGCAGCATGACGTAGGGAGGGGGGGAAGGGTCTGAAGGGTATAAAGCACACGGGCGGTGTACGCTCAGCAATTCGGTGAAAGCTATTGCACGGTGTACATCGGTTTGAACGACGTCGAGTTGCTGCCACCGTGTGATATGGCCAACAGGCAATCCAGTAGACGACATCTGAATGACTTTACCCGAGGTCGCGTCATTGGGAAAGTTGGAAGAAGGTCGAAATGTGACTAGTGTGGCCGAGGAGTTCGGGATCGCTCACAGCATCGTTTTACGCGCTTGGACAGCATTTCAAACGACAGGAACAGCTGTCCGAGAGTTTAGCAGTGGTCGTCCACGAGCAACCACGGCGGCGGACGACCGATATATTGTCCTACAAACGGCAGACAGCGGGAGAAATCGCAAAGCACATGCAACAGACAACTGGACGTCCGTTATCGCGTTTTACCGTGGCCAGGTGGCTGCACAAAGGTGGTCTATTTGCACGACAATCAGTACGGTGTGTGCCATTAACGCCTGCTTATCAGAGACGGTGGTTTCTGTGGTGCCAGGAACACAAGAACTGGACACATCAGCATTGGGGTCGAGTTCTCTTTACGGATGAGAGCCGATTTAGTCTGACGAGCGATTCTGGACGTATACACATCTGGAGAGAGCAGGGAACACGCAATTCCACCTCCAACATCATCGAAAGGGATCGGTTTGGAGGTGGCGGAGTTCTCGTTTGGAGAAGTATCATGCTTGGTAGCCATACTGACCTCCACATCTTCCAAGGAAGTTCAGTCACTGGTGTCAGCTATTGTACCGAGGTTCTCCTGCCTCACGTGCGTCTGTTTAGAGGTGCTATGGGTCCTGAGTTCCTCTTCATGGACTACAACGCTACACCTCATCGTACAGTGCCTGTCGCAGAGCTGTTGGAGAGTGAAGATATTCAACGCATAGATTGGCCCGCATGATCCCCGGACCTAAATCCAATCGAACACGTGTGGGACCTTCTCGGGAGACGCTTGGCAGCACGGCACCAGCCGCCAGCAACGATTCCGCAGCTGCGATTGGAGCTACAAGATGAATGGGCCGAGATGCCTCAACAGCTTCTTGACAAATTCGTCCTAATCATGGACAGACGTTGTAAATCCTGCAACGCAGTCAGGGGTGATCATATCCCCTACTAAAGACTTAATTTTTCTTGGCAGCTGCCTGTCACATTGACGTTTCTGTCTCCTGTCCAGTTGTGCTCGAATCTACCTTTTCAATAAAGTGCCTTTGTATCCTTTGGATTCCTTGTTTGCGCGGTTTTGCTCACTTGTCCCATATTCTTACATCTTGGGGATCTTATGGTATGATTTGAGTCGATGTGGAGCACTTCTGCAAGACGTTATATTCGAAAAACCGTCTCGTCCTTAATTTTTGCACGCCAGTGTAGTAAAGATGTCAAAAAATGGCCACCTTCTTGTGGCTTGTTTGGTCTGTTCGCTCAGCGGCTCATCCCGCCTTCCTCGCAAATGAATTATCGTGACGTCACTGAGTGACGCCACCGTCCTAACACGTGAATCGTAGATCCGAACTGTGGCTATGAAGGAAGATATCTTGTCAATAATTTTTATAACTCAAACACAGAACAAAAGTTTATGCAAAAGAACATTTACTAGTTAAATACAGAAAAAATTCAGTCATGTGAATATTTTAAAACGGAGATACCAAAAATGCCTCCCACACAATTTGTTAGGTAAGAGGGGAGGGGGATGGTTATACTTTTAAATGTTAATTTAGTTACAAGGTGAGTTTTTGTATAAATTTAGAAGGGAAAACTCCCATCAGGACATATTATTGTCATATATAATAAAGAATTTCTTTATGAGAAATAGGAAAATAACTTCGGCAACATTATCTAAATTTTTTAAATTAAAAATTAAAAACATTATGCATTAAAAAATCTGGCAGAATTTATGAAGATTATTCCAGCTGGTTTACGAATAATAATTCCAACACGCTGCTATGGTGCAGATTATAAGAAACGTGGCGATTAGGTCAAGGCTAACTTTGATTAGGTAGTCTTACGATGGCGATTTGGACAGTGACGTCACAGAGCAATCACCGGAAGTGCAGGATGAGCGTTACCTTGTCATCTGTGTAGTAAGAACTGAGAGACTTGCGCAAAACACGTCATCACACTAGTTACTCCATACAATGGCGACTTTCAGTGTATGCCGGAAGTAGCATACTTTTTGCCAGTCTGTTCACCTCCAGTGTCTTTGGTTAAAACACGTATAGCAATAGGTGAAATTTTGGGCCAAATACTGACTTATATATTGACATTTATGCACTGATGTACTGACACTCAAATTATTTCATTATATTTAAATTCATTTTGTTATGTACAGAAGAAAGAAGCTCTTTATCAAAAGCATGCCTAAGTCATTAATTAGCTAAAAAAATATTATGGCGCAGAGAAAAGGCGTTGTTGTACATTCACCTTAATGGCTTTGGCAAAAGTCAAACCGGAAATGACAAAATGATGTCTTTTATGTAGTACTATCTCATATCCTGTGCCATGCATGGGTGGACTGAAATTTTTATAGCACGAATCGTAAAATACAAATACATAAAACCTATATAATAGACTACGTCTGTAATACGTCTAGCTTGTGCTTGTTCAAGAGTTTCATAGGTTCTATGAAGATTGATTTGCACGCCATCGTCGCCGTTCTCTATTTAAGCGTCGTTTTCTTTCAGCTTTATCTTCTTCCATCTTGTACTTCAAAAAAAAAAAAAAAAAATTCCACGGAACCAATAATTTTTTTTAATTTACATCACAGTGTATCAAAACTACGCCTGCAGTTACTTTCTTACAATTTTACTTGTTCGTTTTTATGAAATAAAATAACGTTGATTCCTTTTTATGAAATAAAACAACGCCGATTCCTTTTTATGAAATAAAATAACGCTGATTCCTTTTTATGAAATTACTCTGCAATTTTGTTCGAAATTACTTTGCAATGCGAAGAAAATGAAATAACACACGACATAACACATACGTAACAGAGCACACGCCGCAGACAGTTGTTCGAGAACGTGCGTGTTGCCACAGATGAAGTGATTTGCGTTACTAATTTTATTTTGTTTTCCGGTATTTTTCCTTGATTTTACGTATCGTGCGATAGCGGTGAGCTTAGTTCCGATTCCGGCCACCGGATAAATGCAGATGCCGCTGCAAGAACTGAATGACTTCAGAGCGTTACGGACAGACGTAGCCCATTATACAGGTTTTATTTTGCTGTATATTTTGTTACGAATAAACACTCTGGGATAGTAACAGTTTATAGCAGCACATTTGTCAAATGTCAACTAAGCTGCAGAACGTATCGTATGCTTGTTCACGATTTTCTGTCGGTTAATCTTCCGTAGAGATAGAAGAGAACTTTGAGATAGGGTGTGTAGAATACAATTCAAACGGGGTTCGCGTATAAAAAAGGTCAGAAATAGACCGGAGGGTTTTGTGTCCAAAAGCTAGCTGATCCGTAGGATGTTTGCATTGTACTCTGCGACAAGGGCATGAGCCGTCGGACAGGAGTAACGCCCACTAAGACAGTTAAGACACAGCGGAATAATAGTGACGATGGAATTATTTTCTCTATGGAACGCCAAGTAGGGCCGGAAAGGTCTCCGAGAAAGACTGCCGGAAAAGAATCTTAAGGTCTCCCGTTTTCATGCTTATCGGCCGGCTAAGATCATCGGAGCGAGAACTGTGTGCAACAAAGACCTCAGGAAACTCGATCAGTTTGCATAATAAAACTGTGGTAAATTTAACCCTTTAACGACCATGCCGCCTAAAACGACCACTGACGCCCGAATTGTGCGTTCAGATCAAGCAGAACTTGCTATCCCCACATGTACTGCGAATTTGCGCGGCTTTTGCTGCATTAGCAGTAGTCTCCCTCATAGATAATTATTATTAAACAAAGAAGTGCACTAGTTTCTCCCGAAAGGGGATATCATTCACATTCATGACACCGCATCTCTTCCCGTTGGAAGAATGCAGTGATAGCTCCCAGGAAACCTCTGAAGGACAATGAATATCAAGCCTACAGATCAGAAGTTTCGGTTTAGCCTACAGATCAGAAGTTTCAAGCCTACAGATCAGAAGTTTCGTTTCACGTGGTTACCCGGCTCTAATCCTGCTTTTGTTAACCTGTAGAAATAGAAGGGAAGGGGGGGGGAGTAGCAATACCCAGTTTTAGGCGTTATCGACGAGACACGATTTTAGGGTCCCGGTTATTAAAGGGTTAAAGTAGCAGCTCTGTCTAATAGAAAAACTGATGTGAACTCTTACATCATGCCACACCTTGTATGTGTAGCCAGATATTGCATATAAAAAAGTGAGGCAAAAGGATCCCTGATTTTTTTTTCTGTTTATTTTTTTTTCACTACAAACCTGTTCGAAAGTATAAGATTACATCATGCACTAACCGGCCACTGAAGTAGAAACCTTTACGCAGATGTACGTAAACGCCAGTTACGTTTTATATGCAAAATAGTTGGTCACGTGCGTCACCACGTGATCTAGGCAACTGCTTAAAGCAGAAGTTCCAATCTATGCGTCGCGACGCCCCAGGGTGTCGCCGATCTTGGTCCGGAGTGTCGCGACTATAAGGAAAAACTAAAACTTATACTTTATAGTGAAACGCAAAACGCACATTTTCAAGACGTGTACATATTTTAAACAATGAATTGTAAGAAAGGATTTTAAAGAAAAAGAAAATTTTTTGCTTGTTTTGAAAGCACTCCCTTTATCTCAGTTCCGGACTATAATGCTCTTTGAAAAATTGCCCATGAAATTTTCTTTTAACTCACAGAAGAAAGATATAGTAGTGCTGGATGCCTCATTCTCAAGTTGGTGTATTTGTGCGACATGTTTGAGAGGCTGAATTCTCTGAATGTCAGCCCCCAGGGCAGAGAATCACACATAATACAGCTATCCGACAAGATTCTGGCGCAAGCTACTTCTGTTTAAGAACAGTACGAAATCAGGTGATTTTGAATATTTTCCCACGTTACACAAGTGTATACAAGAAATCGAGATGCTATCAAGTGCGAAATTGAAATATGTGGCTTTGGAGCATCTATCTCAACTCAACGTTCAATTTGACAAATATTTTCCTCCACAAAGAAATGAACAGAAGCGGGTTACAGACCCGTTCACAGCAGATCCACCATCAACCTTCAGTACTGCTGAGCAGGAACAGTTAATTGACATTTCTTCAAAATCCACACTGAAAATGACATTCTCTTCAGGAACTTTGTCACAGTTTTGGAACAGTGTGGCAAAGGAACACCCAGAATTGAATAAGAAAGCCGTGAGAGTAATTCTTCGTTTTGACACATCCTACCTTTGCGAGACAGGATTTCCAGCTCTGGCGGTAATAAAATCGAGATGTATATAGAAGCAAAGTTAACGTTGAGAAGAAGATCCGCGTAGCTGTATCGAACATTGTCCCCAGATTCGATGTTTTTGTGAGACCAGAAACAAGCTCCCCCATCCCATTATGTAGTTTCTAAAATTACTGTAAAAATGTGAAAGCCAAATAAAGAGGGTTACCATTGTGAAAATATGTCTATCTCATCAATTTCTTCTTATTCAATTCTGTAATTTTAATTTTATTTTTACATTAAGAAAAATACAAGCTAATAATGTAAATGACTATTTTCTTTTAAAAAATACCCCAAACTCTAATTTGGGCAATTTTTTTTTTTTATTTTGGGTACAGAGGCGTCGCACGGAAAATGTGACATGTGAAGTGCGACGCGGTTTCAAAACGTTTGGGAACTCCTGGCTTAAAGTAATCGTCAGTAGTGTTGATCACAATGGGAAAAACAAAGAATCTTTCGGAGTTCAGTAAAGGGTTTATTGTGGGTCCCGTCTGACTGGAGTGACTGTTTTGAAAACAGCAAAGCTCACTAGTTCCTCAAAAGCTGAGATCGCCCGGGTCTTTAATCACTGGGAAAATGAACCACATTGCTTGTGTAAGAGGCCTAACTGTGGCGCGATGACAATCTGTCAGGAACGAGATCGCCATCGTCTCAGAAGACTTGTACGGAGAAACGGGACTTCCTGTACGCAACAATTGATCGAAGCATTCAATTAAGGCTGTTCCTGATCCATACCTCAGCGAACTATGGGCGGCGAAATGAAAGGGATTGGTATTGGCAGACGCATGCCTACACGGAAACCACAATTTTCTACGAAGAACCATGAAGAAAGTCTACAGTGGTGACTGAACACTAAAAGACTGGGAAAAAAGTCATGTGGTCCGACGAGTGGCAGAGCAGCTTGTTCTATACCGATGGTAGGCAGAGAGTTAGTTTAGCGGAAGCCCCATGAAGCAATAGATCCAGCTTTCCTTGAAAACACAACTCAAGGTTCCGGGTAGGAGTCATGGTGTGGGACACGCTCTTTTGGTACGGAATGAGAACCCTGATGTTTCTCGAAGGTGATGTGTCCTCCAAGGATTATCTCAACATTATTGCCGATCAAGTCCATCCTGCAATATTGACTTTTTATCCAGCAGGTGACGGCTGTTTCAAAGACGACAATGCTACTTACTGTCCGCCGCGCAAGATATATTCAGCAGCGGTTCAATATGTGCTCAGTAATGGTTGAAGATGTGATAGCAGTGGTTGAAGATGTGTTCAGTAATGGTGCAAGATGTGTTCAGCAATGGTGCAAGATGTGTTCAGCAGTGATTAAAGATGTCTTCAGCAGTGATTCATGATGTGTTCAGCAGTGATTCATGATGTGTTCAGCAGTGATTAAAGATGTGTTCAGCAATGGTGCAAGATGTGTTCAGCAGTGGTTCAAGATGTGTTCAGAAATGGTTCAAGACGTGCTCAGCAGTGGTTCAGCAAGAATGACTACGACATTCACCATCTTCCCTGGCCACCATAAATCTCGGATCTGAACCCCATTGAGAATGTATCAGATATGTTAGAAAAACAGATCCGGGAGAAAAGTCCTCTTCCATCAAATCTGAACCCGTTAGAGGACTCTGGTGAATACTTGGTATGCTGTATACGTAGGTACACTCCAACTCTTTGTGGAATCTATGTCAAACCGCATATGTGCTATAATTTGGGATAAAGGAGTTGCAACCTGGTATTGAATAAAATTTGTAATTCAGTGGCCAGCATGTGTGCGTAATCATCACTAATCAAAACTTTCCACCTGTACATCGTGTATTACAGAAAATCTGCCAATGAATGAACCTCAGAGCCTTGCGCAAAGCAGGGATCAATTCCAGCACCTTCTATAAGACACAAATACATGCATATTTTGAGTGTCCGATAAACGATGCACAATGGCATTAAGGTAAGTGGACATAAGTGTATAGGGCAGAAAAAAAACCCCACCTGAATCTAGAATTCAGGAACTTTTTGCTCACCCTGTATAACACTTGAAGACACCTTCCACCGTATTGTGGAGCTGATGCCAAGCAGGATGAAAACTATTATTGCGTAGAATGCGACCCAACACGTAAAGAAGGCACTTTGAAATGATTCAAACAGAGCAGCAATGGAATGAGAAAACAGCTAGCGAAATTTATAACATGCGTGTACAATTAAAACAAATTTGTTTTCATTTTCAGGCTCATTTTATAAGACACTCATCTCCAATTCACCGATACTCCAACCGTTCATTTGATAGCAGCATGGGAGACACGAAAGACAAATTGCAACAAAAACAATTGAAATAAGTATTAAGTCACTAACAAGAACATCTCTAAAGAAAACATTCAAGTCTTTCTACGTTTTCCGGATATGAAAGGTGGAAAACGTGGCTCCCCAGTTTCCAAAATCTCATCGATTTCTGATCAGACTCGTAGGGATACCGAAAGAATTTTGTAAATTTTCTTTTGATTTATCAGTAAGAGAGTACACGTTTCATTGAGATTTACGAAGCGGACAGCGGTAAATAGGATCATAAATTTCTTCTAGAGTTCAATTCGAGCAGAGTATCCTTACTTTGTTTCGAATCGTGGAAGCTCATAGCAATAATTTAACGTAAAGCTTATGAATCGGAAAGGTTCTGCTGCAGCAGCAGAAGAGGGGTTTCTTTTTTTCCATTTCTTTTTCTTCATTTTGTGTGTGTGTGTGTGTGTGTGTATATATATATATATATATATATATATATATATATATATATATATATATATATATGTATGTATGGATAGATAGATAGATATATACGTTTATTTATTTATTTTTTGCTCTGCCTAAAAAACCAGCATAAACCCATGAGATCCAGCCATCGTGAATCAGAACTCGAAAGCAACAAAAGAAGACACTAAAACAATATCTCGTTCTACAAGGCAAACTGCGGAAAAATAGCTACTGGTTAAATTGGAATGGTCACAGATACAGAACAAGAAAAAAAAATTCTGTCTGTGCAAGAGCGGTCAAACTAAGAGCTAAAAGCCAAAACTGGGATTTGTCATTCTTTAGTTACGACAACTAAACTAGTATAATAAGATAAAAATAAGAAGCGGAAAAACGTTTGATGAAAGATATTAAAGAAATCCTATCGGAGTTTCAATGAAAAGTATAAGAACAGGAACAGAAATGCGCTGAAAAATATTATTCGCGATAAGAAAAGCTTTCGGTTTTACTTTTAATGCAAAAATACTCAGGCACATCTTCGCCGTTTTTGTTCCTATGCAGAGTCGTACAAAATGAAACCGCGTATTAGGATTATAATTATCAGGTTCGAAAGATAACACTAGACAAATAAAGATAATCCACAAATTATTAGCTCGCCTGAATACCTATGTAAAAACCATGGCCGTATCCAGGGGAGGGTTTTTAGGAGACCAAATACCCCACCCCCCGAAATTTTTGGAGGCAACATTTTTTTTATTAGTTATTAGATCAACAGGAGCCGCCATTATATCCTTTTTTTTTTTTTTTTTTTTTTTTTTTACAAATTGTTCGTTATTTCATTTGATAAATCTTACTCCAGAAGAACATTTCTTTCTCACTATACCCCCTGGTCAGCAATAACAAATTTATATAAGTACAAGAAACTCTGTGTCTGGCACTTTATTAATCGGAATTGTTCTATTATCAGATATTTTTAAGATCGCTTCTTTATTTATTTACTTATCGTGTTAACAGAGACAAAAAAAAATGGCCTTTGGAATCGTAATTTACTGTTTTTTTTATAACATCAATATGCCAGACTGGAAGAAATGTGAGAGAACAGTGAGTGATTGCATCGCATAGGGCGTAGGCATGTTGACACTTCTCTGCGAAATGTCCGTCATCGCGGTCAAACATTTTGCAGCATTTACTTTTATACCATTGCATCCTGAATAATGTTTCTGCAAATGTTGATAAGTTGGTTTTGAATTAAAGGACTGATATATTGCGCGTTTGCTGCGCCTAATTTGAGATGCTTTGCAAGCACAGAATCCTCAGAAGAAACTCGGAACCTCAGAAGTGCACGAAGATCACCATCGTTGCTATGATAGCAGCTATCAGACGGCCAATTCAACGTACCTTGGTATGATCTATCGTTATCGGAATTTCAAAAATCCACTTCCTGACGGAGATTTCAAATATTTTTATAATTTTCAATTTTCAGACTGTACTTCTTTTCATCCTGTCTCCTCTGTAATCTTGTTGTTTTCATGTGATCTCTGTCTCATATTGTCTTTCTGTTAATACTGATTAAGGTCATATGTCGTTACACACACACACACACACACATACATACATTTTGTGGAATAGTTTATAAAAAAAAAAAAAAAGTCTAGTTACGGCCCTGATAAAGAGATTACATTTTTGCTGTGGAATACAACTTTGTGTTATACTTCTTTCTTTACTCACTCGTCTTCGCCTCCTATTTCAATGTCTGTTTCCGTTCTACCGTTGAGATATTATATTTTTCTCTCTTATTCTCCAATTTTCCTGCTGTTTCCTCTTCCCTTCTCAATCCCTCTTTCTCTTTTATTTTTCAGTTCCCTTAGTCTATCTCCTTTCCTCCTAGCCTATCTCTTTTTCTCTCATTCAAACATTTTCTCCCATCCCCCGCTTCTTGTCTATTCCCTGTCTCCTACAATTGTTTCACCTTCTCTATTTCTGTTAGTGTCTTTTCCTTTATCACCCTTCCCACCCGGTCTCTTTCATTTCTCATTCTCCCTCTCAACTCCTTTTTCTCTCCTTCCCGCTCTTGTCTCTTCCCACTCACACACTCCTTCTCTCGCCTTATTTTTCTTTTCCGTCTTTTTACCCCGTCTGTCTTTCATTTCTACCTGTTGTTACATATTCCCTTCCACCTCTGGCACCCCCCCCTCTCTCTCTCTCCTTGTTTCTCCCTTTACTGCCTATTCCCCGTTTCTTGATTTTCTCCCCTTATCTTATTCTTCTACCTCTTCCCCTCTACATGGCACCCCTTTCTCTCTCCCTACCTCCATTCCCTCATACGCTCTCTCTCTCTCTCTCTTTCTCTCTCTCTCTCTCTCTCTCTCTCTCTCTCTCTCTCTCTCTCTCTCTCTCTCTCTCTCTCTCTCTCTCTCCTTGGTTTCCTCTTTGCTACCTTTTCCACGTCTCTTGCCTTTCCCCTCTTATCCTCTTCTTACTTCCCTACACATCTTGCTCTCCCTTTTTTTTAGTCTCCATACGCGTTTTTCTCCCCACCCCCTTTCTTTCACGCTCCTTCCGTCGCTCTCTTCCCTTCTCCCTCCCCCAATTTTACTTCTTCTTTCCTTCACTGCTTTGCTGTAAGACTTCTTTATGTATCTGGATGTTCACCAATACCTACAAAAGTCTACAATTTAGACCAGAAATTAAATGAATTATTATTTTTAAAGCACAATACATGCAAACACAGAATTTGTCATGTTTGGAAAGAGGAAACTGATAATGAAGAGGCATAGCGATATACACTATCTACCAACAAGTAATTGGACACCTGTGATAGCAAAGGAAACGAAGTTTATTCACCTTCAGTAGTTGGTGGAGCCTCCACGAGCGGCGATTACAGCTGCGACCCTCCGGGGCATACTCTCAAACAGGCGTTGTACGACGGCTAGCGGTATTTTCTTCCACTCGGCTTGGAGAAGACAGGTCAGTTCTTTCACCGATTTCGAACGGTGGGGGCACCCCTTAAGTCGACGCTCCAACTCGTCCCGGAGGTGCTCGATAGGGTTAAGGTCCGAGGTCTGCGCAGACCAGTCCATTCGATTAACCCCATTGTCACCATACCAAGCCATCGGGGACCTCGCAACATGATGGGTGGCATTGTCTTCCTGAAAGTAACATGGGTCCACCCCGTAAAACTCCCACAACGTAGGAAGCGCATGGTCATCCAAAATGGTGCAGTAGGTCTCGGCGTTGAGTCTACCAGAAATTGCGACCAAGGGTCCCGTGCCATATCAGGAGAAACACCCCCATAGCATAATTCCACCGCCGCCGAACTTCACAGTTGGCACAATACATTCCAGCAGGAAGCGTTCTCCAGGCAGACACTAAACCCAGACCCTGCCATCCGAACAGTAGAGGGTGAACCTTGATTCGTCGCTCCAGAGAACCTGTTTCCACTGTTCAACGGTCCACTGTCGACGGTCTTTGCACCACGTTAGTCGAGCAGCGCTATTGAACTTGGTGATCAAAGGCTTGTGGGCGGTAGCACGTCCATGATAATCGAGCAAATGAGCTTCCTTAAGGATGGTATTCATCGAAAGAACACTCCCGGATGCCTGTTGAAACTCCTCGCGGATGTGGCCCATCGATTTGGTGCGGTTCTTCCGAATTTCTCTGGCCAGCACCCGTCGGTCTCTAACTCCCAGTTTTGTGGGTCTGCCGGGTCGGGGTACATTCCGACAGTCACCTCTCATCTTCCACTTGCCAATCACGTAGGCGACTGTCGATTTGGGGTACTTCAACTCGTTGGATATGTCACGTATGGATCGGCCATTTCTATGATACCCGACGATTACACCTTTCTCGAAATCAAAGCTCCGAACTGCGTGGCATCTTGCATGCGACTGGTTGCGTTGTTGTTTCTCACACGATATTTAACGGCGGCGGCCGCGACGTGTGTCAGGACCGAAGATATCGTCGATCGCAGGAGTGTCCAATTACTTCTTGGTAGATTGTGTATCTCCGTGTGGTGCATCTGGTCACGTGCACTCTGTGACGCGCCTGAGCGGGTGCACCGTGATTCCGGGGTGGTAAGATTATTCTGATACGACTGTGTATTTTGCCTTGGAGTTAATCAAACTTTCGGCTTACTAACTTACGTTAATTCGATTAAGTGCTTACTGTGCTATTGGAGCTATGCTTGAGTAAAGTGCAGCTGAAAGCAAACTATAAGTAAAATCGTGTTTGAATTTTATTTGAGTGATTTCGTTTCCCTTCGAATCAGTGAACAAGAAGAAGAAATCTTACGCAGAGTTCTCAAAGTCACTTCTACACACGTTTTAAATAGTAAACAACGCTACAATCCCACATAGGAACAGTAGACTTGGATTTTACCTCTACGGGTAGTGCAGTGGTTACTTTACTATCCTATGTGTCTCTTTTACCCTCGTTAATTCTAATTCCAAATGAACGCTTGGTTATTCCGATGTAGCATTGCTTGAGCCGTCCGGATGTTGTAGAAGGATGCTATAAACACCTGTTGGAATAACGGGGCTTGTCGCCATCTCTCTTAAACATGCTATATAAAAATGCAGGAGACCTTATGCCGACACCTTAATCCATCTTCTTAAGTTCGTTCTAAAGTTTGTAAGAAGCATTTAGTATGTAGGGAATTGAGCCCAGTTAACGCATCTGTGGCATAGAATGTTTCGTACAAACTCAAGAACGTCCTGAAGAAGATAGATAGGGTGTCGGGACACAAAATCTCCTGCATCTTTATACACTACACTGAAGAGAAATATTGAAAAACAGACCAATTTCCAACGGGGCAGGTACCAATATCCGGACGTCCCCAGACGACACATCGGAATGATCAAGCGTTCGTTTAGAATTAGGATCAATGAGCGTAAAGCAGATACAAAGGACGGTAAAGTAACCACGGCCCTACACTGTTAAAAAAATCTACTTAAAAATGAGAAACTGAACCTACTCGGGTTTTTCTTGTTTTTTTTTTCTTTTAAGTACAATCCTATCGTAAACGAGTACATGACATGCTCAAATATAAGTAACCATACGTACTTACAAATAAGTACGTCAATAAATATAAACACACTGAGAAAAACGTTTTGTTAATTCAACAAAAATTTTTGTTGAATTTGCAAAATTATTTTATTGAAAATTATTGTTGATTTAACAAAATTTATTGTTATCACGTCAAAACGTTTAGTTCATTTAACAAAATGATTAGGTCAATTTTTGAGAATTTGTGTTTGATCCAACAAAACATATTGTTACCATGACAAAATATTTTGTTGCTGTAACAAAACATATTGCTACCGTGACACAATAAGTTTTGTTGCTATAACTAAATGTTTTGTTGCAGCAACAAAACAGTTTTTCATGAAAACAATATGTTTTGTTGGATCAAACAAATTCCCAAAAATCGACCTAATCGTTTTGTTAAATGAACAAAACGTTTTGTCGTGATAACAATAAATTTTGTTAAATCAACAATAATTTTCAACAAAATAATTTTGCAAATTCAACAAAAAATTTTGTTGAATTAACAAAACGTTTTTCTCAGTGCATAATCCCGTATTACTTCATTTTGGGTATTATAGATTTCAAGAGAAATGTTTTAATAAATGTGTAAAGTGGCACACATAAATAATTAGTACAACAAAGTCACTGATCGCAAGTAATTTAATTATGCAAAAAGTATCTTTTTGTACGTTTTTACATTAATCTCAATCTCATAAATAATATATTGTCGCTTCATCACTATATTTGTCATAAAATTGTGCTGTCCATTTGCCCAGCATGTAACAACGAGTATATCTATTATCCCAGATGTGACATCGAATAATATACTCCAGTGGATCCTATGAATAAATGAGTATGTATGGAGTACTCGTATTCCATATTTGAAATCGAGCCGCGGATGGCTTAGTGGTTAGAGATTCAGACTACAGATGCAGGGACCCCAGGTTCAAACCTGGCGTGGTGGTGTGAATTTCTAACAATCGCTGAATATCCGCCGTGCATCGGACGAGCACGTTAAGTGACTGCCCACGGATAGGGATCCAGCTGTTAAAGTTCCTAAACCCCTCCTCCTTAATTTCTTTCTGCCTTCTATGTGGAAAATCGTACGCTTGTACGGTGGCGCCATCTAGAGTGCTCTCTCTCACTTACAAACTAGGCTGTCCGAATCGCTAGGTTCATTTTTGAGTACATATATTTGAAATATATGTACTCAAAAATGAGTATATATATTTCAAATTAGAAATACCAGATATACTCACAATTAATTCCCTGTTTGTACTTAAAAATGAGTACGTGTCTTTTTCAAAAACGAGGCAAGTACTCGGAGCTAATATAAGCCCAGAATGTACTCAAAAACGAATGCGTTTTGCTTATTTCTAAGTACCAATTTTTAACAGTGTATCCAGGGAAGTCAAACTCAAATGCTATACTCCTATGTAGGGTGATAAGGAAATCAGCTTCTGTGACGTATACTCTAAATTAACTCTCATTTTTAGTTGCTTTCTCTATGTAAATTTGAGCTCATTTTCTTTTAGCGTTTTCAACCTTAACTTTATATCTTTTCTCTCGCGGAATGAGTCTGGCAACAATTCTGAGGTCAGAGAGCGTGACGTCTTCATGTTGGCAAATAAGAACTAGATATACCAGCTATTGTTGAAGCAGCAGCCAAATATGTGGTGTGATGTTACAATCGTGGAAGCTGCGTTACCTGAAACTGTCTATTTCAAAGTTGCGTATTACAATGGTGTTATTATATTCGTATATTTAGCGTTTGGAGTTAATCTAGTTTTCTGCTTGCTAACTTTAGTTAATTAGTTTTGAAGTATTACTACTATTGTGATTAGCTGCTCAACTATTTTGGAATATAAAAGTTTAGAACCCATATAAGACACTGATGGAATAAAAGAGTTACCAGTAAGACTTGCTGAAACTTTCTTTGAGTGATTCCTGTTTCACTTAAAAGTGGATAAGAACTGACCGTATGCAGTGCTTAGTAAGCCATATATAAACGTTTCAAATAGTAAGGACGGTACACTTCTTACTAAAACCTTAAGCTACAGCCATTCAAGAAAAAAAAATTGGATATCATTTCCAACAGTGAGGCTTACAATGATAGCGTCTGTCTAGAGCTGCCACGAATTTGTAATCAGTTCTACAAAGAATACCTGTTTTCCTTTTGCATGTCCAACCAACATGGCGCTTGGCGTCTTTCAGTGAAAATTACATTCGTACCTACACGGTCGAGTTACATTATTGTGACCACCAGCTGATATCCAGAGTAACCGCCGTGTGCAACGAGGAGAGCAGTTAGACGGGCTGGGAGCGACCCAATAAGGTGCTGAAAGGTGTTCACAGGTATGTGGAGCCATGCTGACTGCAGTGCATCTGACACCTTGTAACGTACCAGGTGATGTGACGTACCTGCCAGAAGGACGCACACGACATAAAGGCAGATAGCAATCAGAATACATGTCCGCGTAGCTTAATTGGTAGAGCAACTTATTCCGGAATGAGTGGACCCGGGTTCGAACCCCGGCGCGGATAAAAATGACGGAGAAATTCACTTCGTTATAATGGCGCCCGAACTACCCGGATGACCCGACCGTTCAAAATCTCGCATTGGTGTGATGTTATTTCCACACCGCGAGATAGGAAAAATAAGAGAATCCTTTCTCCAGCACTTCGAAAAAAAAAATAAAAAAATAAGGGGGAGATGATGTAACGTACCAGGAGATGTGACGTACCTGCCAGAAGGACGCACACGACACAAAGGCAGATAGCAATCAGAATACATGTCCGCGTAGCTTAATTGGTAGAGCAACTTATTCCGGAATGAGTGGACCCGGGTTCGAACCCCGGCGCGGATAAAAATGACGGAGAAATTCACTTCGTTATAACCTGCCGGAGGATGCGTGGTGAAGGATCCATAAAGCGAACAACACGATCGAGGTGGTCCCACACAGGCTTAATTAGGTTTAAGTCTGGGGAATTAGGGGGCCAGGGAAGTACTTTGAAGTCTACAACGTGCTCTTCCAACCACTCTCTGACATTTCTAGCTGTGTGACACGTCGCATTGTCGTGTGGAAAATCCCATCCGCCCCAAGCAAGACAATCAGCATGTATGGGTGTACGTGGTCTGCAAGGATGGACTCATAACGAATTCGCACCGTAGTGCATTCCACAGGTATGAGTGGATACATGGAATGCCACGAAAACATTCCCCAGACCATAACGCTGCCCTCACCAGCTTGTGTTCTTTCAGCAATGGTTGAAGAGTGTTTGTTATCCAGTGTTTCTCGCCTCATAAGCCAAAACCATCCGTTCGATGAAGCAGAAAACATGACTCACCGGAGAAGGCAATCATTCGGCAATCAGCGGAGGTCCAGTTTCGATAATGTCGTGCAAATGTAAGCCTTTTCTGCCGATGCACCTTCGTTAGCATAGGTGCAGTGACCATCCGTCTGCATCAAAGCCCCATACACAGCAGGGTTCGCTGAAATGTCGTTTTAGATAGACTTCCGGTAGCCCCCTGGTTCATTCGGCCAGTGAGTTGTTCCACTGTAGCGTGTCGATCGGCCCTCACGCACCTTCAAAGCCAGCGTTCACCTTTCACATCAGTGGCACATGGTGCTCCGCAGTTTCCACTTCGTTTATTCGCAATGATACCATTTCTCCAATCACGACACACTTTAACCACAGCAGCACGCGAACAGTTCACATACTGCCCTGCTTCAGAAATACTGCTACCCTTGGCCCGAAAGCCGATAATCATCCCTTTTTGCAAATCTGATAAATCGCTCCTTTTATCCACGACAGCAACGAGTGACATGTTTTCAGAATGCCTACAGCACACTTTATATACCCTCCAAGCCAGCTCACGACACGTGCCTTTTTTCATTGCTACACGCTGTTGACGTCAAAAGTAGGAGGTGGTCACAATAATGTGACTCGACTGTGTATTTGTTTATTGCCTAGTCAAGTCACGCCGTTCAAGTTTTTGAAATGTTCTATTATTCAGATTGCACTTTTCTGTCTACCTATCTTGAAAAGGCCATCAGGTTGATGTGAGAAAGCTTGAAAACGTTCGTATTTTTTTTTTTTTTTTTTTTTTGATTGAAGGTTTAACGACCACCGTGAGCAACTCAATGGGCTATAAGCAGTCGCCCGTCCCTAATTTAGGGTCACTGGTTCCAGGGATGGGAGAGAACTAGTGCCGTGATACAAACACAACATGCCGCCCCGGTGGCGCAGTGGTCTAAGCGATGGCCTCTGATCATTCGTCCGAAAGGGGTCCAGGTTCGAATCCCGGTGAGGCATGGATGTTGTGTTTGTCTTACGGCACTGGCTCTCTCCCTTCCCTGGAACCAGTGACCCTAAATTAGGGACGGGCGACTGCTTATAGCCCATTGAGTTGCTCACGGTGGTCGTTAAACCTTCAATAAAAAAAAAAAAAAACAAAAAAAAACCACAACATCCATGCCTCACCGGGATTCGAACGTGGACCGATCATGATCATAAGCCATCGTTAAGGGATTCGAACCTTGGACGCATGATCATAAGCCATCGTTTCAACCACTGCGCCACCGTGGCGGCGTTTGTATTTTCACGCTAATAAATCGGATTACAAGTATAGTTTTATTATTTCACGTTACTGTGAACTAAAGACCTAAAAATGTGAAAATAGAACTCAGTGTAGCTAAAAAAAAAAAAAAGAAAAAAGAAAAGAATGAGAAAGTGAGAATGAAATGGCGGTGATGTAAGAACCAGAATATTCAGAAAAACTGAGGGCAGTAAAGCGATGCACAGAAAAAAAGAGGGAAAGAAATGATGACCACGCAATAAAACTGTAGGTATAAAACCTCCACATCGTGATCGAAATCCACGTTTCACTTACAATAGATTTTCAAAGACGGCACAAGCACAGTGGCTTCTCAAGAGTGTTTCCAGGAGCGTTGTGTCGTCATACATCCCCGGACAGAGATGCAAGTTCTTCCCAGAAAACAGTCTCCTCACAGTCTTACTTCGAATAAGTGCACTCTGAGGTCAAACACGGTCATTCAGGCATCAAACAACTGCTACGTTTCTAAAGATATATAGTACAATCCTCTTCTTATTTTCCTATCTGCCACCGAAAACAGAAAACGGCTGAAAACACTTTCGAAGTAACAACGCTATTTTAGCTTGAATCTTCTTTGAAAGCAAAAGCGTTTTTACATGTGCGCATTCTTCTAAAATTCTCACGGCCTACATAGAGGAACATTTTGTTTGAAAGCTGAATACAGTTGCTGCTTATAATGATTCGGTCGCAGATTTTTAAAAATAGATTTGCTAGCATGATTGTTATGGGGTTAAACTTTCATCGTGGTTGGTTGTTGTTGTTAAAAAATCACTTGAATTGCACACTTGCATACTAAAGCAAGCAATAACACTAAAGGGCAGAGTTTGTGCGTGCGAGAAATAAACTACTTCCTAAAACGCGCCGTTCCCTTTGTTTACCCCTAGTTACTGATGCACAACACTAAAGTGCCATTGAATTACAGATAGATGCCTCCTTAGTAACACGACGAGCTACCTCTTGTCCTAATATCGGCAGCCACACGGCAACAAATGGACTCCACGAGCTTACGAAAATATTCTGCACGTATGACCAGCCATGCGTCTTCCAAAGCTGTCCATAATTCGCTCAGGTTCGTAGGCGATGGGGCACGTGCCTGTACAGCCCTTCCGACGTTATCCGAAAGATTTTAGATGGGGTTCAAATCCAGCCTTCGAAGTGGCCACGGAAGCTTCTCAAATTCACTATAATGCTCTTGTAACAATGAAATAACCAGGTTGGATCTGTGGTATGGGCAATTATCTTGCTTGCCACTGCTGGACATGAAAACGGTCGGTTAGGGTATCCACATATTTGGGCGGCACACAAAGCTGAGTGCACAGGTACCAAAAGTCCCAAAACATTTCACACCCCAGATAATCACTAAGCCACCACCAGCCACCACTGTTCCGACTTGACATTAAAGGTCCATTGCTTCATGAGCTTGAAGCCAGATCAGCACTCTCGCATCGGCTCAATGCGTTTTAGACATGGATTCATCACTCCAGGCATTCTGCTTCCAGTTCTCTGTGGTCCATCACCAGCCAACACTGTTCCTACTGGACAGTAAGGGTCAATGACTTCATAAGGCTGACGCGAGATCCGCACTCTCGCATGGGCTCAATGCAGTTTAGATCTGGATTCCCCACTCCAGTCTCTCTGCTTCCAGTACTCTGTGGTTCGGTGTGGGTGTGCTTTTGCCCATGCAAGGCTTTGTGCTCGGTGTCGAGTAATTAATGGTGGCACTCTTGTAGGCTGACGGCTTCCGAACCCTACACGTTTAAGAGTACGTTGCTCAGTCTTTGCACTGACATGGCGACTTGGACCACAGTACAAATCGGTGGTGATTTGTGATATTGTTTGATGCCTACGGGGTGTACCACATTTCGACATTCTAGATCGGTTATTGTCGGTTTCAGGTTGACCTCAAAGTAACCTTTCTTTCGAAAAAAAAACTAACTTAAAATGTTACATGGCGACTACGAGTGCTCCTTTTCCTGTGCCTAACGGGTGGGCGTACTTAACAAAGTGAGGACTAAGAGCATGTTAGATTTCTCCAAGGAAAACTCCTATTGAAAAGGTACGCTTACTATAAGTTTTTCTTTCAGGATGTATAATATCATGGTACTTAATAATGTCGCCTTTCTTTGAATGTTAGGATTCCAGAAACTGCTATATGAAATTTACATTAATTAGTGTTCTTTTCCACATATTATCCTGTTCAGACAGTACCCAGATGTAGGAATGAAGAATCGCGTGGAGGATTCTTTGGTTTCAAGAGTTAGCAGCACTCATGACGTCATGTGTCAGTAAACTGCACTATCCCATTTCCTGTCGGTGTGGAGCACCATGGTTTTTTTGTTTACCGTGCCTTCAGTACTGTCGCAGTTGAAATTGTAACCAACTGAGCGACATGAAAACATCAAATTTCGTGCGTTGCTTCAAAAATCTTCATGAGTGACATTAGCCAAGCAAGCACACGCTGCAATGGCAATGAAGAAATAGTAAGTTTACGCCTGGTATAAAAGTTTCCGTGGGGGGTAAACTATAGTGATGATCCACGTAGAGGACACTCGTGTGTGTGTGTGTGTGTGTGTGTGTGTGTGAGAGAGAGAGAGAGAGAGAGAGAGAGAGAGAGAGAACGCAAAGATTGTCCACTTGACCAAAGAAAAGCTTAAACCAAATAGCTTTAGACGTAAGAATATCAGTTGGAAGTGTTCACATCATTGTATATAATGATTTAAACATGCGTTACGTTTGTCAATATTTGGTCCCAAAAGTGTGGACTTCCGAACAAGAAACGCGAATTACTCATACCGATGGCTAATAACTACAGCTGATCAAGACGATTTTCTGAATAACATAATCACAAGAAACAAGTAATGGTGTTCTTTGTACGATCCGAGACGAAAAATGGAAATCAACATCATCTACTAGAAAACAGAAACCCGTTTGAACAAGAGTAAAGGAAAAGAAATGCCGGAAGTTTTTTTTGTTTTTTGTTTTGTTTGTTTTGTTTTGTCTTGTCTTTGAGGGCTTTGCCCACTATGAATTTATCTTAGAAGGGAGAACTGTGGATAAAGAAATGTACATCTGTCTAGAGCATCCTTCATGCTCTCCTGATTTGGCACCACCCAATTTTTACTTGTTTCAGTGGTTAAAATAAGCCCGAAAAGGACAAAGATTTACGAGTGACGAAAACGCGCTGAGAGAGGTTTCAAAGAATGGATTCCGGGAAAGCTTCAAACAGTTTTATGGAAGTTGGCAAAAGTGTATCAGCCCAAAGAAACTATTTCGAAGAATATGCGGTGTAAATGACGGTATTGTTATCCGCATAAAAAGGAATTTCTGGATACTTTAGGAACCTACCTTTGAGTAATATGAGATTGTAACCAATAAAGTTGGGAGGTAGTGTAATATTGATACCACCTGCATATTTTAGTCAAGGCGCTACGATGTTGCTGTGTCCTTGCTCTCCAGATTTAAGAAGAATGATTTTCTCCACAAGCTTTTGACTTGTGATGAGAAGTGGATCCTCTACGGTAATCCTAAGCGGCCCAAATCGTGGGTTTATCCACGTCAGCCTACCACCAGTACCGCCAAACCGAATATCCATGCCAGGAAGTTGTTGCTGTGCATATGGTGGGATCAGCGCGGTGTCGTACACTATGAGTTGCTCAAACCTGGTTAAACGGTCAATGCTGAGCGTTATTGTTAGCAGCTCATTCGTGTGAGTGGCGCAATGGAGGCGAAAAGTCCATACTCCGGCAACGGCAGAAGGTCGGTCCTGTTGCTTCAGGATAACACGCGTCCTCACACCGCGAAAACGACTGTGAACACTATCACCGACCTGGGATGGAAGATTCTGTTCAACCCGGTGTATTCTCCAGATTTCGCCCCGTCGGATTATCACCTCTTTCGCTCCCTGCAACATCACCTGAGTGATGCGCACTTCACTTCTGTCGAGGAGGCCCACACAAGTATTAATGACTTTATCAAAAACAGCCCTCTTTTTTTCCTCAGTGGTATTCAGCAGCTCCCTGACCGATGGCTCAAATGTATCCAACACGACGGGGATTATTTCCCTGATTAGGTACGTATTCAATTTCCTATAATTTGCTGTCAAAGTGTTGTGCCTGTGGCCGAGAATTAGGTTGCACACCTAATAGATCATGATATCTTATTACATAAACTCTCAGGAATTGGTATTAGAGGAAAGCTTTTAGACTTATTTAAGAATTATTTTTCAGGTAGCAAATACTATACTGAGGTGGATCATTTTAAATCCAATTTGAAATCAGTTACTTCTGGAGTCCCTCAGGACTAAATACTAGTCCCCTTATTATTTAATATTTACATTAATGATTTTTTTTACCTGCGCTTTTTTGGTTTTTTTGGATTGAAGGTTTAACGACCACCGTGAACAATTCAATGGGCTATAATAAGTAGTCGCCCGTCCCTAATTTAGGGTCACCGGTTCCAGGGAAAGGAGAGAGCCAGTGCCGTAAGACAAACATAACATCAATAACTCACCGGGATTCGAACCCGGACCCTTCACGGACGAATGGTCCTAAGCCAGCGCTTAGATCACTGCGCCACCAGGGCGGGGCGCAGTGGTCTAAAATATTATCTTATATGCTGATGATGCCACATCACTGATACATGGAAATAGTGCAGAAATTCTGACTCGACGATTAAAGGATTATTTTTTATTACTAACCAAATGGCTAACTGTTAATAGGCTTGTTATTAATTATAATAAAACTAAAATCATATTTTTTTTAATAATACAAATTTCGCGTATCCACATAATGCGATGTCTCTTAATGGGACACCGATTGGCACTATCAAGAGTCAGACTTATTTGGGAGCCGTTTTTCAACATGATCTTAAGTCAAATACAGACATTGGTTATCTCTGTAATAAGATATCTACGACTATAGGGGTTATTAGTTCTGTAATGACAAACCTTTTTCCTAAAATAATGAAGCTGCTTTATTATTCTTTAATTCAAACAAATTTTAATCGTTGTATTTGAATCTGGGGAAACACAACCAACTTTAATTTGAATAAGCTACAAATATTACAAAACAAATTCATCAGACTTCTTGAGCTCAAATTATTACACAATCAATATTAATTTTTGAACTTCTTTTACCCCCAGGGGTTTCAATATTCTATCAATTAAACAACTTTATTACTATAATATTGGTAAATTGATGTTTCAAAGAATAAAAAAGAATTTATAGCATGACTTAATCCATCTTCACTCCCATAATTATGACATCAGAAATAAAGACTTACTACTTCCTATGTTTCCGGTGCTTGAACGTTCCAGAACCTTCCTCAATTATTCGAGTCCCTCCATATGGAATTCACTCCCTAGTAACCTTACATCTATTAATGATACAAATCTTTTTAAATATAAATTGAAACACCACTTATTAAATGTATGATAAGTAACTTACCTCTCTTGGTGGTGACTCAAGTGAGGTAAGTTACTTAGCATACATTTAGTAAGTATTACAATAATGTTTGCCTCTATTATTGTAATATTTGTGACACGACAACTTGATCCTCTCTGTGTATATGTATTATTATTTCCTTGTTGGGAAAAGAGTGCACGTCAGGCCTTTTATGCCTTTTCCCTCTCCATCCCAGTTGGTTACACTACAGTTTATTTCGTATTTCTTTTTCGATTTTGTATTAATACTGTTGTGACGTATATTCTAAAATAACTTTCGTTTTGAGTTCCTTTTCCTCTGTAAATTTGAGTTTGTTCTTTTTTACACTTTCCAAACTTAACGTGATATCTTCTCTCTCACAAGAATGAGGTTTGCGAAACATTTGAGGTCAGAGAAAGTGACGTATGAATGTGACACGAACGATAGATAAAAAGGACGATACTACAGTTGTTAGTGGATGTGTGTGTGTGCAGACGTTCGATCGTTAAGATAAATGTAAAGTTTACCTGCTGTGTTATATGTTGGATCTACTGAAATTTTGGTGGACAAATAAAAAGTTATCGTAAGTTGACTTCTGTTTAGGTTTCGTCTGGCCGTAAACTATTGCATCGTATTCTTATTTAGTTCAACATTCCTCAGTCATGGTTTAGACAAAGCGTAACACCAATCTCGCACACGAAGAAGGCTTATGTTATACTATGGCAACGAAAATACTAATAAATGAAGTGAAATGAACTTTTATTTTGTCCTGATGGATTTCAAGAACTTCCATTTTTTGTCGCCCCCTCCCCCGAAAAAAAAAATTCTATATACACCCGTGTATTTTGTTATGAGAATCAATGTGCCGACTCTTTCGACGAACTTCGTTTACAACACACCGCTTCAGCAAACAATTAAATCCGCAAACCGCATTGTGGCTCTAAAAGCCAAAAACGATGAAACCTGCCAAACTCTCAAGGCTAAACAACGCTTGACAGCCTCGTACTATTTGCGTGTTTAACTTAAATCTTCTCCGTCGCTGGGAAAAGGGCTAAGGTCGAGAATTTTTCGAATAATCCGGGCAAATAAAAAGCTTGCCGTCTCTTGTCTCAGGAAATCTAAAACGCTTCACCACCGCTGCGTATTCCTCCGTGTACACAATCCTCTGCCGAGGGACGTACGTGCAAATGAGAGCAAGTTTTAATTACATAAACGCATGAGGCCACAGAAAACCGCATTCCAAAAATTAACGACGACTCTTGCAGAAAGCACACAGAAACACGTTTCCTTCGTAATCGCTCCGAAAAATAAAAAAAATATATATATGCGTAAAAAAAAAAAAAAAAAGAGGACGGGGGGGGAGAATTCGTTAATTATACATATAATTAATCTGAAACCTCAGCGTGGAACAAGAGGAACTCGGTAATTAGGACCGGGATTCGGAAACAATTAGAGAAATTAGTGTCATCGTACCATAGCAGCTTATTTGCCAAGTTTCCGTTTTTCTGAGGAATTGTTGCCGCCATTTTTTCCCTTCGTCTCATCTAGCTGTTCAGCAAATAACTGTGTCGATGATTTGCCAGACAAAAGTGAGACATTTTTTTTCTATTTTCTTTTTTTAAAGCCTGTAACGTTACTCTGTCCCTCCCTCCAACTCAGTGCTCCAGAGTTAATGATATTAGAGCCATATCTCGAAGCAGCATCTTTCTTTAAGACAGCTCGTGAAGATCGGTAAGAAGAATTCATGGTAAAAGTTAAACAACAACTCCAGACATTATTAATGGATCAGCTACGCGACGAAATAACTTCTCCTTTCAAAGAAAGCATACAAAATTACTTTTCTTCTTCTCTCTCGCATATCTTTTTTTTTTTTTTTTTTATTCCTTTCCTCTTTGAATTCACAAGATTTATTTTTTTATCCGTTTGCATGATGTTGGTACACTTATAAAAACAAATGCTCTTGTGAAATATTTTCCTTTCTCGCGTTTACTATATGCACAATGATCGTCAGATTCTCTTCCTTATTTTTTTTTTTTTTTAAGGTGTTTCGCAGCTCTATTTGGCCTCGTCCGGAAGTTGCAGTGATCGTCTGGGAAAGAATCTCAAAGTAGAAAACATTTACAAATTGCTTTTACCCTAACTGAAGTCATTTTCGGAAATGAATGATGTTAGGAGCTTCTTAAGTGGAACTTTTTCCGATATAAATCGACAGTGTTAAGCGATATTCTCCAAAACATTTGGAGGAGTTTTCAATAAAACACATTACTGTGAACCTTAGTTCTGCTAGAATTCATTCCTCATTTGTTGTGAACTCCCGTAAACATTTAGTAATCGAATTGCTCAAAGATCCCGGAAAGAAATTTTGACCATCAATTTTAAAATACAGTTCCGAAGAAATATTAAAGTTTAGTAAAAGTATTAGAAAATATAAATTTCATAAAAGTACTAGAAAATACCAATTTAATAAAGGAACTAGAAAATATAAATTAAATAACATTTTAAACAAGTTTAGCATACACTGGCTCACCATTAGAACACCCGTTTTTTGTGGGGGGGAGGGGGGGGGTTAATGACCACCTGGTAGTACTGAATGTAATATAAGTGTAAATGGCACAGTGATTGACCAGGTGAATGAGTTTGTGTATTTAGGAAGCATGTTTGACAGAGAGAACAAATTGGATGGCGAATCTAGTAGGCGAGTGAATTCGTCATTGGAAGTCATGGCTGCTCTGGGAGGTTTTCACAGAAATGATGGGTTCTCAAGAGAGTCCCGCATGGCTGTGTATGAGAGTAATTGTTCCTACTTTGATGTATGGCAGTGAAACCTGGGTACTATACGAGAAACATAGAAGTCGTTTGTGTGCTGGATAAATGCGTTACTTACGGGGGGGGGGCTGTGACAAGACACGTTTTGATTGTGTGAAGAATGAAGATGTGTTGCAGTTGTGTAATTGTGAAGCACAATGCTGTTAGCAAGGTGGAGACTAATATGCTTCGGTGGTGTGGCCATGTTGAAAGAATGAGCGATGAGATGCTTACCAAGAAAATCTTTTTAGTCCAAGTGGCAGGAAGGAAAAGCACAGGAAGGCCAAGGAAGTCATGGGAGGATCAGAATCAGGAATGTTTGCATGAGAAAAAGATTATGAGTATGAAGTATAGAAGACCTTGTGGACGGAGTCTGATGGGTGTCGGTCAGCCCGAGTTGTATGTCAAGATCGCTGTAAATGGAGAAGTTTGAAACGGCAACAGTAAGTAAAAATTATCTGGTAGTTTGTATTTCTTTGTGGGGCTAACTTCTGAATCGCAGAGAACAGCTTTTTAATGACCACCAAGTAGTCGCCCCTCCCTAACTTAGGATTGGCCGCGGATGGCCTAGTGGTCAACGTTCGTCACCGCCACTCTCTAACCTGGGATCTCAGGATCGATCCCAGGCAGGTACGAACGCTTGAACCGCAAAATATCCGCCACTCGTCTGATGGACACGTTACGCCGTCGGATCATGGGTATTGCCTCCGCCCCCTCCCGGTTATAAATAACAGTGTCTTCCTCCCCTTTCCTACTTCGCTTTCGTGCGACTTTCCTGGCAGGCACTCTAGCCCAAATAAATCTCCTAGTTCCTCACTTCTAAGGGTTGTTTAAGACCTGGGATTAGACACACGCTTCCTAAAAATCCTCTACAAATATATCTCTAATTTAGGGACTCTGCTTCCAGGGAAGGGAGAGAACCAGTGCCACAAGACAAGCACAACATCCATGCCACACCGGGATTCGAATCAGGACCCATCTCGGACCAATGGTCAGAACTAGCACTTAGACTACTACGCCACCGGGGCTGCAGAGTATCCGTCTATTGATAGTGAATTAGGTCCTACGCAAGCACTACGCCTTGACCCACCTGTAAACATGTTCGTATAAATATGTGCACAACTGTGAATTTTTTTTGAGAGGGGAAGAGGGTTAACAATTGCCGTGAGCAGTTAAAGCAAAGTTACGAGAAACATGTGAAACTTATTTTTTGATACGCCTAAGTAATTATAATATATCATCGTAAAGATCGTTCTGAAAATTGAGAATTTCCTAGACAATTTTTATATTTATTTGGTCAATGATCGCATACTGCACAATGGTCCTGTGGGACCTCCTTCTTGAACAGACTCCATTTTTAAGTCTACCCGCTATTTTGAGCCATTAACCAGAACTGATAAATCGTACTTTCTTTTAATATAAGGATGGGAGGGGGCGGATTTCGAAATATCTCAACGGGAGAATCGCTTTGTGCGCTGTATCAGTTTGAGGATAACGGTGTAGGGATGACGGGCCATCAAAATGCGTACTAGTGTGTTCTTCAAGATTACAAAACAATAGTAGGGCATACTAATAACCTTGGGTCTTTTTTTTTATTTGTAGGTTTAGTGACCACCGTGATCAACTCAGTGGGCTATAAGTAGTCGTCTGTCCCTAATTTAGGGCCACTGGGTCCAGGAAAATGAGAGAGCCAGTGCCGTAAGACAAGCACAACATCCATGCTTCACTGGCTTTGAACCCGGACCCACCTCGGACGAATGAATGGTCATAAGATGTGCTTACACCAGTGAGCCACCGGGGCGGGCAACTGTGAATGTAAGATGCCTTGATCGTCAGAGTTAACTGATAATATGGTGCCACATAAGCAATTGCTCCGTACGTTACTTTTCACCGGCACTGATTATCCCCAGTTTGTCATGTCATGTCATGACAAACTGGGGACGATGCAAAGCGAAGCGATGCAATGCGATGTGTAAATAAACGTGGACTTGGGCTGAAACTGACAAGAAGCGACCCGTTAAACCTCCGAAGCTAACATAACGTGACAGGAGAGCTCTGTAAAGGACTGCCTGCGCAGAATACAAATCAGTGTTGTCTCTTACTGCGCAAGATGAGACTATTAGAACAGATATTAGCCCCAGCGTAACGTATACACCAATTCAATTTTCCTTTTTAGTTCCTGTTATCTTACGCAAATTTTGGTTTGTTATCCTTAAACAAGTTCCGATCTTAACGCTACATTTTCTCCCTCGGTATATATAGGCACCCGAACGCAAAATGAGGCCGTGAATTACGAGAAAAAATTGGGTGATTTTCACTTGTGCTTCACACGTCTGAGATCAGTAGAATGTCCAACTCCGGAAAAGGAAGATGTGATTTCGAATCCCATCACCGGTAGAAAAGGGCAAATTTATGATACCAGTGCAGTGCGAAGGCTGGGTTACCGCGGTCGAGCAGTCATCCACAAGCCCCTAATTACTTCGACTAATGCAACACACAGATTAGCAAGGTGAAAGGAACGTCGATCTTGGACAGTATAAGTGTATACCAATGGGAAATCGCCCTTTGGCGTACCCAGTTACAGTACATTGTCTACTTGTCTGATGGTCGTTCCTGAGTGCCAATCGAGAAGTATCTTCCGGACTATATCGTTCCATCAGTTACGTTTGGTGAAGGCAGAGAAATGGTATGGATTTTTTCTCGTGGTTATGATTGAGCTCATTAGAAGTTGATGGTATGGAGTTGCTCTGATTCGGCTTGAGCTCATTAAAAGTCCATGATATGGAGTTGTTTTTCGTGGTTCGGTTTGAGTTCATTAGGTGATGATGGTATAGAGTCATTTCTCGTGGTTCGGTTTGAGCTCATTAGAAGTTCATGGTATGGAGTTGTTCTGGTTCGGCTTGAGCTCATTAGAAGTTGATGGTATGGAGCCATTTTTCGTGGTTCGGTTTGAGTTCATTAAAAGTTCATGGTACGGAATGGTTTCTCGTGGTTCGGCTTGAGCTCATTAGAAGTTGATGGTATGGAGTTGTTCTGGTTCCGCTTCAGCTCATTACAAGTTGATGATATGGAGTCGTTTTTTCGTGGTTCGGTTTGAGCTCTTTAGAAGCTCATGGTACGGAATTGTTTCTAGTGGTTGGGCTTGAGCTTATTAGAAGCTGATGGCATGGTGTTTTTCGTGCTTAGGCTTGAGCTCATTCGAAGTTTTTGACAAAAGCGTAAGTGCTGGGCTCTACCTAGACGCCGTAGACCATTATACACTACCAACATTCTAGCAGTACTTTGGGAAAGGCCATACCTCTACTAGCACGACAGCGTACCATGTCATACTGATTGCGTTGTTACAGATTGGTTTGAGTACACATGCGTCAGATAGTTAGACCGCCCAGCTAAGAATCCTGGTCTGATATATGGTTAGAATCTCTGGAACTAATTGGGTCTTCGGGGTTGTTAAAGAAAGATCACCCAACAAAGAAAGCTGATACGTTCAGTTCTCTGAAGCCCAATCACGGAACCTATCGACAGATATTTACAAAAAAAAAAAAAAAAAAAAAACTGGTGGAAAGTACTCCATAAAGACTAGAGACATAACTTCTAAAGCTTTCAGCACACAATATAAAACGTTCTGTAAATAAGGATTATTTGTATACATCCAGGTGTCTTGATGTTAATGGCAGGGAAGAAAATGTAGCTTTCTCTTTTTTCCTCCATTCGCAGAGATTTAAAATTTTCTACTTATTGCTAAAAGTTCAGAGGGATATCGGCATATGGACTAGATGTATTGGAAAATCCGCTCATTTTCACTTCTTTTTACAATCTGTTGCAAAATATCGTCTGGTTCTGTTGGTAGAGATGCACATTTGGACGCATTGAACGGCACGAAAGCACCGTGCGGATAAGCTCTTTAAGTCTACAAAGTGATTACAAATCATCTTTCCGATATAAAAAAAAAAAAAGTCGACAGAGCACCCTGGTATTTTTTGTAGATAATTTGTGCTTTGCATCTTTCGCATGCAAAGATCTTTGTGAGCACGGAAGAAAATGGGTGCTTCGAGAGTGCATACATTTATTTGCATACAATACATTGCCTTTATTCGGGTCACTCACAACCGCACCCAGCCTCAGTCTGGTACATACTAAGTGGGATTAAATAATAACAACAAACAATAAGGTTTATATTATTCCTGGCATTAAGCGGTACTTAGGTGGGTAGATTAATCAATGTTATTGTCGTAAAATCAATAAATGAACATATGTGAGTTATAAGAATAAATATTTACTAAACTATGGCGGCAGCAATAGTATTTCGACTGTTTAGTTTTTCAAAAACAATATTTATTAGTATTATGAATATTATGTAATATTCAGATTTAGATGATCGCAAGAAACGACCCTGACACCGATGAAATGTGATATAGGAACGAAAGTTCATCTACGCATGCGCAAGCTAAAATCTGACCTCAAGATAGGAAGAAAGCTGAATCGCAAGTGGCATAGTGAGGGAGATTGGCAACTTTTGATCTAGGATATAGACAGGCTACATCCCATCGTGTCATACGTCATTTTAAAAAGCTCAGGTAACCCCCATCCTGGGGAGTGTCCAGAGGAAGCCAAATTTCGTTATGACGCATACCTTTCTACTACCGGGAAGGATGCATAGCATCGAAATGCATTTTTGTGATGGCTTTTATCACATTTAGCATCAAGTTATAGTAGTTTATGCAGGTTTGGGCAATGAGATATTGTTACGTTTATGTAAAACGTTCTGAAATAATGTTCGACGATAGTTTAGTAAAATATATTGTTGAGTAACAATGAAATTAGCTATCGTTGAGTCACTTCATGGGACAGTATGCGGCACGATCAGATTTCAACAATGGGTTTGACAATGATGCACAGTTACCCATTTTTGTTACATCGAAATTTTTTACTTGGGATGCAAAACATCAAAACATAATTTACTATTGTTTAAAAAAATGCAAAGTATCAAAAACATAAATTGTGAAAAGAAAGTTAGGTGCAGACCCAGGCTGCCGATAACAGTTTATTTGAAAAGAACAGTTTCCGTTTGTGCGAGTGTTGTACCGAAAGTAATGCAAAAGTGTGCATAACTTTTGTATTAATTGACAGAGGTCGTTCAAGTTGCACATGTTGGTAGAGTAACTCTTCCTCTACAGTAACCCTTCCTCTACAGTAACCCTTCCTCTTCATTGCAGGTAAATAATGGATTCCAAGCAGAAGCAACGTGACGTCATTGAGTTCTTGACGAAGGAAGGGTGCAGGCTGTCCAACATTCACAGAAGGCTACAGAATCTTTACGGAGATGACACCATTGACAACAGCAATGTGCACAGATGGATGAAGAAGTTTAAAGAAGGGGACGCCAGCATTGAAGGCAAACCACGCAGTGGGAGACCATCATCTGCGATCATTGACACGAATCATCAGCGAGTGGATGAACTAATTCGCGCGGAGAGAAGAGTCACAATCCGTGAGCTTGCTGCACAATTGGACTGTGGCCAAAATGCCATACAGAAGATGGTGGAAGACTTAAGAGTATCGGAAAGTGTGTGCAAAATGGGTACCTCGGCAGTTGACACCTGATTTGAAGGACACAAGGGTGGACCTCTGCTCTGATCTGCTAAAAGCGTTTGAAGCCAATGAAGACACGTTTTTTTTTTTTCCTCCGGTCTGATGACGGGGAATGACACGGGGGAGTATCTTTACGGTCCAGAAACGAAGAATTGATCCATGGAATGACGTCACACCTCTTCACCAAGGCCTGAGAAGTTCAAGAGCTAGCGATCACCACAGAGAGTCATGGTGACTGGGGGGGGGGGTTTGGGGGTGACATTCTCCTTGATTTCCTGGAACCGTACCGTGACCAGCAAGCGGTACATTAGGACACCCAAGAAGCTTAGGGAAACTATAAGGAGGAAGGTACCGAACAAGAATCTGAAAAAGATCCACATTCACCGTGGCAATACGGGACCACACACATCTTTGGCAAAAAAAAAATCCGGCGATCTGCAAATCAGGCTGGTCGGTGGTCCCCCTTCAACCGTAAAGCCCCGATCTGGCGCCCTCCGACGTCCTCCTGTTCGGTCCAATGGTGGACAGTCTTTGGGAACAACGATTTGATGACACAGACGAGGTGAAAGTGGCTGCGAATAACTGGGAACAAGAGTCCACACCTGAATTTTTTCAAAGAGGATTCGAAAGTTCGGTTCAACGATGGCGCAGATGCATCACTTGTGATGGAAGACTATACTGAGTAGTACCTTTGTATAGAAAAAGAGTTACTCTACCAACATGTGCAATTTGAACGACCCCTGTCAGTTATTAAAAAAGTTATGCCCACTTTCGGTACAATCCTAGTATTTTTTTTTTTTCGAGGAAAAATTTCCGATTCCTCTTAAGGCTCTACGAGATCCGCCATCTTGTATTGCTACCTTCTCTTGTTAACCAATGGGCAAGCTTATTTCACAAATTCCTCGGGAAATTTTGCACATTTTGGAACACCGTTTGTGGCTAACGCAAGATATATGATAAATAAAGAGTTCCCTGGTTTCAGAATTTTTATCGACCTTTCCCTTCATTTTTTATCTGCAGCGAAAGTCGTACCAAGGCGTCTTCCATAGTGTTATTAATTAATAAAAAATACTTAAAGAGTCCAAAATGAAAATCTGAAACCAGAGAACTCTTTATTTATCATATGTATATCTTGCGTTAGCCACAAACGGTGTTCCAAAATGTGCAAAATTGCCCGAGCAATTTGTGAAATACGCTTGTCCGTTGGTTAACAAGAAAAGGCACAATACAAGATGGCGGGTCTCATAGAGCCTTGAAGTTAGAGACACTTGCAGTTCAGCTCCATCAGAAGAAAAAAAGAAATTATCTCCCCTTTCCCTATATATTGTGCTTGCATTACTTAGAACTAAGAGGGGCCAATTTGCCCCCCATACTAAACCGATATAAAAATGCAACACATGATAATTGCTTTATCATCATGAATTTAATCTTGAGATATGAACAATTTAATTGAAAGAAATTTGCAATTTAATTATGCAAACGTTAGCACTTATACCGGCAAGTAAATGTTACACACCATTGATACACTCTTTTCGGAGAAGAAATTTTCCAGATTTTGTGCTTAACAAGCATTTGCTATCATTAAGAGGACAAACACCACCTTCCAGGGATTTCATTTGCAGGACCTGAATTTTATTTTGCGCTGTTTTGCTTCTGTTAACGCGTGATCCTGCATTGTGAAGCTACAAACAACGGCAAATACTAAAAATAGGCCATCGAAGAGACTAAAAGTCATAGTCCGAGACAAAAATCAGTCATTTGCTCCTGACATCGGGGAACAACAGACAAAAGTATTTAGCTTCCCGTCGCGCTTGCTCAAGTTAGGAGGGCGTTGTTCACTGCCATTAATAAGGTGAAGTACAAGGCGGAAGGTCGAGTGGATGTGTCGGCGGCCTCCTTGCATTCCAGCCTCCTTCGGCGTCGAACAAAACAACATCAAACTCTTCCCTTGTTGCAAAGTTTGTTCCCCAACCGCAGAATAAATCATTCGATTCTCTCTAACAATAAGTGTTGTACGAGAAGTCTTAGTCAAATCCCTGTAACCTACTGAGGTTGAAACTACAAAAACTAAATAAAGGTGAAGTGTAAGAAAACCCTAATTTTAAGTTGAAGACATTAAAACAGAAAGCCAATGCCTACGGAGAAGTATAGAATACTGTTTTTTACCTCCTACAATCTCTTTCCTAAATTTATTACCTTCATTTTGCGTGCAGTTTATCAGCGGAAGCATAAAATTTTCTTTCATAAGTTTTGCCCTTGACATAGGAACGCCCGCTAGAAATTTTCGGGGTGTAAATACGGAGGGCTTGTGTGTCAAGAAATCGAACTACAAAATATTTTCTATAACGAACAGCTGAAGCTTTTAGCAGCCAGCCTCATATTCAAGAATTGGGTAGCGAAATTTGCTTAGGATATTCGTCAGTGGTGGCTAATGTATTTTAGCAAGAGGGGACACACACACACAGTTTTTCTTTTTTTTAATTGGAGGTTTAACGACCACCGTGAGCAACTCAATGGGCTATAAGCAGTCGCCCGTCCCTAATTTAGGGTCACTGGTTCCAGGGAAGGGAGAGAGCCAGTGCTGTAAGACAAACACAACATCCATACCTCACCGGGATTCGAACCCGGACCCCGTTCGGACGAATGATCAGAGGCCATCGCTTAGACCACTGCGTCACCGGGGCGGCACACACACACAGTTGAGTCATATATTGTGACAACCTCCTACTTTTGACGTCAACAGCGCGTACTCAATGAAAGAAGGCACGTGTCGTGAGCTGGCTTATAGGGTATATAAGGTGTGCTGTAGGCATTCTGAAAACATATCACCCGTTGCTGTCATGGATAAAAGGAGCAATTTATCAGATTTGCAAAAAGGGGTGATTATCAGCTTTCGGGCCAAGGGTGGCAGTGTATCTGAAACAGCGAAGTTTGTGAACTGTTCGCGTGCTGCTGTGATTTAAGTGTGTCGTGATTGGAGAAATAGCACCAATGCAAATAAGCGACGTAGAAACTGTGGAGCACCACGCGACATTGATGTGAGAGGTGAACGTCGACTTCGAAGGTGCGTGAGGGCCGATCGACACGCTGGCCGAATGAACCAGGGGGCTACCGAAAGTGTGTCTAAAACGACAGTTCAGCGAACCCTGCTGCGTATGGGGCTCCGATGCAGACGGATGGTCACTGCACCTATGATAACGAAGGTGCATCGGAAGAAAAGGCTTACATCTGCCCGGCAGTATCGGAATTGGACCTCAGCTGATTGGCAAAGGATTGTCTTCTCCGATGAGTCACGTTTTCTGTTTCATCGAACGGATGGACGTTGGCGTATAAGGCGAGAAACATCGGAGAACAAACACTCTTCAACCATTGCTGAAATAGCACAAGCTGGTGAGGGCAGCGTTATGGTCTGGGAAATGTTTGCGTGGCATTCTCTGTGTCCACTCATACCTGTGGAAAGCACTATGGACCGAATTCGTTACGAGGCCATCCTTGCAGACCACGTACACCCATACATGCTGATTGTCTTCCCTGGGGCGGAGGGGATCTTCCAGCACGACAATGCGAGGTTTCACACAGCTAGAAATGTTCACGAGTCGTTGGAAGGGCACGGTGAAGACTTCAACGTACTTCCCTGGCCCTCTAATGTCGGCACTGCTTTGGAAAATGAATGTCCCATCCGTCTGGCTCCCACTAACACGCCTTGTTTAAACTGCGATAATTCACGTCAGCTTGTCATAATCCTACTGGCGGATGTTCAATCTGACTCATGAGATTACACCTCGCAACTGATAAAAATCGTGGCGTGCGTCGATACCTTTATACGACGGTAGCGCCAGTTAAAACTCTGCATACTGCTATCCCACGACTTTTGGTATTTTAGTGTATTCTCATCCTGGTGCCAACGTACACGTAGCCGATCGTCCACATTAGTGCAACAGGAAACTAGATTCATCAGTCCAGACGATCTTCCAATAATTCAAAGTCCAATTTAGATGATCTCGTGCCCATTGTAGGCACTTTCGATGATGAAACGAAGTTGGCATGGACACTCGAAGCGGCCTGCGACTACACAGCCGTATTCTCAGCAGGTTTCGATGTACTCTGTGTTGTGCCATATTATTCACGTCACCAGCATTCAAATTACCGGCTAGCTGCGCTACATGCGCTACATTGTTCCGTTGCTTGGCTCGTACTATATACAATCATCGTCAAAAAAAATAGTTGCACCCAGAAGGACGTGTTGGATTGCAATGCTATTCGGGAGGAAGGTCAAGGTTACCAGGAACAATAAATGATTAAACATTGAGACTGATATGGGTAATATTTATTGAGCTACACACCAATAAGTAGTGTCTCTCAGTATGACATCGGGCCGCCATGTTTGCTCACACAGCATTCCAGACGTCTCGGCATGGAATTGCACAAGTTCCTAACGGTGTTCTGCGATAAGCCATCCCATGCATATTGAATCTTCATACGCAGTTCCTGTAGATTGTACTGTAGGGGTGGAGTGTGAATAGTGCGTCCAATAACATCCCACACATCTTCAATCAGCGATAGATCTGGTGATGCGGCTGGACATGGCAGTGTTAGTGCCTTGAAGGCAAAACCTCGAGACATCAGCAGTACGCGGACGAGCGTTATCCTGTTAAAAAATCGCACCAGAGCGAGCGTTCAGAAAAGTTAGGGCCACTGGTTGCAGGATCTCATTAACGTAACGTTGGGATGTCAAAGTGCCTGTAATGAACACCAAAGGTGATCTGGCATCGTAGGCAATTGCACCCCACATCATGACACTAGGCCTTCTGGACGTGTGACGCTCGAAAACAAACCGTTCACCTTGGCGCTGACCACGGTGCCTCCACACACGGATTCATTGGTCGTCTCCTCCAAGACAAAAGCGGAACTCGTCACGGAAGATCACCCGCTGCCATTCTAAGTGGCACCATGACAGTCTTTGACGACGATGCAATGGTGTTAAGGGCAGTCGACGCAACGGTCTGCGTGCTTTTACTCCTACTTCGTGCAGCCGTCTGCCAATAGTGCTGGCACTAATCGGACGATGCATAGAGGGCACAACTGCTCTCTGAATATCCGCAATCGTGGCTGTTGGGTCACTCCGCGCATGCCAGACAACTGTCTGTCCTCTCTCTCCCTCTCTCTCTGGTTCATCTAGGTACCACCATAGCTCACTGTCGCCAACAGCGTGCTATGATGGTATCTACACGATCGGTATGGCGCGTAATACGGCGATAAGACCTTCCCGCTCTCCAGAGTCCCACGATGCGGCCCCTCTCGAACTCCTCCAACTGCTCGAATTGCTTTCGAACTTTTCTCCCAAGAATATTTCACTTGCAAATGATGCAACCAACACAACAGCACGAGTCATAATGGCAAGCACGCGCAACGGAACGAACTTATATAGCAGGTCAGGCACAGTACTACGACCACTCCTTGCTGGTGTCACATGCGCGGCCGAGCGTAATACTTGAATCATTTGCATGTCTCGCGATGTCAAACCTACATACCAAGTTTCATTCCTGTCGGTTGCTTCCTTCTGAGTGCAACTAGTTTTTTTGACGATGAGTGTACAAGCGTCACCCAAATGAAACTGAGACTGTCGGTTTTTTGCCATAAGGGTTTATAGGTTGGAATATGTGAACATACAGGAAGTAAGAGTGATACGTGGGCTACGTACCCGCTACACATAGTCGCCTTATCGGTTCAAGCAAGTGTCCCAATGCGGCACGAAATTGTGGATACCCTGAGCGAAGAATATCCGTGGTTGGCTGTGGAACCAGCCCGGACCTCAGCGTAATTAGCGAACCAGGAAGCCTTGAGAGATTTTTTCTGTGGCCCAAGATCCCTATAAGGGGAATGGTCGAGAACCTCCCAGCAGAAGCTGCGCATCATATTTTGGCACACTGTCGCCACCTGCCGGCGTGCGTTGTCGTGCAGCAGAATAACCCCATTTGACAACATATCGGGTCGCTTACGCTTGATGGCCGTTCTGAGGTTGCGTAACGTATTACAGTCTGCGGTTGCCTTGACAGTACTGCCTGCTTCCAGCCAGTCCAACAGCAATGGGCCATTCTCATCGAAGAAAACCGTGAGCATCACTTTTCCAGCCAGCTCTTAAGGAGGACTAAGCTTTTTGGGGGCGTGGAGTGTTGGGATGCCGCCATTCCATACTCATCCGTTTTGTGGCCGGATCGAAGTGGTGGCACCAAGTTTCATCTGCGGCCACAATCTTCGAAAAAAAACTGTCCCCACTCTGCGTGGTAAGGATGCAGATGCTCCAGGCAAGCACCCATTTCCCGAGCCTTGTGCTCCTCCTGGAGGTGCTTGGGGACCCATTGTGCGTAACCCTTGCTGTATCACAATCGGCGATGGAGAATGGTCTTGAAAGTGGCCTCAAGCTCGCGGGTGGTCATTCGACGATTCTCCTTTACAAGGTTGTCCACGGCAGCAGTCGATTCCATGGTGATGGCCACGTGTGCTTGCCCAGGTCTCGGCCAAGTCAATTCCCTGGTGATGGCCACGTGTGCTTGCCCAGGTCTCGGCCAAGGCAATTTCATGGTGATGGCCACGTATGCTTGCCCAGGTATCGCCCAAGTCAATTCCACGGTGATGGCCACGTGTGCTTGCCCAGGTCTCGCCCAAGTCAATTCCATGGTGATGGCCACGTGTGCTTGCCCAGGTCTCGGCCAAGTCATTTCCATGGTGATGGCCACGTGTGCTTGCCCAGGTCTCGGCCAAGTCAATTCCATGGTGATGGCCACATATGCTTGCCCAGGTCTCGGCCAAGTCAATTAGATGGTGATGGCCACGTGTGCTTGCCCAGGTCTCGGCCAAGTCAATTCCCTGGTGATGGCCACGTGTGCTTGCCCAGGTTTCGGCCAAGTCAATTCCATGGTGATTGCCACGTGTGTTTGCCCAGGTCTTGGGTGGCCCAGATCTAGGCATATCCTTCGTGCTCAAACGTTCTTTACGAAATTCACTACACCAGCGGAACACTGTACACCGTGACTGACACTCATTCCCATACAAATACGATGATAAATTTCGGCTCTACTAACACGTTCTGCCATCAAATATTGCATAACTGCCCGCTGGGACTGTTTGGAAGAATCCATATCACGACCCTACGTAGTCAACTTTCCTCCGCAGATGCAAACAGGACACTGACACGTGCCGCCTTCCTGACATGTCACGCCATCTACCGGCGCAAATGCACGGCTCTGTATAATTATACAACGACGTTATTACACGAGTGTCACTTTCATTTGGGCGATCTTTATAGGAGAGCCTTCACACAGCGCTACCATCGATGAACCGTGGTCAGCCGACACCTTGCCGGCGGTTCGCGGTTTTCCTACTCCGACCACTTTCTGAAAGTACATACTAACCACGGCTGATCGTAAACACTCCATAAGCCTTGCCATCTGGAAATGCTCTGATCCAATTATCTACCTGGCCGTTACAATTTCGCCTTCATTAAACGCGCTTAGGTCCGCTGCCTTCCCCTCTAAATAACAACACTGATTAACAGAGCTCAGTATGAGGCGTTATTTATGCCCTTTCATGACCTTCACAAGCGCCGTCCTTTACCTGCCGCTGCTTCGATTTGCATAAAGCCGCGCTTGTCTTAATGTTTTCGCTCTTCGGTGTATGTTTTATACAGATAAGTTAGTAAAATCGTGCCATGCATTGATTATTATACGCTTTCCAACATAGCAGAGATCATTACTCAAGTTATTACTCAATTTATGAGGATAATGGCTGTGGAACAAAACTCGCCCGTGTCCCGTCCTTCGATCCTATTTCGATGATATTCAACAGAACCGGTTAAGTATACTTCCGGAACAACATGATAAAGTTTTGTCTGAGTCGAAGCATTTTTAGTCAAGTTATGACGGATAAGGGCAATGGGACGGATCCCTCTCCTACGTCCTGACCTTTGATCCCATTTCGTCTATAGGGTTCGCCCCCATGGACGAAATGGTGGACGCCGCCCCGGTGGCGCAGTGGCCTAAGGCGCTGGCCTCTGATCATTCGTCCGTAAGGGGTCCGGGTTCGAATCCCGGTCAGGCATGGATGTTGTGTTTGTCTTACGGCACTGGCTCTCTCCCTTCCCTGGAACCAGTGACCCTAAATTAGGGACGGGCGACTGCTTATAGCCCATTGAGTTGCTCACGGTGGTCGTTAAACCTCCAATCAAAAAAAAAAAAAAAAAAAAAAAAAAAAGAAATGGTGGACCCTTCCGCACACTAAGATTTCATCGAAATCGAACCATTTTTACGCAAGTTATGACGCATAAGGGCAATAGAATGGGATGGATCCCTCTCCTATGTTCTGACGTTTGACCCCATTTCGCCCATTTTCAATAGGGTTGGCACCAGGTGGTCCCCTACCATATAATACAATTTCATCGAAATCGAATCATTTTTACGCAAGTTATGACGCATAAGGGCAATGGAACGGATCCCGCTCCTATGACCTGACCTTTAATTCCATTTCGCCCATTTTCAATAGGATTCGTGCCCAGGTGGTCCCCTACCTCATACTAAAATTTCATCGAAATCGAACCATTTTTACGCAAGTTATGACGCATAAGGGTGATGGAATGGGTCCCTCTCCTATGCCCTGACTCCCATTTCTCCCATTTTCAATAAGGTTCGTCCCCAGGTGGTCCCTAACCCCGTACTAAAATGTCATCGCAATCGAACCGTTTTTACGCAAGTTATGACGCATAAGGGCAATAGAATGGAATGGATCCATCTCCTATGTTCTGACCTTTGATCCCATTTCGCCCATTTTCGATAGGATTTGTGCCCAAGTGGTCCCCTACCACATACTAAAATTTCATCGAAATCGAACCATTTTTACGCAAGTTATCTAGCGGACAGACGGACGGACGGACAGACAGACGGACAAAGCTGGAGCAAATACGATTCTTCAACCTACGGTTGTAAAGCGTAAATCAGTGATGACTAAAATAAAAACTATTCTTGTTGCAATTTTTTTTTTTTTTTTTCGTGATCACCAAGCAGGATTTGGTAAAAAAAAAAAATAATAAAAAAACCATCTTATTTTGTTCACGTTCTCTAACAACAACAAAAAATAAGAGTTCGAATTTCTTGACCAGTATAATGTTTTTTAATTTAATTTGATTTTATTCTGTAACGTTATTTCTATCAAGCTTCTGACGCAGTAAACCCCTTGGCACGAAAAATATTTGTCTCTCAAAAAATGTGCCAGCAAACATATATGCCTTAAATAAGATCTTTTTGACTGCGTGCTTACCGGGTATTAGTTTTAATATCACACGCGACAAATTAAATTACCATAAAACTAAATAATCATACAACATCCTCCTCAGAAGTCGTGATACGTTCAGCGAAGAAACCACACAAAATGTCATCGGGTGTTTCTCTCCAATTGCCAAGTAGATTGCTACTCTTTATTAAAAAGTGTCAAATGGTTGCGACACACATTAGCAGCGTCTCGATAGCCGACGACACAGCCGGAGATTTAAGTGCGTTTCTTTTTTTCTTTCATACGTTTTGCAACGTCATCCATGAAGTGATACTTCTTTTTTATTTCCTCTTTATAAACGAAAATATCCTTTTTTTCTTCTACGACGACAGGCCCTCATTTCAACTTGAATTAACCTCCTCGGCGAAAAATAAAGCACGAAGTGTAATTTTGCAAACTTTTTTTTTTTAATTCACTTGTTTCTTTCGAAGTGATTAAAAGATGGGATAAGAAAGAGAAAGAAGTTTTCTTTTCCTTCGGCAGTTTTTAAAGAAGAAAACTCTCGAAAAATATTTTGTGAGAGAAAAAACTGTTTTTGATCGTAGGATTATCAAGTTCAGCTGTTTGTGCTGCCAGACGCATACGCTTTATCAAATAAAATAACTTTAGAAATTACTTCGAAATATTTAGATTTTGAGTTGAGGAGCAATTTGAAGAAACATTTGCAAACTATGGTGTTTATCTGAATTAATTCTCTGTGACACACATGTTGTGGCTTTACCTTTCGTTTTCAGAGAATACAATTTATCCAGCCCAAATTTGGTTTGTTTCTATCTTTTATGAGACTATAAAATTAAGCCTCCTATTTCCGAATTCAGAAAAGCATCCTTGTTTGACAATGCAGATTACAAAACATGATCGGGTTCGACTACAAAAAAGTAATCTTTAAAGCAGATCACAGATAGTTGATATTGTTCCGCCGCCCTAGGGGCTGTTGCATCAGAGCAGGCATTTGATTTTTGGTAGAACAAGAATGTGATCTCTGGAATTAACTTTTTACGGGTCTTATAGAGGTTATTATTCAAAAAGGTTGGTTGTCAAATTTTCGAACTAAAGCCTAGTTTGTCATCAGGACGAACTAGGCTTTAGTTCGAAAATTTGACAACCAACGTTTTTGAATAATAACCTCTATAAGACCCATAAAAAAGTTAATTCCACAGTACACTATGAATAGAGGTGCCATAAATTCATTTACAACTAAGAATTTGATGCTTTTATTTGTATATTAAGGGAATAAAGCAGAATTCAGAGCAAGCAATACAGATTCAGGCAAAACACATTCAAAAAACATTGGAAGGATTTAGCACGAAACACAACGTGTGATGCAGCAGGAGCTGGGTTCAGACCTTCCGCCTGCCAGGCACTGTCTTTGCGATTCGTTTTCTTTAGGATGAATACTCATATTGAAAGTACCTCATTATGACTTTCGAAACATTTATTAATTACTAGAAACGTATCTATATGCAAAACATTTACATTCCGAAGTTTACGGGTTACCATTAACATTAAATAGAATTGTGATGTGATTGGAGGTTTAACGACCACCGTGAGCAACTCAATGCGCTATAAGCAGTCGCCCGTCCCTAATTTAGGGTCACTGGTTCCAGGGAAGGAGAGAGCCAGTGCCGTAAGACAAACACAACATCCATGCCTCACCGGGATTCGAACCCGGACCCCTTACGGACGAATGATCAGAAGATATCGCTTAGACCACTGCGCCACCGGGGAGGCTTAAATAGAATTCATCGCTCTTTCCACGTTTATAAGTGAGTCACGGAAAAATTTCACATCGGCCGCCACCGGGAATCGAACCCTTCGTAGCATCGAACCGGTTCGATTCCCGGTGGCGACCGATGAGAAATTTTTCAGTGACTCACTTATAAACGTGGAAAGAGCGATGACTTCTATTTGATGTTCCTGGTCCTCGTCAACTGTGTATTTATCATTACGGGTTACCATTCGTTGAACTGAAAAAGCAATCTCTCTCTCTCACACACACACACAGCAACCTCCGTCTCTAGGTCTTCACTATCTCACAGCAACTCCGTCTCTGTTCACGCCCACCTTTTCTTGAACCCTCCTCGTCCTGGTCTCGGTACTTTGACAGTTCGTTAACGAATGTCATTTACGTTCAACCTTCGTGCATGTGGAAAGCTAAATAAACATCGCCATTGCATTTGACGATAAGTTTTCTTGGACGCAACTTGGACTCCTTTAAGAATTATTAGAAAATGGCGAGCATTCATTCAAAAGACAAAATTGTCCTTTTACGTACAAGGTGCATTACTACTGTGGAATAAATACAGGCGTTGGACAGAAAAATGCAAACATCAAGACGGTTTTACGTACCTAACAGGGTGTGGGACCACCTTTGGCTTTCAAAACCACCTGAATCCTCCCTTGGAATGGATGCATACAAATCCTGGATGGTGGTTAGTTGAATGTTACACCATTCTCCATGCAGAAACTGCTCCAGGTCCTTGAGAGATGCAGGAGGAGGATAACGGGATCTTACTCTGTTTTACAACACAGGCCACAGTGGCTCGATGATGCTCAAGTCTGATGATTGAGGAGGCCAAGGAAGGTGTGAAAGCTCGTTCTCATGTTCCTCAAACCATCATTGGACATTCCGAGCTCTATGAATTGGAGCGTTATCATCTTGATAGATGGTATCCTCTGCAGGAAGTAATGCCATAACCACTTAATGGATTTTGTCAGCCAAAATGGTTTCTACGCCCTACCAGTCATCCGTCCTTTCAACGTGATCAGGGGGCCTGCTGAAAACCACGATATGGCCTCCCAGAGCATGACAGAACCACCACATTGCTGCACTGTTGCGAGCACACAGTCTGTGTTCTACGCTTCTGACTGTGTTTACACCAAACACGTCCTGCGGTGGGGAATAGTGGGAATGTGGATTTATCCGACCACATTACACGCTTCCATGCATCGATAGTCCACGTTGTATGCTCCTGGTAACACTGCCATCGCCGTTGTTCATTTCTCCGGGTCACCAGAGGTTTTGCAAAAGCAGCTCTGCCATGAATATCTTGTTTATGCAGCTCCCTAAGCACTGTTTTACTTCATATTGGAGTCTGGAGATGCAGATTGAGCTCCTCACTAATTTTCGGCGCCGTGGTCTTCTTATTACGGGTAACAATATTCTTTGATGTTCTCCTGTCTCTATCAGTCAGGGTCGTTTTCCGGTCGCTTTTGTGTTTCGCAGACGAGGTTTTGCCACGAACACGGAATGCTGTCATGGCGCTAGACACATCAGTTCTCGATACCCCCACTACCCTGTCGACTGCTGTCACGGAGGCACCAACTAGCTGGCCCCCAACAATTAGCCCTCTTTCGAAGTCCGTTAGATCGCTCTTTTCGTCGTCACCCTGAAAAAAAATTTTGCAACAAGAGACTTTTAAAGCACTTAAACAGGACCTTGAGTTTCTAAACAAAGCTATTACAACCAAAAAGTGATGGATACCTTTGAGTATTGCGACGTACGCAGCTGCATTAAAATGTAAGTCTCTGAGCGTGCTGTTCACATTATTCTGTCCAAGCCCTGTATATACACGCACACAAAAGTGCATATCCTCATCACAATAATGCAAATTTGAGTAACAGATACACAAATGTTATTTAAATATTAATTGAAGCATCGCCTCCACTGTGATCCTCATGCAACGTTTATCTGGTAACATACACGTAAATAGAGTGATGCACACTAACTTTGTGGATACAGACAGACGCGTTAGATCGCTCTGTGCATAGCCTCAAGAAGGGGCTCATTTGAGCCATTTTACGTGGTCTCACTCATAGACAGCACAGAATTTGCAGGTAACCCGTCTTACCTCGCCTGCAGACTTTCTATCCAGCCAACAGCGAATCCTTAGCAACACATCTTCAACCCATCCAACATTCTCGCTTCGCTTCTTCAGCAAGACGCATCTTTCGTCGACGTTCGTACTTTGGCTTCGGAGCCTCTCTTTTGATGCTAGCGTTTTGTCTTCTATCACTTGTCATTTGAATAACAAAGCTTTAGAAACGCAAGATTGTAATGGCACACACTTCGTTCGGAATATTGCGGTAGAGAATCACGGTAATATTCCTTTGTGCTGTCATTTTTGCTCGCCAAAATTGCCATAACGTCTCCTCCGGACCTTTCTCACTTGACAATTTAAATTTCTCCCCACATCTGCAGAATACGAATCTGAACAATGGGCGCTGGTGGGGCCACCTATCGTGTTTGCTGCCGAAACGTTGGGTCTTCAGCTGAATAATCCGTCAGCGAGTTCCACCCCTCCCCTCCCCTCTAACAAAAAGCTCCTTTTAGGATTCTACCTTTTTGCACGAGGGAGCTACAAGCCCTTGATTTTTGTTAACAAAAATTAACGAATTAACGCTGACCCCATCTCTTGCAAATCTTAATTTCTAACGAGTTTTTGCCAATTATAAACACATGTTCCCACCGTGCCAATACTGATGGTTGTGCCTTGAACTAATTTTAATAAGTTAATTCTTTCATTTATACATCCTCACGCTTGATTCGTATGACTTACAGCCTAAGAATGAAGAAAATCTGTTTCCAGATTGTGTAGCATTTTTAGACGTTCCAGAAATCATCTATCACAATGTATCCCCGCTTTCTTTGCGTTTTTTTCGCCGCTACCAATTTAATTATGATTGCAACAGGTTTCAATTTCCAGTTTAAACAGTGAAGTTTCTCAGTAACTTGTAGCGTCTACTATCAGATGATTTGCAGAAATCTGGTCTAAATTCGTGTTCTGATAGTGTTTTCACTACTAATCAGCGAATTGAATTCGCCGCTATCCAGATATAAGAACTAAGAACCAATCTGCATATTCTTACTGCAAATGAATGATTGTGTTGTGAGTTCCACCTCCTGAACCTTCCAACAACGAATCATATTCGTTTTTTATTACATCTACGTGTGCTAATCTTATTAACAGTGGAATGATAATATCTTTGGAATACATGATTACGGTAAAAATATCAGTTAAAAAGTCATAACACCCGATAAACTAGAGTTCTGCACGGTCCCGGGCCTTTGCTCATTTCTAAGTTGGGAAAACGGGCCGAGCAGGGTTTTTTTTTTTTTTTTTTTATAAGCAAAACAATCGCTGTACGGTGCCTTTCTCGTTTGGAAAACTCGCAACATACAGCAGCAGGATAAGATTGAATAATTTCCGGTGATGGAAAAAACAGAAGTTTTACGACATCCTCGCCTCCTACAAAACAAATGGAGTCGGTCAGCTCCCTTAGTTTTCCAATGTGAATGTGGTCCTCTCTCTCTCTCTCTCTCAACTTTCACCCTCCTCACGTGCTTCAAAGCATGTTATTAACTGCAGCATTTCTAAACCGAGCCACCCGCTCGCAGACGATGTTTTTTTATTGTTCTGGTCGGCGGCCCTTTGTTCTCTAAATGTGTAAAAAGCTTTTAAGTTGTCTTAAATGGAACGGGATAAATGGGCTGGGAGAAACTTACTTCTGTGTATAAATCTGTGCCGTAGTTTCCCCATTTGTACTCTCAGGCAGCCGTTTTCAAAACTTCTGTGACACTGGTTAGCTGGGCAGTCTGTCGTTGTTTTCCCTTAGCATATGCTCAGTTCAATGCTGCTGATAAATACTTTTCCATACTTATTATGGAGTTTAAGAAAGCGAAAGATTTTCGCGAAAAAATCACTTCCGGAGAATATGTGCTTGTAGACAATGTCAAGGGGGAAAGCGATATTTGGAAATATTGTAAATTACTGTCCCGTTCTAAAACTAGTCGGCTGGAAAACGTTGGGCAGTGCACTAAATGCAAAAACTTCTTGAGTTACGATAGCACACAAAATCAGGAACATCGCATCTTAAGCGTCATAAATGTGCCCCCCCCCCACACACACACACTAGAGGCATATTGGGTTCCAGCGATATATGCCAGTAGAGATAGGTGCAGTTTATAAAGTCATAAAATCTTCCCTCAGTAGAACGATCGTACTCATAAATGTGGATATTTCGTACTTTTCGAAATACCCCCCCCCCCTATTTATCTATTTATGCCCAAGGATATTTCCGGGTCCGACGGTAGGGAATGTTAATTTGAAAACCCAGTAAAATTTGAAAACCATGGAAATTCTCCTTTTCAGGCAATATTTTTTATTATATAAGCCCCCCTCTCCTCGTAAATCACGTGACTTATACAGAGTCTCAGAAATATTCTGAATTAACGTTTATTGTAATAGAATACGTGTAGCAATTAAGAAAACGAAAACTCTTCAGGAGTCGAATGACCGAGTGCACCAGGTGTCAAATTCCTGTTTTGGTAATTGTTGAAATTTTAAGGGCCGGCCCGGGCCTTGGGAACAGGAGAAATATACGGGCCGGGCTTTAATTAAAAAATTTGAAACAGGTCAGGTACGGACCCGGCTTTCCAAATTAAGGCTCGTGCAGACCTCTGCAATAAACTACGATAATAATCTTTCACTAGGCGCCAAAATACATATTTTATTTCTCTGCCATTTGTAGCCACGAATTTCTTCTTTCAGGAGTGTAAAGAAAATGAGTTTGACAAATACAACCTGTGTAATATTCGATGAACCGTAGGGAAACTAATTCCCCGCATCAAAACCAGTTGTAAAGCAATACATGCATCGAGAGACTGATGCGCATTGGTAAACAAGAAAAATTCCGACCACCGATACGATAACAATGCCCAAATAAGGTAAGTTATTTTGCTCCTTGCGATACGCACGCGACAAGAACATTTTAAAGCGCCTGTGGTGGTGCACCCACGTTCAAGGATATTTTTGCGTTCACAGCAACCTCTATGGTTCCCGCAGAAACATCAAGGCACAGTAAATAGTTTTGCTTCTAGCGAGTTCCCGTTTGGAATTTCAGAATTAAAACCGGCCATTGCAACTCGGACAACAATGAAAAATAGACTGCCAAATTTTGTACTGTCTACCACGATTTTCCAATTGCTTATAGAAAACACACACACACACACACACACACACACTATAAAGTATGTTATTATGAGAATTTGTAGAATTGATTTTTACTCTAATTTCACTTAACTTCTTAAGTGCGGCCGATTTACCTAAACCAAATACTGCTAACAAATTAAAAAAAAAAAATCTGAGCTCTCCAAACAAAAACATTCATATAGCGGCCGGGTTTCACGAAAGCTAAGAATAAACAATCCCCCCCCTTTTCATCTGTACCAATCGTAAACCCGTCACGTGTCATATGTGCTCTCTCCTCGTCCTTTATTGTATGTTCCATGACCCAAGCAAGGCATGATAACAAAGAGCTAGTCCAAGGGCATTAAAGAGATGATTTCCCTCCATTTGTTACGTCAAAAAATTTCAAGTTTTGAGATGATGATGAAACTAGTATTTGAAAAATTTAGTGATTATACCATGTTGTATGACTTGATACGTCCTACACGATAAACACAACGTATCGGGGCATGTTGCATGGCCTGCTACGTCCTTGTTGTGTTTGACGTCACACGCCACAGCGTTTTTCATATATATATGTAGAGGATTTTTTTAGGAAGGGAGTGTCTGACCCCAGGTCTTAAACAACCCTTAGAAATAGGAAGCTAGGAGATTTGGGCTAGATTGCCCGATAGGACAGTGACACGGAAGCGAAGTAGAAAGGGGGAGGAAGACGTCTTTATTTATTACCGGGAGGCCAGTACCCGGGGGTCCGACGGCTTAACGTGCCCATCCGACGCACGGCGGATATTTAGTGGATCGAGCGTTCGTACCTGCCTGGGATCGAACCTGAGGTCCTTTCCGTGGCAGTCACGAACGTTGCCCACTAGGCTACCCGCGGCCCTCGCCACAGCGTTGGAAACCAATCGGAATCTTTGGTTTCCGCGTGGCGTCACTAAAAGAGAGAACTCATCTCTCTAATGTCATGGCATTGTTTTTCCAGACGGCCTTGGCTAGTCCCCCTTGACACGGAGCTCACGCCATTGGGTAGAAACAAGTGACTCAAACATCATTCTTATATGTTCGTCTCGGTTGTTACAGCACTTTCAGCAGGTAATCAGTCAGAAAGGATTAGTATCAACCATCCCCTCTCAGCTAATAACAAAGCTAAAGGGTTCACAGTACTTTTTAATGCGCAATAAGTGCACAAGGGTTTCTGTTGCGTAGTTTCACTCGTTCAAGCAGCGTTCGGCCCGCTTTTTAGGCATCGAATAAATTTGCTCAAGCTCGTGCCAGCCCATTTTACTCTAACACCCTGCTAATTCGCTCCAGCCGTTTAAAGCTTAAATCGTCACTCACACTTCAAGTTAGGGAATTAGCTTCACTTTGATACCCGGATCCTTCAAATTTTTTTCTTAACGTCTCACAGCTAGGCTCTTTGGAAAACAATATTTTTCTTGCCACCGAATGCTAAGATTTGTTTCCAGTTTGTACACGTCAATACGCAACATACTTGTAAGAATTGCCCATGGGAAAAGCGAGATGCGTGACTCGCAGCGAGTCCTGCTCGGTGAAATATGAAAAGCCAACTTAACTGAAAATTGATGGCGTTTGATTCAAATGTATATGTGTAGGAAAGCTGGGAATCAGTGAAGCGCGGCACAAAAAACGTAATTTGTGGATAGAGCACGAGTCTGAAGTTTCCTGTCTTCTTGGATTTTGCTGCTTTGCAGAGATGCGCTCTGTGAATAAAGCAGTAATGAATGTTGTCATAAGAAATTAGCTTCTCTAAACTACTAAAGTGGAAAATGAGCTGTCGGAATGACATACTTTGAAAAAAAGAAGGGGGGGGAATAATTCCACCAGAGGAACTTGCTCCGCATGTGGATAATTTGCAAAAGCGACATCCGTGTCACATGCCCTTCGAACACAGCAAACAAGATCAAATTTCACAGAACATTCCGTGAGCAGTTCTTCTTCTACCTGCGCTAATATCTAGCGTTTATTGTAGGAGTACTTCGTGAGCTCGGAGGGTGCTGTGCTGTCCGCCCTTATGATAAAGATATGCTCATTACCATTGTTTTAGTTTTAAAAAGTAGACTTCTTATGTCACTGACACTCAACAGCCTACCTGCATGTATTTGCGATAAACGTTTTTAGTTTACGTAAATAAATATTAAAAAAATTAAGAATTAACACACTTTTGTGCTAAAACGTGCCCCCATTTTTTTTCATTTATGTCGCATTTTTCAAACTCTAGGAGCTAACCTTTTTTAACTATCATTTTTAGCTTTTTTTTTTTTTTGGATTAGTTGTTTAACGACTGCCATGAGCAACTCAGTAGGCTGTAAGCAGCCGGCCGTCCCTAATTCATGGTCGCCGGTTCCAGATAAGGAGAAAACCAGCGCCGTAAGACAAACACAACATCCATGCCTCACCGGGATTCGAACAAAGATCCATCTCTGACGTAGCCATCGGTTAGTTCACTACGCCGCCGGGGCGGGGGCGTCAAAATGCTCCTTTTGTTTTCAAGTGTCTTTTCATAACCATACAACGAACCCCGGATGTGTTCATCAAATTAACAAAATTACAGTTGTGAGGGACTACGGAGGTGAAGCACGTGTCAAGATTTCAAACCTGCAGAGATGCATTCCGCCGGTGTAGTTTAGTTCGGCTAGAGCAACTCACATCGGAGAGAACAGACGCGGTTTCGATCTTCGTCATCTACAAATTCCTGTTATACGTAATTTATGACTACAAATTTTGTGGTGTCGAGATCAAATAAAAATACCAACGTTTCTCACAATCAAATGTTTATTATACAACGACTATAGTTTCGCAGAGCGTTTGCCTTGGCATTATCAGGACGAATGGAGCGTAAACATTCAAATCATTGTGACATCAGCAGAGTTCTGACGGTCACGCTCTGAACGATCCTTTAGTACAACAGTTTATCGAAAACCATTCGCTCCCTCCTTACCCCTAAATGCATAATCAAATCACTCATGGAAACAAAAATCCCTGCCTTCTACTCATACGGATATCGTGCAATACATATACACTATATTGACAAAAGTCACCGGACACCCCTTCAAAAGCAAATCAACGACTCCGCTGCGTTGTTAAAATGCGCGGTACAGCTGCAAATGGTATAAAAACAAGCCTGCAGCCGACTGCGATCATATCGCACTGTGAGGATGAGTGAAAATGTCGCGGCCGGGAGAGAACTGACTTTGAGAAAGGAAAAATTGTTGGGCGTTATATTAGTGGGTTGTCCACAAGAGAAAATGAGAGGCGTTTAAGCATATCAAAGTCAACTGTTTTTGGATGTAATGAATAAGTGGAAGGCACATGGCGTGCCTGAAGCAGCAAAATGTACCGGAAGACTAAAGAAAATCAGTTATAGAGGACGTCGAAGCCTCAGGAGAGTCGTTACATCTAATTGACGGAGTACTGCACAAGACCTCAGTGTACAGGTGAGCAAAAATGCTGGAACCTCGGAATGTACACGTAACATTCGGAGAGAACTTCATTCCATGGGTTACCGTGGTCCACTCGGAATGCTACTCGTCATTTAGCATGGTGTAAAGAACATTTATCGTAGAGCCTAGATCAATGGAAACGGGTCATATGGACTGATGAATCCAGATACATGATCCATGAGTCTGATGGCCGTGTATGGATATGGCGGCAGCCAAGGGAACACTATTTACCACAGTGTACTGCTCCTACGGTCAAGTTTGGAGCTGGCAGTGTACTCGTGTAGGGGTGATTTTCGTAGTATGGTCCCGGCCCATTGGTTACCGTGGACAAACCTGTTAACCAGCACGTCTACCTCGATATTATGGACAATTATGCCCTACCAATTCAGTGGTAATACTATGGAACCGAGCCTTGTAGGTACCAGCAGGATAATGCACCGAGCCATAATAAGCAATGACTGTTACGGCGTGGTTTGACGATAATTCCGCATCGTGTGTGGACAGGCTAGCACAGAGTTCTGATCTTAATCCCATAGAACACCTATGTGATGAATTAGAGCGCCGCATAAGAAGTTTGGAACCAAAGCCTACTACTAAGCAACAGTTAGCGGCAGCATTATGTACTGAATGGAAGCGCATACCTATCGCTGTGTTCCAAAACCTTGTCGAAAGCATGTCTCGCAGTGCATGCATTAAGGCCAAAAATGGACCGACACCGCACTAATGTATGTCAATAAATGCTATGTTGTGTTTCTCTTTTAGGTGTCCGGTGACTTTTGTCAATAGAGTGTATGCTCAAATGAGGATTCCTTGCAAAAAGGGCTTGATTTTCTTAAACGAATTGCAGTACACAGAAGATATACCCATTCCGTTATAGACAAAGCTGTCCAAAAATTTAGGAAACCGAAGTCCGTTGTTACAGGGTTTGGTGCTGAGTTCTATTACAGCGCCCTGTGTGGAGGGTTCGTTAGATGTTTGATCTGCAGTAAGTTCTGTATCGGGGGGTTAACCCGTAATTCTCCCGACTGGAGCAGATAAATAAAATACAAGGTATCAAAAAGCGACTCTAGTTAAACTCTTTTCGTGCAGTGAGGAATACTTTTATTCAGATGTTGCGGGGAATGTCACCAAGCATTTGTCTGTCATTTTCTTGCTTTCATTATTTTATTTGTCCCTCGGTGTCCTACTCGCCGAATTCTGCTTATCTCTTCCCGGCCGGTCTTATTCCTCTTACTTCATCCGTTCCGACAAACTAGCGAGGCCTTCAGAACCTCGCTAAAAATCCTCCTTCTTCCCCGATTTCTGTCAGCCGAGTCTCGTGTTCTCTTGCCCGGAGAGCAACCCCCTAAAAAACTGTCCCCTCGTCCGACCTATTCCTAGAAAGCGCGGCCACGCCTTCACTCTCAAAACTCTATGTTCTTGATTGCTTCGCTGCCCCCTCTCCTCGCTTCGTCGTGCTGTATGGGACGGCGGAAAAGCAATAAAGTCCAGTTTCATTCTTCTCACATTGACGAAACTATAAATCTAACACCTCCTCTGCTGCGACGCGTGGGGAAAAAAGTACTTTGCCTGTTTTATGGCGGGAATCGAAGGAAAATGAGTTCAATTATTTATTTATCGCGCAAAATGGCTGCTGAAATTCACTTCTGATAAATATGGAAGCCCAGGTTACACTGTCAGCTCGCTCTCGCCGATAGACCACCCAATACGACAGAACTGGGTGGTTATCCCATTTGCTCCTCAGATTTGCTTCGGAATTTTAAAAATTCTCAAGAGTTATAATTTTTAAGTTATTTTCGAACCCGTGCACCCACTTTGCGTCACAGGTTACAATGCAGTCAAGTAGGAGCTCCTTCTCATTGCGAAACAGAAGGTTACTGCATATCTCAAACCGTTGTTGTTTCTGATGCTCCCTCCAGTTTGCGTGGGACCCGTGTATCGAGCTTCTTGACCTTACCAATGTGGTAGAGATGTTTGAAAACGGCCGACACAGACAATTTGTACTGATTGGTGATTTCTCTGATTGTGACGCGGGAATTTGCTGTCACATTTCCCTTCTGGGCGTCGTTATCAATGACCGAATGTCTTCCTCGGCCCTCCTCATCTTGTGGGCGCGTGTCACTGGAACGAAACTTTTCAAACCACCGAAAAACAGTGCGTTCAGGTGTTGCCTCCTCGCCCCAGGCCTCGAACACATTACTGTAGGTTTGTGCAGCATTGCGACCCAATTTGAACTCATGAAGCAGAATCACCCGCAACTCACTCCTTCCTAACATTTTGTGCAGACCACTCTCACACATGCGTAGCAACGACTGCAGCTCAACCGATTATGGCGTGTATGTAGCGTCTGAGTTGCCCTTCAAACTGTGAACGGGTTGTTCTGCAAGCACTATGGGCGAGTTGAATGTGGCACCTCAGAAAATCGGCCATTATTCTCCAAACGATTAGGTTGCTCCGGTGACGCAGCACTGCCTTCTGACCATTCACTCGAGATCGGCAAGGGTTCGAATCCGGGTGAGGCATAGATGTTGTGTTTGTCTTACGGTACTGGCTCTCTCCCCTCTGGAACCAGTGACCTTAAGTTACGGACGGGAGACTATTTGTATTCCAATGAGTTGCTCATGGTGGTCGTTAAACCTCCAGTCCAAAAAAAAAAAAAAATTAAAAATGAAAACAATTAGCCAGCTGACATGCAGTACTTTTACGACTCCATTTTGCTTTATGTCCTAGGCAACGGTCATCTCGCTGGCTCGGCCAGCGGGAAGGACCTCCAGCAAAGTATCTGGCAGATGCTCTGAATATCCCAAAGTCACGGCACTATGCTGCATGCTACTCCAAACTCTCAGGCGATATCGGTCACGGTCTGTCCTTCTTGGGTCCTGTCGATAATTTGGCCTAGGGGAAAATCCCCCATAAGGTGTCTCCGAGACATCCTTTTATTTAAGCTTTCCAACCGTCGGTTGAAGAAGCGTATATGCTACCAGGGCTTTGTCCGTCCGTCTGTCTGTCTGTCTGTCCTCACGATAACTCGCGTAAAAATAGTTCGATATCGATGATAATTTTAGTATTTGGTAGGGGACAACCTGGGAAGGAACCCTATTGAAAATGGACGAAATGGGGTCAAAGGTCAGAACAGAGGAGCGGGATCCATTCCATCGCCTTTATGCGTCGTAAAAATGCTTCGATTGCCAAAAAACTTCAGTATGTTGTTCCGGAGATATACTGAACCAATTCTGTGTAATATCATCGAAATGGAGTCAAAGGTCAGGACACAGGAGCGGGATTTATTCCACAGCCATTATCCTCATAACATACTAAGGTTTTGTCGCAATAGAAGCATTGACTAAAAATGCTTCTATTGCGACAAAACCTTAGTATGTTGTTCCGGAGGTATACTGAACCAATTCTGTTCAATATAATCGAAATGGGGTCAGAGGTCACTGCACAGGAGCGAGATTTATTCCATAACCATTATACTCATAACTTGAGTAATGATTTCGGGTATGTTGGAAAGCGTGTCATAATCAATGCATCGCATGATTTTACTAACTTATTACCTCAGACACGCAGTTTTTTACTCTGTCACTGAAAGACGTGAAAATCAGAGTGAACACCTTATATGAAACACAACTCTGCCACCTGCCCATACACAGTGCTGTATTAGACTGATCATTTTCTTAGAATCCCGGTAAAACACACGGGGCGAGTAGACATAGTTTTTTGATGTCATTTTTCCGCTATGCGGTGGCAAAAGGGCTTGCGTCAGAATTGCGCAGATGGTTATTTACGCTGTGCATGATGTCATTCGGGGAAGAACATTGTCACTGTCCTGTCATATAGCGCAGAGCAAATAGCCGGATCTGTTGGAAAATTGGTAAAACTGCATCTGAGACAGTTGAATTGTTGCAGATGTGTATGGAGCTGATTGCTTATCTCGTGCACAAACATTCCGATAACTTGCACGTTTCAAGGATGGGCCGGAAGATTTAGGAAAATGACGAAAGGATCGGACGCCCGATTTCAGTTCGCACGTCTGAACCCCATTGAGAAAGTTCTGAAAAGGATAAAAAGTGATGTTTTGTGTGACCTTGAGGATGCTGGAATGTCAGCTCGGTGTTAATAAGGTGACGATTCGTCACGTTTTAGTGTAAGATGTTTTGGGGGGAAAGTTTGTGCCCGTTTTGTTCCGCATGCTTTGTCAGACAACCAAAAACAAATGCGAGTTGAGTGCGCAAAAGACATCCTGGAGACTTCAGAAACAATGCAAAATTTTCTCCAAAGCATTGTGGCAGGTGACGAGACATGATGTTTTCGTTATGATCCTAAAACGAAGCATCAGAATGCTTAGTGGAAGTCACCACAGTCAACCAAAGGAAAGATCAGGTTACAGAAGTCCAAAATCAAGACAATGCTTGTGTGCTTTTACGACAGCAAGGGAATTCTGCATCACGAGTTCATTCCTGAGGGTACAACTGTCACTGACAATGATTACATATCCATTTTGAAAAGATTATGGAAGATAATTGTTTGTTGCAGGCATGAGCAGAAAAACGGACAATAGTCCTTTCTTCACGATAACGCACCCGCACACAGAGCAATCAGTGTACAGCCATTTCTGGCACGATAACAATTGCGTGTACTCAACTATCCCCATATTCTCGAGATTTGTCACTGTTTGACTACTTTCTATTCCCTAAATTAAATCTGCCTTTAAGACGAAAAGTTTTTCAAGACATTGAAGGCATACAAAGAACTGTAACATCAGCTCTTCACTCCATACCAAAAGATGACCTCTGGAAGTCCTTGTTTCCGTTGGCTGATCGTGACACTTCTTGTATTAACGCAAGAGGAATATACTTCGATAAAATGTGTTTACGTAAGGTTTCCTGCTTTTCCATTTATTTTTTTCAATTCAGTCTTATTACTTAATTGCCGCACTTTGTAACTGGGTAACATGCCTTTACAACTCTACCTCTCTAACATGCCTATCGTATACGCTCAGTGTTACCTTATATCTTGCTGCGACTTACTGGCAGTGATGACAAAATGAAAAAGCTTTTCGATAAAGTAATGTGTCGTTCAGTCAGAAAATATTTAAAGAGAAGAAACTAAATTTACATAAGAGAAAAAACTCCAAAGAAGGGTTAAATTCGAGATATAAGTCACAAGGTGTGTACCATTATATATCTGTTTCTAAACACCAACTATGTGAAAACACGAATTTCAAATAAAAATACCAAAGTTTCTCACAATAATTTTTTTATTATACATCAACTGTAGTTTTGCAGAGCTTTTGACTCGGCATCATCAGGAAGAATGGAGCGTAAACATTCAAACCATTGTAACATAATCAGAGTTCTGACGGTCACGGTTTTTCGTGAGTTGTTTCCACGCACTTGAAAGAAATAGAGTCTACGTCATATAGTTGAGAAACCATGAAGAGTTCCAGTATATGTGGGAAGCTTTTAATACATTTTATTAAAAGCTTCCCACATATACTATCGAGCTTGATAGTCGGATCAGGTTTATCAATGAGCGTAGCGTTTCTAAACGAAAATTTGCCGTCCCGGTGGCACAGTGGCCTAAGCGATTGCTTCTGATCATTCGTCCGAGATGGGTCCGGGTTCGAATCCCGGTGAGGCATGGATGTTGTGTTTGTCTTACAGTGCTGGCTCTCTCTTTCCCTGGAGCCAGTGACCCTAAATTAGGGACGGGCGACTGCTTATAGCCTATTCAGTTGCTCACGGCGGTCGTTAAACCTCCAATGAAAAAAAGAAAAACAAAACACGAAAATTTACGGTTATTGTCATGGCAATGTTAGGCTATAGACGACCTCCTCAGTTCATAGTTGCGTGCGTAGATCATGTCTTCCTTCACGCGGTAACTTAAAGCCCTGCGAGTCTATCGTATTTATGGAAGTCCACATTCACAAGGTATCTGATAAATTCCCCAGGAATTTATGTCTTCGATGCAGTCTTTTGATCCGTAAATTTTTTCTTGTTTACCTGGACAGTGGATGAAAACGGGGACGCATGAACCACCAACACGACGCCAAAGAACCACCAAGACGACGCATGAACCACCAACACGACGCCAAAGAACCACCAAGACGACGCATGAACCACCAAGACGACGCATGAACCACCAAGACGACGCATGAACCACCAAGACGACGCCTAATCCAATATTGACGCCAAAGAAGATTTTGTTGACAGTATAGTGGACTGTTCACGGTATGATATACAACAGGTTCTAGAATGCTGGTGAAAGCATTATCTCAGTCACATACTATGAAGGAATTAACCGAATGCATCAGAAGTAGTGTTCCAAACAGCCATCTTTGATTAACAGGAAGGGCCAAATCCTCCTCCATGATGACGTCAGACCACACGTGTCACAAATGACGAAACAAACTACACGAACTGAGGTTCGAAGTCCTCCCACATCCATCTTGCTCGCCTGACTTGGCACCTTCCGATTTTCACCTGTTCATGCATTTTAGCAATCACCTCATGGTCAGGACCTTCAGAAACCGAGAGGAGGCCGAAATTGCATTCCGGGACTTTCTTGCACCCAGGAAGCTAAATTTCTTCCAGACTGTCACTCAAGCACTTGTCACTCCCTGGCAGAGGTGTGTAGCTGCTGAAGGCGCCTATTTCGAATAAAGCAACGTTGTGTGATACGAGGTATATCATTACAGGGCTTGATGCTGAGTTCTATTACAGCGCCCTGTGTGGAGGGTACGTTTGATGCTTCCTTTGCAGTAAGTTCGGTATCGGTGGTATAATCCGTAATTCTCCCAACTGGAGCAGATAAATACAATGCAAAGCATAGAAAAAGGCTAAATTTTGCAGTGAGGAAAACTTTTATTCCGATGTTACGGGGAATGTCTTTAAGCCTTGTCCTGATCTCCGTTCGTTCTACATATTCTCCCGCTCATGATCTCTTTCCGGCCATCCAAACCTCTTCCTTCATACGTTCCAACCAAACCCCCGAGGTTTTCAGAGCCTCCAGAAAATATTCTGCTCCTCCCTCGACTTTTCGCCACCGAGTCTCTCCTTTCTTGCCCGGAGAGAGAAACTACCCTCAAAAAACTGTCCCCTCGTCCGACTTATTCCAAGAAAGCGCGGCCACGCCTTCACTCTCAAAAACTCTTATGTTCTTAATTCCTTTGTTGTCCCCCTCTGCTGCGACGCGTGGGAAAGGAAATACTTTCTTTGCCTTTCGCTGGCCTTCCCATTCAAATGTCGGGAATTGAAAGAAAATTATTCCAATTCACTATCTCTAAAAATGGCTACAGAATTTCGCTTCTGATAAATATGGAAGCCCCGGTTACAATACGTCTCTTTCATTTTTACCTTCCAAATCGGCCATTATCATCCGAATGACCTGGTATTTAACATCAATTTAATAATTTGCGAAAGCCCATGTTTTGCGATCATTCAAGAGCAACGTTTGTGCTACTGCAAAATACTATCTAGATGATGCCTATTTAAATATTTCGGGGGGGGCGGACTCCCAGATCAGATCCCTCCCCCTGGATACGTGCCTGGTTTGATTTCATGCGCGCGTTACCTCAGAAAGTTCGGGAGTGCCTGCAATATCCCTCCCTAACTGAGACAAATACTCCTGCTTCGATCAGCATTCCAACACATTATCTTCTAGCTTGCTGTTGTAGATATATTACTTTAGTTGGCCGTGCGATAGCTTTTGCTTCCTTGTTTTATTTCAAAAAAGCAGCTACATCGTTTTCGTTTTCGTCGAACAACCTGCGGCAATCACGGCGAAGGGAACAGAACACAACCACTTCCCTCGATGAACAATTTCGTTTGTAGACAGACAGATACCGACTCGAGACGCGATGTTTGTTTTGCAGTGAAGCTCAGAATGGCCCGGCCGGGAGATTCTGGAAATGGCTTTCGATCGAATGAACGAGCATTTTACTTCCGGCGCTTCTGCCTACCCCTCAGATACGAAACATGTGCTGTATCTTCATCTTAGGGTTCCATCTCCGATGATTGACTGATGGATCGATCCTACGATCGGAAAACCTCCACTAATCTGCGCCGTACGCACACATCGGACATGTGTTAGGCGGACCACTTTGATGTAATTACGTAATACTCGCGCCTCGCAGCCTACTTTTATCTTTTGCAACGGATGTTATTTTGTTTACAAAATAACAGACGCCGGAGCTCTTCTTCGCCTCTCACGAGACGTCTCTGATAAATACGCGCCGGAACACTTTAGCAATAAAGTGCTATTACTCTTTTACTCTCGGGAGGTTCATCAAGAAATAGTAGGATTGGGAACCAAGAACAATAAAGCGAACTAGGAGGTTTTCTTGTACTAATCTCCAAATGTGATATAAACGCGCATCAATTAAATACCGACAACACATACGATTGCCTTTTACGTTAAAAGGTCGCATTAGAGAGCGTAAATAAAGCAGAAGTTCTAAGCTTCTCCCCCCTCCCCAAAAAATTTCAACGTAATTAATCAAAGGTGTAAAATATAAAGTTAGCCAAAGATATCTGTGTTACAAAGTCGATGCTGTAGTGGACCATACCATTATCTCAAAGAAGTATCGCTACCAGTGGTGTAGTCGTAGAATAAATAGTACCGGGACGTTTTACAAACTGCACCACAATTACATAAAATACTAGTAATAAATACATTAAGCTACACAATATGGTGTCATAGTTGTTAACATGATGTTTCTTAATATTATTATCATCATCATCATCATACACGGTCGAGTTACATTACAGTGACCACCAGCTAATATCCAGAGTAACCGCCGTGTGCAGCGCGGACAGCAGCAAGGCCGGCTAGTAATGACTTAGTGAGGTGCTGGAAGGAGTTCACAGGTATGTAGAGCCATGCTGACTGCAGTGAACCTGACAGCTCCTGGAGGGTGCGTAGTGGAGGATCCATAGACCGAAAAACACGACCGAAGTTGTCACACAAATGCTCAATTGGGTTTAAGTCTGGGGAATTGGGGGGCCAGGGAAGTACTTTGAAGTCCTCATCGTGCTCTTCTAACCACTGTCATACATTTCTAACTGTGTGACACGTCACGTTGTCCTTCTGCAGAGTCCCATCCACCCCAGGGAAGACAATCAGAGTGCATGGGTGCACGTTCTCTGCAAGGATGGATTCATAACGAATTCGGTCCATAGTGCCTTCCACAGGTATGAGTGGACCAAGAGAATGCCACGAAAACATTTCCCAGACCATAACGCTGCCCCCACCAGCTTGTGTTCTTCCAGCAATGGTTGAAGAGTGTTTGATCTCCGATGTTTCTCGCCTCATACGCCAACGTCTATCCGTTCGATGGAGCAGAAAAAGTGGCTCATCGGAGAAGGCAATCCTTTGCTAATCAGCGTACGTCGAATTCCGATACTGCCGTGCAAATGTAAGCCTTTTCTGCCGATGCACCTTCGTTAGCATAGGTGCAGTGACCACCCGTCAGCATCGGAGCCCCATACGCAGCAGCGTTCGCTGAACTGTCGTTTTAGACACACTTCCGGTAGCCCCCTGGTTCATTCGGTCAGTTATTTGCTCCACAGTAGCGTGTCGATCGGCCCTCACGCAACTTTGTAGCCGACGTTTACCTCTCTCACATCAACGGGACGTGGCGCTCCGCAGTTTCCACTTCGCTTATTCGCAATGGGGCCATTTCTCCAATCATGATACACTTTAACCACAGCAGCACGCGAACAGTTCACAAACTGCGTTGTTTCAGAATACTGCCACCCTTGGCCCGAAAGCTGATAATCAACACTTTTTGCAAATCTGATAAATCGCTCTTTTTATCCATGACAGTAACGAGTGATATGTTTTCAGAATGCCTACAGCGCTCCTTATATACTCCAAGCCAGTTCACGACACGTGTCTTCTTTCATTGGCTACGCACTGTTGATGTCAAAAGTGGGATATGGTCACAATAATGTGACTCAACTGTGTAGTTCAGATTGTAGGTTCGTCGGACGCTTCTCGGGCTACCTGTGTTCATTTCCGAAATTAATAAAGATTTGTAAACTGACCTTCTGCAGTGTTCACGAATTTTGTTTCTTTAAGAAACTATTTATATCGCGCGTAGCACAAGCCATTCAGACGGAAAGTAAAAATTGTTTTTAGTTTGTTTTTCAGGCTTGAAAAAAAAAAAAAACACATCATCTTGAAATATAACAACACCCTCCAAAGGTATAAAAACAAAAGATGAGATATTAACATAAAAAAAGAACACACCTATCCGCAACACTAGCAAATTTCAAAACAAAAAGAACTGTTGTTAAAAAAAGAACTAATTACACAAGAAAGAGTACAGAAGGAATCACCAAATAAGAATATAACAAGAAAAAAATAATTCGAGATGCGCAGAAATCACACTCGTGCGACAAGCTGATACGAGTAATTCTGGAAGACTTCTTTGGTGATTGGATAGATCAACCGAGCCAACGCGAACTTTTTCGCCCTGAATACAACCAGGGCGATAAATGGAACGCTTGGTATTTGAATATAATGCGTGAATTTCTAATTATAGATGGCGACCTGCTGTGTAAAAGAATTCCCTGAAATAAAAAATTTTAATGTTCTCCGTGATTTTCTTCCGTGAATTAACGAAGCATATTCCAGACTCAACCTTTTCCGCGAAACCATAGGGGGAAAAAACCTAAACATTACGGATTTTTCATGAAACAATTAACAGAAGTACTTGTGCTCGCCTTTCTGCGTTTAATAACGGAAATCCTAAATTTTAGGGTAGGTGACGTACTACAGAGAGGTGCACTGAGAAAAACGTTTTGTTAATTCAACAAAAATTTTGTTGAATCAACAAAACATTTTGTCGATATACAGTCAACAAAATTTTTTGTTGAATTTGCAAAATATTTTTGTCATGAAATAAAAGATTGCCGTCTTATGCACGATTAAAATAACTAAAAGTTAAAAGAACTGATGCTCCTGTACACACCAAATGTGGTGAAAATGATCTAAATGACAGGTTAAAACAACATGAGATCTTTCGATCCCTCTTGGGATTATCCTCAGATGTGCTCACAAATTAGTGATTCCGACCTTAAATAACAGAAGGGGAAGTGTCATGATCCGATCTGTGCGTTCACTGCGCATGCCTGGGATTATTCACGGGAGGATCTGGGTCGCCGAGTGGGTGATTGTGTCATCTGGTGTTAAGGTATTCAAGGTGTTGTCATTCTGAGTATTATTTGATTCCCTTGGCAGGATATTGTTCCAAGGATTGGGGATGTTCATTGGTATATAGTCGTTGCAACATTGATTACCCTTGATGAATATTAACGAACTATCAGCAAAAAGCAACGAGGTTTTGTTCCATGCTGTTGTGACGATGGAAGCTTCCTGCCAAGCTGGATAATAAGATCTTTTGTTGGTAAGGCGTGATAATGCAGTTTTATTGTTTCTTATTACACTAATATGCAAGGTTTTGTTGTTTTGAAATGAATAGGTGTAACTGAATGGATTTCTTGCGCAGATTCCGAAAATGACCTTCAAAATTCCGTATCACGTCAAGTTTTTTCAAAAATGACGGAAATGTGAAAATTTAAAAAAACGTTATTTTTTAATGACATTGTTATATGGCAACGTTTGTAACGTGTGAAAATGTTCTCTGGAGGGGCGGAATGATTGTTTAAGGAATAGATAAACATAAATATATAGCTGATAATGGAAATGCAACTGTTTTATCTGTATGACGTCACGATTTGCGCCACTCACAAAGGCGGAACATGAGAGAATGTTATCTTGGCACGGCAGTATGACTCATACCTCACGCCACTGCTCCCTTCTTTCTATTGGTCAGATGTGGCGCCATTCGGGGCAGATCGTGTTACACTAGTCAGTGCAAAGGAGGGACTAGTCCCGTTCGGTTGTTTCTTTGTGGCGTGTGCAATGGCTTCACGTGGTTGTGTAAATCATCCAGACATATTTTGCTACATATGTGGCTGTTATACGACAGGAAAAAAACAGAGGCAAAATATTACGCCTTTCGTGAAAAATGCTTATTTTCAATACTTCGGCATTAAACTAGCAGATCAGGACAAAGTTTGGTCTCCTCACAATGTGCGCCGTGCATGTGTCGAGTATTTGAGGAACTGGAAAAGTGGGAAAAGGGCATCAATGCCGTTCGGTGTACCCATGGTGTGGCGTAAGCCCAAAAATCACAGTACAGTGACGACTGCTACTTCTGCACAGTGAATATCGTGGGCCATACCAGAACCAGTAAGTGTAACATTGTGTATCCCAATATCCCATCTGCCATAAGACCAGTGCCCCATAGTGAATCCATCCCTGTGCCATCCCCGTCCAATATCAAGCCTCCAACAGACACCGATTCAGACGGTGATACAAGTGATGAGATGTACCAACCGGACAGCATGGAGGATGAAACCCCAGTGCCATTTACCCAGCATGAACTGAATGATTTGGTTCGTGATCTGAATTTACCTAAAGATGCAGCAGAGCTTTTAGGATCACGACTTCAGGAAAAGAATTTACTATGTAAATTCTCCTGGTACAGACACCGAGAAGCAAAATTGGTTCTGTTTTTTGCTGAGGAAGGCGGTTTGGTATATTGTCGAGACATTCCGGCAATCATGAAATACTTCAACATTAATTACAATTCAGGACAGTGGAGGTTGTTCATAGATGCCAGCAAATCGAGTTTAAAAGGTGTTTTATTACACAATACTAACATCCATCCATCCATTCCAGTAGCACATTCTGTGACTTTGAAAGAGACATACGAGAACCTCAAATTACTGCTGGAAAGTGTGCAGTACAAGTTTCATGAATGGTGTCTGTATCGCTCGGCCAACAAGCAGGCTACACCAAATTTCCTTGCTTTTTGTGTGAATGGGACTCCAGAGCAAGGACGGAACATTGGGTTCGGCAGCAGTGGCCAGTCAGAAGTACATTCACACCTGGCGAAAAAAACATTGTTTCACTTCCACTGGTTGACCCTCGAAAATACTGTTGCCATCTTTACACATCAAACTTGGCTTAATGAAGCAATTCGTCACAGCTTTAAGCAGGGACAGTAAATGCTTTCAGTATCTTGATGGTAAGTTTACATCAATCACGTCTGAAAAAATTAAAGCTGGCATTTTCATAGGCCCTCAAATACGAAAATTAATGGCAGACAACATATTCGAGGAAACCACGAGTGAGTGCGAATTGCGAGCATGGACTGCATTCAGAAATGTGGTACACAACTTTTTGGGGAACACGAAGGCTTCAAATTACACCACTTTAGTCGAGGACATGCTGAAATCCTATGAACTGCTTGGTTGCAACATGAGCGTCAAAGTTCACTTTCTTCATGCTCATCTAAATTACTTTCCTAACAATCTTGGTGATTTTTTGGAAGAACCTGGCGAGCTCTTCCATGAGGATATTAAAGTGATGGAAAAGAGATACCAAGGAAAGTGGACTGTACATATGATGGCCGACTATTGTTGGATGTTGAACAGAGACTGTACGGACGCACACCGAAGACAATCCCAAAAGAGGAAGTTTGAAGGGGAGCCCAGTGGCGAATGTTAGGTATGTTTGCTTTTGAATATGTATTTATGTTTATCTATTCCTTAAACAATCATTCCGCCCCTCTAGATAACATTTTCACATGTTACAAACGTTGCCATATAACTTATGTCATTAAAAATGTGACATAACAGCACATTTGGCACACCATGGATATCGATTTCAGCAAAATATGAGTTTTCGAATTATTTCATTCTGAAAATACAGCAAATAAATTTATCTTTACTCACAACTTTTAAGTGCTTCAAAAATGTCGTTTTGAATCCTTTCAAAAGCAAATAAAAACTGTACTCTTTTACGCGTGTTCTAGATATTTTATGATACATAAGGCTAAAAAAAACATGAAATTTTTGTCTTCAGTATTTCTATACGTATTAAAATTCTCGTTAATTCAATATGTGAAATTCCACACTTTTGTAATTTGGTTAAACACTAGAGCTGATTTTTTTAAGTGCCGTCTGTCAGTTTTCATTCCGACAGATTTTTTAAAAAATCGTTACTTCCAAGTTGCTGGTTTTTCGATGGAACTTTTTAATGTAATATGAAATTATTTTGAAGTTCCCAGCATCAGTTTATGAAATTTTGAGACCGGTAAGAAAAGACGAAAAAAATTTTTAATGAACGTTAAGATTTATATCTTTTTTTACCTTATCATCATCGGCAAAAATCTATGATCAAACAGTCAGTACAGAACATTTCGGACTTACCTGAAAAAGATAGAAAAGAACAAGATAATTAATATTCAGTATGCTTACCTCAAAACCACAATTATTTCTCAAATTATACATTTATTCACAGTTGCAGTGTTTTTATTTAAGGTGTGTCCCAAAATGATAGAGCCACTAGAATGGCTGTGAAGTTTCGGACCCAATGGTTGAAATCAGACAATATGACAGAGATAGGCATTTCAAATAGGTGTTGCGATGTCGAACATGAAAAATGGTAGCTAATGCCATACAAATAAATGAGTATCAGATTTATAAACCTATTGACGTTAGAGGTACGTGTTCCAAAATGATGGGACCACTCGTGCATACCATCGAGTAATGCAAATGTTACCGCAGCTACGCGGCAGATTGTTGCTGCAGGTGCAAGAAATGCCAATAGTTTCAGTACGTTAGATTTGTGTGTTTGTTTGTTTGGAGGTTTAACGACCACCGTGAGCAACTCAACGGGCTATAAGCAGTCGCCCGTCCCTAATTTAGGGTCACTGGTTCCAGGGAAGGGAGAGAGCCAGTGCCGTAAGACAGACACAACATCCATGCCTGACCGGGATTCGAACCCGGACCCCTTACGGACAAATGATCAGAGGCCAGCGCCTTAGACCACTGCGCCACCGGGGCGGCCAGTACGTTAGAACTGCGTAGTTAGAGTTCGTTAATGGCAACCGAAAGTTTATGCGACATGGGCCGTTGAAGGTCATTGACGGCGCCCGAGCAACGGAAAATTGATGCATTATACCGGAATAAACTGTCCATTCGAGGTATTGCAAGGTGTATTAATCGTTCCTATTACGCGGTTCCACATTATTTGACATCAAATAGGTTGTACGGTAGCAAGAACTCTACTGGCAGTCTTTCAGTTTTTGACTTCACGTCAGGAAAGGTTGTTTGTTTTGTTTTGTTTTGTTTTGAGGTTTAACGACCACCGTGAGCAACTCAATGGGCTATAAGCAGTCGCCCGTCCCTAATTTAGGGTCACTGGTTCCAGGGAAGGGAAAGAACCAGTGCCGTAAGACAAACACAACATCCATGCCTCACCGGGATTCGAACCCGGACCCCGTTCGGACGAATGATCAGAGACCATCGCTTAGACCACTGCGCCACCGGGGCGGCAGGAAAGGTTGATTATTCGTCGGATGAGTAACTCAACATGCAGTTTCAGGTAAGTCTCGTCTGCTGTGGACATATACGTATTGAAATCGGCAGTACATCGTGTTCTAAAGAAGCGTCCATTCAATCCGCCATCGGAAAATGCGGTGCCGCCCTAAGCTAACGCAACACAAACAGAAGTAACTGGGCTGAATACCATATGTCGTGGTCTCAAAAATGGCATAAAGTTAATTGGAGTGATGAAAAGAAGTTTAATTTGGATGGTCCGGACGGGTGGAAGTATTATCGGCACGACCTTCGAGAGAGAGAATTGAGTTACTCCAAGCGCCAACAAGGTGGAGGGGTTATAACCGTCTGGAGGGCATTCAGTGGACGTGACAAAACACCATTAGCCATTCTAACTGGATACTTGAATTCTGTGAGCTAACAGCAGCTGTTGAATGAGCATCTCGTGCCTATTTTGAATCATTAAATGACTTTGAAGCTCAGTTTCAGCAGGATAATGCACGCCCTCACACTGCGAACTCGACCTCGGAGTGGTTTCTTGCCAATGGATTCCTGTCATCGACTGGCCTGCATGTTCTCCAGATCTGAATCCTATGGAAAACATGTGGGCAACTGTCGCACGTAAGGTTTGCACATGGGAGGCAATTTCAACAGTGTTACGGACCTTCAACGTGAAATTTTGAAAGCTTAAGACAATATTTCCCTACAGCAGGTCAAACTAGTGAACTCCATGCCAAATCGTGTGTTTGATGTCATCCAGCAAAATGGAAGCTTTATTGGTCTTTAAAAATCAGGTTTGACACACAATGGTGATAGCGGTTCTATTTTTTGGGGTCAGTCCCCAGTATAACGTATTTGTTTGGAACCCTCAAACAGGTACACGTTTTGTTATTTCAATTTTATTTTGGTGCACACATATGTCTCACTGCATGAATACTTCTATGCACTCCTGTACAATCACTTGATTGAATTATATTTTGTTATTTATCCACTTTCTCTTGTGGCTCTATCATTTTGGGGCACACCTTAGTTGAAAGTTGAAGTTTACTGTATCAATATCCTTAGATAAACTAGTTGATGAATGAATAAACGTTAATTTGTTGGACATATATAGAGGATGTTCACACATTTTTAGAAAGATTTTCCAGCAATATTATTACCGTTTAAAATAAAATTATTTCTTTCTTAAATGTTCTATTTTATAGCCCTTTCTTTGGACTATGGACCTACATCTAGATTTCCAAGATAACAGGACATCTCTTAAAATTGATATTGGTAATTTATTCAACACCTCTTCCATTGATTTCCATAGTCCAATCATTATTTTAGGTTCCCGTTTACAAAGCGCTTTTTTATCAGTCTAAAGGTACAATAGTCCATTGGTGACATATCAGAGGACTTTGAAGGAATATGAGCAAAGTGTTATAAACTTGATACCGGTCTCTTTTTTCATTTTTTCAAGAAACAGAGTGGTAGATTTGGATGTATAACTCGTAGCCTTAGGGGCAGTCGATAAATCACGTCAGAGATTACAGGGGAAAGTTTCCCTGACAACCGGACCAAATGTGGCATGGGGGAGGGGGAAGTTTAGTAATTCGGACGTCCAGCGGCAAAAATATAGTGGATGGTATTTCTTCGTTTTGTTTTGTCTTTTAATACTTAAAAAAAGGTACGAAATACTTCAGATTTCTGATTATATTTAGCTAAATCAGAATATTAAGTTCTCGTATTTGTACTACCAAATCCATCGTGTTTTGTAGATGGTATAATCGGGAGTGTTGCAACCTTGAATGCGTGCGTTCATTTGTAGATCTTTATTTCAGAATGATAAAATTCGGGTAGCATTTGGGAATAAATTAATGCCTAAATAATAAATATTTTCTGAAGCAAATGAGTAAATGTATGGAAGATTCCTTTAAATAATTACATGTTTTCTTTCGGTTTCCCAACAGACTTCTAAAAGCAGTCGTCAAAAATAAAGGGGGTTGCGGGAATTAGGACGCACTTTTTAGGGGGTGGGGTCAACAATCGGGCAAAATGTGACATGGGGGAGAGTCTAAAAATACTAAAAAATAATGGACGTACTTTATGGACGGCCCCTTATCCTGGTGAAGTTCTACGTTTTGAAGGCTATGTAGATAAAGGAATGGTATTTCCTCTTTAAATATAAAAGCTAAACTATTTTGGTCATACGTAGAATTAATTTAAAAATTGTTTTCAACTTATTCTTAACTTTAATTTCCCATAGTACGAGAAACCAGCCATAATCATGAATCCATTACTGAAACTTTCTTTGTCTTCTTTTTCGCGATAAAAAATACTTTTTTTGTTGTTGTTACAGTCGTTTAGGTAGATACATGTTTCATCAATAGTCACGATAAATTTCCATCTGTCACGGGCTAAGTGATTTTCATAAAAAAGTCTATACCGCGTTTTGCGCTTAGCTACGTGCCTAGGCAAAACGCGGTGAATATTATGTTCTTTGGTTGTTGTTGTTTTTTGGTTCTTCGTTTTTTTTTTTTTTTTTTTTGTTATAATCATTTAGGTAGATCCACGCTTCAGCAATAGTCACAGTCAATTTCTTTCGGAAGGGGTCAATGAGCCCCAGGGTAAGGGGCCAAGCGGCCCCCCATACAAAATTTTCGTAAAAATTTCCGTTTTTTACTTTTTTATTTTGAATTCGAATTTGATACGTTCTGTTGTTCTACAGTTTTCAATTTAGAACCACCAGATTTGGTATATTATCTCATGGTACTCTAACTTAGACCGTAGCCGGTTTTTGGAAGGGCTCGGAGCCCGGGATCATGGGGCTTCCTAAACAAAAATTTTGATAAAAAGTTTCATTTTTTACTTTTTTTATTTTGAATTCGAATTTAATACTTATGTCGTGATAAGAGCAAGAAATGATTTTTTTTTTTTTTTTTTTTTTTTTTTTGTGACAAGTGCTTTCCAGTGAAGAACAGCAACACAATTCAGCATCGAGATTGAAGATAAGTAAACAACAAAAATCAAACGGAAAACCTAAAAATACTGTGTGCCTAAAAAAACTCTACGGAGAATAAAATTTAAATTCAATGAAGAAATGAAATACAATATTAGGTACGGTCCATGCCGTAAAAAATTTATCGCTTTCATTTGATTTGCACAAAATTTAGATAGTGAATTATTATCAAGTTTTCCCGAGCAACGTCGGGCAATTCAAATTCAGCTAGTGCATGTACGTGTAATTAAAACAATGAGGCCCATCTCATTCTTTTTGAAACCATGGCCAATTGTTTAGTAGAACTTGGACAGCACTACAATAGCGCGTCGGGGTGAAATGTGACTTGCAAAATAACAAGTTAGTAAAATCATGCAATGCATTGATTATGATACGCTTTCCAACATAACAGAAATCCTTACTCAAGTTATGAGGATAATAGCTGTGGAATAAATCTCGCTCCTGTGCCCTCGCCTTAGACTCCATTTCGATTATGTTCAACAGAACCGGTTCAGTACATCTCCGGAACAACATGATAAAGTTTTGTCTCAGTCGAACCATTTTTACGCAAGTTATGACGCATAAAGGCAATGGAATGCATCCCGCTCCAATGTCGTGGCCTTTGATCCCACTTCGCCCATTTTCAATAGGGTTCGTCTTCAGATGGTCCCCTACCACTTGCTAAAACTTACCCGAAATCCAACCATTTTTACACAAGTTATGACGCATAAAGGCAATAGGGTTCGTTCCCAGGTGGTCCACACCACATACTAAAATTTCATTGAAATCGAACCATATTTACGCGAGTTATCGTGCGGGCGGACGGACGGACAAAGCTGGAGCATATGCACTTCTTCAACCTACGGTTGGAAAGCGTAAAAAATGATATCACAATGGTACAGCTGTCCAGTATGTGTTAAAATACGAATGTTATCAACGACCCTTTTTTACGCTTTCCAACCGTAGGTTGAAGAAGCGTATATATGCTCCAGCTTTGTCCGACAGCACGATAACTCGTGTAAAATGGTTCGATATCGATGAAATTTTAGTATGTGGTAGAGGACCACTTGGGGATGAACCCTATTGAAAATGGACGAAATGGGGTCAAAGGTCAGGACATAGGAGCTGGATCCATTCCATTGCCCTTATACATCATGATTTGCGTAAAAATGGTTAGATTTCGATGAAATTTTAGTATGTGGTAGGGGACAACCTGGCAATGAACCCTATTGAAATGGAAGAAATGGGGTCAAAGTTCAGGACATAGGAGTGGGATCCATTCCATTGCCTTTATGCATCATAACTTACGTAAAAATCCTTCGATTGCGACAAAACTTTATCACGTTGTTCCGGAAGTATACTGAACCCGTTCTGTTGAATATAATCGAAATGTGGTCAAAGGTCAGGGCACAGGAGCGATATTTATTACACAGCCATTATCCTCATAACTTGAGTAATGATTTCTGTTGGAAAGCGTATCATAATCAATGCATTGAATTATTTTACTAACTTGTTTACGCTTTCCAACCGTAGGTTGAAGAAGCGTATCTGCCCCAGCTTTGTCCGTCCGTGCGTCCGCACGATAACTCGCGTAAGAATTGTTCGATTTCGATGACATTTTAGCATATGGTAGGGGACCACCTGGGGACGAATCGTATTGAAAATGGGCGAAATGGGGTCAAAAGTCAGAATATAGGAGCGAAATCTATTCCATTGATTTATGCGTCATAACTTACGTAAAAATGCTTCGATTGCGACAAATCTTTATCATGTTGTTTCGTAGGTATACTGAACCAGTTCTCTTGAATATTATCGAAATGGGGTCAAAGGTCAGGGCACAGGAGAGAGATTTATTCCACAGCAATTATCCTCATAACTTGACTAAAAATGCTTCTACTGCGACAAAACTTTAGTATGTTGTTCTGGAGGTGTACTGAACCAATTGTTTAATGTCACTGAAATGAGGTCAAAGGTCAGGGCACAGAATTGAGATTTACTCCACAGCTATTATCCTCATAACTTGTGTAATAACTTGAGTAATGATTTCTGGTATGCAGGAAAGTGTATCATAATCAATGCATTGCATGATTTTACTAACTTGTTCTTTAAAAGGGTGACTTTATCATTGGAAACATGCCTTGGTACACGTCTTGGTGACATAAACGTGAATTAGAAAATTAAATCACACACACACAGCGCAAAGACAACGAAAAATTAGTAATGCTCAGTATTGTAAGAATGTCAATACGAGAACTAATCTCATTTGCTATCACTTGAAAATACATTATATCTGTTCGCATCGCTTTTCCACTCTAACGTGACGTCACACAGATAGCACGTCTAAAAAACTAACTTCCACTATAGCAGTTAAAACTGCAGGAATGGAAATGCCTTACCCGGAACTCATCTAATGAAGTTCTAAATGCGTCTCATAAAATAATTATCAATCCTTAAACACTGACGCATGAAAAGTAATTTGTTGAGCATGCTGTGCTTTGAAAATGAATACGCCCTCCTTCTATGATTTAACACACGTATAATAATTGTAAATTTTGTTGTGTCGCTGTTGCGTGCGATTGCGAAATGTCAGCAGCGTGTACTCCGCCATATTCCTTGTGGCCGCTTATTCGTTGACTTTTCTTCGCAAGGAATGAAAATTAGCTCCCTTTTTCGTCTGACTATTTATCTCAGGGAATTCTCGCGATCTAATTACAGCTTTCACGGTAATCACTCGCTCGCTCAACCGTCGTCGACGTAGGAAGAATGAAGCAGAAACAAAACGCACGGCTAATTAACAGAATATGGGATTAGTTGCAAAACTAATCCCCGTTCGTATTGGCTGTTACAACGCTTTCTCAGCCATGTTGATACTGATTATTTTCAGACTGCTAAACCGAAGCGTTAACCTCCTTAATTTACAATTAGGACACTAAGGACTCCAAGAGAACGAAAAACAACACAAAAAAAGAAACAAGGTTTTTATTTAATTGAGCGTCATCCCTTTGCTATCGAAGCATTTTAATTTAGTTACCTGTCGTGTAGTTAGCGCAAAATTTCCTCGCTAGGAATTCACACCAGTATTTCCTATTCTGAAATATTAATCCCCTATTTCCCATTCTAATGTAACGAATGTCGATAATTCAATATTCTATTAGGATGTTCCATGCAATTTTTTCAATTATAAGGGAAAACGGTTATGTAGATAAATGTTATGGTTCTCAGAATTCCTTAAATCGAATCCCAAGAAACATTCTTTGTTGCGACTCGAAACCAGCAAGGAGCTCTTAATGAGATGTAATGAAGCTGGATCAAAAGAATTGGTCAAAATTATGTACAGCATAAGTGTTCGAATGCTTTGTAGGCAATTCAACGAGCCTCCATTCCTTCAATTAGAATCCTGCTAAAGGAAACCCTAAACGCATAGCAAATGTCACACTTTAATTAGCACTTTCGTGAGACACGATGCACCGAAAACAAATTGTACTTGGCATAACTTATCAACTGTCCAGAAATATGGCATCAGGTTTTTATTAAAACATAATATTGGGTTGATGCATAAGTTCATGCCGTTTTATTTCACGAGTGTTTCCCAGGTCAGTAGCAACGGTGCACATGGCCAGTTGTATATAAAAATGTAACCAGTAATATCGTGTATCTCAATTATATTGCGTTGTGTGATTGTGGCTAATGTTTTTTTTTTTTTTTGGTTTTCAGGTCCGGTAGTATGGAGTGTCAAATAGAGAAGAATAGGCATTTTCGACATCTGCTCCTCTACGAGTTTAACCAGAGATCTACAGCCACAGAAGCTACTCGACAAATTTGTGCTGTGTATGGGGAGGATGCTATTGCTCCGAGGAGAACCCGCAAATGGTTTGAGCGGCTCCGAGGTGGCAAATTTGACCTCAACGGCTCTCTAAGCCCAGGTCGTCCATCTCACTTTGGTGAGGATCGTTTGAACCACATCATCCACTTGGAACCGCATCAAACCACACGCGAATGGGACACTTAAATGGATTGTGATCACGCCACAGTGGTGCGACACCTGGAACGTATGGGAAAGGTCCAAAAACTGGGGGTTTGGGTGCCTTACACTCTCACGGAGAACAACAAGAATCAGCGTGTTGCCGTATGTGGTTCCTTGCTCGCCCGTTATCGCGAATGTTCTCAGCAACACAAACCCTTTCTGTCACGTATTGTTACTGCAGATGAAAAGTGATGCTTGTACGTGAATTTCAGGCATAGGATGAAATGGTTAAGCCCAAACAAGACGCCTACACCACGTCTAAAACATGACCATCTTGGGACGATCATGTTGTGTGTCTAATGGGACATGGAAGGCATTATTCACTGGGAAACGCTGTCCAGGAATCGGACCATCAACGCTGAACTCTATTGCGAGCAAATCCTCCGTGTGGAGGGAGAAATTCAACAGAAACGGCCACATCGGTGCCATGGTGTTCTTCTCTAACATGATAACGCAAGCCCTCACAGTGCAAACATGACCAAAATGACCATTCAGGACATGAAATGGGAGATCCTCCCACATCCAGCCTATTCACCAGAGGTCGCCTCTTCAGACAATCACCTGTTCCGATCTCTGTCGAATGCACTCCGTGGCAGACCGTTCAACAATGATGTTGATCTCCAGAATTTCCTTGATGATTTCTTCTCAGCAGCAAAACTTGCACGTTTTTTCAAGAACGGCATTGCAGACGTATCCAGACGTTGGGTCACCATCGTAAACAATGGGGGGAGAATCCATAGTTGATTGATTCCGTTTTCCCTTCTGATGTTATACATTCCTGGCATGGACTTGGGCATCAACCCAATATTATGAGACAGTATTATCAGTGGCGCACTGATAGAGGGGTCCAACGGGTCAGTGGCAACGTCAGCCGCTCAGAACTGGGTGGGCTATTGGGATGGCTAGGTATGATTGGAGAGGGTGGCATATATTTTAAAGTGTTTGTCAGAAATTCTGGCGAAAAATTTCATTTATGTAGATTTTACTTGATGGTGATGACGTTTTCTCCAGTGAAAAAAAAGTTTTCAGGTGCACTCTGCACGTAACATTTATTCAATGTATCATACAGTATGTACACTCTTAAAAATTTCAGTTCTACGTTGCATATTAATATCGAGCAATCTCTGTCACTTACACCATAATACTGTACATGTTTTGGCATTTGTATATAAAGTGGTGCTTAAAATCTTTTGACTCTCGCTATTCTTTCGTGTTAAGTACAAAACGCATCGAACGTGTTTTTTGTTGTTTTTGTTGTTTTCTTACGTTACGTTTAGAAGCATTCAAGGAAACCGCGCATGTGCTGTGTACTCTTCATGGTCAGAGTATCGGACGTGAAGACTTTTGCAGACCGCCATCTTACTTTTAGTAGCTAGAAGAGTGCAAATTCAAAAGTTCCAAGTTCACCTGAGAATCAGGTAATTGAAATTAATTTTTGACTGTATGTTGTGCTAATGAATTGCAATCATTTTCATGTTAATGCTTATCGTCCTGATGTTACGAGTCCTTTAACTTAACCAACCGTTTACTTTGCATACCCCAGTATTTACACACGAAGACTTTTTCAACGTTTCGGTAATCTTACAGTTCATGGGTTCCGTAAACGATATTCAGAAGCTGTTTTTTGTTGATGCTCTTACGTAACTGTATGCTGCTTTGCCAGAAAATTAAAAGAATTCCATTGTCAGATATCATCATCATCATCAACAATCATGGGTACAAATCCCGTTGGTGCCGGATGCCATGGAGTAGCAGATTTCACTCGTCTTACATTGTTTTGCAACCAGCGCATCGACAATCATCTGGTAAACCCAGACAGCCTGGGAAAAGGAGGTCCAAAGACAAATAGAGTCCGGGGCAGACTTCAGAGGGAACCATCTACGCATTCGCGTTCCAAAACACGGTGAGTCTGCGGAAAACCCCGGAAAAACCGCAGACTAGATGGCCGGCAGAACCAGGAATCGAAAACCCGTCAGAAACGACCGCCTCCCACATAGTGCATAGCAAATTAACCAACTGCCCTATGCCGGTGGTAATGCTAGACATAGGTAAAAAAATCAAATCTTGTTAACTATTAAAAAACGTTTTCTTCAGTCAGTACCTATTAGGTTGTTGCAGATTAAATGTCGGATTTTGCAGGCCCATGCAGTTGGCAAATAATTTAGTCACACCGTGCTGGCAATAATTTAGTCAGATCGAGTTGGCAATAATTTAGTCACATTAGTTGGCATATTCTAGTCATACTAGTAATAATGATGAAATTAGTAATAATGATCATGATCATTAGTAATAATAATGATGAAATGATAATATATTACTACTAATGATAATGATTATTATTACTAATGATTAGGATTACTGAAATGATATATTATTACTAAGGATGTAATAATGATCATTAGTAATAATGATATAGTAATAATTATCATCATTAGTAATAATATTGATGAAATGATAATATATTACTAAATTATATATTATTACTAATGATAATGATTATTATTATTATTATTACTAATGACGATGATTACTACTAATGATTACTGAAATGATATATTATTACTAATAATGATATAGTAATAATGATGAAATTTGGCATCAGTCACATCAGCATAATAATCATATTTAGTCACATTTAGTTGGCATAATTTAGTCACATTTAGTTGGCATAATTTAATCACATTTAGTTGGCAATAAGTTAGTCACATCGAGCGTTATGACTTGTGATATGTAAATTTAAAGCGTCAAGGCTGTTGCTTATAAAGCACTGGTCATTTCGTCAGGGGCATCAGTTTCAAGTAAAAAGGATTGTCCTATAATGAAGAGCACGATGGATTGGAGCAAATTTCTTGTCATTTTCTCAAACGAGCTTAAACTTGGATACTGCATCGGAGGTAGCACGCAACATCAATACAGCATTCCGAGAAGGCACAGTTAGTGAACGCAAGACAAAACACTGGTTTGCTAAATTGTGGTCCGGGGCGATATGAGCCTGGAACCACACGATTGACCTCTAGAAGGAGTTATCGACGATTGGAAGCCGTTTTTGAGTCCCATCCATGTCAAACGGCACGAGAATCAGGCGATAAACTCGGAATATACCGTGCAACCATTTCTCGACATTTAACGGCCGTAGGCAAAGTGAAGAAGATAGATAAATGAGTTCCTGATGAATTGACGGAACAGCACATAACGCGACGATTTGATGTCTGCTCTTCTGTGCTTATCCGCAACCAAACGAACATTTTGAGACGCCTCGTCAGATTTAATGAGAAATGGAAGCTGTATGACAATCGCCTCTTCACATGGGATAAGAAATGGCTGCTGTATGACAATCGCCTCGTCACGTGCAATAAGAAATGAATGCTGTATGACAATCGCTTCGTCACATGCGATGAGAAATGAATGCTTTATGACAATCGCTTCGTCACATGCGATGAGAAATGAATGCTTTATGACAATCGCTTCGTCACATGCGATCCGAAGTGAATGCTGTATGACAATCGCTTCGTCACATACGATGAGAAATGAATGCTATATGACAATCGCTTCGTCACATGCGATGAGAAATGAATGCTGTATGACAATCGCTTCGTCACATGCGATCCGAAGTGAATGCTGTATGACAATCGCTTCGTCACATACGATGAGAAATGAATGCTGTATGACAATCGCTTCGTCACATACGATGCGAAGTGAATGCTGTATGACAATCGCTTCGCCACGTGCGATGAGAAATGGATGCTGTAAAGTATTACAACTTACCAAAACTCTCGTTGGATATACTGGTCCAGAACGGTATCACGATGTAGTTCAATCTCACCCTACATGTTACTATATCAAACATGGTGGAAACTGGCGCAAAATTGCAGCATATTTATGGGCCTTCTTGTGCAAGTATCCAACCTGAGTGTATTAGGGTTAGTTGCACATAAACACTGTGCATCACGCAATGTCGTGTTTTTCGTTTACCACACCATGGTGTAAAGCGAAGCGAAGCGAGGTGAGTCATGAGCGTATATCGTCTGTCATATTTAGCATCAGAAGAAATTAGACAGACAGATAAAGTAGGTTACGTGCGCATTCCGGCCTAGGTTGTGTCACAACAGTTTCCTCAACCTACTGCGGCAGGCAAATCTTTTCAGTTCGCTGCAGTGATCATGACAGCGAGAAAGTGCAAATGCACGCAGTTCTTACGTGAGAATTTAAAAAGTATAAAACTCTCACACAATATCCCAAGTTGGCATATTCATAGCTTTCAACTTCGCTCTTCTTGGAAGCTGATGAATTATGTAAAGGTAATTGCTCCAAATTTATTCGCAATCTTTTCAAGCGGAGTTTAAGGGCGACCGCTTAAGCAACACTCATGTTTGCAGAAACACACGTTTATTTATTCTTCTTCAGCACCGCATCTTTCTAGAAAAACTTTATTTTATGCTTTTCAATTTGCTCGTTCCTCGCTCGGCTTCTCAAAGGTTTTAAATGTTGGGAGTAATTAAAATCTCTTCATGCAATTTAAGGCTTCTTTTGAGTATCATTTAAAAGTGACGGTTTTTTTTTTTTTTTTTTTGGTTTTGCTGTACTTCTAGTTTTTTTAAAAACACGATGTTTGACTTCTTCTCTTATGATATAAACGCAAAAGCAATGCAGAAGTTATCAGATGATTTCAGTGCTTTTACTCAAAAGAAAAGAATACGTACATTTATATATACGTGAGAAGTGCTGTATAAGCAGCAAAAAGATATAGTGCTAAAAAAATAGCCGCAGGGGTAAACAACGAACACGAAATAAATTGAAACAGTAGGAAACAAAGGCACATGAAACAAATCGCCGAGGTATGTAAAAAGTAACACGCGTAATAAATCAGTGCAATGAAAACGAAAAGTGATGCACGTAATTCATCAGCACAGCGAAGGGAAAATTATACAACATGCGATGTAAACATACGGTACAGTGCCCAGCCTAACCATGATCAAAGTTTCAACGGATAATTAAACAATGCAGAATAAAGGTGGTGAAGATGTCAACTGCTCATGCGTTAGAATCACCTATCAACGACAAACACACTCAAATCTCGAATGCTCCAAATATACAGGGTGTCCATACACACCGAGTAAAAAAAAAAAATGTTTGAAACAACAAAACAAATTTTGAAGATGACAATCCGATTTTTGGCGTAAATGTGACAAGGATGGTAAGTCAGATAATATCCGAAAACTTGAAATTTTCCATCGCCCTGGAGCGGGACTCGAACCCGCTCCAGGACAGTTTTGTTGAGCTGTTTTGTCGATTTATTTTGTTGCTTTAGCCAAACTCCATCGGAATTGTTTTGTTGGCAACACAAAATTATTTCGTTGGCTATATTTTGTTAATTCAACTAAACGTTTTATCACGATAACAATGCATATTTGTTGGATCAAACAGATTTCCAAAAATCGAGCTCAGGCACTTTGCTAAATGAACAAAACGTTTTTTCATGATAACAATAAATTTTGTAGAATCAACAATAATTTTCAGCAAAATACATTTGTAAATTCAACAAACATTTTTGTTGACTGCATATCGACAAATTTTTTTGGTTGACTCAACAATTGTTTTGCTGAATTAACAAAACGTTTTCTCCTCAGCGCATTTTTTCCTACATTACAAAAATTAATATAAAAAAATCTATGTAAGTTAAAATAAAATGGTTGGCAACATAATATAGCAGCAGATTTTTTTTTTCTGTTCTTTAGATGAGCGCTACTGCTGAATAGGAGGAGCATTTAATCGATAATGGTTTCCATGCAAGAAAAAGCGGCGTGCGTGTTGTGGTTCCATGAGACCAAATCGGCGGTTACTGTCCAGCGTCATTTCAGAAAAGAGTACAGACGATCACCACCGGACCAAAAAATCATAAAAGCTTAATACGAAAAGTTTAAAGCGAAGAGTAGTTTTGGCGATCTCCCCAGAGTGGGCCGACCACCAGTTACACAAGAGACAGCTGCAGCTGTTCAGGAGACATTTCTGAGACGCCCCAAGAGATCCATCCGTCGTGCTTCACTAGAAACTGGGATTCCCCGTGCCACGGTTCACAAAATTTTACGCAAACGTCTTCTGTATACAGATCGTTCAAGCTCTACAGCCTGTTGACTGGCCTCGCCGTGCTGCAGTTGCGACGGAGATGTTAGTGATTACACTAATATGCAAGGTTTTGTTGTTTTGAAATAAATAGGTGCACCTGAATGGATTTCTTGCGCAGATTCCGAAAATGACCTTCAAAATTACGTATCACGTCAAGTTTTTTCACAAATGACGGAAATGTGAAAATTTGAAAAAACATTATTTTTTAATGACATTGTTATATGGCAACGTTTGTAACGCGTGAAAATGTTCTCTGGAGGGTGGAATGATTGTTTAAGGAAAAGATAAACATAAATATATAGCTGATAATGGAAATGCAACTGTTTTATCTGTATGACGTCACGATCTGCGCCACTCACAAAGGCGGAACATGAGAGAATGTTATCTTGGCACGGCAGTATGACTCATACCTCACGCCACTGCTCCCTTCTTTCTATTGGTCACATGTGGTGCCATTCGGGGCAGATCGTGTAACACTAGTCAGTGCAAAGAAGGGACTGGTCCCGTTCGGTTGCTTCTTTGTGGCGTGCGCAATGGCTTCACGTGGTTGTGTAAATCATCCAGGCATATTTTGTTACACATGTGGCTCTTTTACGACAGGAAAAAAACAGAGGCAAAATATTACACCTTTCGTGAAAAATGCTTATTTTCAATACTTCGGCATTAAACTAGCAGATCAGGACAAAGTTTGGTCTCCTCACAATGTGTGCCGTGCATGTTTGGAGGGGTTGAGGAACTGGAAAAGTGGAAAAAGGGCATCAATGCCGTTCGGTGTACCCATGGTGTGGCGTGAGCCAAAAAATCACAGTGACGACTGCTACTTCTGCACAGTGAATATCGCGGGCCATACCAGAACCAGTAAGCGTAACATTGTGTATCCCAATATCCCATCTGCCATAAGACCAGTGTCCCACAGTGAATCCATCCCTGTGTCATCCCCGTCCAATATCAAGCCTCCAACAGACACCGATTCAGACGGTGATACAAGAGATGAGATGTACCAACCGGATAGCATGGAGGATGAAACCCCAGTGCCATTTACCCAGCATGAACTGAATGATTTGGTTCGTGATATGAATTTTTCTAAAGACGCAGCAGAGCTTTTAGGATCACGACTTCAGGAAAAGAATTTACTATGTCCTAATACGAGATTCTCCTGGTACAGACACCGAGAAGAAAAATTGGTTCTGTTTTTTGCTGAATAAGGCGGTTTGGTATATTGTCGAGACATTCCGGCAATCATGAAATACTTCAACATTAATTACAATTCAGGACAGTGGAGGTTGTTCATAGATGCCAGCAAATCGAGTTTAAAAGGTGTTTTATTACACAATACTAACATCCATCCATCCATCCATTTCAGTAGCACGTTCTGTGAATTTGAAAGAGACATACGGGAACCTTAAATTACTGCTGGAAAGTGTGCAGTACAAGTTTCATGAATGGTCTTTGTGCGGGGATTTCAAGGTGATTGGAATATTGCTCGGCCAACAAGCAGGCTACACCAAATTTCCTTGCTTTTTGTGTGAATGGGACTCCAGAGCAAGGACGGAACATTGGGTTCGGCAGCAGTGGCCAGTCACAAGTACATTCACACCTGGCGAAAAAAACATTGTTTCACTTCCACTGGTTGATCCCTCGAAAATACTGTTGCCACCTTTACATATCAAATTTGGCTTAATGAAGCAATTCGTGACAGCTTTAAGCAGGGACAGTAAATGCTTTCAGTATCTTGGTGGTAAATTTCCATCAATCACGTCTGAAAAAATTAAAGCTGTCATTTTCACAGGCCCTCAAATACGAATTTTTATGGCAGACAACATATTCGAAGAAACTATGAGTGAGTGCAAATTCGAGCATGGACTGCAGTCAGAAATGTGGTACACAACTTTTTGGGGAACACGAAGGCTTCAAATTACACCACTTTAGTCGAGGGCATGCTGGTATCCTATGAACTGCTTGGTTGCAACATGAGCGTCAAAGTTCACTTTCTTCACGCTCATCTAAATTACTTTCCTAACAATCTTGGTGATTTTTCGGAAGAACATGGCGCTTCCATCAGAATATTAAAGTGATGGAAAAGAGATACCAAGGAAAGTGGACTGTACATATGATGGCCGACTATTGTTGGATGTTGAACAGAGACTGTACGGACGCACACCGAAGACAATCTAAAAAGAGGAAGTTTGAAGGGGAGCCCAGTGGCGAATGATAGGTATGTTTGCTTTTGAATATGTATTTATGTTTATCTATTCCTTAAACAATCATTCCGCCCCTCCAGAGAACACTTTCACACGTTACAAACGTTGCCATATAGCAATGTCATTAAAAAATAACGGTTTTTTCAATTTTCACATTTCCGTCATTTGTGAAAAAACCTGACGTGATACGGAGTTTTGAAGGTCATTTTCGGAATCTGCGCAAAAGATCCATTCAGATACACCTATTCATTTGAAAACAAGAAAAAAAGTTGAAAAATTGCAGATCAGTGTTATCTGCACCGTGTCTGTTTCTCAGATGAAGTCATTTCACATCTCTGGTACAGTAAATAGGCCCAATGTGCGAATCTGGGGATCAGAAAATCCCCGCTATGTAATCGAACAACAGAGGGCTAGCCCGAAAGTGAACGTATGGTGCGGCCTGATGCATGACGGAATCATCGGACCCTTCTTTTTACAGAGCCCACGGTGACATGTAGCGTGTACCTGGACATGCTGGAACTTTTGTAGTACCTCAGTTACATGCACTCCAACCTTCGATTATTTTCCAACAAGACGGTGCCCCACCACATTGGTCAATAATGTTTTGTGAGTTCCTGAATGCAACATTTCCGAACAGATGGATTGGCCTGCGACGGTCCCATGACATGGCCACCTCGATCGTCCGTTATAACCTCTCCAGACTTTTTCCTGTAAGGTTTTCTGAAAGACCAAGTTTAGTCTAACAGTGTTCATGATGTCGCGACGTTGAAGAGCAGAATAACGGACGTTATTGGTTCTGTCTCTGCTGAGATGTTAAACAAAACATGGCGTGAAATCGAATATCGCCTAGATGTTCTCCGGGCCACAAATGGCGCCCATGTGGAGGTGCACTGACACTGAAAAAAAAAAAGCTTTACTTGTGTACCATCATTTGCCGTGCAATCCTTTTCTTGTACCTGCAATATATTTTTTTACATTAATGTTTGTAATGTGGGAGATACTTTATGGGCACTCTGTACTACAAGCATCCGCCACGTCAACGAAGACAAAATCAAAATTTTGATACACTTGTCTCTATTTGAGTGAAAAAAACTTTCGGTTTGCTTCTACGGGGAGGAAGGTGGGGGGAGAGGAATACAAACTTTTGTAAAAAATTTTAAAATTTACAGCTAACGTTAAACTTTATACAGTAGAACCCGCTTATAACGAGGACCTCGGGAACTACGGAAACACTCGTAAAGGAGGGAGCACGCTAAATGTTGAAAATGCTCACTATGTACGCTAAAAAAAATGAATACGTGATGATATGCATATAAGTTCATATTACTTATCCATAATATTTCGATATACTTGAATGATTGAATTAGTTACCTACATTAATACTATAGATAATTAATCAAACCTTACAATTATATACAACTTGATGCCCACGTGAACCTGACCACTGCTTTACTATACAACAGACACGAACAAAAGCAGCACCGATCCTCCCAATGCATCGTCACTTGGAAGGTGAATGGAAGGTCACTTGGAAGGTGAAAGGAACAGTGGAAAACCACTTGTAAGATGAAAGAGATAATGGAAGGTCACTTGTAAGATGAAAGAGGCAATGGAAGGTCACTTGTAAGATGAAAGAGACAATGGAAGGTCACTTGGAAAGTGAAAGAGACAATGGAAGGTCACTTGGAAGGTGAAAGAGACAATGGAAGGTCACTTGGAAGGTGAAAGAGACAATGCAAAGTGACTTGGAAGGTGAAAGGGACAATGGAAAGTCACTTGGAAGGTGAAAGGGACAATGGAAGGTCACTTGAAAAGTGAAAGGGACAATGGAAAGTCACTTGGAAGATGAAAGAGACAATGGAAGGTCACTTGGAAGGTGAAAGAGACAATGGAAGGTCACTTGGAAGGTGAAAGAGACAATGCAAAGTGACTTGGAAGGTGAAAGGGACAATGGAAAGTCACTTGGAAGGTGAAAGAGACAATGGAAGGTCACTTGAAAAGTGAAAGGGACAATGGAAAGTCACTTGGAAGATGAAAGAGACAATGGAAGGTCACTTGGAAGGTGAAAGAGACAATGAAAGGTCACTTGGAAGGTGAAAGGGACGATGGAAGGTGAGAGGGACTTGGAAGGTAGAAGGGACAATGGAGCGTCACTTGGAAGGTGAACGGGACAATGGAAGGTCACTTGAAAGGTGAAAGGGACAATGGAAGGTCACTTGAAAGGTGAAAGGGACAATGGAAGGCCACTTGGAAGGTGAGAGGGACTTGGAAGGTGAGAGGGACTTGGAAGATGGAAGGGACAATGGAGCGTCACTTGGAAGGTGAAAGGGTCAATGAAGCGTCACTTGGAAGGTGAGAGGGACTTGGAAGATGGAAGGGACAATGGAGCGTCACTTGGAAGGTGAAAGGGTCAATGAAGCGTCACTTGGAAGGTGAAAGAGACAATGGAAGGTCACTTGGAAGGTGAAAGGGACAATGGTAGGTCACTTGGAAGGTGAAAGGGACAATGCAAGGTCACTTGGAAGGTGAGAGGGACAATGGACACAATTCCAGGAATTGCTATCTCCTTTTTCCGCTCAGACAACGTTCCCATCCCATTACTTCCCAATGCTATTGTCGCTCAGAAATCCACTTATCCTCTTTTTGCCTGAGAATAGGTCGCCTGTTTCAGACTCTGCTGGTGCGATACTCCGAAGCCAAGACATAGCTCCTTGTAGTGGGTGGGGTGGAGAGGGTCTCCTGCGCAGCTCTATTGCACAGATTCGATGTACTCTCTCCCCACTACTTTTCTATCGACACTCTTCTATTAGCAAGTACAGTCTCATTTTTGTCTAACGTAGCTCTGGCTCAAAGCCGGCACGGGCATTGTGTTTGTCGCATGGCCTTGGTTCAGCTTCCGGTGGGACAAGGGAACGGACGGTTCTTTGTCGTTCTGGGCAGAGGATGGCCTAGTGGTCACGGAAAAGTCGCAGGATCGATCTCAGAAGGTAGGAACTCTCGAAACACTAAATATCCGCCGTGCGTCGGATGGGCATGATTAGCCGTCGGACCTCCGGTTATAAATAAGGGCGTCTTATTTCCCTTTTCTACCTCACCTTTATGTGACTTTCCTGTCGGGCAGTCTAGCCCAAATCTATTGGGTCTAAGGGCTATTTAAGACCTGGGATCAGAGAAAGACACTCCCTTCCTAAAAAATCCTCCACATAAATTTCTAAAAAATCTCTTTGTCGCTCTTATTTTGATAACCCGTGGCCCTAAATTGGGAACGGAAGACCTCCTTATAGACTTAGATGTTTATGGGGTCATTAAATCCCAGTTAAAAAATAATAATTGTCGTCAAAGTTTAATTCGTCTCGCACGTCCCATGATAATTATACTTTTAAAATTAAACTTTTGACGCTTAAGTGCACATCCTTAGGTTTCCCCTTAGCGGGTGCGCTAAGTTTTAAGTCGAGGAATTTCTTAGCATATGTGACTTCTTAAGTGCAGAAGTTCTTTCGCTTCTGAGGGTTCTTAAGTCAAGATGTTCTAGGCTTTGGAGACTTCTTAAAGTCAAGTAGTTTCTTGGCTTCCTTGACTTCTTAACCCTAAAATTACTTTGTCTTCTGAGACTTCGCAAGTCGAGAATATGACGTATGCTTCTAATTACCCTTCTATTTGCGTTCCTGTTTTCTTATGTAAACCTCGTGTTCTCGGTTCAACATTTTCTTATTGAAAGACACATAACGCCCCCAAATGGCTTGTAAGTTTTGGCAACACTGACAGTGATACATAAGAAAATAGAGAGTCTACATCTAATGTGATGTGATATGGATGGAGCAGTGAAGTTGCGTAGACGAAAAAGCGTGTTGTAGATTTATGTGTGTAGATGAATAACGAATCGTAACTATTATACATGGTGGAAATTTCTATGTTCACATATGAGATTGCTATTAAGCGTCATCTGATGATTATCAATTGAAGTGCACTGTTGACTGAAACCTCCTGTACTTTACCACTTTGTGGACAAGAAACAACGACTTAAAGTTGCATACGTAAGTGCTGATACTTTTCACTCTGGTCGTTTAGTTCTAGTTAATTATTCAGGTGATGCGTAACATCACAGCCTCTCCTTGACAAATGTCAACCCCGCCTTCTCGTGGTGCATCCTGTTCCCACTAAAGGGGCTCTGACGACCGCCCATAGCGGTATAACTATACCATCGGGATCAGAGGAAATGCTATCCCACACTCACCAACCCGCTTGGCCAGCGTGGTGAGTTATGGCCAAACCCCTCCAAAATGATTCCACAACTTAAATCATGGCCCTCAGTCTCCGGCAGCTGGAATGTACCTGGCCAAGGCAGCGGCCAGTGCGACATGAAGGCAGAGGGTGCTAAGAATCCCCGGAGGACCGGACTAGGCTGCCATCTGATGCTGACCTTGGCTACTTACAATGGACGCTCCCTATCTTCTGATTCAAGGCTTCTTGAATTGGAAGAGGAACTACAAAGGATCAAGTGGGACATCGTGGGGCTAAGTGAGGTAAGGAGAAAAGGAGAAGATCTCATCGAACTGAAAAGTGGACATCTCTTCTACTATCGTGGGACAGATACTGGCAGAACTAGTGGTGTTGGATTTATAATAAACAAGAAACTGAAGGACAAAGTTGTAGAAGTTGAAAGTTCCTCTGACAGAGCTGCACGACTTGTTATCCAACTCTCGAAAAGATACCAGGCTCAGATTATTCAAACTTATGCACCCACCACAAGTCATCCTGAAGAAGAAATTGAAGAATTTTATGAGGAAATTTGTCATCTAAATAATAAAGGTAAGCAGCATTTGAAGATAATTATGGGAGATTTCAATGCAAAAAATAGGGCAACGGCAACAGAATGAAACTTCAGTAGGTAAATTCGGTCATGGCAACAGAAACCAGCGTGGAAATACTCTCGTTGAGTTTGCAGAGGCAGAAGGGTTTTTCATCTTGAACTCCTTTTTCAAGAAAAAGCCACACAGGAAATGGACATGGAGACATCCAAATGGGACGACAAGTGAAATTGATTTTATTATGTGTAACAAAAAATTCGTCATAGAAGACTGCAGTGTGCTAAACAAGTTCAACACAGGTAGTGACCATAGATTGGTGAGATGTAAGATGCACCTCAACACTAAACTTGAACGTGGCAAGCTCATAAGACAAACAAAATCTATTGACATAACCAACCTTAAAAAACACCATAATACCTTCAAGTTAGAACTGAAGAACAGGTTCTCTGCTTTAGAAGGCCTAACATCGGAAGAAGTGGACATCTCTGAAGTTAACAGAAAAGTAACCAAAGCTCTTATGGAAACAGCAACAAAATTAGCTGGGTCTAAGAACAAGTTGCATGTGAACAAATTATCAGGAAAAACCAAAATGTTGATGCAAAAAGAAGAGAGATGAGGACAACTAAAGAAGATGTGACTTCCAAAGTGGAATATATAGAGCTATGCAAGACAGTAAGAAAAAGTATCACTGAAGACTTAAGGAAATTCAACTGTGAACTAGTGAGGAAAGCAATTGAAAACAACCAAAGCCTAAAGATAGCAAAGGGACATCTCAGTAAGGGAAGAAAACAGATTATGGCACTGAGAAAAGAAGATGGTTCTGTAACAAGAAATAGAGGCGAAATTTTGACAAGAGTGAAAGATTTCTACTCCAAATTATATGAAAGGGATGATATATGCACTCCAGACATCATGAAAGATACCAGTACCAGAGTTCCTCCAGTCCTTCCAGCAGAAGTTGCACATGCAATCAAGAACATGAAGCGAGGAAAAGCTCCAGGAGAAGATGGAATTACTGTAGACATCATACAAGAAGCAAGTGGAGAAATCGAAACAGTACTCGCCCAAATTTTCACTCGATGCCTTAATGAAGGAAAGATTCCTGAGGATTGGAACACCGCTACAATGATCCTGCTACATAAGAAAGGTGACATTGAGGATCTCGGAAACTACAGACCTATCAGCCTCCTATCAGTAGTTTATAAAATCTTCACTAAAGTTCTTTCACACCGCTTGAAGGTAACACTGGACATGGCTCAACCGAGAGAACAAGCTGGATTCAGGAGTGGCTACAGCACAATAGATCATATCCACGTGCTGAGAGAACTAATTGAAAGAGCGAGGGAATATGAACTTCCATTGTGCATGGCTTTTATCGATTATGAAAAAGCCTTTGATTCGGTGAAACCATCAGCAGTTACAATGGCTCTGAAAAAATGCGGTATTGAAGATGCATACATTAATATTATTAATAACATCTATGAAAATGCAAGTGCAAAGATTAGGCTGTTTGAAAATACAACACACGTAAAAATTGGGAAGGGAGTGAGACAAGGTGACACCATATCTCCGAAGCTCTTTAATGCCACATTGGAGGGTGTTTTTCAGTCACTGAGCTGGGAAAACAAGGGGATAAAGATTAATGGAGATTATCTAACCCACCTTCGTTTTGCTGATGACGTAGTCATTTTTGCAACTACCCCATCAGAGCTGCAGAGTATGATCCAGGAACTTGCTGACAAGAGTAAAGAAGTGGGATTAAAAATGAACTTTCAGAAGACAAAAGTGATGTTCAATGCTTTTACAAGAAATGAAGATTTATCGATTGATGGAGAAAAGCTGGAGATAACAGACACGTACGTTTATCTTGGACAGCAGATATCAAGTGAGGGTCACATTGATGAAGAAATTAATCGGCGTACAAAACTTGCCTGGAGAGCTTTTGGAAGAAACAGCATAATTTTCAAGAGCAATATGCCATTATGTCTTAAAAGAAAAGTGTTTGATCAATGCATCCTTCCAGTGCTAACGTATGGTGCAGAGACGTGGACCTTAACTAAAAGAGACATACAAAGGCTGCAGACAACTCAAAGCAGCCTGGAGAGGTGCATGCTTGGTGTAACCAGGAGAGATAAGAAGAGGAACTCGTGGATCCGAAAAATGACAAGAGTGGAAGACATCATGATCAGAGTTAAATCCCTGAAATGGCAATGGGCTGGACATACTGCCAGAAGGACAGATCATCGATGGACAGCCGAAATTTTAGATTGGATTCCAAGGGACAGGAAAAGACCCAGAAGAAGACCACATGGGAGATGGGTGGATGAAATTCGAAAGTATGCAGGGGTGACATGGAGGAGACTGGCACAAGACAGACCGTTGTGGAGGAAACTTGGGGAGACCTTCGTCCAGCAGTGGATTGATAATGGTTGACAATGATGATGATGATGATCCTCTCCTTGACTAATGTTAACCCCGCCTTCTCGTGATGCATCCTGTTTCCACTAAAGGGACTCTGACGACGGCCACAAAGTGGTATAACTACTACACCGGGATTAGATGAAATACTATCCCACACTCACCAACCCGCTTGGCCAGTGTGTTATGGCCAACCAAACCACCCACCTCGCCCGCACAGGATGGTGATTTCCTGCAGAGAGAGGATATTCGGAGTATGGACTGACTACCCAGTTGTATGAACCTGAAACTTATAGAGCATGCCTGGAATATTCTAGGACAGCACTTACCAGCTCCGTCCGCCCCCTCTCAATACCCTTACCGAGCTACATGCCACACTCATCGAGGAATGGAATTATTTGGCTCCAGAGTCCAACAGCTTGGTGATGTTTATGTATCGTCGTTGTCGGTCCGTACGAGATGATAAAATTTCTTATTCAGACATTTTTAGGTTACAGTTTTACATCTCACCTTGGCGACATTTGCTGACGTGAACCTGTATACGAAAAACGTATACATCTTTGTTTGTAGTTATAAAATATTTATTACCCTTATGATTGTGTTTCTGAACATGTTAATGTTTCTTTTACGCGTTTTTTTTGTTTGTTTTTGTCCCTGTGAATGCCTTCCGGACTTTTGAACAGCAGTATATTTAAATCAAAATACTCTTGGCTTCCACGAGGCCTCTTAAGTTAGAAATACTTTGCCTCCGGTATCAGCACTTCCGAAACTTCTTAAATTTCGAAGTATTTTGGCTTCTGAGGTTTCTTGGGTATAAATGTTTTCTTTTCTTTTTTTTTTTAGCATCCGATTAACTCTGAAAGCTTTTATTTTAGAATCCTAGACTTTTCCAGTTCAAACGATTTATGGTTCCGAAGAAATGCCCTGCACAAGCAGAGGACACTGCCTTTCATTAAGGGCTGGTAGGAAGTTTAACAACTTATCATAGACATATAAACTGTATTGACAAAAGTCATCGGACACCCCTTTAAAAGCAAATGAATGGATCCTCTGCGTTGTTAAGATGCGCGGTACAGCTGTAAACGGTGTAAAAATAAGCCAGCAGCTGACCGCGATCATACTGGTGAGGTTGAGTGAACATCTCGCGGCGAGAGAGAACTGACTTTGAGAAAGGAAAGATTGTTGGGTGTTATACTAGTGGGTTGCTCATAAGAGAAACCAAGAGGCGTTTAAACATACCCAAGTCAACTGTTTTGGATGTACTGAATAAGTGGAAGACACATGCTGGCCTCAAGCAGCAATACGTACCGGCAGACCAAAGAAAATCAGTAATAGAGGACATCGAAGCAACAGAAGAGTCGTTACAGCAGATCGACGGAGTACTGCACCAGACCTCAATGTACAGGTTAGTAAAAATGCTGGGACATCGGTATGTACATATACCATTCGTACAAAACTTCATTCCATGGGTTACCGTAGTCGTGCCTTTCATCTCCACTCGGAATGCAACTCGTCGTTTAGCATGGTGTAAAGAACATTTATCGTGAACAGTAGATCAATGGAAACGGGTCCTATGGACTGATGAATCCAGATGCACGATCCATGAATCTGATGGCCGTGTGTGGGTATGGTGGCAGCCGGGGGAACTCTATTTACCACAGTGTACCGTTACTACGGTCAAGCTTGGAGGTGGTAGTGTACCCGTGTGGGGTTGTTGTTCATGGTATAGTCCCGGCCCATTGGTTATCGTGGACAAACCTGCTAACCAGCACATCTACCTCGATATTCTGGACAATTATGTCCTACCAACTCTATAGCAATACTATGGAACCGATCCTTGCTGGTACCAGCAGGACAATGCACCGAGCCATAAAAAGCAAGGACTGTTACGGCGTGGTTTGACGATAATTCCGTATTGTGTGTGTACTGGCCAGCACAGAGCCCTGATCTTAATCCCATAGAGCACCTATGAGATGAATTAGAGCGCCGCATAAGAAGTTTGGAACCAATGTTTACTACTAGGCAACAGTTAGCGGCAGAATTATGCAGTGAATGGAAGCGCATACTTATCGCTGTGTTCTAAAACCTTGTCGAAAGCATGCCTCGAAGGGTCAGTGCATGCATTAAGACCAAAGGTGGACCGACACCGTACTAATGTATGTCAATAAATGCTGTGTTGTGTTTCTCTTCTAGGTGTCGTGTGACTTTTGTCAATACAGTGTACACAGAGTGATCACTGAATTTCGACAACCCCTGTCAAAAAGTGGAATCGGTCCGTTGACTACGTGATTTCCGAGAGAGCGGGATTAGTCGCCCGGCGTTGCATATATAAGGTGTTAGGGAAGCAGTAGGTAGTAAAATTCGGAGCGTGATGAGTAAACGAAAGGATTTATCGGACTCGAGAAAGGATAGATTGTGGGAGCTTGGGTGTCTTGATTTCCGAAACGATTGACTGGTGGGTTGTTCGCGAGCCGCCGTAAATTAATGTGTATCGGGACTGGCACGAAAATAGTCAAAACAACAATTCGGCGACAAAAGTGCACAGAAAAGCGCCTTGTTGATGTGAGAGGTGAGGACCGCTTCCGTTGACTCGTGTAGACCCAACAGACTGTTCAACAGCTGACTACTTTTTTTTTTTTTTTGATTGGAGGTTTAACGACCACCGTGAGCAACTCAATGGGCTATAAGCAGTCGCCCGTCCCTAATTTAGGGTCACTGGTTCCAGGGAAGGGAGAGAGCCAGTGCCGTAAGACAAACACAACATCTATGCCTCATCGGGATTCGAACCCGGTCCCAGTTCGGACGAATGATCAGAGGCCATCGCTTAGACCACTGCGCCACCGGGGCGGCCAACAGCTGACTACCCAATACAACAGAGGTCAACGCGGTACAGTATCTGTCATGACCAATCATCGCACGCTCGTACGTATGGGCTATAACAGCAGACGACCATGACGACATCTTCTCCTAACCACGGATCATCGGCGCAATAAACACGCCTGGTGAGACGATCATGCAAGTTGGATGTCGGATGATTGGAAACAAGTGTGGTGGTCTGACGAGTCGCGTTTTTTTACTCCACTTCATGAATGGCTGTATACATATTTCGCGCAAACAACATGAGACACTCGATCCATCCTACACTGAAGAGCAATTGAATTAGAGATACCTGTCTAGTAACGTGTAGCACCACCTTTCGCCTTGATGACGGCGGCGATTCGTCTCGGCATGGACTCTACAAGACACCGGAAGCGTTGGGAAGCCATACGGATCCACGTCCCATGAACAAGCTCCCAAAGTTCACGAAGATTTGATGGAGGGCGGTCAGAGCCTCAAACATCTCTCTCGATGGCATCGCAGATGTGATCGATGGGTCAGGTGACCTAGATGGCAAAGAAAGCAAAGTCACGTCTGTGGAGTGTTCATCCAACCATTCGGATACAATTCGGGAGCTGCATTGTCTTGTTGCAGGATGAGGTCCCCAGTGAGATGTTGAAGACGCACAAACGGGAGCAAATGGTCGTTCAGGATATCCCGGTAACGTTGACCTGTGAGGGATGATGTCACACGTACCAGGGGTCCTATTTCAGTCCACGTAAACAGTCCCCAGACGACAGTGCTACCGCCACCAGCTTGAAGAGTACCCTGCTGGCAAGAAGGATCCATCGCTTCATGTGGTTCGCGCCGTACTCGTATCCTGCCATCCGCATGTAACAACGTGAATGAATCTCGACTCATCAGTTCAGGCAACATTTTTCCACATGTCTAGGGTCCAGTGCGATGTTCCCGCGCCCATGCTAATCTTTGCACCCTGTGATGTGCGATCAGCAGCGGTACCCTCGATGGACGATGGCTTCTGTACCACATAGCGAAGAGATGATTCTGGATGGTGTGGCTGCTTACACGTTTTTGTGCACCATCGTTAAATGGCCGAGTGATTTCTTGCAATGTGGCCCGTCTATGCGCTGTCACAATGCGAGCTAGGCGACGATGACTCCGCTCATCCACACGCTGTTGTCCACAGCAGTTGGCCCTTGCAGGGATTGTAGGGATGGTTTTACCGGATTCGATGTACTCACGGTGCACCCGTGACACAGTGGCTCGTGAAAATCCCAGTGCCTGCACGACTTCCGAGATAGAGTGACCCATTCGTCTGGCCCCGACAATTTGCCCACAACCAAATGCGCTTAGATCCTTCGTCTTACTCATACTGCGTCAGACTCTTACTGATTCCCGTCGCATCACTCCTTATATTGTTGGATCACTGCATATGTCATGTCGTTTCCGTTTACAGGGCCGTTCACAGCGCCACATTTGCATAACGCCAGCTGTCTCTAATTCAATTGCTCTTCAGTGTACGGTGTGGGGCATGTTTACCTGGCAGGAACTTGGACCCCCCCTGGTGCATGTGGAACAACGTATAAACTGGTGCCTATTATCGTTAATTGCTTGCTGACTTTGTACACCCAGCAATGTTGTACTTTTTCTTGAATTGCGACGGTGGCTTCCAAGGTGACAATGCGCCGAGACACAGGTCCAATGTTGTGCAGGGATGGTTTAAGGAACACAGCTCAGACTTCCAGCATATCGATTGGCCTCCGAACTCCCCGATATCAATCCCATAGAGCATTTGTGTGACACAATGGAATGGCACGCCAAGCGTCTGGATACACGTATCTCCTCCATACCTGTATTGAAGGCCGCATTACACACAGCTTGGTTGGCCATTCCTCCCAACTGCTTCTGGCATCTTATTGAATCGATGACACGTCAGATAGCTGCTATACTGAGGGCGAAAGAAGGGCCCCCGAAGTATTTAGTAGGTGGTCATAATTTAGTAATCCCTCAGTGTGTATCACAATATAAGGTAGTTTAAGGGAAGGGTGCTGGGCCAGCGCCATACGGAAACCATTCCACCCAAGTCTCATCCGTGATTGGAGCCTCGGCCGAGATCAGACGATTAACAGAAAACCCCACTTCTGAACATTCGGGCACGTGGGAACTAAAGCTGCGCTTATTTTAACTACACTGCTGGCCACCCAAAATGCAACACCAAGAAGGAAGCATCCGATTCGCCTGAAATTCGCAGCATGCGTCGACCGCGAGAGGACATGCAAACGATTAGCATTGCAGGGCATATGCAAATCATGTGCTCCCGGCACGCCACCGAGAAGCACTATAAGAAGGGTGCACAGAAGGCGGGGTGTAAGTAGTGGAAGTGTGCTGTGCTGCCGGACCTGTACGTGGGAAGCTTCCTGATGCCTCGTCGCAGAATACGGCAGTTATTCCAGCACGTTTCGGAGTTCGACAGAGGACGAATACTGGCTTATAGCGACAGCGGTTAATCGCACCGAGACATCGGCCCCCGTGTGGGACGACATCCAGCCACAATGAGGCGAGCATGGATTGGGTGGGTGCAAGAGGGACGGAGGGACCGACGTGAGCTATTGCCGCAGTCGCGGCACACCACCGAACGAGAGGACCGGCATGTTGTGCGGCGAGCATTGACGACTCTCACCGCCACATCACGAACGTTAGCGCAGGAATCAGGGTGTGTTGCGCAACAACCTGTGTCAGCACGTACCGTTCGACGTCGTCTGCAGGAGCGGGGACTTGTTGCACGGCGCCCATTGCTCCAATTACCATTGAAGTTACACCACCGGCGAGTGCAGCGGCAGTGGGCCGTTGAACACCGCACCTGGACTACGGAATGGCACGACATTGTCTTTTCCGACGAATCCCGCTTCTGCCTGCAACACCGCTATGGTGGGATTCGCGTGTGGCGGCACCGCGGCGAGAGACTGTATGACGCCTGCATTATGCATCACCATACCGGTCCGTCGCCTGGCGTTATGGTTGGGGTCGCAATTGGATATGACACCCACACCCTTCTGGTACGCATCGCCGGTACACTCAACAGCCATCGCACCATCTCCGACGTCGTGGAGCCTGTAGTCCTCCCTTACCTGCAGGACCTGCTGGCGGCCAAGTTTCAACAGGACAATGCGCGCTCGCACGTGGCACGCATTGTGCAACAATTCTTCGCGGCCCACCAGGTGTCGCTGCTGCCGTGGCCCGCCTGTTCTCCCGATATGTCGCCCATCGAACACTTCTGGTCGCTGATCGGCAACCCAGTGGCTCGGCAAGCACCACCCGCGGCTACGCCTGATGAACTGTGGAAACGTGTGGAAGCAGGCTGGACCGACATACCCCAAGCCCACATCCAAAGCCTCTTTCCTTTCGATGCCGCGGCGTGTAGCGGCCGTTATTGCCAAGCATGGGGGCCACACGAACTATTGATGTCTGCGTGTTCCGCAAGTCGCACGGGCCTGTAAGCTCAATCGTTTCATCTTTGTATCTGTTGTTATGTGTCCAGTAAATCTGGCTTTGCTATCTCGTGTCCTTCTTGGTGTTGCATTTTGGGTGGTATCCGAGTAATGCATGATCTCAACTGTTATTGTGATTTCCCAAGAGGCTGTAGGATTCAGGCTACTTTTCCGCGCTGGGCCCGGACTCGCGTCCTGGATAAAGCATGGGTGGTGAGTCTACGCCCCCCCCCCCCCTCACACACACCATCGTTCCTCTCTCTTTCCTGGAACCAATGGCTCCACAAAATAGGGGCAGGCGCACTTATTGTTGCGTATGGTGTTACGATGGTAATTAAATTACACTGTTGTGGTTAAAATGCAATAAATAAATAAAATCCCGAGAATGTCCGATGTAAAAAGCTGCTGCTCACTAGTGGCAGAAGGTAAACGGCCCTTTCGATGCAGCCACTACTAAACTGCAGCTGATATTCACATTTTTTTAGGTTTCACTCAAATAATTCGATATTTCCATAGTCTGCCAAGCGCGAAGTAATATCGCTTTGGTGCTAGCATGACTTTTGTAAACTTTATTCACAATCATTTCCAAGAAGAACTATATTTTATTTAAATACCAAAGGTAGCATTTTCTTTGTTATATACATTTTCTTTGCTTGTCCTTTGCTAAGTGTAAGGCAGAGAACTTTGTGTTGTATGGGTTATATATATTTGCACAAAACTCGGAAAACTCGCTCGCTCGCTCTCTCTCTCTCTCTCTCTCTCTCTCTCTCTCTCATAAGAACTGAGGATGCAGTGGTTAAGCTTGAGATGAAAATTAGCGCGTTGTTTAAAACAAAAAGAACAAAAGAGTATTTGGCAAGTCCAGAAAATGAGGAAACGTAATTTAACGAAAGAAACTGAAATTCAATAAGATGTACTTAGCAGCCAGCGTTGTGGCAGAGTATCTCTACAAAGCTGGAAGAATATAATTTCTGAAATAGCAAGTTCCTGTCGCATTCCTACATTTTTTTTCTTACTTTCTGATTTCCCCAAGGATTACGACATAGAAGTGTTCTGTCGATACCTTAATATGCTGTCCAAATGCTGAAACAAACAAAGACGTACGAAAGAAAATAGTATGCTTCCTCGCAAAGGTAAACCAAGTTAAACAATGATTTCCTTACCTCAAGACACCGTTGCTAAACAAGCTGAAATCCACTTGGATATAAAAGAACGTTTCACAGGATTTATTTACAACTGACAATTTCCAGATCCCTACAGCTTTGAAAAAAGAATTCGCGTCTGAAATAAGCTCGTTGAAGCAGCCAGAATGCCATTACATATCCGAACACAGAGTAATGTTTTCTATACTGTTGAAAGCAACAGAGAAAGGTTTTGCACGTTAATTTAAAATTCTTTTAAAGAATTCTTTTACCTATTAAAGCTAAAGAAGACGAAGAAAAACTCATGCATTTCAAATTCTTTTATGGAATTAACGCATTTCAAATGCTTTATGAAACAAACGCATAATGAAAGCAGGCGCTGGCAAAACGAAACAAAAAAAAAAAAAAAAAAAACGGGAAAAGGAAAACGTTTATAAGCTCGGTGCTGTCTAAATGGTCCTTTCTTGAACTACTAAAAAAGTTGAGTTCGGGCTCAATTTTAAGACTCCGAATCCGAAGTATGTCACCCCGAGCCCGAATTTTATATTGCAAGATACAGCCCGGATCCGAACAAGCCCGAAAACTATGATTAGCCTGTTTAGGCATTAAAAAAAATCTCTTTCAGACTTCTACTCATTTTTTTCCCGGTCCCAGCAATTAACCAATGCCGTTCTCAACTACGGAATGGGGAAGGGATGTATATCTATTTCTATAAATTTTTTGAGCATTCGTTTCTTCCTGAAACGCTTCGGGAGGCCGGTCATTAGGAAAAATCGGGCGGCACAGCAATCTACGTCGTAAAAATGCATGTGTGTAATCGCAAATAATGATTCATATTTGTAATATGCTCCATGGTCACGGTCACAGTCAGCCACTACTTCTGGATTACGTAAAATAGTGGCACTAAAATTTAGCAAGTGGTCAAATTTTATTATAAAAAACGGATTTCAGTTATTAAATATCAAGCAGTTACTGGGATGAATATATATATATATATATATATATATATATAATCATCATTGTGAACCATTATCAATCCACTGCTGGATGAAGGTCTCCCCAAGTTTCTTCCACAACGGTCTGTCTTGTGCCAGTCTCCTCCATGTTACTCCCGCGTACTTTCGAATTTCATCCACCCATCTCCCATGTGGTCTTCTTCTGGGTCTTTTCCTGTCCCTTGGAATCCAATCTAAAATTTCAGCTGTCCATCGTTGGTCTGTCCTTCTGGCAGTGTGTCCAGCCCATTGCCATTTCAGGGATTTAACTCTGATCATGATGTCTTCCACTCTTGTCATTTTTCGGATCCATGAGTTCCTCTTCGTATCTCTCCTGGTTACACCAAGCATGCACCTCTCCATGCTACTTTGAGTTGTCTGCAGCCTTTGTACGTCTCTTTTAGTTAAGGTCCATGTCTCTGTACCATACGTAAGCACTGGAAGGATGCATTGATCAAACACTTTTCTTTTAAGATATAATGGCATATTGCTCTTGAAAATTATGCTGTTTCTTCCAAAAGCTCTCCAGGCAAGTTTTGTACGCCGATTAATTTCTTCATCAATGTGACCCTCACTTGATATCTGCTGTCCAAGATAAACGTACGTATTTGTAATCTCCAGCTTTTCTCCATCAATCGATAGATCGTCATTTCTTGTAAAAGCATTGAACATCACTTTTGTCTTCTGAAAGTTAATTTTTAATCCCACTTCTTTACTCTTGTCAGCAAGTTCCTGGATCATACTCTGCAGCTCTGATGGGGTAGTTGCAAAAATGACTATATTTTTTAAATACACCAGAGTTGAATATTTACGAAACGCATATAGCGTATGAAATCCGTTTATTTTCGTGGTGTAGTCAACACAAATATTCGCCAAGCTTTCGCACTCCACTGGGAGGCTTTTTCAAGGCAATGATAATACAGTATATTAATACAGCATATTAATAGCAAAGAAGTCCCCGACCCCGTTATCACATATAGTATCAAGCTGCAAGGAGAGACAGTGTGAGAAAGAAAAGGCGGGTGTGTACGCTATACCGTTGGTATATCCTGACAACACGGAAAAGGTATATATCGGAATGACAAAGCGATCCTTGGACACTAGATGTAAAGAACACGTACGAAGTGTGAAGTAGGACATGCAGAATACAGCCCTCGCCAGAGAAGTCATGCATTGCTCGGCCGCTCCTGTATGGAATAATATTAGAAGAATTGCCCCTTACACGAATTTCAAAGAGACTGCCATCAGGGAAACAGTAGAAATCCTATCCAACAAAGTGGCATGCAATGATATAGTCTCTACGGAACCACCAATGGTTTGGCATACATTGTTAAAAAATGGAAACACATCACGGCGCTCTGTATAATTACGTGACAAAAATTCATGTAATATGCTCGTGATGTCTCCCGCGTTATTTTCAAAAATCATCTTCGTTCTTTACATGTTCCAATTCTCTGCATTTTTGTGTCTATCATTGCCTTGAAAAAGCCTCCCAGTGGAGTGCGAAAGCTTGGCGAATATTTGTGCTGACTACACCACGAAAATAAACGGATTTCATACGCTATATGCGTTTCGTAAAAATGACTAGGTCATCAGCAAAACGAAGGCGGGTTAGATAATCTCCATTAATCTTTATCCCTTTGTTTTCCCAGTTCAGTGATTGAAAGACATTTTCCAATGTGGCATTAAAGAGCTTGGGAGATATGGTGTCACCTTGTCTCACTCCCTTTCCAATTTTTATGTATGTTTTATTTTTCAAACAGCCGAATCTTTGCACTTGCATTTTCATAGATGTTTTTAATAATATTAATGTATGCATCTTCAATACCGCAGGATTTCAGAGCCATTGTAACTGCTGATGGTTTCACCGAATCAAAGGCATTTTCATAATCGATAAAAGCCATGCACAATGGAAATTCATATTCCCTCGCTCTTTCAATTAGTTCTCTCAGTACGTGAATATGATCTATAGTGCTGTAGCCACTCCTGAATCCAGCTTGTTCTCTCGGTTGAGCCAAGTCCAGTGGTACCTTCAAGCGGTGTAAGAGAACTTTAGTGAAGATTTTATAAACCACTGATAGGAGGCTGATAGGTCTGTAGTTCCTGAGATCCTCAATGTCATCCTTTCTTATGTAGCAGGGTCATTGTAGCATTGTTCCAATTCTCAGGTATCTTCCTTTCATTAAGGCATCGAGTAAAAATTTGGGCGAGTACTGTTTCGATTTCTCCACTTGCTTCTTGTATGATGCCTACAGTAATTCCATCTTCTCCTGGAGCTTTTCCTCGCTTCATGTTCTTGATTGCATGTGCAACTTCTGCTGGGAGGACTGGAAGAACTCTGGTACTCGTACCTTTCATGATGTCTGGAGTACATGTATCATCCCTTTCATATAATTTGGAGTAGAAATCTTTCACACTTGTCAAAATTTCGCCTCTATTTCTTGTTACAGAACCATCTTCTTTTCTCAGTGCCATAATCTGTTTTCTTCCCTTACTGAGATGTCCCTTTGCTATCTTTAGGCTTTGGTTGTTTTTAATTGCTTTCCTCACTAGTACACAGTTGAATTTCCTTACGTCTTCAGTGATACTTTTTCGTACTGTCTTGCATAGCTCTATATATTCCACTTTGGAAGTCACATCATCTTTAGTTGTCCTCATCTCTCTTCTTTTTTGCATCAACATTTTGGGTTTTCCTGATAATTTGTTCATATGAAAATTTTTCTTAGACCCAGCTAATTTTGTTGTTGTTTCCATAAGAGTTTTGGTTACTTTTCTATTAACTTCAGAAACATCCACTTCTTCCGATGTTAGGCCTTCTAAAGTAGAGAATCTGTTCTTCAGTTCCAACTTGAAGGTATTATGGTGTTTTTTAAGGTTGGTTATGTCAATACATTTTGTTTGTCTTATGAGCTTCCCACGTTCGAGTTTAGTGTTAAGGTGCATCTTACATCTTACCAATCTATGGTCACTACCTGTGTTGAACTTGTTTAGCACACTGCAGTCTTCTATGACGAATTTTTTGTTACACATAATGAATCAATTTCACTTATCGTCTTATTTGGATTCTCCATGTCCATGTCCATTTCCTGTGTGGCTTTTTCTTGAAAAAGGAGTTCATGATAATAAACCCTTCTGCTTCTGGAAACACTACGAGAGTATTTCCACGCTGGTTTCTGTTGCCGTGACCGAATTTACCTACTGAAGTTTCATTCTGTTGCCGTTGCCCTATTTTTGAATTGAAATCTCCCATAACTATCTTCAAGTGCTGCTTACCTTTATTATTTGGATGACGAATTTCCTCATAAAATTCTTCAATTTCTTCTTCAGGATGACTTGTGGTGGGTGCATAAGTTTGAATAATCTGAGCCTTGTATCTTCTCGAGAGTTGGATAACGAGTCGTGCAGCTCTGTCACAGGAACTTTCAACTTCTACAACTTTATCCTTCAGTTTCTTGTTTATTATAAATCCAACACCACTAGTTCTGCCAGTATCTGTCCCATGATAGTACAAGAGATGTCCACTTTTCAGTTCAATGAGATCTTCCCCTTTTCTCCTTACCTCACTTAGCCCAACGATATCCCACTTGATCCTTTGTAGTTCCTCTTCCAATTCAAGATGCCTTGAATCAGAAGATAGGGAGCGTCCATTATACGTAGCCAAGGTCAGCATCAGATGGCAGCCTAGTACGCTCCTCCGGTGATTCTTAGCACCCTCTGTCTTCATGTCGCACTGGCCGCTGCCTTGGCCAGGTACATTCCAGCTGCCGGAGACTGAGGGCCAAGAATTAAGTTGTGGAGTCATTTTGGTGGGGTTTGGCCATAACTCACCACGCTGGCCGGTGAGTGTGGGATAGCATTTCCTCTAATCCCGATGGTATAGTTATACCGCTATTGGCGGTCGTCAGAGCCCCTTTAGTGGGTATAGAATGCACCACGAGAAGGCGGGGTTGAAATTTGTCAAGGAGAGGCTGTGATATGTTGCGCATCACATGATCTTATATATATATATATATATATAAGATCAGGTGATGCGCAACATATCACAGCCTCTCCTTGACAAATTTCAACCCCGCCTTCTCGTGGTGCATCCTGTTCCCACTAAAGGGGCTCTGACGACCGCCAATAGCGGTATAACTATACCATCGGGATTAGAGGAAATTCTATCATACACTCACCAACCCGCTTGGCCAGCGTGGTGAGTTAAGGCCAAACCCCTCCAAAATGACTCCACAACTTAAATCTTATCCCTCAGTCTCCGGCAGCTGGAATGTACCTGGCCAAGGCAGCGGCCAGTGCGACATGAAGGCAGAGGGTGCTAAGAATCCCCGGAGGACCGGACAAGGCTGCCATCTGATGCTGACCTTGGCAACGTACAATGAACGCTCCCTATCTTCTGAATCAAGGCTTCTTGAATTGGAAGAAGAACTACAAAGGATCAAGTGGGACATCGTGGGGCTAAGTGAGGTAAGGAGAAAAGGAGAAGATCTCATCGAACTGAAAAGTGGACATCTCTTCTACTATCGTGGGACAGATACTGGCAGAACTAGTGGTGTTGGATTTATAATAAACAAGAAACTGAAGGATAAAGTTGTAGAAGTTGAAAGTTCCTCTGACAGAGCTGCACGGCTTGTTATCCAACTCTCGAAAAGATACCAGGCTCAGATTATTCAAACTTATGCACCCACCACAAGTCATCCTGAAGAAGAAATTGAAGAATTTTATGAGGAAATTTGTCATCTAAATAATAAAGGTAAGCAGCACTTGAAAATAATTATGGGAGATTTCAATGCAAAAATAGGGCAACGGCAACAGAATGAAACTTCAGTAGGTAAATTCGGTCACGGCAACAGAAACCAGCGTGGAAATACTCTCGTTGAGTTTGCAGAGGCAGAAGGGTTTTTCATCTTGAACTCCTTCTTCAAGAAAAAGCCACACAGGAAATTGACATGGAGACATCCAAATGGGACGACAAGTGAAATTGATTTTATTATGTGTAACAAAAAATTTGTCATAGAAGACTGCAGTGTGCTAAACAAGTTCAACACAGGTAGTGACCATAGATTGGTGAGATGTAAGATGCACCTCAACACTAAACTTGAACGTGGCAAGCTCATAAGACAAACAAAATCTATTGACATAACCACCTTAAAAAACACCATAATACCTTCAAGTTGGAACTGAAGAACAGGTTCTCTGCTTTAGAAGGCCTAACATCGGAAGAAGTGGACATCTCTGAAGTTAACAGAAAAGTAACCAAAGCTATTATGGAAACAGCAACAAAATTAGCTGGGTCTAAGAACAAGTTGCATGTAAATAAATTATCAGGAAAAACGAAAATGTTGATGCAAAAAAGAAGAGAGATGAGGACAACTGAAGAAGATGTGACTTCCAAAGTGGAATATATAGAGCTATGCAAGACAGTAAGAAAAAGTATCACTGAAGACGTAAGAAAATTCAACTGTGAACTAGTGAGGAAAGCAATTGAAAACAACCAAAGCCTAAAGATAGCAAAGGGACATCTCAGTAAGGGAAGAAAACAGATTATGGCACTGAGAAAAGAAGATGGTTCTGTAACAAGAAATAGAGGCGAAATTTTGACAAGAGTGAAAGATTTCTACTCCAAATTATATGAAAGGGATGATACATGCACTCCAGACATCATGAAAGGTACCAGTACCAGAGTTCTTTCAGTTCTCCCAGCAGAAGTTGCACATGCAATCAAGAACATGAAGCGGGGAAAAGCTCCAGGAGAAGATGGAATTACTGTAGACATCATACAAGAAGCAAGTGGAGAAATCGAAACAGTACTTGCCCAAATTTTCACTCGATGCCTTAATGAAGGAAAGATTCCTGAGGATTGGAACACCGCTACAATGATCCTGCTACATAAGAAAGGTGACATTGGGGATCTCGGAAACTACAGACCTATCAGCCTCCTATCAGTAGTTTATAAAATCTTCACTAAAGTTCTTTCACACCGCTTGAAGGTAACACTGGACATGGCTCAACCGAGAGAACAAGCTGGATTCAGGAGTGGCTACAGCACAATAGATCATATCCATGTGCTGAGAGAACTAATTGAAAGAGCGAGGGAATATGAACTTCCATTGTACATGGCTTTTATCGATTATGAAAAAGCCTTTGATTCGGTGAAACCATCAGCAGTTACAATGGCTCTGAAAACCTGCGGTATTGAAGATGCATACATTAATATTATTAATAACATCTATGAAAATGCAAGTGCAAAGATTAGGCTGTTTGAAAATACAACACACATAAAAATTGGAAAGGGAGTGAGACAAGGTGACACCATATCTCCAAAGCTTTTTAATGCCACATTGGAGGGTGTTTTTCAGTCACTGAGCTGGGAAAACAAGGGGATAAAGATTAATGGAGATTATCTAACCCACCTTCGTTTTGCTGATGACCTAGTCATTTTTGCAACTAGCCCATCAGAGCTGCAGAGTATGATCCAGGAACTTGCTGACAAGAGTAAAGAAGTGGGATTAAAAATAAACTTTCAGAAGACAAAAGTGATGTTCAATGCTTTTACAAGAAATGAAGATTTATCGATTGATGGAGAAAAGCTGGAGATAACAGACACGTACGTTTATCTTGGACAGCAGATATCAAGTGAGGGTCACATTGATGAAGAAATTAATCGGCGTACAAAACTTGCCTGGAGAGCTTTTGGAAGAAACAGCATAATTTTCAAGAGCAACATGCCGTTATGTCTTAAAAGAAAAGTGTTTGATCAATACATCCTTCCAGTGCTTACGTATGGTGCAGAGACGTGGACCTTAACTAAAAGAGACATACAAAGACTGCAGACAACTCAAAGAAGCATGGAGAGGTGCATACTTGGTGTAACCAGGAGAGATAAGAAGAGGAACTCGTGGATCCGAAAAATGACAAGAGTGGAAGACATCATGATCAGAGTTAAATCCCTGAAATGGCAATGGGCTGGACATACTGCCAGAAGGACAGATCATCGATGGACAGCCGAAATTTTAGATTGGATTCCAAGGGACAGGAAAAGACCCAGAAGAAGACCACATGGGAGATGGGTGGATGAAATTCGAAAGTATGCAGGGGTGACATGGAGGTGACTGGCACAAGAGAGACTGTTGTGGAGGAAACTTGGGGAGACCTTCGTCCAGCAGTGGATTGATAATGGTTGACAATGATGATGATGATGATACTATTAAGAAGAGACAGATGCAAAAAAAATCTTTATCTGGTACTAAAATAACTAAGAAATACTCAAACACCAACAGGTATGAGTAAAAAGGAGATAAAGTAGTATCAACCTGAATGTAGAAAGTGTCGAGAATACCGAGCTTTGGCTTTATCAAGGACCAGCAAAAATATTCTGCATTTTCTCACTTCCACAAAGACCTAGTTGGAAATGGGTTTCTGCAAAGCCATAGATGCAAGTTTGAAGCCCACAAAAATATTTTTATAATTAACATAACTTCCTCAGAGTTGCATGAGGAATCATTTAGTTAAAGTTTTTGCATGCATCTATAACTTTCCTGGCCCAACCCACGCTCGTCATCTGCCACAAAATAAAACACAAAAACGAATACAAAAACCGCAAGTTGTGAGAATGTCTGAATAAGCCATCAGAATTATTCAGCTAAAAAACACGTTCGCCAAGCAACCTAGCCGCCTAAGAGAGATTTTAAACATGAATAACAGTACCAAAGTACTACAAAGTCTTATGCTTTGGGGTGGAAAAAGCTTTATCCAAAATGCCATAAAATAAAAAACAAAAGAATAATTTTTTTTTATAATTAAATTCCTAAAAGTAAACAGGATTTTGGTACCCACAACTTTCTCAACAACTGACATCACAAGAAAAAAGTAAAAGTTGGTCTGGAGGATGCATATTAACTACAAAAATGAACCTTTAGTGCTATGGACAGGACAGTCCTATTAAAAATTAAAAATAAAAAATGCAAATAAAATCACACAAGAAAAGTTTATAATGTGATTAAAAAGTAAAATAAAAATAAATAAAAAGTAAACTAGGTATTCACTCACTAGAATAACTAACCTAAAAATAGAAAAACTTACGTTAAAATAAATAGGAACTTGAAGTGTCTGTAGAAGTACACTAAGGTAATTAAATACATATCATCATCATTGTTAACCATAATCAATCCACTGCTGGACGAAGGTCTCCCCAAGTTTCCTCCACAACGGTCTGTCTTGTGCCAGTCTCCTCCATGTCACTCCCGCATACTTAGAATTTCATCCACCCATGAAAAATATTATCAAATACACTTGTAGTGTATTTAATAACCTTTATATGTATTTATTATTAAATACATATAAAGGTTATTAAATACACTACAATTGTATTTGATAATATTTTTCGTGTATTCTGGAGAGTTATTCTACTCTATCTGGACAAGCAGGACTTCATTCTTAGTTGTATAATTCTCTTGGTAGATATTTAACGGGCAGGGTCTTTTATGCGGAGAAAAGTTGGGAGCCTCCCCCACCACCATTCTGCTTCTGGGAGCGGCCGAGAAGGGAGTTCGGCCATGTTTTTGTCACTTGAGCAGAAAGTGTGGCATAGAAGGTAAGCTCTCATCTTTGTTCTTGTACTTACTTCGTTCTAAGTTTAATTAATGAACATTCTTGGCGGAAATTTTAGTTTTTTTATCATCAAGAATTAGGAACAAGCAATTTTACTAACTTTTTGAGTTTTTTCTTTTTCACTTAACTTGGAATTTTAGCGTGATTTTGAGCACTTTGTTTGAGTAGTTAGCCGTTTTATTGTTCTTGTTGTCAACGATGTGTTTTCATTGTTGGTAGGAATATAATATCTACATGATTATACTTCTAAAGCACTACTGGAATATTTGTAAATATTGCAACTAATTGTTAACTTCATATAATTTTTTCCAAAGCATCTTTTTATTTTTATTATTACTTTTTTCTTGTGATGTCACTTGTTGAGAAAGTTGTGGGAACCAAAATCCTGTTTACTTTTAGGAATCTAATTATAAAAATATTTTATTCTTTTTATTTTTTTTATTTTATTGCATTTTGGATAAAGCATTATTCACCACAAAGCATAAGACTTTGTAGTACTTTTTACTGGTATTCATGTTTAAAAAATCTCTCTTAGGCGGCTAGGTTGCTTGGCAACGTGTGTTTTAGCTGAATAATTCTGATGACTTATTCAGACACTCTCGCAACTTGTGGTTTTTGTATTCGTTTTTTTGTTTTTTGTGGCAGATGACGAGCGTGGGTTGGGCCAGGAAAGTTATAGATGCATGCAAAAACTTTAACTAACTGATTCCTCATGCAACTCTGAAGAAGTTATGTTAATTATAAAAATATTTTTGTGGGCTTTAAACTTGCATCTATGGCTTTGCAGAAACCCATTTCCAACTAGGTCTTTGTTGAGAAAATTCAGAGTTTTGCTGGTCTTTGATAAAGCCAAGGCTCGGCATTCTCGATACTTTCTACATTCAGGTTGCTATTACTTTATCACCTTTTTACTCATACCTGTTGGTTTTTGAGTATTTCTTAGATGTTTTAGTACCAGATAAAGATTTTTTTTTTTTGCATCTGTCTCTTCTTAATAGTATGTGAATTCTGAATATTCATAACTGCTGCGTTGCGCGTCATGATCTTCAGGTTTTTTAGCAAATTTAGTTTTAAATTCTTAGGTAAAAATTTTTGTCTTTGACCCTGCTCTTGGGTGTATATATATAAATTGAGTTTCGAATTTATAGTTCAAAGCAGATTTGTCGGGGTCAGTTACGGGTCCGGATAGAGTCTGGTCGGGTGCGGGTCCGAAATGTTTGACCCGTTTCCAACTCTGCTTCGCATACTCAGGATGTCAGGCACTCTGAATCAGTGCCAGACGAATGGTAAGCACGTGTTATTTTTGTTCTTAAATGGCATGCATTACTACACTGAAGTCCCAAAAGTCAGGATCCTGTAGGATCTCAACTAGTCAGGCGAAGTGCAGCAGCTCGACGACGTGGCATCAATTCCACAATTGACAGGAAGACTTCTGGAGAGATGCTGAGCCATACCGTCTGAACAGTCGCCCACAGTTCCCTGGTATTTGTAGGTGCAGGATCTTGGGTGCGACTGGACCTTTCCACCACGTCCCATAAGTGCTCTATTGGATTCACGTCGAGTGAACATGGTGGCCACACAATCTGTCGGAACTGTCCAAAATGCTCCTCGAACCAATTCTGGACAACTTGGGCCCGATGACTTGGTGCATTGTCCGCTTGCAAAATCCCATCGTTGTTGGGGTACATGAAGTCATGAAGGGCTGCAAGTGGTCACCCAGCAGAGCAACAAAGCGATTGCCAGTTAATGAAAGACCAGAGGACCCAAAACGTGCCACGTAAATACAACCCACACATGTATGGAACCACCACCAGTTTGGTTGGTTGGTTGTTGGATTTTTATGGCGCAAGGGCCATATTTGGCCAAAGAGCGCCAGATACAAGACAATCAAACAAACAACCACCAGTTTGCACAGTGCCTTGTTGAAAGCTTGGGTCTATGGCTTCATGGGGTCTGCGCCACACCCGCACCCTACCATCAGCTCGTAACAACTGGTAGTGTGACTCATCGGACCACGTCACATGTTGCCAGTCTTCCAGGGTCCAATTACCGCATTCACGAGCCCAAGTGAGGCGCTGTGCCCAGTTTCGCGGTGTTAAAAAAGCACGCCCCCCGGTGGCGCAGTGGTCTAAGCGATGGCCTCTGATCATTCGTCCAAACGGGGTCCGGGTTCGAATCCCGGTGAGGCATGGATGTTGTGTTTGTCTTACGGCACTGGCTCTCTCTCTTCCCTGGAACCAGTGACCCTAAATTAGGGACGGGCGACTGCTTATAGCCCATTGAGTTGCTCACGGTGGTCGTTAAACCTCCAAACAAAAAATAAAAAAAAAAAAAAAAAGCACTCTGGTGGGTCTTTTGCTCCCATACCCTATGGACACTAAATTACGCTGCACTGACCTGATGGATATGTCTTTGTTACCTCCTGCATTGAATGTTCATGTTATCTGAGCCAGTGTCGCTTGACTGTCAGCATGAGATATTTAATACAGACATTTGACGTGGACTAGGAACATCAAACATAGGTCATCGCCGATTCCACGTTTATAAGTGGTGCAGTGGAAACATATCCGGCGCGTAACTGGAAGAGCTGGGTTCGATTCCAGGTGGCGGCCAATGAGAATTTTTCCGTGACTCACTTATGAACGTGGAAAGGGCGATGACCTCCGTTTGAAACATGGGATATCCTGGAGAGACGCCCCTTGTCACGGTCATTCAGCAACCGTGGTCGGCCACTGTGCTGTCCACGGTGGGTGGTAATGCCTTCAATAGGTATTCTCGGTACACACGTGACACTCTGGATCGAGGAATGTTCGCAGGACTTCGGAAATTGAATGCCCTATCCGTCTGGTTCCCACATGCCTCGTTCAAACTAGATAATTCACGTCGGCTTGCCATAATTCTACTGGCGGTTGTTCAACCTGACTCACGAGATTACACCTCGCAAGTGATAAAAGTATTTGCGTGCGCCTTTATGCGACAAGAGCGCCAGTTAAAGATTTGCATACTGCTCATAGCCCTTCAGTATATATGGAAACATCAGTGATTAAACTGCATATGTATATGCAGCCCGTGAAAATGTTGTTCGTGCCAAAATTTTGGAAATGTGCGTATAATAGAACACAGTGGGTCCGAAGGCGCAGAAAAAGTGTTTGCGCAAGTACATCCATGCCAGAAACTGGATAATATTTAAAAGTCGGGGTGTAGTTTTCTTACACATTTCTTGCCTTGTTGAAACCAAAACGAACAGGAGTTATCGTTTTTCGAGTTTGCACAAGACGGCAAACTCATTTAGGGAAATCTTCAAGGCAACAAATCTCTCTTTCGTAAACCTAACATACAAGGAATACGTCTCCCCACCCCCATACCTCGCTCAGTTCTTGTACTTATTTTTTTCGGAATTAATTTCGGGCAGATGAAATTCGATAAACTGTTTTGCTAAGTGGCGACAAAATTTGCTAGGGACTTGAATATTTAACAGGCATGTGTTGCAAGCAGTCTAAACATTCCTGCATGGTTCCACAGTGCTGCGAAAACAGTAATAGTTTCTGGGAAATGAAAAAAGCAGGGGGGGGATGGAAACCCATCTCGAAGGAAACGCGAGGTGAAAAATTGTGGTACGGTTCCCCGTGATTTGAATTTTACTTGGTATAGCACTACCATGTTCCTCCTTTGCAAGTGAGTGGAATTAATCAATATATGCAAATGAAATAGAGATTGACTTCGCACAGGGACTCCGAAGTATAGAATTTTACTCAACAAGCTAAAGGGGAAAAGTAGAAAGGAGGGAAGAGTGGAAGGAAAAAGCGCTCCTTTGGAAGAGCTACTCTGAGAGAGGGCAGTTCGAAATGCGATGGTAATGCGTCCGTCAAAGTCGCATGGGTTGAAAATCAGGAAAGAGGATGTGGAGGAGGATAGAGTGGTGGTGTTGAAATCCTGATAGTATCGCTCTAACACCACCTGTCCTCCGGCGCACAAGCATGGAAATAGGGCTTGGGGAGTGCCAACAGATTACCATTACACGAGCTCTCGCTCCGTTGGATATCGCCAAAGCACGCAGGATCTGACGGCCAATGAAATTTCGAGAAAAGGAAAATGTGGTGGTGGTGGTGGCTCTTTTGGGTTTGTCGTGAAAAATCTCCACCAGCAGTGTGGGAATTTGTTGCAACAACTTCGGTACAGCTGAGAGGTTTGAAAAATGAGAAGCAAATCAAATTCCCGAGCACCAAATCATACCACCGTGGCCGGAAGAAATGGGTGATTCTGAGGATCTCCCTCGAATCAAAATTCTCATTTCCCGAAGTTTGGATCCTTAACAAGTGACTGCCAAATTTTCGACGGTTCGGGAAAGACTGCCGCAGCCTCAAATTAGAAATCGCTTCCGAACAATGAATGGATTAATATTTCAGGGACCAAGAACATAAACCTAGACTTGTACTGAGACAAGCAGGCACAATGATACTGGTAAAAAAAAAAAAAAAATAGGTTATGTCCCCGTGGTCGAGTAGTCAGAGGCGCGGACTTATGGCTGGTCCCGCGTTCGAGACCCAGATGATGGTGTGTTTTTCTTCCCTTCCATAGAAACAGCGACTCTGCCTCATAGAATTAGATCTTCATAAGATATGTTAAAATTCAAACAACAAAAAAAAGCACACACTATATTGCCAAAAACATTCGGATATCTACCTGTAGAAGCAACAAATGTTAATTCAAGGTCGTACGTACATAGAGAGGACATCTCTCACTTTAATGAAGGCAATAATTATATTATAATTAATCTAAATCAGTTAAATTAATGTAAGCCCCAGTGAAAAAGTTAAATTTTGTAGTTCTGTGCAACTCTTCTGGTCGTGCTTTCTTCTGAATTCTTTCCTTCAATTTCTGTGCCCTACCCGAAAGAGCACAGAAACTGAATGAATTTAGAGCCTATATATTTGAAATATATGGAATTTTTTGAGTACGTATATTTGAATATATGTACTAAAAATGAGTACATATACTTCAAATTAGAAATACCAGGTATACTTACAATTGATTCCCTGTATGTACAAAAAATGAGATAAGTACTCGGAGCTATTATAAGCCCAGAATGTACTCAAAAACGAGTACATTTTGCTTATTTATAGGCACCAATTTTTAACAGTGTAGATGGCACTTAAACAAAATTTTGCCCTCTGCCTATACGCGGCAGCTCCTTGGTTATTCTACAGTATTAAGCAATGTGGATAGATTGCAAAGCTGCCAGATATTTCCAGAAGTCCGCCCGTCCGCCCGAAGCATATCAGGAGGAAACGAACTGATCAAAGAAAATGTGCGACTATACTATAGAAGAGATAGATATCCCTTCCCCACTCCCCAGTTGAGAAAAATGTGAGTTAATTGCACAGGAATACGAGACGTATGGAAGAAAATATATTTTTCTTTTAATTCCTAAACGGTTAGTCATAATTTCGGGCTCGTTCTGGCTCTGGCTCCCCCCCCCCCCCACACACACAAGTAGAACCCTCTTATAACAAGCTCGTACATAGCGAGATCCCGGATATAACGAGCAAACCAGGAACTTTTCTCTGGTACAATGTTAATTCAAATATAATTTAATCATTTTTAACCAACAAAATTTAATGAAATCCCCGGATTTAAAGAGGGGGAGAAAAGCTAAGAACATCACTTTTAATAAATGAAGTAATAAAGATTAATGAAATTCCATATTTAACGGACCAAGGAAAATCTGTGCGCTGCCCTGCAATGAATAAATAGCAATGGTGGCACACAGGACGAAATTGCAACAGTGCAGGGAAATCTTAGTGCGGCAGTTAAAGAATGCTGATAGAAAAGCAATGGGTGGGGAGTTCATCAAATGCTCAACAAGTATGTGATTTGTTTAAGACACCCTTTCCTCCATCCACTCTAAGAGGCTATGCCTTGGTAATATGGCTTTTGAAAAATGTACCTACATGATGTCTGCTTCGAGATTCGCTTCTATTACTTATTCAGGTAACGTTCGAGACTGCCACGGAAAAGTCTCAGGATCGATCCCAGGCAGGTACGAAAGCTCGAACCACTAAATATCCACCGTGTATCGGATGGGCACAATAAGTCGTCGGACGCCGGCCCCCTGTTACAAACATGGGCTTCTACCTCGCCTCCGTGGGACTTTCCTGTCGGGTACTCTAGCCCAAATCCCCAAGATTCCTACTTCTAAGGGTTGTTCAGGAATTGGGGTCAGACACTCCTTTCCTAATATCATCTGCATAAATCTCTACACCTCCTGTCTGGCACTTTAGCCCAAATCTTCTAGGGCGCTTCTTCCTTCCAAGGGTTGTTTAAGATCAGGGATCAGAAACTCCTTTCCTACAATCCTCTGCCAAAATTTCTCTCAAACAGGCTTTAACTCCTTCGCAATATCAACGTTTAGCAGTCCACTAGCAATCTTTCTACAACTCCACACAATCCACATTCAACGTTGTTATTTTATTCTGCTGCGACTTACTGTCAGTGTTACTAAATTTTAAAAATTGTTTCGGGAATTAATGTGCCTTTCAACTATAAAATGTTTAACCGAGGAGTAACAGAATTTACGTAAGAACACAAAGTCAAAAGGAAGGTTATTTAGAGGTATACGTCAAACAATCTCGTACATATCTTACAGTGTTGCATGGAACATAGTTCTGCTGACAAGGTAAAAATAAAAAACAGCGGTTTTTATCAATGTACTGCCACAGTGCAGTACGTTGATAAAAACCGCTGTTTTATTGTTTTATTTTGTCAGCAGAACTATGTTCCATGCTACACTGTAAGATATGTACGAGATTCTATCCCGGTAACGTTGACCTGTGATGGACGATGACACACGTACCAGGGGTCCCATTTCAGTCCACGTAAACAGTCCCCAGACGAGAATGCCACCCTCACCAGCTTGAAGAGTACCCTGCTGGCAAGAAGGATCCATCGTTTCATGTGGTTTACGCCGTACTCGTATCTTGCCATCCGCATATACCAATGTGAATCTCGACTCATCATTCCAGGCAACATTTTTCCACATGTCTAGGGTCCAGTGGCGATGTTCCCGCGCCCATGCTAATCTTTGCACCCTGTGATGTGCGGTCAACAGCGGTACCACCGTGGGACGATGACTTCTGTACCCCATTGCAAGGAGATGGTTCTGGATGATGTGGCTGCTTACACGTTTTTGCGCACCAGCGTTAAATTGCCGAGTGATTTCTTGCACTGTGGCCCGTCTATTCGCTGTTACAATGCGAGCTAGCCGATGATGACCCCGCTCATCCACACGTTGTTGTTCACGGCAGTTGGCCCTTGCAGGGATGGTTTTACCGGATTCGATGTACTCGCGGTGCACCCGTGACACAGTGGCTCGTGAAAATCCCAGTGACTGCAGACTTCCGAGATGGAGTGACCCATTCGTCGGGCCCCGACAATTTGCCCACGATCAAATGCGCTTAGATCCTTCGTCTTACCCATACTGTGTCCGACTCTTACTGATTCCCGTCGCATCACTCCTTATATTGTCGGATCGCTGCATACGTCATGTCGTTTCCGTTTACAGGGCCGCCCACAGCGCCACATTTGCATAACGCCAGGTGTTTCTAATTTAATTACTCTTCAGTGTATATACAGTATATTATATATATATATATATATATACAGGGTGCATAGGAAAGTCCCTTTAGCCTGGAATAACTTGCGAACGGAGAGAGGTACAGTTATGCAAGTGAGATAACAGTATAGTAAAGAGACTACGCCCGATCGAATGCAACCAATAGCAGCGCCCCTAGTAGCGAAATCCGGAAGTTAGCTATTGCAAATCGAAAACGAAAATAGAAAGGGCAAAATTTCCAATTACAAAGTTGTAGAGCATCAATTAATTAGTACAAAACGATATTTGTTTCACACGGGTCAGATAAATTGTCGCCTGAATTCCCTAAAATGTCCGAAATCGATGCGCGACCTTTTGTGTGAATGTTTGAAGGGAACAGGCATAGTTATGAGCAAATACACACAATTTATTTCATAAATGCGTACATATGTCAATACAGTTTGATGACGTCAGACAAAACAAAAACAAAAAAGGCAAACTGGGGCACAGTGATAAAAAGTTAATGCCGAGTACGTTCGAAGAGTTCGCCATTGCCCACGATACACATGTATTCGTGAAAGTAACTCTGCATGCACGTTCCTCAGCATGGAAGGTGCCACACCATTACAAGCATCTGTAACACGACGACGTAGATCCAGCAATTTGTAGGCGCTGTTGCATACACCGATCCAGCAATTTGTAGTCGCTGTTGCAAATATTTTTTACGTAACCCCAGAAATCCAAGCTTGCCATTCTCACACAGCGTACGTATAGACCTAAACTTCTGATCAGGGTACATCCTGCTACTGGTTTTTATATCATAAATACGGTAAAACGTCACATTCAGGAGTGGCTACAGCACTATAGATCATATCATCCATGTACTGAGAGAACTAATTGAAAGAACAAGAGAATATGAACTCCCATTATGCATGGCTTTTATTGACTATGAAAAGGCCTTCGATTCCGTGAAACCATCAGCAGTAACAATGGCTTAAAAATCCTGCGGTATTGAAGATGCATACATTAGCATTATTAATAACATCTCAGAAAATGCAAGTGCAAAGGCTCGGATATTTGAAGATACAGCACAAATAAGAATTGGAAAGGGAGTGAGACAAGGTGACACCATATCTCCCAAGCTCTTTAACGCCCATTGCAAAATGTGTTTCAATCATTGAACTGGGAAAATAAAGGGATAAAGAATAATGAAGATTACTTAACTCACCTTCGTTTTGCTGATGACGTAGTCATCTTTGCAACTACCCCTTCAGAGCTGCAGAGTATGATCCAAGAACTTGCTGACAAGAGTAAAGAAGTCGGATTAAAAAGGAACTTTCAGAAGACAAAAGTGATGTACAAGGCTTTTACAAGAAACGAAGATTTATCAATTGATGGAGAAAAGCTTGAGACAATCGATGCCTACATTTATCTTGGGCAGCAGATATCCAGTGAGGGTCACATTGATGAAGAAATTAATCGGTGTATAAAACTTGGATGGAGAGCTTTAAAAAGAAACAGTACTTACAATTTTTAAGAACAGTATGCCATTATGTCTCAAAAGAAAAATGTTTAATCAATGCATCCTGCCAGTGCTTACGTATGGAGCAGAGACATGGACCTTAACTAAAAAAAGACATACAAAGACTGCAAACAACTCAAAGCAGCATGGTGAGATGCATGCTTGCTGTAACCAGGAAAGATAAGAAGAAGAACTTGTGGATAAGGAAAATGACAGGAGTGGACGACATCGTGACCAGAGTGAAATCACTGAAATGGCAATGGGCTGGACATGTTGCCAGAAGAACGGACCACCGATGGACAACCGAAATCTTAGACTGGATTCCGAGAGACAGAAAAAGACCCAGAAGAAGACCCCATGGGAGATGGAAGGATGAAATTCGAAAGTATGCTGGAGTGACATGGAGGAGACAGGCCCAAGACAGACAATTGTGGAAGAAACTTGGGGAGACTTTCATCCAGCAGTGGATTGATGAGATATATATATATATACCAACTACAAGAAGAAGCTATTTCAACAGGAGCTAGAAATAGAAAAAAACACCAATGCAAACGAGCAGAAGAAGAAGGTTATATATATATATATATATATATCTTGAACTCCTTCTTCAAGAAAAAGCCACACAGGAAATGGACATGGAGACATCCAAATGGGACGACAAGTGAAATTGATTTTATTATGTGTAACAAAAAATTCGTCATAGAAGACTGCAGTGTGCTAAACAAGTTCAACACAGGTAGTGACCATAGATTGGTGAGATGTAAGATGCACCTCAACACTAAACTCGAACGTGGCAAGCTCATAAGACAAACAAAATCTATTGACATAACCAACCTTAAAAAACACCATAATACCTTCAAGTTAGAACTGAAGAACAGGTTCTCTGCTTTAGAAGGCCTAACATCGGAAGAAGTGGACATCTCTGAAGTTAACAGAAAAGTAACCAAAGCTCTTATGGAAACAGCAACAAAATTAGCTGGGTCTAAGAACAAGTTGCATGTGAACAAATTATCAGGAAAACCAAAATGTTGATGCAAAAAAAGAAGAGAGATGAGGACAACTAAAGAAGATGTGACTTCCAAAGTGGAATATATAGAGCTATGCAAGACAGTAAGAAAAAGTATCACTGAAGACGTAAGAAAATTCAACTGTGAACTAGTGAGGAAAGCAGTTGAAAACAACCAAAGCCTAAAGATAGCAAAGGGACATCTCAGTAAGGGAAGAAAACAGATTATGGCACTGAGAAAAGAAGATGGTTCTGTAACAAGAAATAGAGGCGAAATTTTGACAAGAGTGAAAGATTTCTACTCCAAATTATATGAAAGGGATGATATATGCACTCCAGACATCATGAAAGATACCAGTACCAGAGTTCCTCCAGTCCTTCCAGCAGAAGTTGCACATGCAATCAAGAACATGAAGCGGGGAAAAGCTCCAGGAGAAGATGGAATTACTGTAGACATCATACAAGAAGCAAGTGGAGAAATCGAAACAGTACTCGCCCAAATTTTCACTCGATGCCTTAATGAAGGAAAGATTCCTGAGGATTGGAACACCGCTACAATGATCCTGCTACATAAGAAAGGTGACATTGAGGATCTCGGAAACTACAGACCTATCAGCCTCCTATCAGTAGTTTATAAAATCTTCACTAAAGTTCTTTCACACCGCTTCTTGAAGGTAACACTGGACATGGCTCAACCGAGAGAACAAGCTGGATTCAGGAGTGGCTACAGCACAATAGATCATATCCACGTACTGAGAGAACTAATTGAAAGAGCGAGGGAATATGAACTTCCATTGTGCATGGCTTTTATCGATTATGAAAAAGCCTTTGATTCGGTGAAACCATCAGCAGTTACAATGGCTCTTGAAAACCTGGTGGTATTGAAGATGCATACATTAATATTATTAATAACATCTATGAAAATGCAAGTGCAAAGATTAGGCTGTTTGAAAATACAACACACGTAAAAATTGGAAAGGGAGTGAGACAAGGTGACACCATATCTCCGAAGCTCTTTAATGCCACATTGGAGGGTGTTTTTCAGTCGCTGAGCTGGGAAAACAAGGGGATAAAGATTAATGGAGATTATCTAACCCACCTTCGTTTTGCTGATGACGTAGTCATTTTTGCAACTACCCCATCAGAGCTGCAGAGTATGATCCAGGAACTTGCTGACAAGAGTAAAGAAGTGGGATTAAAAATGAACTTTCAGAAGACAAAAGTGATGTTCAATGCTTTTACAAGAAATGAAGATTTATCGATTGATGGAGAAAGGCTGGAGATAACAGACACGTACGTTTATCTTGGACAGCAGATATCAAGTGAGGGTCACATTGATGAAGAAATTAATCGGCGTACAAAACTTGCCTGGAGAGCTTTTGGAAGAAACAGCATAATTTTCAAGAGCAATATGCCATTATGTCTTAAAAGAAAAGTGTTTGATCAATGCATCCTTCCAGTGCTTACGTATGGTGCAGAGACGTGGACCTTAACTAAAAGAGACATACAAAGGCTGCAGACAACTCAAAGAGGCATGGAGAGGTGCATGCTTGGTGTAACCAGGAGAGATAAGAAGAGGAACTCGTGGATCCGAAAAATGACAAGAGTGGAAGACATCATGATCAGAGTTAAATCCCTGAAATGGCAATGGGCTGGACATACTGCCAGAAGGACAGATCATCGATGGACGGCCGAAATTTTAGATTGGATTCCAAGGGACAGGAAAAGACCCAGAAGAAGACCACATGGGAGATGGGTGGATGAAATTCGAAAGTATGCAGGGGTCACATGGAGGAGACTGGCACAAGACAGACCGTTGTGGAAGAAACTTGGGGAGACCTTCGTCCAGCAGTGGATTGATAATGGTTGACAATGATGATGATGATGATGATATATATATAAGACAAACAAAATCTCATAAGACAAACAAAATGTATTGACATAACCAACCTTAAAAAACACCAAAATACTTTCAAGTTGGAACTGAAGAACAGATTCTCTGCTTTAGAAGGCCTAACATCGGAAGAAGTGGATATTTCGGAAGTTAACAGGAAAGTAACCAAAGCTCTTATGGAAACAGCAACAAAATTAGCTGGGTCTAAGAACAAGTTGCATGTGAACAAATTATCAGAAAAAACCAAAATGTTGATGCAAAAAAAGAAGAGAGATGAGGACAACTAAAGAAGATGTGACTTCCAAAGTGGAATATATAGAGCTATGCAAGACAGCACGAAAAAGTATCACTGAAGACGTAAGGAAATTCAACTGTGAGCTAGTGAGGAAAGCAATTGAAAACAACCAAAGCCTAAAGATAGCAAAGGGACATTTCAGTAAGGGAAGAAAACAGATTATGGCTCTGAGAAAAGAAGATGGTTCTATAACAAGAAATAGAGGCGAAATTTTGACAAGAGTGAAAGATTTCTACTCCAAATTATATGAAAGGGATGATACATGTACTCCAGACACCATGAAAGGTACCAGTACCAGAGTTCTTCCAGTCCTTCCAGCAGAAGTTGCACATGCAATCAAGAACATGAAGAGGGGAAAAGCTCCAGGAGAAGATGGAATTACTGTAGACATCATACAAGAAGCAAGTGGAGAAATCGAAACAGTACTCGCCCAAATTTTCACTCGATGCCTTAATGAAGGGAAAATTCCTGAGGATTGGAACAATGCTACAATGATCCTGCTACATAAAAAAGGTGACATTGAGGATCTCAGGAACTACAGACCTATCAGCCTCCTATCAGTGGTTTATAAAATCTTCACTAAAGTTCTTTCACACCGCTTGAAGGTAACACTGGACATGACTCAACCGAGAGAACAAGCTGGATTCAGGAGTGGCTACAGCACAATAGATCATATCCACGTACTGAGAGAACTAATTGAAAGAGCGAGGGAATATGAACTTCCATTGTGCATGGCTTTTATCGATTATGAAAAAGCTTTTGATTCGGTGAAACCATCAGCAGTTACCACGGCTCTGAAATCCTGCGGTATTGAAGATGCATACATTAATATTATTAATAACATCTATGAAAATGCAAGTGCAAAGATTCGGCTGTTTGAAAATACAACACACATAAAAATTGGAAAGGGAGTGAGACAAGGTGACACCATATCTCCGAAGCTCTTTAATGCCACATTGGAAAATGTCTTTCAATCACTGAACTGGGAAAACAAAGGGATAAAGATTAATGGAGATTATCTAACCCACCTTCGTTTTGCTGATGACGTAGTCATGTTTGCAACTACCCCATCAGAGCTGCAGAGTATGATCCAGGAACTTGCTGACAAGAGTAAAGAAGTGGGATTAAAAATGAACTTTCAGAAGACAAAAGTGATGTTCAATGCTTTTACAAGAAATGAAGATTTATCGATTGATGGAGAAAAACTGGAGATAACAGATACGTATGTTTATCTTGGACAGCAGATATCAAGTGAGGGTCACATTGATGAAGAAATTAATCGGCGTACAAAACTTGCCTGGAGAGCTTTTGGAAGAAACAGCATAATTTTCAAGAGCAATATGCCATTATGTCTTAAAAGAAAAGTGTTTGATCAATGCATCCTTCCAGTGCTTACGTATGGTGCAGAGACGTGGACCTTAACTAAAAGAGACATACAAAGGCTGCAGACAACTCAAAGCAGCATGGAGAGGTGCATGCTTGGTATAACCAGGAGAGATAAGAAGAGGAACTCGTGGATCCGAAAAATGACGAGAGTGGAAGACATCATGATCAGAGTTAAATCCCTGAAATGGCAATGGGCTGGACATACTGCCAGAAGGACAGACCATAGATGGACAGCCGAAATTTTAGATTGGATTCCAAGGGACAGGAAAAGACCCAGAAAAAGACCACATGGGAGATGGGTGGATGAAATTCGTAAATATGCGGGAGTGACATGGAGGAGACTGGCACAAGACAGACCGTTGTGGAGGAAACTTGGGGAGACCTTCGTCCAGCAGTGGATTGATAATGGTTGACGATGATGATGATGATGATGATGATATATATATTATTTCGCTCAACAAAATTCAGGACACACATGAATTAGGAAAAACATAAATTAAGGAACACGCGAATCAATGCAAAGGAGAATTAGAGCAAACTTTATACAGGAAACGTTTTTGAGGGAAATTTTGTTACGGACAACCGTGTTTAGGGGAGACGTGAATTAGGGGCAACGAGATTTATGGGCAACGAGATTTAGGGGAAATGGGAAATCGTGGAAACGCGATTGGGGTAAATGTGAATTAGGGGGGGCGTGAATTAGTGGAAATGGGAATTCGGGTAAAAGCGAATTTGGGGAAACGCGATTGAGGTAAACGTGTTTAGGGCAAACGAGATTTAGGGGAAACGTGAATTAGGGGCAACGAGATTTATGAGCAACGAGATTTAGGGGAAATGGGAAATCGGGGAAACGCGATTGGGGTAAATGTGAATTAGGGGGGGCGTGAATTAGTGGAAATGGGAATTCGGGTAAAAGCGAATTTGGGGAAACGCGATTGAGGTAAACGTGTTTAGGGCAAACGAGATTTAGGGAAACGAAATTTAGGGGAAACGAGGTTAGGGCAAATGGAATTAAGGAAAATGGGAATTCGGGGAAACGCGACTGGGGTAAACGTGATTAGGGCAAACGTGATTAGGGCAAACGGGACTTAGGGGAAACGCATGTTCACCGTTCAAGATTGTCTCTTCAAGAAATTCAGTGGAATAAGTGTTTTTTTTTTTTTTTTTGGTTGGAGGTTTAACGACCACCGTGAGCAACTCAATGGGCTATAAGCAGTCGCCCGTCCCTAATTTAGGGTCACTGGTTCCAGGGAAGGGAGAGAGCCAGTGCCGTAAGACAAACACAACATCCATGCCTCACCGGGATTCGAACCCGGACCCCTTACGGACGAACGATCAGAGGCCAGCGCCTTAGACCACTGCGCCACCGGGGCGGCTTGGAATAAGTGTAACTTGATCCTTTTTTCTTTTTTATCATTGTGGGTTGGCCATATTTTTGTTGAACACCCGTTTCCATTAAACAGTTTCCCTACCACCCCACAATGAAAAAAAAGAACAAAGTATTTAGTTACACTTATTCCACTGAATTTCTTGAAGAGACAATCTTGAACATATCAGTTTCTCGGTACCAATAAAACAACGACCATTTTTTCTTCACAATTTTCTATTTCGCAACAATTGGACGCACTTCAATGGTTCACCGATCACTTTTTTATGGGGATGAAGGGCAAATGGTTTCGGAGGAAACTCAATTCTTTTCTTTTCTTTTTTCTTTCCATTCAATTTTTGGCTTGGAATTCTCCTGCTACAAGGGCTCATGATGCTATTGTAAAAGGCTACAGTTTAAAGTTCTTATAGTTTTAGCTCCACGTTTTCGCTTTCCTTCTAGCCTTTCCCCTGAAACTTCCTGCCTTTTTCAACATTCCACTAAGAAACTATATTAAGCGTGCTATATATAGATATTTCTGATTAACATGAAAGAAAAAAACAGGAAGAGCATAAAGTATATAATACATGAAACCATTTCTTACTCAATTTTCTTTTGCTGTCCTTGTCTGCAAAATATCTCACGAATTCAATTTCAATGGGTATGAAATTTAAATCTTACTGGTTTTACGATATTCCTGTAGAAAATATAACGAACGCCGTAGGCACCTTTGATTACATTTTAAAATAAGTAAAAGAAAAGAACATAAACGAAACCATTTGTCTCAGAGACTAATTTCACTATCCTCAACGATAAAAAAGAATTCATTTTTCGATACGTATGCAATTATTCTTATTATGATAACGACATAGGAAGCATGAGCTCGCTTATTTTATTTTATTTTTATTCTTTTTATGTAAACGCAAAGGGGTGGTCCTACATCACGATAACGCCAGACCTCATGCTGCTTTAATCTCTCGTCAAAAATTACTGGACTTTGGTTGGGAAGTGTTACCTCACCCGCCGTATTCCCCTGACCTGGCACCTACGGACCATCACAGTTTTTGATCGTTACAAAACGCCTTCGCTCTCCAAACCTTCGATGATGTGGACGATGTGAAAACGGTATTACATGACTTTTTTTGCTCTAAAATACAGGAGTTTTTCCGGCGTGGGATTCACCTTCTCATAGACAGATGGCAAGAGGTCATACAGAATGATGGTAATTATGTGAAATTCTAGGTACGTTATTTTTTGTGTTCTCCTCCTTTCTTCGTAGACTACAAAAGCGGGTAGAATTTATGCACACAGCCAATAAATTAGTAACGGACAACTCTTAAAAGCTTTCGATGCTCATGGACATCGTTAAACACACACAAAAAAAAAAAAAAAAAAAAAAAAAGACAAACATCGGCATTAATTTTAAAGAAAGGAGCGATATGGTGTTTAATGAAGAAAGCCCTCCCGCCCCGGTGGCTCAGTGATCTAAGCGATGGCCTCTGATCATTCGTCCGAAAGGGGTCCGGGTTTGAATCTCGGTGAGGCATTGTAACGTACCAGGAGATGTGACGTACCTGCCAGAAGGACGCACACGACATAAAGGCAGATAGGAATCAGAATAAAACGTCTGCGTAGCTCAATTGGTAGAGCAACTTATTCCGGAATGAGGGGATCCGGGTTCGAATCCTGGCGTGGACAGAAATGACGGAGAAATTTACTTCGTTATAGCATGGATGTTGTGTTTATCTTACTGCACTGGCTCTCTCTCTCTCTCCTGAAACCACCTACCCTAAATTAGGAACGGGCGACTGCTTATAGCTCATTGAGTTGCTCACGGTGGTCGTTAAACCTCCAATGAGAGAAAAAAAAAAAAAACAAGAAAGCCCTGAAAACTATTAGAAGAACGAAAATAAAAATATTTCATAATAGGAGAGATTATATTCAGAGAAGAGCTAGGTGAATTTAATTCGTCAAACAGGAAATTAATTTTTACGCTGTAGCACTAGCGATCCATACAAAAATTTCAAGGATTTTCCATAGCTTGTGAAAATAGGATCGCTTGCATGGAACTATCCACAATGCTGCCCTACCTCTTGCTACTTAATCATCACCATCATCATTTCAATCATTACCTATCCACTGCTGGATGAAGGTCTCAAGTTTCTTCAACATCGGTCCAGTTTCCTCCATCTATCCATCACCCACGTGGTCTTCTTCTGGAGTTTTCCTGTCCCTTGGAATCTAATCTGGAAATTCGGTTGTTCATCGGTGGTCCGTTCACCTGGCAATATGTCCATTGTCCAGCCAATTTTCATTTCAGGTTTATATTCTAAACCATGAAGTCTACCACTCTTGACATTTTCCTTATCCACGAGTTCTTCTTTTCATCGTTCTTGCTTATACCAATCAGAGATGGAAACGGGTCAACGGGTCAACGAGTAGACAATATCTTGCGGGTCAAACGGGTCGGGTCAAGATGTTCCTGACCCGATTTCGACCCTGGTTTTAATTCAGTTTTATTTTTGAAAATAAAATAAAAATATTTCAAAGAACACTTTTGAAGTATTTAAAATAATACTTCACAACTGCAGAGTATGATCCAGGAACTTTCTGACAAGAGTAAAGAAATGGGATTAAAAATGAACTTTCAGAAGACAAATTGAAGTACAATGCTTTTACAAGAAATGAAGATTTATCAATTGATGAGGAAAAGCTGGAGAACCCCAATTCCTACATTTACCTTGGGCAGCAGATATCAGGCGAAGGTTACATTGATCAAGAAATTAATTGATGTAAAAAACTTTGTTGGAGAGCTTTTGAAAGAAACAGTACAATTTTTAAGAGCAACGTGCCATTATGTCTTAAAAGAAAAGTGTTTAATCAATGCATCCTTCCAGTGGATGCGTACGGAGCAGAGACGTGGACCTTGACTAAAAAAAGACATACAAAGGCTGCAGACAACTCAAAGCAGCCTGGAGAGGTGCATGCTTGGTGTAACCAGGAGAGACAAGAAGAGGAACTCGTGGATCAGAAAAATGACAAGAGTGGAAGACATCATGATCAGAGAAAAATCCCTGAAATGGCAATGGGCTGGACATACTGCCAGAAAGACGGACCATCGATGGACAATCAAAATTTTAGACTGGATTATAAGGGACAGGAAAAGATCCAGAAGAAGACTACGTGGGAGATGGGTGAATGGAGGAGACTTCCAAGACAGTGTGTTGTTGAAGAAACCTGGGGAGAACTTCCTCCAGCAGTGGATTGATAATGTTTGATTGAATGATTATGATGATTGTGAAGTCGTTCTACCTAGGAATGGTCATCATTTCTGGAGATGTGGAGCGCAATGGTTCAAATGCAGTCACGACGACACTCGGCATTGCTATTTGGTACACTTTATTTCTACCCACCACACACAGCTTACACGCGAACAACATCAAGAAACATTAAATACAATCAATTAATAAGGTACATCGTAAACACTTCTATTTCCAGCGGTCCCCACTCGTTCGTACGTCCCATTCGCACACAAGTTACGATTGCTACTGCGTAGTTCAACTTCCTTCTTTTTCTCTTTACGCTTCTCTGGCGTTCCTGCAGATGGCGTGCTGGCTGCTCTCATGGAACTCACCAGCGGTGGTGACCTTCAGCACTTCACAATGATGATGATATATTCGAATTTATAGGGCAAAGCAGATTTTCCCGGGTCGGGTAGGGTCTAATTATATGCCGGCCGGGTACGGGTTGGGTCCACTTATGTGACGACCTAGTCCGGGTCCAAAGGTTTTGATCCGTTTCCAACTCTGACACCAAGCATGCATCACTCCATGCCTCTTTCAGTTGCCTGCAGTCTTTGTACGCTTTTTTTAGTTAAGGTCCCCGTCTATGCTCCCTACGTAAGCACTGGAAGGGTACATTGATTAAACACTACTGTTTTAAGACATAATGGCATATTGCTCTTAAAAATTGTACTGTTTCTTCCAAAAGCTCTCCAACCAAGTTTTATACGTCGATTAATTTCTTGATCAATGTGACCCTTGCTTTATATCTGCTGCCCAAGGTAAATGTAGGAATTGGTTATATCTCCTGCTTTTCCCCATCAATTGATAAATCTTCATTCCTTGTAAAAGCATTGTACATCAGTTTTGTCTTCGGAAAGTTCATTTTTAATATTTCTTAACCCTTCTCAGCAAGTTCCTGGATAATACTCTGCAGCTCTGAAGTATTTCAAAGACTTCTGAACAGTTCTTTAAAATATTTGTTTTCTTTTCAAAAATAAAACGGAAATAAAACATAGTCGAAATCGGGTCTGAAACACCTTGACCCGACCCGTTTGACCCGTAAGAAATTGTCGACTCAGTGACCACCATCTCTGATTCACAGTTTTCTTATTTTCTCTGAATCAGTGGTGGAAAGAGGCGAGAACGGTGGTGAACGGCGTTCCCTTAAGAAACTATTAAGGGGAACGATATTCCCCTAAATAAAATAATTGTGAACAAAAAGCGCATAGAAATTCGAAATAAAAAAAAGTTAAAAAACAAATGTGCTGCTGAACTATTATACATTAAAGGAAATTCGGGATCGCTGTTTATTTACTTCTCTGAATTCTATTCGTTAATTTGTTCAAGTTTTTTATGTTTTAAAATTTTCACTCTCTGATTTTAGTTTTCAAAGCTTTTGAACCAAGACAATAAATTTTGTCCTTCGCACTCCTATAGCTAATGACTCGTACAGAATGCCCTCGCATTGGACTGTTTTGATTTCGTATCGTCCTGTAGGTTATCCCGCAGGGCGAAATCTTGAACTAGTAACAGTGTTGCACGCTAGCTTTATAATAACGAAATCAAATTTATTGATAGTGACAATTCGGTACATAGCAGCTGAACAAGGCCGCGCTGACTTCCGGGGGAAGACGGCATTCTCTAATTGTTTAGATTGGTGTCTGACATCAGCAGTTTCTTTGGTAACTTAAACTTTGAAAGGAACACGCTCTGAAGTGTTCCTTTGTTAGTCTAAGTTCTCCGTGTGTGCAGTTCTTGTCGTTTTGATGTCGCATTATGTCAATGAACTGAACAATTACTATGTACATTTAGGTAAGAAAACTGCTAGTGAATTTCAACTGTTTTTCAAGGACGCAATTAAGAAAACGGAACTCCTTCCGCTGACGCGTAACTTGTGCTTTGTTATATTGGGTCGTTTCATAATTATTGGCCGATGCCGACAAGGCGAATTTGCATAGCCGGTTACGAGGGACGCCTCGTAGGAGGAATTTTTTTTTTTTTTTTTTTGATTGAAGGTTTAACGACCACCGTGAGCAACTCAATGGGCTATAAGCAGTCGCCCGTCCCTAATTTAGAGTCACTGGTTCCAGGGAAGGGAGAGAGCCAGTGCCATAAGACAAACACAACAGCAATGCCTGACCGGGATTCGAACCCGGACCCCTTACGGACGAATGATCAGAGGCCAGCGCCTTAGACCACTGCGCCACCGGGGCGGCAGTAGGAGGAACTACCAAACGCCCGTGCAAATTGAATCGGTTCAGTCCACGTGTATAAAACGGTATTTCAGACAGATCTCAGCATTTGGGGACGTGATGGAGCAACCCGACGTGAGATCAGTGATTTTGCACGAATTCAAACTTGGCCGGAATGTGTCCGAAACGGTCGCAAATGTCAATAGAGCGTGGGTTGTCGGAAGGACGAGTGACAGAACTGCCCGTAGACTGTTTTCCAAGTTCTATGCCGGTGATGTTGCCAACGGCCATAAGCCAAGAGCCGGTCGTCCGGTCCTGTGGAACACTGTACATTTAAGGCGGAAATTGGAAGAAAACCCAACGTCCACAGTACATGAGCTCAGTGCCGAACTTGTCGTATCATCAATGACAGTTTCCAGACAACTGGCAGCTATGGGCAAGGTTAAAAACTGGATACCTGGGTTCCACGCGAACTCACTGAACAGCAGCAGATACGGCGTCTGGATAGATGCATTGCCCTCCAAAAACGTGAGGCTAGGCTAGTGCTCCCTTTTTTTTTTTTTTTTTTTGATTGAAGGTTTAACGACCACCGTGAGCAACTCAATGGGCTATAAGCAGTCGCCCGTCCCTAATTTAGGGTCACTGGTTCTAGGCAAGGGAGTTAGCCAGTGCCGTAAGACAAACACAACATCCATGCCTCACCGGGATTCGAACCCGGACCCCGTTCGGACGAATGATCAGAGAGGCCAGCGCTTAGACCACTGCGCCACCGGGGCGGCGCTCCCTTTCTGCATCGGATCCTTACGGTTGATGAAAAATAGGTGCTTTATGACAAAAGGAAGCGAACAGCGCGGTGGCTCGATAAAGGGGAACCACCCAAACACAAGTCCAAACCTGAGTTGCACCCACAGAAGGTTCTGATCTCTGTGTGGTGGACTACCAAGACTGTGGTTCATTATGAGTTTTTGCCGCGAGGTCAAACAATCACAACGGACGTGTGCTGCCGTCAGCCGAACGAATGTCACCAGAAATTATGCAGCAAACAACCATCGCTCGCCAATCGTTTGGGTCCCATACTGTTTCAGGACGGCGCACGACCGCATGTGTCTATTGGAAGCATGCGGAAAATCAACGGCTTGGCGTACGAGGTCCTCTCTCACCCTGTTTATTTACTTTACTTTGCCCCTTCAGACATTCACATGTTTCGCCATTTTGGACCACTTCTTGAGTGGCAAACGGTTCGCTAACAAGGATGCTGTGATTTCCGCTGTTAGCGATTCCTCGGACCACTGTGATGCCAGTTTCTGCCACCGTTGGCATTTTTGTACTGAAAACACGTTGGGCACAGTGTATTGCTACAGACGGCAGAAATTTTTCGGAATAAAATGCATTTCGTCGTCTGTTACTGCTGTTTGTTTCTTTGTGTCCGAAGCGGCCAATAATTATGAAACGACCCAATATAAACATTTTTTAGGTGAATTTCAAGTTTTTTATGGTTCATTTTTATTAATTAAAGTAATTTTTACTTTTCTATTTATGTAAGCACACAAGCACATAAAATGCGTGCGCATATGTGTTGAAATACTGTATATTGTTTTTTTTTTCAATAGAAACACAAATTTATTTCTGTATTTCAAATGTTGTGCTCTTTCACTGAATTAATATATATCATCATCATGTCAACCATTATCAATCCAGACTGCTGGACGAAGGTCTCCCCAAGTTTCCTCCACAACGGTCTGTCTTGTGCCAGTCTCCTCCATGTCGCTCCCGCATACTTTCGAATTTCATCCACCCATCTCCCATGTGGTCTTCTTCTGGATCTTTTCCTGTCCCTTGGAATCCAATCTAAAATTTCGGCTGTCCATCGATGGTCTGTCCTTCTGGCAGTATGCCCAGTCCATTGCCTTTTCAGGGATTTAACTCTGATCATGATGTCTTCCACTCTTGTCATTTTTCGGATCCACGAGTTCCTCTTCTTATCACTCCTGGTTACACCAAGCATGCACCTCTCCGTGCTGCTTCAAGTTGTCTGCAGCCTTTGTATGTCTCTTTTAGTTAAGGTCCACGTCTCTGCACCATACGTTAGCACTGGAACGATGCATTGATCAAACACTTTTCTTTTAAGACATAATGGCATATTGCTCTTGAAAACTATGCTCTTTCTTCCAAAAGCTCTCCAGGCAAGTTTTGTACGCCGATTAATTTCTTCGTCAATGTGACCCTCACTTGATATCTGCTGTCCAAGATAAACGTACGTGTCTGTTATCTCCAGCTTTTCTCATCAATCGATAAATCTTCATTTCGTGTAAAAGCATTAAACATCACTTTTGTCTTCATAAAGTTCATTTTTAATCCCACTTCTTTACTCTTGTCAGCAAGTTCCTGGATCATACTCTGCAGCTCTGATGGGGTAGTTGCAAAAATGACTATGTCATCAGCAAAACGAAGGTGGGTTAGATAATCTCCATTAATCTTTATCCCTTTGTTTTCCCAGTTTATTGATTTAAAGACATTTTCCAATGTGGCGTTAAAGAGCTTCTCAGATATGGTGTCACCTTGTATCACTCTATTTCCAATTTTTATGTGTGTTGTATTTTCAAACAGCCGAATCTTTGCACTTGCATTTTCATAGATGTTATTAATAATATTAATGTATGCATCTTCAATACCGCAGGATTTCAGAGCCATTGTAACTGCTGATGGTTTCACCGAATCAAAGGCTTTTTCATAATCGATAAAAGCAATGCACAATGGAAGTTCATATTCCCTCGCTCTTTCAATTAGTTCTCTCAGTACGTGGATATGATCTATTGTGCTGTAGCCACTCCTGAATCCAGCTTGTTCTCTCGGTTGAGCCATATCCAGTGTTACCTTCAAACGGTGTGAAAGAACTTTAGTGAAGATTTTATAAATCACTGATAGGAGGCTGATAGGTCTGTAGTTCCTGAGATCCTCAATGTCACCTTTTTTATGTAGCAGGATCATTGTACCGTTGTTCCAATCCTCACGAATCTTCTCTTCATTAAGGCATCGAGTGAAAATTTGGGCGAGTACTGTTTCGATTTCTCCACTTGCTTCTTGTATGATGTCTACAGTAATTCCATCTTCTCCTGGAGCTTTTCCCCGCTTCATGTTCTTGATTGCATGTGCAACTTCTGCTGGGAGGACTGGAAGAACTCTGGTACTGGTACCTTTTACGATGTCTGGAGTGCATGTATCATCCCTTTCATATAATTTGGAGTAGAAATCTTTCACTCTTGTCAAAATTTCGCCTCTATTTCTTGTTACAGGACCAACTTCTTTCCTCAGTGCCATAATCTGTTTTCTTCCCTTACTGAGATGTCCTTTTGCTATCTTTAGGCTTTCGTTGTTTACAATTGCTTTCCTCACTAGTTCACAGTTGAATTTCATTACGTCTTCAGTGATACTTTTTCGTACTGCCTTGCATAGCTCTATATATTCCACTTTGGGAGTCACATCGTCTTTATGTCCTCATCTCTCTTCTTTTTTGCATCAACATTTTGGTTTTTCCTGATAATTTGTTCACATGCAACTTGTTCTTAGACCCAGCTAATTTTGTTGCTGTTTCCATAAGAGTTTCGGTTACTTTTCTGTTAATTTCAGAAATATCCACTTCTTCTGATGTTAGGCCTTCTAAAGCAGAGAATCTGTTCTTCAGTTCCAACTTGAAGGTATTATTGTGTTTTTTAAGGTTGGTTATGTTAATGCACTTTGTTTGTCTTATGAGCTTGCCACGTTCGAGTTTAGTGTTGAGGTGCATCTTACCAATCTATGGTCACTACCTGTGTTGAACTTGTTTAGCACACTGCAGTCTTCTATGACGAATTTTTTGTTACACATAATAAAATCAATTTTACTTGTCGTTCCGTTTGGATGTCTCCATGTCCATTTCCTGTGTGGCTTTTTCTTGAAAAAGGAGTTCGAGATGAAAACCCTTCTGCCTCTGCAAACTCAACGAGAGTATTTCCACGCTGGTTTCTGTTGCCGTGACCGAATTTACCTACTGAAGTTTCATTCTGTTGCCGTTGCCCTATTTTTGCATTGAAATCTCCCATAATTATCTTCAAATGCTGCTTACCTTTATTATTTAGATGACGAATTCCTTCATAAAATTCTTCAATTTCTTCTTCAGGAGGACTTGTGGTGGGTGCATAAGCTTGAATAATCTGGGCTTGGTATCTTCTCGAGAGTTGGATAACGAGTCGTGCAGCTCTGTCAGAGGAACTTTCAACTTCTACAACTTTATCCTTCAGTTTCTTGTTTATTATAAATCCAACACCACTAGTTCTGCCAGTATCTGTCCCACGATAGTAGAAGAGATGTCCACTTTTCAGTTCAATGAGATCTTCTTCTTTTCTCCTTACCTCACTTAGCCTGACGATGTCCCACTTAATCCTTTGTAGTTCCTCTTCCAATTCAAGAAGCCTTGAATCAGAAGATAGGGAGCGTCCGTTGTACGTAGCCAAGGTCAGCATCAGATGGCAGCCTAGTCCGGTCCTCCGGGGATTCTTAGCACCCTCTGCCTTCATGTCGCACTGGCCGCTGCCTTGGCCAGATACATTCCAGCTGCCGGAGACTGAGGGCCAAGATTTAAGTTGTGGGATCATTTTGGAGGGGTTTGGCCATAACTCACCACGCTGGCCAAGCGGGTTGGTGAGTGTGGAATAGAATTGCCTCTAATCCCGATGGTATAGTTATACCGCTATTGGCGGTCGTCAGAGCCCCTTTAGTGGGAACAGGATGCACCACGAGAAGGCGGGGTTGACATTTGTCAAGGAGAGGCTGTGATGTTACGCATCTCCTACATCCCATTTATATATACATATATATATACTGAAGAGCAAAGCTGAAAACAAAGGAAAAACTTTTGAATTTAAAACGAAAACCCATTTCCAACTAGGTCTTTGTGGAAGTGAGAAAATGCAGAGTTTTTGCTGGTCCTTGATAAAGCCAAGGCTCAGTATTCTCGACACTTTCTACATTCAGTTGTTTTATTTTATTTTTTATTTTTTTCTTTTTACTCACACCCGTAGATACATAACTTTTTCTATGTTGTACTTGGTATGAGTCAAAAAAAATTTTTTTGCTTCGGTCCCTTCTTCATAGAATATATATATATATATATACTTAAGAGCAAAACTGAAGACTAAGGAAAAACTTTAGAATTTAAAACGAAGGTTTCAAAATAACCTGAAAATCAAAACGCGCAACGCAGCAGTTTTGAAAATTCAGAATTCACATTCTATAAAGAAGATACCTAAGCAAAAAAATACATATATAATTTTGACTCACACCTAGTACAACATAGAAAAGGTTATGTATCTACCTGTGTGAGTAAAAGGAGAAAAAGATAAAAATAAAATAAAACAACTGAATGTAGAAGGTGTCGAGAATACTGAGCCTTGGCTTTATCAAGGACCAGCAAAAACTCTGCATTTTCTCACTTCCACAAAGACCTAGTTGGAAATGGGTTTCTGCAAGGCCATAGATGCAAGTAACATTCCCACCTAAAATAGTTTAAAAAATATATATAAGTCATGTCCTCCGTAGAGTTGCATGACCTAGCACTAGTTAACAATTTCGCTTGCATCCATTAACCTTCCTGGCCCGACCCATGCTCTTCATCTGTTACTATTAAACAGAGAGAAGAAGATTAAAGAGAACTCAAGCTGTGAGAGTGACATAATAATTAGAAATGATTTTCAGCCATAACGAAATTCCAAGTTCGTTTGAGAGAGAATTTAAACCTGAAAATCAATGCAAAGAAATCCAAATTTTACATTGCAATTGAAAAAGGAAATGTTAATTTTTAACGAACAGATTTTTGAAAGAAAACTTGAGTCTAAAACCCCCTACTCTACAACTTATGACAGCACGAAAACGAGAATAAGTTAAAGATAATAATTAACTAAAGAAAACTTTGTGAAAGTTATATACCTTAGACAGTTAGTTGCAATATGTACAAAGTATTTCAGCAGTGCTTTAAGTGCATAATTAATTAGTTATTAAGAACTTAACTACTTTGAAAAAACAGCGCATAGAAAAGGAACGAGCTTAGCCATCTTCTGTTCCTAGGTACCCCAAAAGACGCTCAAAGTTACAAAGAAAAGAAAGAGATAAAACCCGCAAAAAAGTTAACAGACAAACCAATGCCTAAAAGCTGAAAAGCTAAAAAACGACAGAGAAAAAGTACATGAAGTACAAACATTGAACTTATAAACCCTAGAACCCAAAAACAAGGAAGAGAGCTTACCTCTTGTGTGACAAAAACTTTTCTCCTCACAAGAGAAGAACATGGCTGACCTCTTCCGCCACTCCCTAGACGCTGGGGGGCAGTGAGGGTGGGGCTGATGTCCTCCTCATACAGCAAGAAACCAACGCGCGGAGATTTTAACCAGAGAAAATAATATATAAACTTAAGACTGTGGATCTGTATGATCAGAAAGAGCAGAATTAACTCTCCAGAATACATGAGAAATATTATAAAATACACGAGCAGTTTATTTAATAATCTTTGCATGTATTAAATCACCTTAGTGAGCTTCTATAGATTAATCAGAATCTTATTAATTTTAATGTTGGTTTTACTATTTTTAGTACAGCTATCCTAGTGATGAATAACTAGTTTTCTTTTTTATTTGTTTTTATTTTCTTTTATAAACAGATTTTTAAGCTTTTTTTGTGATTTTGTTTATATTATTTAATTTTTTGTTTTAATAGGACCGTCATATCCATAGCACTAAGGTTCCTTTAGGTAGTTAATAGGCATCCTCTAGCCAACTTCCTTACGGCTTTGATTGGTCAGAATCATATTATTAACTGTGTAGAAAATTAAAGCAGATCTGCCAACCTTACTCTATTATTCAGAATAATTTTTCTTAAAGTTCTTTTGATGAAAGAAGAAGGAATTTCGTTCTCTAGAAAACTTTCTAATAGTATATTAATGTGGTAATTGAAGTCCAAATTGTTGCTGCAAATTCTTGAAATTCTTAGGACCTGAGAAATTAGTACATTCTCAATTACTTTGGTTGAAATGTTATTATTCCAGTGTAGATATTTAATTACTTTGAAAGGAAAATTAACTCTTTTATCAAAGAGGCTAATAGATGGGTTACCTCTGTTGAGCTTAATGCTTAAGTCTAGGAACTCAAGTTCCTGATTACTGTGGTTGGTTTTACTTAAGTTAAGAGAGCTAGGATAGATATTATCAAAATCACTCTCTATAACTTCTGAATTATTGATACACAGCAGATCATCAATATATCTAAAAGTGTAAAGGTAGTTATCTGAGCAGGTGGGGTGATTTTTAATGAATTTATATTCCTTAAAGAACAGGAATAGATTAGCGATATTCGTGGACGTTGATGTTCCCATTGGAATACCGTTCACTTGCTTATAGAGAGTATTATTATATAAGATATGGTTATTTTTTATGCAGCAATTGAGATAAGAGTTCCAAGTTCCTACATCAACAAATTGGTTAAGTTTAAATTCTGCATACAGCTCTTTAAAGGTAGTGATTATATCTGATAGAGGCAGATTAGTATATAGGTTTTCAAAATCATAACTATTAATATCTAGGGGACAAACTTTGAGTATAGTAGAAATTACTTCTGCATTATTATTAATTATCCAAAAATCTCTGTACATCAAGTTAGAACAGTTTCTAATGTGTTTCAAAACCTTCTTTAAGACATCTTCAAAAGCAAGATCTATTTTCTTTTTATGACTCCTTACTCCACTAGCTATGAACCTGAACTTCACAGGATCCTTATGAAACTTAACCGTTGCAAAAAGAAATGGAAATTCAGGCTCATATCTTCTAGTTTGTGGAATTTTAAGTTTCTTGAAGAATGCCTTAAACCGATTTTCTAACTGCTTGGTAGAATAACTTACGGGCTCGTATGTTACTCTATTATTGAGTTCCATAGTTAACAGTTCTATTTTGAATTGTTAACTATGGAACTCAATAATAGAGTAACATACGAGCCCGTAAGTTATTCTACCAAGCAGTTAGAAAATCGGTTTAAGACATTCTTCAAGAAACTTAAAATTCCACAAACTAGAAGATATGAGCCTGAATTTCCATTTCTTTTTGCAACGGTTAAGTTTCATAAGGATCCTGTGAAGTTCAGGTTCATAGCTAGTGGAGTAAGGAGTCATAAAAAGAAAATAGATCTTGCTTTTGAAGATGTCTTAAAGAAGGTTTTGAAACACATTAGAAACTGTTCTAACTTGATGTACAGAGATTTTTGGATAATTAATAATAATGCAGAAGTAATTTCTACTATACTCAAAGTTTGTCCCCTAGATATTAATAGTTATGATTTTGAAAACCTATATACTAATCTGCCTCTATCAGATATAATCACTACCTTTAAAGAGCTGTATGCAGAATTTAAACTTAACCAATTTGTTGATGTAGGAACTTGGAACTCTTATCTCAATTGCTGCATAAAAAATAACCATATCTTATATAATAATACTCTCTATAAGCAAGTGAACGGTATTCCAATGGGAACATCAACGTCCACGAATATCGCTAATCTATTCCTGTTCTTTAAGGAATATAAATTCATTAAAAATCACCGCACCTGCTCAGATAACTACCTTTACACTTTTAGATATATTGATGATCTGCTGTGTATCAATAATTCAGAAGTTATAGAGAGTGATTTTGATAATATCTATCCTAACTCTCTTAACTTAAGTAAAACCAACCACAGTAATCAGGAACTTGAGTTCCTAGACTTAAGCATTAAGCTCAACAGAGGTAACCCATCTATTAGCCTCTTTGATAAAAGAGTTAATTTTCCTTTCAAAGTAATTAAATATCTACACTGGAATAATAACATTTCAACCAAAGTAATTGAGAATGTACTAATTTCTCAGGTCCTAAGAATTTCAAGAATTTGCAGCAACAATTTGGACTTCAATTACCACATTAATATACTATTAGAAAGTTTTCTAGAGAACGAAATTCCTTCTTCTTTCATCAAAAGAACTTTAAGAAAAATTATTCTGAATAATAGAGTAAGGTTGGCAGATCTGCTTTAATTTTCTACACAGTTAATATGATTCTGACCAATCAAAGCCGTAAGGAAGTTGGCTAGAGGATGCCTATTAACTACCAAAAGGAACCTTAATGCTATGGATATGACGGTCCTATTAAAACAAAAAATTAAATAATATAAACAAAATCACAAAAAAAGCTTAAAAATCTGTTTATAAAAGAAAATAAAAACAAATAAAAAAGAAAACTAGTTATTCATCACTAGGATAGCTATACTAAAACCAACATTAAAATTAATAAGATTCTGATTAATCTATAGAAGCTCACTAAGGTGATTTAATACATGCAAACATTATTAAATAAACTGCTCGTGTATTTTATAATATTTCTCATGTATTCTGGAGAGTTAATTCTGCTCTTTCTGATCATACAGATCCACAGTCTTAAGTTTATATATTATTTTCTCTGGTTAAAATCTCCGCGCGTTGGTTTCTTGCTGTATGAGGAGGCCATCAGCCCCACCCTCACTGCCCCCCAGCGTCTAGGGAGTGGCGGAAGAGGTCAGCCATGTTCTTCTCTTGTGAGGAGAAAAGTTTTTGTCACACAAGAGGTAAGCTCTCTTCCTTGTTTTTGGGTTCTAGGGTTTATAAGTTCAATGTTTGTACTTCATGTACTTTTTCTCTGTCGTTTTTTAGCTTTTCAGCTTTTAGGCATTGGTTTGTCTGTTAACTTTTTTGCGGGTTTTATCTCTTTCTTTTCTTTGTAACTTTGAGCGTCTTTTGGGGTACCTAGGAACAGAAGATGGCTAAGCTTGTTCCTTTTCTATGCGCTGTTTTTTCAAAGTAGTTAAGTTCTTAATAACTAATTAATTATGCACTTAAAGCACTGCTGAAATACTTTGTACATATTGCAACTAACTGTCTAAGGTATATAACTTTCACAAAGTTTTCTTTAGTTAATTATTATCTTTAACTTATTCTCGGTTTCGTGCTGTCATAAGTTGTAGAGTAGGGGGTTTTAGACTCAAGTTTTCTTTCAAAAATCTGTTCGTTAAAAATTAACATTTCCTTTTTCAATTGCAATGTAAAATTTGGATTTCTTTGCATTGATTTTCAGGTTTAAATTCTCTCTCAAACGAACTTGGAATTTCGTTATGGCTGAAAATCATTTCTAATTATTATGTCACTCTCACAGCTTGAGTTCTCTTTAATCTTCTTCTCTCTGTTTAATAGTAACAGATGAAGAGCATGGGTCGGGCCAGGAAGGTTAATGGATGCAAGCGAAATTGTTAACTAGTGCTAGGTCATGCAACTCTACGGAGGACATGACTTATATATATTTTTTAAACTATTTTAGGTGGGAATGTTACTTGCATCTATGGCCTTGCAGAAACCCATTTCCAACTAGGTCTTTGTGGAAGTGAGAAAATGCAGAGTTTTTGCTGGTCCTTGATAAAGCCAAGGCTCAGTATTCTCGACACCTTCTACATTCAGTTGTTTTATTTTATTTTTTTATCTTTTCTCCTTTTACTCACACAGGTAGATACATAACCTTTTCTATGTTGTACTAGGTGTGAGTCAAAATTATATATGTATTTTTTTGCTTAGGTATCTTCTTTATAGAATATATATATATATATATATATATATGTATATATGGGATGTTTTTCACTGTAGAAAAAATTTTTATGCATTTTTTTTTTTTTTTTTACATATGCATTTATCCGTCTAAGATTTTTTTTTCTTTTCTTTTATTTCTCCAGCATGCTTGTTATAAAAATGATTCGTGATTTCTGTGTATTTTGCAGCTCTTCTGATGTGAAGTCTGCCAGCTAGGGAAGGTAAACTTCGATTTTATTTTTCGCGTTGGGAAACTATTCACCGCACAGTTAAAATTTCTCAAAAATTCCTAGAAATAATATTATCGTACCATATCTGCCATTTTTCAAATCATATGCTTGTTTCATCTACTTAATTTGGAGTCATTCTTGTCTACGCTTCGAAGTTTCAACTAGCTATACGTGTTGTTAAAAGAAGAATAAGTTTTTTTTTCAACTGTTTATTTGTATACCAAATAAATATTAATAACAATAGCTGATAACACGTAATTTTTTTCTGCTTTTTAGGTTTAACCTATTTGAAATAATGGGTGAAGCCAGACTAAGCTTTGAACAAAGGAAATTCATCCTAAAGTGTTACTGTAAGTTTGAAAACGCAGTTGAAATGCAAAGACAGTTTAGGAGAGTGTTTCAAACAGATCAACAAATGCGACTTACCATCACTCGAATTAGAGATAAGTTTGAAGCAGATGGGACTGTTCAGAATGTCCATAAGAAACGTTCCGGAAGGCCGCAGACATCGACGAGCCACAAGGCAAGAAAGGTTGATGGAAACGTATTGCCAGATTTCAAGAAAATATGTGCGGCAAGCGGGTCACGAGATAGGAATTTCAAAATCAAGTGCCCATCACATTTTGAAGCGCTGGCATTCAAACAGTTACATTCGAAGAAGAGTCCATGCTCACAATGAAAGATTATCCGGACCGGAGAGGGCAGTTCTATGAGTGGTACTTGGCAAGATGTGCAGAATATGCACAGTTTCCAAAAAAGGTTGTTTGGAACAATGAGGCTACATTAAAATTGAATGGCTCAATTAATCGCCACAACTGCACCTACTAGGAAACTGAGAATCCGCTTATTATGGAGAAACATCATGTAAATTTACCAGGAGTTACTGTGTGGTGCGGTTTATCATCGAAGGAATTAATTGGGCCATTCTTTCTTTACGGTACTGTGACTGGTGCCGTTTACTTCAACTTTCTGCAGCAATCTGTCGTGCCACGCATTCAATAGGACTTCGAGGATGAGGTGTTTTATTTCCAATAAGATGAGGTACCCCCACATTACGATCGTGATGTAAGGGCCTACCTTGATGAGAATCTGTCAAACAGATGGATTGGACGAAGAGGTTCCGCAGAATACCCTCCGCGTTCACCAAACCCCACGCCACTAGATTTTTTTTATGAGGGCACATAAAAGATAAAGTTTACGGTACAAAACCGGCAACATTCAACGAATTGAAGGCAGCTATTGAACGAGAATGCGCACAAATACCGAACGAAATGATTCTTGATGATTGCGATTACATTGCTTTGCGCTGCCAGAAGAGCCTGGGCCAGAACGGTCATCAGTTTGAAAACAGACGTTGATCAAAAATATTATTCATTTCTGTAGATTCTTTTAAATTTTGAAAATGAACTGTATGTTAATAAATACTGACACCAAACCCCACGCCACACCCTATATAAGTAGCTTATGGTTCGTTTTAGAATAAACAACGCTTTCAAATGCATAGTTGGTTTTAAAATGAAAAAAATCTTCAGGGTAGCAAGCTATAAATTCATCCCTGCCGTGATTAGCTTTTTTTTTTTTTAATCTTTCTAAGAGGAATAATTCTTTGGAAAGCTAACCACAGTGAGATGAAAAGAAAGAGCACCATCCACGTCTAGTCGGACGTCTAGAATGCAATAATACATTCACGAGTAATAATACCAGTGAGCCAGCAGACCCTTTGTTTTTATGAAATGTTGCGCATGAGGCACTGAACAGTAAGCTGTTCCGATTTTAGCGCCTCATTTCTCGTGGAATGAACTTCTTTTATTATTATACATATTTTTATTATAGCAATAAAGACTTCACGGCACATTGAAAGCGTAAGTATTTTTGGCGAAACATTCTGTATGTTGGATATTTTCATGGCTGAGCCTACATTTTCTCCTCTATGAATTTGAAAACCAAGAGCGGCAGCCACGAACTTCAAGGTTTCCGAAGTTGCTGGCTGTGCAAAAGACAGAAGGAATGACATCAGTGGCGCCTGGTTCCGAACAAAAGCCGCAGACGGTATTGTTCTCCGCTGGGGGTCGAAGAAACGGACAGGCGATTTCTTCGCTAGCAGGCCGTGCATTTGATAGGATAAATTAAAAGCCGCTAATTGACTCTCCTCACCATTGTGACGTCACGACAAGCTGAAGAAGTGCAGTTCACTTCGACCCTGCTTCACCACCTGCCATGGTTCGCTAAGCAGCGATTTTAGGCGCCTTTGTTTAGCTTGCTCCCGGAGAGTGCCCGCACACAACCCGCCAATCTGAAGGGAGCAATCAATTTTACCCCACGAATAACATTGCGCTGCCACTTACAACACAGGGACAGCAAAAATTCTTAGCAGAAATTACACTTCTGCAAGGAGTATCAGTGTGTGTGTACGTTTTAAGGGCATATACCACAATTGAAATGTCTGACGAGAGATACATAATCGAGAGTTGACAGGTTTTCTTTACCGGACAGCCGGCCGGAAACGTAAGTAACAGCTGAGGAGCGGATTCTGCAAATAATGAACAATGCATCTAATAAAACCATAACACATTTATTATTAAACATTAATAATCCATCAGACTATATGACTGTCTAAAGTTATGCCTACTTGTTAGTTTAGCACAGATGGGCTAAGAAGAAAAATTACAGACGAAAATAGTCCATGATAACTCTCACGTGGACACAACAAATGCGTTGTCAAAAAATATTAATATAAATTTTATCTCAGCACAGGGTGCCGGAACTATTTTTGGGTAACGGTGGCGATATATATTATACACTGACGGAAAAAAATTCCAACACCAAGAAGGGGTTGTGTTAGATAAACGACAGTTGGTAGGCTGTGAGAGTACATCTGTAAGATGACGTCTATGCAAATTTCGCGCTCGGCGCATACGTGTGGCGCTAGTAGCGCCCCTCGGAACGTGCAAAGCAGGTTTGCTGTAAATACGCACTGTAACGTTCGTGAGCGTTAGTTATCGTTGAGATTCCACGTAGAGTGTTGATGTCAGTCAAGAATGCATTTAAGAAGAGGAAGAAGCCATTATTAAAAGCTCACGGAGTTTGAACGAGGTCGTGTAATAGGGCTACGAGAAGGTGGATTTTCTTTCCGCAATATTGCAGAATGACTTGGTAGGAATGTAGCCACTGTGCATGATTGTTGGCAGCGGTGGTCAAGGGAAAGTACTGCCTCAAGAAGACCGGGTTCCAGCCGGCCACGTGGCACTACTGAGAGGGAAGACCGCCGTGTACGGCGTATGGCCGTGGCGCGTCGTACTGCGTATGCGGCAGCAATTCGAGCTGCAGTTGCCACCACAGTGACACACCGAACTGTTACAAATCGGTTACTTGAAGGACAGCTCCGAGCCAGACGCCCTGTAGCGTGCATTCCACTTACTCCAAACCACTGCCGTTTGCGACGTCAGTGGTGTCAAGCTAGAGCTCATTGGAGGACGGAGTGGAGATCTGTTGTGTTTTCTGATGAAAGCCGGTTCTGCCTGGGTGCCAGTGATAGCCGTGTGTTGGTTAGAAGGAGGCCAGGTGAGCGCCTGCAACCAACCTGTCTGCGGCCGAGACACACTGGACCTACACCTGGAGTTATGGTCTGGGGAGCAATTTCCTATGACAGCAGGAGCACTCTCGCGGTTATCCCACGCACCCTGACGGCACAGTTGTACGTCGGTCTGCTGATTCTACCTGTTGTGCTGCCATTCATGAACAGCATTCCAGGGGGTGTTTTCCAATAGGATAACGCTCGCCCGCATACCGCTGTTGTAACCCAACATGCTCTACAGAGTGTCGACATGTTGCCGTGGCCTGCTAGATCCCCAGATCTTTCACCAATCGAGCACGTATGGGACATCATTGGACGACAACTCCAGCGTCACCCCCAACCAGCATTAACCGTCCCTATATTGACCGACCAAGTGCAACAGGCATGGAACTCCATCCCACAAACTGATATCCAGCACCTGTACGACACAATGCATGAACGTTTGCGTGCTTGCATTCAACATTCTGGCGGTTACACCAGTTATTAATGTACCAGCATTTCACATTTAAAATGGCTCTTCTCGCGCTTACAATAAGCTGTGATCTTGAAACCTTAATCGATTAAATATGTTACCTATACAAATGTATTGCCGCTATTTCATTCCTCTACAACTATTTTTTCGTGGTGTTGGTATTTTTTTTTTCCGTCAGTGTATATACCAGCAGTCATCCCTGTTCTCCAAACGGTGAATCTATAAAATCATTTCTTGAACATAAAATTTTAAAGAAAGGAGAAAGTAATTAAGGGAAAGAAAAGTAATTATAAGATCCGTAACTCTTTTACGATTTAGAACAGGTTCGTGACGTCAATGCATACGGTTTGACTAAAACGGCAGCAGGCTTTGGCGCCCCTTAGTTTTAAATCAAAATTCCATGGAATTTTGACGGCATTTCAACTTTTTTGGCAAAATTATCTCTAAATCTATCAGCATTTTAAACAATTAAGCAAAGCCACCCTTTTGAATTTTTTAGTTTCCATACGTTTCTAGGCGTAGAAGTGGTTTCCATACGTTTCTAGGCGTAGAAAAATTCAAGCAGAAAATATTCCAAAGCCGCCATTTTGATTGCTTTTTTCGGGTTTTTCTAGGTATCCGGTCCTTAAGACCTATCAGCATGCAAGTTTTCAGATCTCAAGGTTATTTAGCAGTGGTCAAGCAATTCGGGAAAACATTCCAGCAGGCACCCCATTTCGCTTTATATACATAGACCCAAATAAAAATTATTTTAATGAATAAAAAATAAACCCTAATAAATTTGAAATTCGCCTAAAACTGTCCGTATCACTAAGCGCAGGTTACGCGCCAGCTGAAGGAGTTTCAATTTTCTTAATTGCGTAGCTGAAAAGCACTTGGAATTCACTAAAAGTTTTCTTACCTGAATGTACACAGTAATTATTCGGTTCATCGCCATAATGCGGCATCAAAACGACAAGAACTACAGACCCGGGTAACTTACAATAGAACACCTCAAAGTGTGTTCCTATCAAAGTTTAAGTTACCAAAGAAACAGTTGCTGTAAGAAACCATTTTAAACAATTAGAGGATGCCGTCTTACCCGGAAGTCACTGCCAGCCTTATTCAGGTACTATGTACCGAATTGTCACTATGAATAAATCGTTATTATTAAGCCAGCCTGCAGCACTGTTACTAGTTCAAGATTTCGCCTCACTGAATAATGTATAGGACGATACGAAATCTTTTTTTTTTTTTTTTGATCGGAGGTTTAACGACCACCGTGAGCAACTCAATGAGCTATAAGCAGTCGCCCATCCCTAACTTAGGGTCACTGGTTCCAGGGAAGGGAGAGAGCCAGTGCCGTAAGAAAAACACAACATCCATGCCACACCGGGATTCGAACCCGGACCCCGTTCGGACGAATGATCATAGGCCATCGCTTAGACCACTGCGCCACCGAGGCGGCGACGATACGAAATCAAAACAGTTCAATGCGAGAGCATCCTCTACGGGTCCGAAGTAAACAATTTATTGTCTTGGTTCAAAAGCTATGAAAACTGTAAACTCAGAGAGTGAAAATTTTCAAGCATAAAAATCTTGCACAAATTACAAATAGAATTCATAGATATAAATAAACAGCGAGCCCGAATTTCTTTTGTACAGTTCAGCAGCACAGGTTTTTTTTTTATTTTTTATTTTTTTCAAATTTCGATGTAGTTTTGTTGATAATTGTTTTATTTAGGGGAACGTCATTTCCCTTAACAATTTCTTAAGGGAACGCCGTTCCGCCTACTTTCACCACTGTTTTGTTGAAAACGGGACGTGATGACGTCATTAGAAAATGCCACGGATAAAACGATTACATTGATAGAATCCAAGGTAACACATAAAAATTGTGTTTTACATCGGTATGAAACATCTTATCTATTTTATAAACGATGTTCAACAGTAATGATTTCGATACCCCCGCAGTAGTATGTACTCCATAAGAACTGTATTCTTGATGTACATAAAACAACTTTTTTAACAAATATATATCTCATTCCTTCTCTCCTCTTTTTTTCTTTTTTCTTTTTTCTTCTTCTTTCTTTAAAGAATGATTGATTTTATTACATTTAAATGAAATAGATAAAGTCCCTGCTCTTATAAAAATACAATACCTTTCATGAATTTCAAGTTTGGGGGTTTTTAAATAAGGTTAGCATTTTGCCATTTTTTTTTTTTTTCCATACTGATAACTAGAAGGTTGCTACTTCGTGAAGCAACCTTTTTCTCATACTGAACTAAAAGTCGGGTTCTTCATGAAATTTCTTTTTTTCTCCTACTGGGTAGAGGAAGGAGAGTTTAATCCGTGGCTCTACGGTGGCATTAAAAAATTCACAGTTCTACGATGGTAATAATCAAAACAGAAGATACTACTCGTATTTATGTTATCAGAAGAAATTTAACACAACAGGAAATGAAAAAAAATTCAAATATTTGTTAGATTTCCGATTACACGCGAAATTAAAAAAAGAAGAAAAGTGAGGGGGGCGAATGTGATGTTTTGCCCCTGCATGCAAATAAGTAACAGGGCAGCTGCCCGCTCCCTGTCCCCGAGGTTTCGACTCCACTGTCTCAGCTAACTCCCACCGTATTTTTCCGATCTTGTCCTCTGCAGCTTTTAGTACCTTTTGAAGTTCGAACTAGCGGCAGTGTGCTATGTTTCAGTGGTTATAAAGAGCTATCCAGAAAGTCACGCAAGCGTAGTTTACATACATGCATAGGCAAGCTAAGGACGTGCCCAGGGCAGAATTTTTTTTCAGGACTTCTGACAAACACACACACACACACTGACTTTCTACAGAGCTGAAAACCTGTGTCAAGACGACAAATCTGCAGCGAGACATTCTGTCCACGTAGCTCAATTGGGAGAGCAACTTACTCCGGAGTGAGGGGACAAACTTGTGTTTTCACAACACACAGAGGTGCACAAAAATATCTTAACGGCGATATTCATAATTTCAGCTTTTTGTTTTTTAGAAACATGGGCCAAATCCTTTAAACCCCCTCAGTGTAAACGAGTGGACGCATTTCAGCGGGTAGCAGTGACGTCATCAACCGACGCGGAATATTTACCGACCATAAAGGAAAGGCGCTCCACTGCGCCAACAGAACGAAGCCCTTGCAAGAGAAGGAATTATCGAGTTTGAACATGGAAGATTACCGGCACGAGGAATCCTGAAGCCACTATCTCACCAACCGCAGGCATTGTTAGCTGTTCCAGGGCCACCGTTGTATAGGTCTGGCAGAAATGCTCTAAAGAGGAGCATACATCCACAGAATGCGCTGGAAGAGTCCACTGATTCACAATCGAGGTGAACTCCGGTTTGCGCGTGCTGTCTAGAAAAACAGACGGCGCCGATGCCTTCTCGTTAGTCACCCCAGTGAATTAGTTGCCAAAACCGAAGGCTTCTGGGTAGTCGTCCGAGCTCTTTGAATCTCTGATGAGGCATGGGTGGTGCCTTCGTCTTACGACGTTGTTTCTTTCCCATTCCTGGTACCAGTGGAACTAAATTAGGGGGCTGCTGATGGTGGTCGTAAGCCCGGGTAGAGAAAATAAAAATTAAAAAAAAAACCCTCAGTTATCGGCAGGTGACAGATAGAAAGATTTCCGAACACACAGTTCCTCGCTGATGTGCCTAAGAGAAGGCACCCCGTCATGTCTGCACCCACAGGGAAAGTTTATACGGTACTACCAATGTCCCGTGGGACTTTGATGCTATGTACTAGAAAAGAAGTTACAGTAGATTGAACCCAGAGAGTTGACAGGTCAAAAAATTTCCAGATCGAAAGTGCGAGTCGATATAATTGGGACTGTCGAACTATGACGTCACAACCAGTATCTCCAAGGAGAGAGAGAGAGAGAGAGCAAGGGAAGGAAAAGATGGCCTTATTTTGTAACAGGGAGTCCAATATCCTGGGAACTCGAACGTCGCCCACTAGACCGCGGGTGGCCTAGTGGGCAACGCTCGTGACTGCCGCGGAAAGGACCTCAGGTTCGATCCCAGGCAGGTATGAAAGCTCGATTCACTAAATATCCGCCGTGCATCGGATGGGCACGTTAAGCCGTCGGACCCCGGGTACTGGCCCCCGGTAATAAATAAGGGCGTCTTCCTCCCCCTTTCTACTTCGCTTCCGTGCCACTTTCATATCGGGCACTCTAGCCCAAATCTCCGAGCTTCCTATTTCTAAGGGTTGTTTAAGACCTGGCGTCACACACTCCCTTCCTAAAATCCTCTACATATGATCATGATCACCCTGGGGCTGACAAATGAGCGTGCCCATCCGACGTATAATAGTGGTAATTGTAAATAACCTTTAATAATAACATAATAGAACGGGAATGTTTATTCTATATAACGTAATGTCATGCAAATATCTTTTAATTGTTGAATTTTAATGAATATGTAAATAATTAAGAATCCATGCAGTTTTATAATGTTTGAAAAATAATCGTAGGAAACTTCTTAAGGATATAAGCTTTGAATTCGATTTGGTAGAGCCAGTAAGTCACCGGAAACGATTAGTTTATCGGCGGACTTCCTGGAGATGGACAACACACAGGATTTCGTATGTAGATAGCTAAAATAGAAGTAAGCTTTTTTGAGAGTTTTAAAGCGACTCATTAGGAAGGACTTCCGTCCTTCAGGGTGATGGCATTAGGCAGCGGACATTGAGCGCATGACAAAAAGAGGGGTTTTCGGACGGGAGTGCTGGAGGCGCGTTTTGAGAAGTAGTTACGGAGACAATAGAAGAACAAGACTTCTGAAGGTAGGATGATGACGTCTCTTTGGGCAGAATGTGACTAACGGTAGTAGAGAGACGTTGGGAGATTTTCCGAGGAAGGAGTGGAATTTTGAGAAGGGGTGCGTGGTCTCCGCGCCCGGGCGGAAAGGATGAATGTAGCGAGGAGTTAGGACATGAGAAATGGTTTAATCGTACGGTGACCCGGAGTGTTCATTAAGTAAGCAAAATCACGAAAATAAAGGATTTTATCGAACGTCAAATCGCTTCTGGTAAATGATCTATTACTACTCTAAAATTGTCACAGTGCTGTTTTTCTACTCTAATTGTGTTTACAGTGCTCAAGGAACCTTGCAATCTTCTGATTATAACATATTTCGGTAATTAAGGAATGAGTTAAAACAGCACTGTGACAGACACACGGCGAGTATTCAGTGTTTGCGAGCAACTTGCTCTACCTGGGACCCATCCCGCAACTATCTGGCGACAGTTGTCTCAATCACTACTAAGGAGCTAAGGCCCGTTCATGTGTTCATGTTAACAAAACGCAATCGCTAGCTCCTCCTGCAATGGGTACTGAAGGGCCATAACTGGATATCGAAGGACTGGAAAATATTCCACTCGTCCTTTGAGTGCATGTTCCAACTTTAATTTGCCTATGGACTGATCCGTTTTCGACGCAGCAATAGATGACCCCCCACCCGCCCCCTACCACCACCACCACCACAGGCAACAGTCTGTTTAAGAGTAGAATTCCGGAAACACGCCTGACATTAATGAAATATGGTTAGGATACTCTGGCCGATCATCTTAATGGTTTCAGCCCGAGGTGAGCTGGTAGTGGCTGGCGCACGTTCGTTCGTGGTATACAAGGTTTTCCGCAGAGCATGATCCACTGCCATTATTACAAAGGGAAGTGTTTTTTGTCGACGGCGAGATGAGTACCACTAACACTGTATAGTGTGTATCTTATTTCGGGGATTATTTACGCCCAATGGAATGTCTCGGCTTCTCGGAAAACGTGAGGTTAAAATACAACAAAGAAAGGGTTTCTTCTATAAAAGCAGTTGACAGACCGGCTGTAGGGCCGGTGATACAGACGGACGATTGCTTCTAGTCAGAGAGATTATCAATGAGCCGGTAGGCCTGTTGGTCTGTCAGGAACGACGCAGCCCTGAGTGGATTTCTTGATCTCGTAGAAAGCATTTTCGCAAAAAGGTATCTCTCGGTTTGGGAAGTCAAGTCAACGAGTGTAACCACAGCATTTGCGGATGAAATCGGATGATCATCAGGGAAGTCAATGTTATCTGATATAATAAAGGCGTTAGTTTTCCCACATATGATCTGGCTTCCGAACTTGTACCACTACCTCGACACCACATTTAGATCAAAAAAGATGAGGTAGAAGAAATTTCCATTGCACGAGAAGAAGAACCTAAGTGGAAGCGATTGGAGAGCATTATGCATGTTCATCGCAATTAGTTAAGAACTCCAAGCCTTCTACAACCAGATTGGATAGAAACAAACCAGCGGCGTTCGTTCCGCCACAGTAAGGCTATTTCATGGAGAGGGCTAGTTCGATTATTGTCCGCAGTGAAGCATTTTGGATATTGCCGTGCAAGTTTGCAGTGTCGCTTTTGCTTCTTTGCTTGAACTATGTATATAATAAGAGGGTGGTACTAAAAGAAATGCAAAAGTGGGCATAACTTTTTTATTAACTGACAGATGTCGTTCAAATTGCACATGTTGGTAGAGTAACTCTCCCTATATAGTGACATTTCTTCATTGCAGGTAAATAATGGATTCCAAGCAGAAGTAACGTGCTTTCATTGAGTTCTTGATGAAGGAAGGGTGCAGGCTGTCCGATATCCAAAGAAGGCTACAGAAAGTTTACGGAGAAGACACCATAGTCCTGATGGATGAAGAAGTTTAAAGAAGGGGAAACAACAACTGATGACAAACCACGAAGCGGAAGACCATCATGTGCGACCACTAACACGATTCACGCGGAGAGACGAGTCACAAATCGTGAGCTTGTTGCACAACTGGACTGTGGTCACAATGCCATACAGAAGATGGTGAAAGACTTATAGGGTATCAGAAAGTGTGGGCAAAGTGGGTACCTCGGCAGTTGACACCCGACTTAAAGGACAGAAAGGTGAAAGTCTGCTCTGATCTGCTGGAAGCGTTTGAAGCCAACGAAGACGTTTCTTATTCCATCAGGTGACAGGGGATGAAACGTGGACGTTATTTTACGATCCAGAAACGAAGAATCAATCCATGGAATGGCGTCACACCTCTTCACCAGGGCGTAAGAAGTTCAAGAGCCAGCTATCAGCACAGAACGTCATGACGACTGTTTTGGGAGATGACAGGGGTGTCATTCTCCTTGATTTTCTGGAACGTGGCCGTACCGTGACCAGCGAGCGTTTTTAAGCGAGTTATCGTGCGGACGGACGGACAAAGCTGGAGCATATACGCTTCTTCAATCTACGGTTGGAAAGTGTAAAAAAGAATCCACATTCACCATGACAATGCGAGACCCCACACATCTTTGGCAACAAATTATACGATCGGCAAATGAGACTGGTCGGTGGTCCCCCACCCACCGTACATCCCAGATCTGGTGCCCTCCGATTTCCACCTGTTCGGCCCAATGAAGGACAGTCTCCGAAGACAACGATTTCATGACACGGACGAGGTGCAAGTGGCTGTGAAGAAGTGGGTACAACAGCCCACACCTGAATTTTTTCAAAGAGGATTCGAGAGTTGGTTTCAACGATGGCGCAAATGCACCGCTTGTGATGAAGACTGTGTTGAGTAGTAAAGAGAGTTACTAGGGATAGTTACTCTACCAACATGTGCAATTTAAACGACCTGTGTCAGTTAGTAAAGAAGTTATATGCCCATTTTTGCATTACTTTCGATACAACCCTCGTATCTCCGTTTCAACGAAAAATGACGTATTAGAACATTATTTTGAGGTAAGGTAGAAGGAAACGTGCACAATATTTCCCAGTACAGAATTTTCCAGAAAATACGTATAGCAGCGTTCAGGAAAGCACTGTGTGTCGGTTTGTTGACGCATTATCTCCATCGCTAAGGATTCAGGTGAGGCTATGACATTGCAGAACAGGCAAAGCGAACGTTTCATTTCATGTTATGCCTAAGGCTTTGGTTTCATCACATTAGTTTGTCTTTCAAGATACGCATAACAAAAAACTTCGCTCCTGTAGTGAAACCAAAAATGATCGATGGGTCTTCTTATGGTGTATAACGAAGAGAGCTACGTTTTCTCTGACACGATGAAAATGAGATGGAAGCAGGAAAGTGATAGAGAGCTGACAGTTCAAAAAAACAATATGCCCACTTGTATAGGAAAAAAAGTAACACTATCACGGTATCTTTATAAGACACAGTCCACTACGTCATCCCATTGCGAAGCCCTTTCAACAGCAGCTGAGAGAATCATTGTTAAGCGTTACCCCGGGCTCAAACAATCTTCTGACATGTCGTCTCATTCGTTTCTAGATAAACAAATAAGCTATAAGAGCGAATATGACGCTGGATTCGAATTCATTTGTGGAGGACTACGAAGGCTTCAAAATAAGGGGATTATAACTTAAGATATAAAAGCAAAAAATAAGAGGAGGTTTTCAGCATTGAAATTATAACCATAACCAAGTCATAGATCTACAATATTTGGTTCTCCGAAGCTAACTAAAAAATGAGGAAACGCTAACGTAATAATTTTAAGTAGCTTTTGCTGAAGGAATGTTCTGAACGTCCACTATGCTGCAAAAAGATATTATTCTCATCTTCGCCTCTGCAATGAAATGCAATGAAAAAAATAAGAATAAAAAAGTACTTCCGAAATTGCGTAAATTTGAGAGGGAAATGAAGGTTAGATTATTGGCATGATGAAATTCCTCATGAAATTTTTTAAACTTTATTTAATAGCTCTCCGCATTAACTGATTGCAGCGTCTTAAGAAAATTAAGGAATTTCAAACAACAAAAGAGAGAGAGATGCACAAAATCACAGAAACCATTCTGAAGTAAGCTGCGACTAGACAGCTGTGACGTATCTGCCAGCAGGACGCACACGACATAAAGGCAGATAGGAATCAGAATAAACGTACTCGGGTTCGAATCCCGGCGTAGACCGAAAATGACGGAGAAATTTACTTCGTTATAATTGGCGCCCGAACTATCCGGATGACCCGGTCGTTCAAAATCTCGCAATGGTGTGATGTTACTTCCACACCGCGAGAGAGGAAAAATAAGAGAATACCTTCTCCAGCGCTTCAAAAAATAAATGTGTGTGACGTTGCATTCCACACACCAGATTGACTGGGAGTTCTCAAGTGCACGTTCTACAGTGGATGGCTGCCTGCAACGATTCATGGTCACGGCTGACCCGTGGGCCATGCCCCCGGCCCTCTTTCGGGGGGGGGGAATGTGACGTATCTGCCAGCAGGACGCACACGACATAAAGGCAGATAGGAATCAGAATAAACGTACTCGGGTTCGAATCCCGGCGTAGACCGAAAATGACGGAGAAATTTACTTCGTTATACAGCAACCAGTAAAAATTTATTGTCACCATTTGCTTTTGCTGAATAATAGTTTGGGGATGAACGGCAAATTTAGGATTAGAAGAACAAATGTCCACTTCAGTGACGCAGAGAGAGAGAGAGAGAGAGAGAGAGAGAGAGTAAATGCTGCATCGAGCATATGGACTCGCAACTAGCAGAAAGCGCATCAGTCCTATTGTGACCAAGAACAAAAGCGTTTCACGAAGATAAGTAGTCACTAACATTTGAACAGAATACTAGGTTGAATCAAAAGTTCGTCTCTTTTGCAACGGAAAAGTTTAACGAAAAAAGCCATATACAATCACCTCTCTTTCTTTGCGTCGTTTAAGTGGACATGGATATTGCAAAGCACAGGCTGTCGATTTCTACAATCTTTTTCTGACGTTCCACCAGATACCACGGCGGTACCAATAGGTCGGCTTCGAAGACAGAAACTCTCTGATGACAATTTCCACATGCACCACTGAAGCAAAGTGTCGTCCTTGTAGGAAATGGACCATGGAGCAAAACAGATGATAGTCGGATGGGGACAACACCTGGTTTGTACGGAGGAATGGGGTAGAATCGCAACCCCTTTTAATTCCTGTAGTTTTCGGCGGACCACTCTGAAGGTGTGACTTAAGGACATTACCCACTGCCAGCAACGTCTGCTTCCTATTGATAAGCGTTGGGTAGCTTTGGAGCAGAGCGTCATGGATCCGCTGCATTTGATCGACGTAGAGGTTCCCGTCCACATCCTCACTATCTGGCCCGAGTTCCCACTGTAGAGGACCCTCACCAAATACACAGCATAACTTTCCTCTGGAACCGCTCTCTTTGCACCGGTGGCTGAGCTTCCTGAGGTGTTTTTAAGCCACTGGTTTCCAGTGGTAGGATAATGTAAGAATATGCATTTTTCGTCACATGTGACGATAGGACGCCAAAACTTATCGTCCTGTAGACTTGGTAGCAATCTACGACAGAGAACGACACGTTGCTATGTCTGCTGGGAAGCCAATTCATGGAGAGCCACTCGATGTCGCCTGGAGGAGAAACGAAGCTGGTGAACATCACAAACGACCAAGATATCAATTTTGGTGGTAACTGTTGGAAAGTCTAATAAGAACTACAGGGGTGTTAGTGCCCCTACCATGTTTCGGAGCAATTCTTGGAGCGGAAAAATATGCAATTTGAAGCAGAAACGTTGGGTTTTGGAGCTAGAAAATTTGCATTTTGGAGCAGAACTCAGGTTTTGGAGCAGCTAATAATAGCATTTTTAATTGTTTTAAGTCCATGCTGTGCTTTAAGTTATGTTTATATACTGAATTACCATTATTTTAGGAACTATGAAAAAATTTTAGGTCAGGTTTGTTGACATTTTACTGCTTCTCTTAAGACTGTTAATTAGCATTTCTGTCGTTCCTACAGTGAGATAAATGGGAAAACGATTATACTACCTACGATTTATTGAAAACTACATGACCTGCAGTATTTTAAGCGTAACACATTAACATCAGGGATTTTCTTCTGAATGCATTTGTTTCACTGTAACACGAATAGCATGCTGCCGAGTCCAAGAACTGTTGCTATTGTTACTGAACGCTTGCGAATACACACTTAGGAAGAATAAATAATATGTAATTACTGTTTGTTCTTTGCTTGGTTTTTAGCAGCATATTTTTCGAGATTCATGGCATTCAGATTAAAATACATTATTTCTGAAACCAACCAACTGGCAAGCCACGCATACGGGGTTTGCGTGTGCATCACGAACTGCTAAGGTTTTCTGAAGGAAAGCGTACCTTCGATATAAAAGGAAAACTAATGTAACATTAAATAATCAAATTGTAAAACCACCTTTCAGCAGTTGCGCCATGATACTTTTCGTACTATGTTTTTCATCCAGTAATTATCAATGTCAAACTTTCGTTATTGCTGTGAACAATTACAACTGAACCAAAACTATAAGATAACAGTGAGATTTAGTAAAGTTGGTTAGATAAAGGCTGCTTCCATCGCTTAACGCTTGTGCAGTGACGTTCTGGCGCGGGATTGCCACTCCCACCCCCTCCTTCTTCAGTAGTAGTAGAATCAGTTTATGACTTTTTTGTTGTCTGAAAGAGCCACTGCTCTTGCACACGTGGGATCCTGTATGTATGGACATGGACATTAAGCAGACGATTGCGAGTAAGTAAGTGGTTCAACGAACCTTCCATCTGGATAAAGAAAAGTGTGAGGGTGAAGATGTTCCCCAAGGTAGGTCAAAATGATAAAAAGAAAACCTCCTAAAAATTATGCTCCCTGAACGTACGGGGCAAAATTCAGACTTTAAGTAAGAGCCAAAATATTAGTGTTGCTGATAATTGTTTACAAGTTATGCGATATAAACAATCCTTTCATTTATCCATAGTGCTCGTGAGCGATTTTAATTAACATACATGAGAATGACGAAGAAAGAAAACAAAGCTGTACTTTTTAATTTGGTGAAATATCAGACTGCACAGTCGGAAAATGTGAATATTATGCAGCATGAACAAAACTGAATCGTTCACTGTACTTTATTTATGAAAATATTTAACCAAATCACACCACTATTATCAAATTACTGAATTCCAAACAAAATAGGGTGGTTTTGAAAGACATAATTTCAAACATTTTTTCTTTTCCTGGTTTTGTTCTTGTACTTGCTAGAAAATTAGCTCTGGTTTCCTCTCTTGCGAGCAAACCCTACTTTCTTCTCAGCAAGTTCCACAGCCATAACTGTCTTTTTTTGACTCTGCCACCGCACAGCATCCACTGTTTACTTTTTTTCTGCTGATAGTTTTCCCTTACCATTTTTTTTTTTTTGTTCCCTCAGATGACAATTTTATCCATCATGCTTAAAGAACTTTCAGCCTGAAAACCATGAATTCTGATATAAGAGCTTTCACTATTTTAGATAAATGGTGTAATTTTTAGAGAATGAATACTTTTCTTGAACATCATGCATTAATGCTTACAAATTTCCAAACTTCGTCACTTCCGTTTTTGGAAATTTCCCCCACCCTTATCAAGCTAAAATACACACACATTTATGAGGGTGATGATATTTAACAACTACATAGGAGTGGGAACATCGCAGGAAGGGAGGGGATACAATTAAGGAAGAAATAATCACTCCGTCCGACTTCCGTTTTCGGAAATTTATGCAACATTTTCAAGCTGAAATACAAATATTTATGGAATAAAATGATATATAGCTATACTGGGTAGAGGAAACATCCGAGAAAAAAGAATTACGATTACGAGAGAAATCTTACCCCCGTCTACTTTCCGTTTTCAAAGGGTGAAATTCCGTCCTCCGACGGAAAAAAAGTTTTGGTGGTGGTGGTGAGAAGGGTGGTGGTGGTGAGAAGGGTGATGGTGGTGGTGAAAAGGGTGGTGGTGGTGAGAAGGGTGATGGTGGTGGTGAAAAGGGTGGTGGTGGTGAAAAGGGTGGTGGTGGTGAAAAGGGTGGTGGTGGTGGTGAGAAGGGGGATCCCCTTCTCACCACCACCACCAATCCTACCAAAATTTCAGTTCAGTTATGCATCGATCTCGTGTTTTGGTCCAAATGATAACAAAAAAGACGGAATTCCTCGAATCAGCGTAAGAATCTCGTGGCCGAAGATTACTGGGAAATTTTCAGGAGGCCTAACTTCCGTTTTCGGAAATCGTTGCCTACAATTTCAAGCTGAAATTATGCAATGAAATTATACTTAACAACAATACTGAACAGAAGCCACATCGCGAGAGAAAAACAATACGATTACGAGAAAAATCTGCACTCCGTTTAACTTCCGTTTCCGATCGTTTAAAAAGACAAAACAACGTACCCAGACGGAATACTACCCCCCCCCCTCCTAACTAATACCCTGAAAATTTCTTCACTTTGCATCGATCTCGAAAATGACAAAAAAAAGGGGGGGGGGGAGGAGACTCCGCGAATCCCCTGCACCCTTAACTAATACCCTGAAAATTTCTTCACTTTTGCATCGATCTCGAAAATGACAAAAAAAAAAAGGGGGGGGAGGAGACTCTGCGAATCCGCGGAAGAATCTCACGTACGAATTAACTGCTGAATCGATTTCAAATGTAAGATTACGCTAAAATATCGATGACCAGTAAATTGCAACTTTTGGCGCAAAATTGGCGCAGATTTCGTCAAAAACGCGATTTTTTAGCAGAATGGCGCGAGCTGGCACAGGTCTGGCAGCCCTGGAACTATGACTCAATAAGTACGAACTGTACACCAATTATACTGAAAATAGTATAACTACACTAATAATCTGAAATTTCTTGGCGTAGAATAGAAATAAAACTTTCCAAGCTTTCGCACATCAACCAGATGGCTTTTTCTAAGGATGGTAGACAGCGTCACAAACGGACAGGAAAAGGCCCAGAAGAAGGCAGCGTGGGAGATGCGTGAAAGAAAGTACTGGTTCGCAAAGTCGTTTCACAACTTTCTAGTTGTGAAACGATACTTCGACTTGGCGAGACCTTCGTCCAGCAGTGCATTGATAATGGTTGATGATGATAATGATAACTACTGAAAAAAGAAAACTTCAAACCGGTATTCTTGACGTACACTGGGCATACCTACTGAGCTCAGACTGTGTTGGGACTTCTGGAGCCAATGAGACGCCATTTTCGATTCTCATGGAAATTAATAGTCAACTCCGCTTATAGTGAACCTCTGCGGACTCATGTTTCGTTCACTATGTCCGAAGTTCACTAAAACCGAAGTGTCTTCCCTTAACCTGAATTGTGTGGAATGGTGAGCAAGAAAATGAGATATGTACATATGTATCTAAAAATTTTGCTTACTTAATTTGATGAATATATACTACGTATATATATAATGAATATATACTACGTATATATTCATTAAATTAAGTAAGCAAAATTAATGTTACATTACCTTAATTAACAAATTAACATGAAAAGAGTGCGTTATGTGCCGCTGCTTGCTGCAAACAGTTTTAATAAATGTTTTTTGTATGTCCTTTTCTAGTGTCTGTGCTTTTGCTTCACTCGATTCTACATTTTCCATACATTCTAGGAACTTTAGCACAGTCTTGACACCCTCCAAAGCCCCTTCAATGTTAGAACACGTTCTTCATTTTCGTTCTCGCCATCTTCAGCCTCGTTTTCTTCCGTGCTGGAACCGCCTTTCACAGCCTCGACAATAGCTTCATCTGACGGGATTTCATTCGTAATAACTTCACAGTCAGCATCGATAAAATCTTCAGCTTCAGTGGAATTCGCACCGATATGCTGAAGCAGGTCCTTCAGAGACACATCATCCTCCACTTCGAATGCCACACATCCAGTAGGCAAACCAGACCTCCGGGAAAAGTCTGTATAGTGACAGTTGACACACTCCTCTACGCTTTGTTTCCAAAAGGTTTATTGATGTGTTCTGCTTTGATTTCAAAGCTTGAATTAAATGAAGCCTTACTTCCCTTCTGTAATAAGTCTTAAAGCTGCGAATCACACCTTGCTCCATGGATTGGAGGACTGGCGAGGTGCTGGCAGGCAAGAACACCAGCTTGATGTTGCTGAGGTTTTTAATCCTAGCTTTGTCCTTCAATGCACTTAAGGAGTAGTAAGTGCATTGTTCTCAACACATTCTTTCAAGTTTTTACAATAAATATTGTTCTCAACACATGCTTTCAAGTTTTTACAATAAATATTGTTCTCAACACATTCTTTCAAGTTTTTACAATAAATATTGTTCTCAACATATTCTTTCAAGTTTTTACAATAAATATTGTTCTCAACATATTCTTTCAAGTTTTTACAATAAATATTGTTCTCAACACATTCTTTCAAGTTTTTACAATAAATATTGTTCTCAACACATTCTTTCAAGTTTTTACAATAAGGTTTGTTTTGAAATAAGTTACAATTGCATGTTACAAAAACATTCTTTTCTTTGAACTTTTAGTTTTTAGGTTAACTATAACCGAAGTTGAGGGTTCACTATATAACGGAAATTTTAATGTACATTTCCGATGTTGGTGGTCGGGACCAATGATTTAGGTTCACTATAGCCGAATGTTCACTATAACAGAGTTCCCTATATCCAGAGTTGACTGTACTCTGATTAATGGTGAATCGGTTTACAGCGCACGTGCTTTCGAGAAAGAATTACCGTTTCAAACTACAGTACAAACAATAAAACGTTCGTTCCCTTTTCTAGCACTGCTTCTTCCCCCGGTCAGTATTTTCGATTAGGTGAGGCAAACTTAAAAAAAAAAAAATCCTGAAATGATAAATTGGAAATGTTGAATAACTGAACTCGTAATACTGATAAAAAAAATTATCCTTTTGTTTTTTTGTAATTTGCGGTTTTTCGTGCGTATCTTTTTTCTACAGTAAAATATCCTGAATGGATACCAACTTATGTTAAAATGACATCACTTTTTATGTCATAGTAGCAATGAAACAGCGAATAAAATAAAATAAAATAAAATGCATCGCAGTCATCATTCGGTAATATGTCTCTCACTGGTATAGTAACTCTTGCTAAGCTGAAAAGTGATTGGTCTCTGTAAATGGGTTTTGTATCCAACTGAGATATGTAAATATTTCTGCTCTTCTCGTTTTAAACCTCGACCAGGTTACTTATTGATCAAACAAAAACATAATAGCGTACTTCAGATAAGGAAAGTCATGAAACGGTTTCCAACTAAAGCAAAAAAAAAAAAAAAAAAAAAAAAAAAAAAAAAATTATGGCCAGACCCCCTCGCCTTACTCAAGTCAACCTCGCCGAACAAGGGAAGAAAAGGAATTCAACAACTGTTCTAAAGGCAGGGAACAATAAAAAAATTTCAGCGGCTCTTCACAATGCATATCTGGTCACCGTCTAGCTCCTTGGCGATAAATGTCATTTGGTTAGAAAGACAGAAAAAAATCCACGACGAAACTTTGCTGCTTTTTACGCTTTCCAGCCGTAGGCTGAAGAAGCGTATATGCTCCAGCTTTGTCAGTCTGTCTGTCCGCACGATAACTCGCGTAAAAATGGTTCGATTTCGATGAAATTTTAGTATGTGGTAGGGGACCACCTGGAGACGAACCCTATTTAAAATGGACGAAATGGGGTCAAAGGTCAGGACATAGGATCGGGATCCATTCCATCGCTCTTATCCCATACTGTTAAAGGAGCAACTCTCAAAGGTCAGTACATAGGATCGGGATCCATTCCATCGCTCTTATCCCATACTGTTAAAGGAGCAATTCTTGTATGTATGTAAATTTTATTTTAAAAACGGCTCTAAGGATTTTGATGAAAGTCGTTAACCTACCGTTTTCTGGTACTAGAAATCGATTTAGCTTGATCTCGACTTTAGGAAAATTCGTTTAGTGGGTGAAATAATCACCCCGAATTACCACGTTTTTAGTGTCATGGCTTGGTCCCATTAATGTTACCCATGCTTAGAAATCTTATGACGTTACACTCTCGCGATTGAGATGTTGGCGCGCGGCCACGCCATCTGTCTCATTACGTCACGCGTTGTGTGTGTATCATTTTAAAGTTTTATGACGTCACACTCTTGCGAGCAGATGGTCGCGAGTCCCATCTGCCTCATTACGTCACGCGTTGTGTGCGTGTGTCCGTCTGCACGACAACTCGCGTAAAAATCGTTCGATTTCGATGAAAGTTCAGTATGTCATAGGGGAACACCTCGAAAGGAACCCTATTGACAGTGAACGAAATAGGGTCAAAGGTCAGGACATAGGAGCGGGATCCATTCCACTGCTCTTATGCGTCATAACTAACGTAAAAAAGGTTCGATTTCGATTAAATTTTAGTATGTGGTAGGGGACCACCTGGAGACATACTCTATTGAAAATGGGCGAAATGGGGTCAAAAGACAGGACATAGGAACAGAATCACTTCCATCGCCATTATGCGTCATGACTTACGTAAAAATGCTTCGATTTGGATGAAATGTTAGTATGTTGTAGGAGCATGCCTCGGGACGAATCCTATCGAAAATGGACGAAATGGGGTCAAAGGTTAGGACACAGGAGCGGGATCTATTCCATAGCCCTTATGCATCATAACTTATGTAAAAATGCTTCGATTGCGACAAAACTTTATCATGTTATTACAGAGTTATACTGAACTGGTTCTGTTGAATATCATCGAAATTGGACGAAAGGTCATGGCACACGACCGAGATTTATACCACAGCCATTATCCTCATACCTTGAGTGAAAACTTGAATAATGATTTCTGGTATGTTGCAAAGCGTTTCATAATCAATGCATTGCATGATTCTACTAAATTGTTACGCTTTCCAACCGCAGGCTGAAGAAGCGTATATGTTCCAGCTTTGTCCGTCTGTCTGTCTGCACGATAACTCGCGTAAAAATGGTTCGCTGTCGATGAATTTTAAGTATGTCGTAGGGGACGACTGGGGACGAACCCTATTGAAAAAGGACGAAATGGGGTCAAAGGTCAAGACATGGGAGCAGCATCCATTCCATCGCCCTTATGGGCATAACTCACGTAAAAATGCTTCGATTGCGACAAATCTTTAGTATTTTCCTTTACGAGGTATACTGAACAAATTTTGTTTAATATCATCGAAATGGGATCAAATGTCACGGCACAGGAGCGAGATTTATTCCAAAGCCATTACCCTCATAACTTGAGTAAGGATTTATGGAATGGAATGTTGAAAGCGTATCATAGCCGGGTGGCGCAGTGGTCTAAGCAATGGCCTCTGATCATTCGTCCGAACGGGGTCCGGGTTCGAATCCCGGTGAGGCATGGATGTTGTGTTTGTCTTTCGGCACTGGCTCTCTCCCTTCTCTGGAACCAGTGACCCTAAATTAAGGACGGGCGACTGCTTATAGCCCATTGAGTTGCTCACAGTGGTCGTTAAACCTCCAACAAAAAAAAAAAGCGTATCATAATCAATGCAATGCATGATTTTACTGACTTGTTTTATTTAATGAACAGAAATAAGAACGCCATGTTTGTAGTACTGCAGTAGAGAGTAACAACACTGCCAGCTTTCAGGAGAAAAAAATTGGAAGCACTAACAGTAGTATGAATTGACGGGTCCGGCGTCAAGGATGCATCCTTCTACAGAAGGATGGGAGGCGTGGTTTGCGGCAGAAGGAGCAGGGGCGTGGCAGGTGGCGCTAATGTGTAGAATCAATGCTGATGTGCTGCCCCCTAGCGCTGATTTTTGGAACTTTATGTTTTTCTCGGGAGATTATTGGAGTTTGACAAATTTTGGGGAAGTCTTTCCAATATGTTTTGTTTCCTCAAATTTGTTTTATTAAACTTATATTTTAGAACTTCCGTGAGGTGTTAGGAATTTTATAGACGCTGCATTATTTTTTTTCGCTCGAGTTCATAAAAAATGCTCTGATGGTCCCAGCGAGATTCGAGCTCGTAATCCTTCGTTCAGAAAGCGGACATTCTTCCCACTAGATCAGCGGGCCATTGGGAAAAGATGTTTGAAAGGGGAAGATGCTTGTTCATGGTATCAAAATGTTTTTGGGGGACTTTTCTTGGAATTTCATTTAAAAATGGAAAGTGAGGGGGAGTGGACGTTATTTGGGTTGTGAACGAGTTGGTGTGAACATGAATTTTTATGTTACGGTGGAACATCTCTCGTTGAATTGTTGTAATGGAGGATGTAATGAAACAGGCGTATCTTACAGCCGTAAAAGAAGGAAGTTTCGGTGGGGTGAATGTTTTATTCCGTTCCGTGTTGTCAAGAAATAAGGCGTCAAGTAAAAAAAACGGGAAAAAATGGCTGAAGGGAGAGAAAACGTACACCCTCCACAAACCGACGAGACGTCATTTTCCGAGAAACAGAGTGTTGGTGAATAAGATAGACCAACAGTTTCAAGCAGACTTGGTTGACCTCCCCAGTTTGAGTCGACATAATCATTACTTGTTGACGTGTATTGATATATTTTCGAAATATACGTGGGTGATTCCCCTAAAACAAAAGTCCGGTTCCTATATCGTTCAAGCGTTTTCCAAGATTTTCGAACAGAGAAAACCATTAAAACTGCATACTGATAAAGGAACTGAATTTAAGAACAAAGAATTTCAAAAGTTTTTTAAAACAGCACGAGGTGCATTTCTTTGCGACGAACAACGAGACGAAAGCAAGTGTTGTGGAACGATTCAATCGCTCGTTGAAAACTAGAATGTGGCGATTCTTTAAAAGTCAAAATACGTTCTGATTCATCGACGTGCTCGACGATTTAGTCCAAGGTTCCAATCATACCCAGCGTCATGCTTTCTTTTATGAGTTCGTAGCGTTGATGTAATCCCTTGTTCGTTGCATCATTCGTGGGATTAATTTCGTGTAGATGTCCGGCTGTATCCTTCTAAAAACCTGCACATGCTAAACAGGATTTCTTAGCTTCTTCGCCGTAATTCAGTAGAATTTCAATACAAGCTCTGTAGGGATACGTGTTGCTTGATGAGGAAATCACTCTTTCGTTTAAACTAATGTCGACTTGAGAAAACAGAGAATGAAGAAAACAATTCATGGGACCCACGGGCTCTTTGTGAGTTAGGGCAGAATTGTCAGCTTTCTCAATTTTAATTTTCACGTAGAGTTGGCTGGAAGACAAGTCCATGTATTCTTCTCCACTCCCAGAAATAATAAATTCCAGAGGTCCTCCATCTCGAATGTTGGCCAAGAGGTGATATTCGATGCATTGTCCTTTTTCTATGCTCGTTTGGGTAAGCGGTAAAGCAAATAAATCCAATTCCGACTTGAGCCATACGGAAGAATGACTGTGAATCATAGCCATGGTTTACGGATCAAAAATATCGCGTGCGGTCCTCTTGGCTTTCTTTGAACGAATGATGCGTTTCTTCGTTTTTCTCTTTCTTTTAACGCTTCCCCCAAACATTTTCTTCACTTTAGAAGCTGCTTTATCAGTGAGAATTTGTCCTGCTTCTTTAGCTCGTTGTTTGGCTGCCGTTTTCACATCTTTACCGAGAATGACGTCATTGGCGAGATCCATACCAGTTCGTAAGACTTGTTTTCCGAGCGTTTTAGCACCTTGTATAAATAATGGTACCGCCGCTCTAAATAATGAACGAAAAAGTCCTCCAAGTCCATGACCTTTTTGTAGTGGCACTCCTTGATAGTAAACTATTCCTTTTCCAGTTTGACTGACGTAATAATCCTCGAAGAATTTTGTACAGCAGCGGTATGGTTCGTACATGATTAGAGATGCTTGAGACGAAAATGAAGTTTCACGATCACTGTTCCACGTTCAAATGGTACTAATTGACCTATGTGATTCCTTATAACGATTTCGATGGTTTGGAAATTTTTTCTTGCAAGAGGTAAATAATGAGGTCGATCGAACAAAGCGCTCATCATCTCTCCATCCACACCACTCACTTTAACGATGCGAAGGAGAGGAGCAACCATGTCTCCCACCGGTTGCGGTTCCACAATATCGCTGTACACATACAACAGAGAAAACCGACCGTTTAGATCTGCGATAAATTCACCATTTACCGAGAGAGCTCTACTCACAGCTGAAAGTTGCATGGGTTGGTATCCTAAGATTTCCGTAATCCCTGGGGACAAAACCAAGCGAGTACCTTTAAGAAGAATTAACTTGACCTTTTGAGTAGCTTTATTATAATTCAAAAAGATTTTATTGGCAAAGTGATTGCTCATGGATTTAACAATGTCCACTATAGACTCGTAATGACCTGAAGAGATTCTTCCCGTCTTAAACTGACCAGTTCCTAAATCGTATTCGAAATGGTTGGAATTTTTCGTGATATTATACCACGAATGGGGGTAGATGAGTTCGACGAGTCCCACTTCCCAGTGTCCATTCAGTTCGATTGGGGAAGGAAGACGCGTTATGAAATGGGATACTTTGTTGTCCAAAAAGTAGCCGAGAGAGCTGTCGCTCGGTAGTGTCAGATAAAAACTCTTCTTGACGAATGACGTTTCATTTAAAAATAAGGTCGGTTTTATAGCGAGGTAAAGTCTTCCGCGGGAATCCATGCGTTGAATTTATCGGGGTAGCCTTTAAATTTGACAAAGTATTCCATTTTTTCATTTCTTTTGAGTTTCTTCTGAACACGTTCCACAGGAAAGGACTCTGAAAGTGGTCCCTTTTTAAAGCTTTTCGGCGTAAAATGTCCCTTCCAGTTCTTCGTTCAATACATCTTTTACTTTGTACACGGGAGGGGACCTTAGAATGAGGTCACTCACCACAAACACGTTTTCTGTCCAATTTGATTCGTATCCCTATTCAAACGTTAATTTGGTTTCAGAAATCCTCACGTGATCGCCAACTTGGAATTTATAGGAGGTGTTTTCCCTCTTGAGGTCACTATACAGATTGTCAAACACTTGCTTTTCATTGTTTTCGTTCACTTCTACAGGTTTCATTTTTATACTTCGATGGGGAGAATGATTGTAACTGTGGACTAAATCGTCGAGCACGTCGATGAATCGGAACGTATTTTGACTTGTAAAGAATCGCCATATTCTAGTTTTCAACGTGCGATTGAATCTTTCCACAACACTTGCTTTCATCTCGTTGTTCGTCGTAAAAAATGCACCTCGTGCTGTTTTAAAAACTTTTGAAATTCTTTGTTCTTAAATTCAGTTCCTTTATCAGTTTGCAGTTTTAATGGTTTTCTCTGTTCGAAAATCTTGGAAAACGCTGGAACGATATAGGAACCGGACTTTTGTTTTAGGGGAATCACCCACGCATATTTCGAAAATATATCAATACACGTCAACAAGTAATGATTATGTCGACTCAAACTGGGGAGGTCAACCAAGTCTGCTTGAAACTGTTGGTCTATCTTATTCACCAACACTCTGTTTCTCGGAAAATGACGTCTAGTCAGTTTATGGAGGGTGTACGTTTTCTCCCCCTTCAGCCATTTTTGCACATCTTTTTTCTTGACAACACGGAATGGAATAAAGCATTCACCCCACCGAAACTTCCTTCTTTTACGGCTGTAAGATACGCCTGTTTCATTACATCCTCCATTACAACAATTCAACGAGAGATGTTCCACCGTAACATAAAAATTCATGTTCACACCAACTCGTTCACAACTCAAATAACGTCAACTCTCCCTCACACTCCATTTTTTTAATGAAATTCCAAGAAAAGTCCCCCAAAAACGTTTTGACACCATGAACAAGCATCTTCCCCCTTTCAAACATCTTTTCCCAATGGTCCGATTATCTAGTGAGAAGAATGTCCGCTTTCTGAACGAAGGATTACGAGTTCGAATCTCGTTGGGACCATCAGAGCATTTTTTATGAACTCCAGCGAAAAAAATAATGCAGCGTCTATAAAATTCCTAACACCTCACGGAAGTCCTAAAAATATAAGTTTAATAAAACAAATTCGAGGAAACAAAACATATTGAAAAAAGCATCGCTAGGGGCAGCACATCGCGTACACATCCCCTTTCCCCCACTCGGTCGTTGCCATCCCTCAAAGATTCATCTAAAGTTCCAAAAAGCACCGCTAGGGGGCAGCACATCAGCATCGAACCTACACACTAGCACCACCTGCCACGCCCCCCACATTTTCCTGCCACAAGCAACGCCCCTGCTTCTTCTGCCGCGAGCCACGCCCCCATCCTTCTGCAGAAGGATGCATCCTTGACGCCGGACCAGTCATTTCATACTACTCTTGTGCGTTAAGAAAAACCTGAATTTATATGAGAAACATTTCGTACCGGAAACGCTCTCCAACACAGAAAGATTTTTTTCAAATCGGTCTCTTAGAAACAGTGATTTTACATCCCCTGGTGGAAAAACGATGCATTATTTTAGGAAGAAAGTATTCTAAAAAGGTTTTTCCATGTGAGCGGTACCGGTCTAAGAAAAAAATTAATTTAGTCGAGTTTTCAGGAGCCCAGATTTTGCTACAAATACATCAGAAGCAGAAATTAACACTTGTGCCTCATGGTGGCCAAACCATTCTTTACCAAACATTAGAAATTATGTTAAAAATATTTTCCATCAAGTCTTGTATGCGATACAGGAAGAAATTTTCAGATCGGAGTTTTAGAAGCAGAAATAACGCAGGAATCGCAATTTTCCTTTGTGCCCCCTAGCGAAAATACTATGATTTACTTGAAATCTTTGAATTTATAGGAAAACATTTCGCATCGGAAACACTATCCAACAAAGAAGAAGTTTTTTTTCAATTGGACTCCTAGAAGTAGAGATATTGACAAAAATAAGATATACATCTACGCCCCTGGCGTAGAAACCATGCATTATTTCAAGAAGAAAATGTTCCTAAAAGGTTTGTTCACATGAGTAGTATCGGTCAACAAACGACGTTTTTTCAATCGATAATGTAGAAGATCATATTTTGCTACAAATACATCAGAAGCGGAAATTAAGATTTACTCCCCCTGGTGGCCAAACCGTTTTTTACAAAAATTAGAAATTATGTGCAAACGATTTCCCATCAGGAGATGTATCCGGTGCAGAAAGAATTTTTCAAATCAGAGATTTAGAAGCAGAGATATAGGGGGGGGCTCAATTTACCTCTACGCCCTCTAGTGGAAAGTATGAATTACTTGAAAATATATGAAAAACATGTCACACTGAAAACACTATCCAACAAAGAAGAAATTTTTCAAATCGGACTCCTCGAAGTAGAGATATTGACAAAAATAAGATATACATCTACGCCCCCTGGCGGAGAAACTGTGGAATATTTTAAGAAGAAAATATTCCGAAAAGGTTTATCAATGTGAGTGGCATCAGTCCACGAAGGAGTTTTTTTAATCAAGATTTTAGAAGCTCAAATTTTATGGCAAATACATCAGAAGCAAAAATAACGCTTACGCCCCTGGTGGCCAAAGTATTCTTTACCAAAAATTAGAAATTATATGCAAAAACTTTTCTATTAGGAGGTGTATCCGCTGGAAAAAAAATTTCAAATCGGAGTTTAGAAGAGTTATTGGGAAAAATATAATTTACTTTTACGCCCCCTAGCGGAAAATCTGGGAGTGATTTAAAAAGTAACTTTATGTAAAATACACTTCGACATAAATGGAATCGAAAGATAAAATATTTTTTTCAATCAGATGTTTAGAAGCAAATATGTGGAATAAAACGTATTTTTGAATTCGACATCAGCTGCATTTACGCCCTCTAGCGGAAAAATTGTACATCGTAAAAAAAAACGAAATAAAGGATTATCATTCGCATATTTCATGCTTCCCAATGCAAAAAGAATTTTTCAAATCGGATTAATAGTTGTAGAGACTGACGGACAAACAGGTAACATAAGCACGATCTTTTTTTCACAAAAGACGTGCTAATAATAAGCAGTCAATGACCAAGAACGAAGGAGTTGTGTGCGCCACTGGATCTCTACCATTGAAAATTGATACAGCGAGATTCAAAAGACGTACTATCCGCAGAAAAAATACTGCATATTCATATTCACTAGAAGCAGATAAAAACACAAACTTTTGGAACGTCCTAGTACGTAATTACTTCCTGTCATTCATCATACAAGAGATTCTAAATAATTGGTTTGCTTCAGTAATCTCTTGCTAGTTTTTGATTCAACATTCCGACGGCAACTGGGATTCCTGGTAGCTTCTAGAAATTTCCACTTCAGACTAAAAGATTCGTTCGTTTCGGTCGTTTGACTCTTCCGGTTTACAGAACGATTTGTATCTAGGGAAACGATTCTGAGTCTGATCCTTTTGTTCGTTGATAGTTTCCGGTTTAGTGGCCGATTTTTAAGTTTAATTTTTTTATTCTTACGGGAAATGTTTTCCTTGGCTTTCTTAAAAGTTCGTCTCAAAATGTTCACGTAATTTATTGCATTTGTACACTTCTGAATAAGGTAAGATTTTCTGACTAGAACATGAACCTCACCGAGACGCCCTTCTGAAATTTTGATGCCTGGTAAGAAGTAATTCTGATTGAATCATTCAGGGAATCTGATCTTTTGAGGAATAGATTCTTTTCAGGATAGATTCGTTCGCCAACGACTCAGTTCGCTGATTCGAACGAATCGAGCGCGAGCGACACATCTCTACTGAACGATCATTCACAGGGGTGAGAGCGAATGGTTCACGGTGAAGAATCATTCACTGTGAACGAATCGTTCACGAATAGTCCATCACTATTATGCAACGCTAACCACAAAGTATCATTCACAGCGGTGGAGCGAACTATTCAGGATGAAGAGTCATTCGTTGCAAACGAATCGCTCACGAATAATCCATCACTACTATGCAACGCTAACCACAGAGTACCATTCACATATCATTCACAGCGATGAAAGCGAACCACTCACGGTGAAGAATCATTCGTTGTGAACGAATCGTTCACGAATAGTCCATCACTATTATGCAACGCTAAGTACAAAGTATCATTCACATGACATATCATTCACAGTGGTGAGAGTGAAACATTCGCGATGAAGAATCATTCGTTGTAAACGAAGCGTTCACAAATAGTCCGTCACTACTATGCAACGCTAACCACAGAGTATCATTCATATATCATTCACAGCAGTGAAAGCGAACCATTCGCGGTGAAGAATCATTCGTTGTAAACGAATAGTTCACTCATTATTATGCAACGCTAATCACAATGTATTATTCACATATCATTCACATCGGTGAGCGCGAACTATTCACGGTGAAGAGTCATGCGCTGTGAAGGAATCGTTCACGAATAGCCCATCACAATTCCGCACAAATAATTCAAATGCACATTGAGAGCAACATGAAAAGCAAATCTGAGTGGATAATTTGTTTCAAAGAATTGCACAATCTGAGTAAGTCAAGATATCGCATTGTGAAGCTAAAGTCTCCGCATTTGACGTTGTTTCCATTATTGCCCGCCATTTGTAGTGTCACTGTAGAAGCTTGCACAAAGATTTTCTCTGACCTGCTTATCAAAGTACATGCCGTGTTTGACATTTGATCTACAACTCTATCTCAGGTCGTCGGATGTTATTGGAAGAGCGGATATGAACACGCAATGATGTCTGCTTGAATTTCGTATGTTAATAAGTTTCATTAGCAATGCGGTTTCCATGACGTCTGACTTCACGTTTAACCAAGACGCTGGCTACAATTTACCGCGGTAAAATTATTATCCACGTTATGCCTCGAAAGCAAATCGCCCGTTCCTATTGCTGGCATCTTGTCCGCCATAATTCTCAGAATTAATGACTTCGATTAGTGCTGCGTTACAAAACTAATCGAAAGGGGTTGACATCGGTATAGCTATGCTTCGGATGAATGCAAGTAACAATACCAAAATGAACATTGACGATCGTTTCAAAGATTCTGCGGTTGTGTGTACGCCTTTTTGAATACTTCCCAGTAGCGTGGAGATTTAATGATAGCGATATCGCGTTTACAAGTAAATAATACCGTGTGCTTTTGGTCTCCCATCACTGTATAGCACATGGTGCTACAACCCAGCTAAAATTTTTCAGGGAAAAAACCTTAAAAATCTTGCTCATGTTAAAAGAGACTTTTCTCGTTGTTCCATTTTTTATAACTTGATGAAACGCAAGAATATACACAGTCGAGTCACATTACTGTGACCACCTCCTACTTTTGACGTCAACAGCGCGTAGCCAATGAAAGAAGGCACGTGTCGTGAGCTGGCTTGGAGGATATATAAGGTGAGCTGTAAGCATTCTGAAAATACTGGCCGCGGGTGGCCTAGTGGGCAACGTTCGTGACTGCCACGGAAAGGACCTCAGATTCGATCCCAGGCAGGTACGAACGCTCGATCCACTAAATATCCGCCATGCATCGGATGGGCACGTTAAGCCGTCGGACCCCGGGTACTGGCCCCCCGGTAATAAATAAGGGCGTATTCCTTCCCCTTTCCACTTCGCTTCCGTGTCACTTTCCTATCGGGCACTCTAGCCCAAATCTCCTAGCTTCCTATTTCTAAGGGTTGTTTAAGACCTGGGGTCAGACACTCCCTTCCTAAAATCCTCTACATTTGAAAAAAAAAAAAATTCTGAAAATACTATATCACTCGTTGCTTGCATGGATAAAAGGAGCGACTTATCAAATTTGCAAAATGGGATGATTATCGGCTTACGGGCCAAGGATGGCAGTATTTCTGAAACAGCGCAGTTTGTTAACTGTTCACCTGCTTCTGTGGTTAAAGTGCATCGTGACTGGAGAAATGGCACCATTGCGAATAAGCGACTGGAAACTGCGGAGCACCACGTGTCATTGATGTGAGAAGTGAACGTCGGCTTCGAAGGTGCGTGAGGGCCGATCGACACGCTACAGTGGAGCAATTCACTGGCCGAATGAATCAGGGGGCTACCGAAAGTGCGTCTAGAACGACAGTTCAGCGAACCCTGCTGCGTATGGGGCTCCGATGCAGAAGGATGGTCACTGCACATATGCTAACGAAGGTGCATCGGCAAAAAAGGCTTACATTTGCACGACAGTATCGAGATTGGACCTCCGCTGATTGGCAAAGGATTGCCTTCTCCGACGAGTCACGTTTTCTGCTTCATCGAACGGATGAAGCAGAAAACGTGACTTGACCAATGGCGTATAATGATATATTCAAAAGGCGTATAATGCGAGAAACATCAGAGACCAAACACTCTTCAACCAATGCTGGAAGAACACAATCTGGTGGGGGAAGAGTTATGGTTTGGGGAATGTTTTCGTGGCATTCTCTGGGTCCACTTAAACCTGTGGAAGGCACTATGGACCGATTTCGTTATAAATCCATCCTTGTAGACCACGTTCACCCAAACATGCTGATTGTCTTCCCTGGGGCGGATGGGATCTTCCAGCACAACAAGCGACGTGTCACGCAGCTAGAAATGTCCGACAGTGGTTGGAAGAGCACGATGAAGACTTCAAAGTACTTCCCTGGCCCCCTAATTCCTCAGACTTAAACCCAATTGAGCATCTGTGGGACCACCTCGATCGTGTTGTTCGCTCTATGGATCCTCCATCACGCACCCTCCAGCAGCTGTCAGATGCACTGCAGTCAACATGGCTCCACATACTTGTGAACACCTTTCAGCACCTTACTGAGTCACTCCCAGCCCGTCCAGCTGCTGTCCGCTCTGCACACGGCGGTTACTCTGGATATTAGCTGGTGGTCACAATAATGTGACTCGACCGTGTACATATGCGCATTATAGCGGAAAAATTCTGCACAATGAAAAGCGAAAAATGTATGAAAAAATTCAAACGTGATTACCTTTGCATGATCCGTTTCCAAAAGTACTGTGCCGCCCCGGTGGCGCAGTGGTCTAAGGCGTTGGCCTCTGATCATTCGTCCGTAAGGGGTCCGGGTTCGAATCCCGGTCAGGCATGGATGTTGTGTTTGTCTTACGGCACTGGCTCTCTCCCTTCCCTGGAACCAGTGGCCCTAAATTAGGGACGGGCGACTGCTTATAGCCCTATTGAGTTGCTCACGGTGGTCGTTAAACCTTCAATCAAAAAAAAAAAAAAAAAAAAGTACTGTAGATATCATGTGACGTGTACCTCTGAATAACTTTCCTCTTAAGTTTATGTTTCCTTATGTGAGTTTTGTTACTTCTTTGTGAAACACTTTCTAACTGAACGGCACATTACTTCCCCGAGCAGCTTTTACATTTTGGCAACACTGAAAACGGGTCACAGAAGAAATAATTAAAGACGTTGAAAGTGGTGTAGGAGAGCTGTAGATAAATTGCGAGCAGGTCGATAAACATTGATAATGCGAAAGAGACAAAGCTTGCTGATGTACAGGTGATCGACGAATAAGTATCATTGTCTCATACGATTGATATCGATTTTAATACCAGCGAGGTCATATTTTGCAGTATATTATATTGATGTCCCTTTGATCTTTCCGTGAGTGGAACAATAAAGCAAAAAGTTCGTTAAAAAATAAGTAGCGATACTTTTACCCTGGTCGTTGATATTCTTCTTTACCAGTTATTACAGAAATGAAATATATGTTCATTGAAGTTCACTATGAACTTTGAAATAAATGTTCGTTGAAGTTCACGGATGCATAATTAATCATTTCAACTAAAACTTTAAGCAAATGCTATAACATTGGCCAATGAAGTGGTTTTCTGGCTAAGAGTACTGCAACTAGGAAACCTCTGAAGTAGAAACAATAAGAAAATCTATGCATACTAATAATACAGGTAATGGTAGATAGTTAGGCAGGGTTACCAACACGGAAACAGTTTGATAGGTAATACGTACATAGATAACAGTGTGGAACGGTAATGAGCATACTGACTGAACAGAAATCACTGGATAGCTACCTAGTAATAGGTAGGCCCACCTTTCGCCCGGTTAAGTGCAGTCACACGGCGATGCATTGAGTCCACTAGGTCACGAAAGCGTTCCACAAGTATTTATCTCCACCCAGACTTGCTACACCACTGTCCACAATTCCGTTGCCTTCCTGAATGGGTTCCACAAGTATCTATCTAAACCCAGACTTGCTGCACCACTGTTCACAGTTACGTTGCCTTCCTGAATGGGTTCCACAACTATCTATCTCCATCCATACTTGCTGCACCGCTGTTCACAATTCCGTTGCCTTCCTGAATGGGTTCCACAAGTATCTATCTAAACCCAGACTTGCCGCACCACTGTTCACAGTTACGTTGCCTTCCTGAATGGGTTCGAGAACTATCTATCTCCATCCAGACTTGTTGCACCGCTGTTCACATTCCGTTGCCTTCCTGAATGGGTTCCACAAGTATCTATCTAAACCCAGACTTGCTGCACCGCTGTTCACAATTCCGTTGCTTTCCTGAATGGGTTCCACAACTATATATCTCCATCCAGACTTGCTGCACCGCTGTTCACAATTCCGTTGCCTTCCTGAATGGGTTCCACAACAATCTATCTCCATCCAGACTTGCTGCACCGCTGTTCACAATTCCGTTGCCTTCCTGAATGGGTCCCAACACTCTCTATCTCCACCCAGACTTGCTGCACCGCTGTTCACAATTCCGTTGCCTTGCTGAATGGGTTCCACAAGTATCTATCTCCACCCAGGCTTGCTGCACCGCTGTCCACAATTCCGTTGTCTTTCTGAATGGATGAACAAAGCTGCAGCGGTCCTTTCCACAGCATCCCAAAGATTTTCCACACGGTTGATGTCCGGTGAACGGGAAGACTATTTTAGGGTAGGAACTTCTGCAGTATGTTCCTCTAACCATGCCCCAGTTTGTCGCCAAGCCTCTGTGGGGAGGTGCATCGTCCTGCCGGAAGTCTCCATTGCACTGTGGATGATTGATGACCATCAAGAACGAATGCGGGTGGTCAGCAAGAACGGACAAGTAGCGTGGACCGTTCAGTGATGCATCTAGACGTACCAGAGGTCTCAACGTGTGCCAGCTGAACACGCCCCAGACCATAACTGAGCTCTCACCAGCCTTGTTGACATGTCGGGTCCATCGCTTCGTGCGGTGTTAGCCAGGTTCGCACTCTTCCGCCTGTGCCAGTGAACTGGAAACGGTATTCGTCGGAGTAGGAGAAACGTCTCCAATCATCCTAAGGTCCAGTGTTGATGTTCTTTCGCCCAGATGAGGCATATAGTCCTTTGGAGTGGCGATAACAATGACACTCTAGTGGGTCAGCAGCGCCCATAACCTATTGCCGCTGATGTTTTTGGTGGAAACGTTTCTGACACCTATCTCGTTAAAGTCGGCGGTGATTTGTGCCACCGTCGCTCTCCGGTTGGTTGCAGATGTAAGACAGATGTAGGCGGCAAGCTCAAAGTTCAAGTGTCAAGTTCCTCTGCACACGGCGCTGTCCACAATGCGAGGTTTTTGTTTTTTCCGAAAATGGCGTATTCTCGATACACTTTTAATACGGTCGAACGGAAATACTGCTATTCTTGTACCACCTCCGCGATAAAGTGACCCATGCGCCGGGCACGAGGGATGATAATATTTCGTTCAAACTCTGTTAAGTCACGACGTGTATCCATACTGACATCGAATTACAGTCTATGTGAATGCAGTAATGTCGTCATACCTATATACTGTCGAAGCTGTGGGTTCGTCCAATATCGATAAGGATAACAGCTTAGGGTTGTCAAAGAAGAAGATATTTCATTATTTCCTTCTTCTCAGTGTATATACATAGATGAATGGATAATAAGTGGGAAGGTGATAAATAAACAAACATGCTGACAGATATAGGTAAAAAGTGGAAAGATAATACATACATAGAAAATAACTGGAAAGTTCATAAACAGAAGCATAATGAATAGACTAGTTTCACGAAGATAGATGGGAAAATGTAAGGCTTTACGTAGATACATGCATGATAAATAGAAGACTGGTTATACACGGTCGTATCTGAATAATACGACCTCTCCCGGAATCACAGTGTACCCGTCCAGGCGCGTCACAGAATGCACGTGACAAGGTCGACCACACTAAAATATAAGCGGCCGGCCAGGACAGATGAGCCATAGTGCGTAGCATGAGAGCAATGGACAGAGGTAGTGATATGACGGACGTTGAAAAAGGAATGTTCATCGGCTACGGCGCCAAGGGTGGGGACAGCTCAGGAACAGCAGATTTCGTGGACTGTTCGCGAGGTGCTGTAGTAAGGGTGTGCCAAGAACGGACCGCTGGCACACCGAGTACCTCCCGACGTCATAAATGTGAAGCCCCAAAGGCCTTCGACCGCAGAGCAGAACGTCGCCTCCGTCGACTGGTAAAAGGCAATTGATGCGCAACAGTGCTGCAATTAACCACGCAAACGAACACTGGGGCGCCCAGGTACGTGCCCCCGACAACAGTAGGGCGAACCCAGTTACGCATGGGTCTCCGGAGTTCACGCTACGTCCAGACGCCCATGTTAATCCAGGTCCATCGGCATCGACGCCTCCAGTTCGCATGGGACTACCGTTATTGGACAGTGGAAGAGTGGGAATAGGTTGCCTTCTCCGACGAATCGAGGTTTCTACTCCATAAAAGTGACGGGCGGTGGCAGTGTGCACGTTTAGGGGATGTTTTCCTGGTATGACCAGGGACCGCTGGTAACACTGGATGGGTCACCTGAACGCTAATAACTACCTGTCCATCCTCGCTGACCACATGCGTCCCTTTATGTTGCATATTTACCCTGGTGGTGATGGTGTCTACCAACAGGACAATGCGCCGTGCAACGTCGCTAACGGGGTGCGTGTCTGGTTGCAGGAACCTGACAGTGACACCTCAGTTTTCCTTCGGCCGGCGAAATCGCCCGACCTCAATCCTATAGAGCACTTGTGGAACTATTTGGATCGACAGGTTCGACGTGCCGACCCACAACCACCTCATCTCCGAGACCTCCGTGCTCTGCTGCAGTACGAATGGACACATGTACCTCGGGCAACTTTCCAGGGCCTCATTCCATCCATGCCACGCCGTCTCGCCGCTGTCATCCGGGCCAAGGGTGGTTGTTCCCATTATTAGGTAGGTGGTCATGTTATTCTGATACAACTGTATGTAAATGTGTGGTCATGTTATTCCGATACAACTGTATAGATAGGCGTACAGCCGTACAATAAGTAGTTTTTAAATAGACAGGAGATACGTAGATGGAATAAATAATTAGTATCGCGGCCTATATTCACATTTGCGACAATTCTGTGATCCTCGACATTACGGCAATAGTTCGGTGAAAGTCCTTTTCTTTACAAACAGCGCATTGCTACGATCAACAAAGCGGGGTCAGTGCAGGAATGGTTTATTGAGGTAAGTGCGTAAGAACTATTTGACTGGACTGTACAGAGCCCCGACCTCAACCCCATTGAACACCTTTGGGATGAACTGGAACGCCGATTGCGAGCCAGACCGAACCACCCGACATCCGTGACCGATCTGACAAACGCTCTTATGTCAGAATAACTGACAAACGCTCTTGTGGCAGAATAACTGACAACGCTCTTGTGGCAGAATAACTGACAAACGCTCTTGTGGCAGAATAACTGACAAACGCTCTTGTAGCAGAATAACTGACAAACGCTCTTGTGGCAGAATAACTGACAAACGCTCTTGTGGCAGAATAACTGACAAACGCTCTTGTGGCAGAATAACTGACAACGCTCTTGTGGCATCCCCGTAAACCTGACAACGCTCTTGAAAGAAGACTTTGTAACAAACCTGACAACGTAACGAACCTGACAACGCTCTTGGAAGAAGACTTTGCAACAAACCTGACAAAGCTCTTGTGGCATTTCCGTAACAATCTGGTTGAAAGCTTTCCCAGCAGAGTGGAGGCAGTGATAGCAGCAAAGAGCCAACTCGATATTAATGCCGGTCTTATTACTACTAGTTTGTGGATGAGCAAGTGTCCGGACACTTCTCATCGGATAGTGTGTATGTATGTATATATATAATCTTTTTATTTTTTCTTATTTTGAGCCTGGAATTTTCAGATATATAGATAGATATACATTTTTCAGAGCATATGAATTTCTTGAAACTTCCAAAGAACAGTGAAATTTGGTTAACTGAGAAGCACCGCGAACTGAGTCATGAATAATTTTTATTGATCCAGATTTGTAATGTCAGTTTCAGTTTTGGGGAATTGTTGGAGTCGTACACGTTTGCAAGCACGAAGATTTACGAACTTAACGCGAAACGTTTCTCTCAAAAGTGACTTCGAATTCATGCTATTACATTCCACTATTCGAATAGATTTATATATTGCAATATGTATCAGAAAAAATAAAAATGGGATTTCGATGAATAAATTTTCCTTCTCGAAATGCTGTTCCGTTTCTCTGACGAACGGCCCATCTTCCACAAACGCAAGGCATCCCACACAACCAAGCCTATGTCATTATTTCCTAACATCGAATATAATGTCTCCATAGATCAGTCAGCGCAGGATTTTGATTCGAAAGTTCACGCTCTCTCTCTCTCTCTCTCTCTTTCTTGTGATGTATTTTACTTAATAGCTCCGACAAGGATGGGCAGACAGCTGAATAACAAAAACGTAAGAGGAAAGCTTCACGTGACGAATGTTTGCAATTTATCATTTCAGTCGTTATTCTAAGTCTGTGTCCCTGACGCTCCTTTAAGGCCTAGACAAAGTAATCCAGATACTTTAATCTCCATACTTAGGGTTACTACCGCATCGGAAAACGCAGTAGATAAAAAATGATAAAGAAAAAACAGTATGAATGTATATCTTATTGGATTCCAATTTTACTTTGAAACTGCACCGTTAAAACCAAATACTCTAACCTTGGCTTTAAAAACCTGATTGATGATACCCAACCAATCTGTCAAATATCTTACGTTACTCCATTAGAGCAAACAATGATCAAGATTTTCCACGTACAGGAGATCATCGTACCCAACCAATACGAGATCATACTCTGAAGTGCCACTGAATCACAGATACCTACTTAGCAACGCGTTTGGCCACCTGTTGTGCTAATGACGGCAACCACACGACGAGGCATGGACTCCATGAGCTTACGAAAATATTCTGCAGGTATGGCCAAACATACCTCCTCCAAAGTTGTCCATAATTCGCTCAGGTTCATAGCCGATGGCACACGTGCCCGAACAGCTTGTCTAATGGTATTCCAGGGATGCTCGAAGTGGCTCAAATCTGGGTTTCTAGATGGCCACTGAATCGTGTCAAATTCATTGCAATGCTCTTGAAATCATGCAGTAGCCAGGTGGGACCTGTGGATATATATCATTCTGCAATACACATTGCCAATGGGATGATGGTTGGACATGAATGGGTGTAAATGGTTGGCTAGGGTGTGCACATTTTGGGGGGCACTCAAAGTTGACTGTACACGTATCAAAAGTCCCAAAAGCCACCACCAGCCAGTGCTGTTCCTGCTTGACAGTAAGGGTCTATGGCTTTATGGGGTCGACGCCAGATTCGCACTCTCGCATCGGCTCAGTGCAGTTTACATCTGGATTCATCACTTCAGGCTATCTGTCTCTAGTCCTTTGTGGTCCAGTGTTGGTATGTTTTTGCTCACACTGTAAAAAATAAGTGGTGTGAATTCACATAAAATTTCTGAAAATAACGCGCACAAAGTTGCCGGCAGATGTCAGTCTTTTTAGAAATTTCCGTTTTTAAAAGTTCCCGTTTTGTTTTAACTTCCGTATTTTCTATTTTCACAGTTTTTCCGTAGCCAGAAATTCCGTTTACTTCAGAAAAATTCAATTTCAGGTTTTTCCGCATTTAAAACTGAAATTCCGCAAAATCGACGACCCTGAATTTTTCAGCCGTTACCATAGATAATCCTTCCGTTTCTGTCATGATCAAACCCCCGTCGTTGGGTTTGGTCAAACAAGAAGCCCACGTCTTTAACCACTGAGACACAAACGCTCGGCAATTCAACTTATGCACATTGTAAAACAAAATGCGCGACAATGATTTTTTTTTTCTGTCATTTATGCGAGTGATTTAGTCATTTATTTATTTTTTGTTGGAACTTATTGCTTTTCTGAATAAGTTTGTAATAACGTTTTTTTTTTTTTTTTTTTTTTTCTGTTGGAGGACTTATCACAAATTCATCGTGATTTTTCGAAGCAACAAAACTGCTTTGCAACTTGGTTTTTTTTAAACTGACAATGACTTTCAGTTATCTTTTAAAAAGGCGAAATGTACGTTTTTTTATAGTATTATTTCACAAAGAAAATCTCCTAAATATAAAATTTGCTCTTGATAACTATAACAGCTTTCGTCTTAAGTTGTCCAAAGACTGATACGCAGACATCATATAATCATCTGTACAATAAGTTAAGTACCCGGTTTTTGACAGTAACATAATGTACAATGAGTGGCCACTTTATTATGACTACCCCCTCAGTACTTCGTTGGGCCACCTTTTGCCTTTAATACTGCGTCGATTCTTCGTGGCATGGACTCCACGAGATGTTGATAGGTGGTTTGTGGAATCTGAGACCATGCTTGATGAATAGCACTTTCCAGGAGTGTGAGATTGCAGGGTTGTGGATTCAGCTGTCTAATGGCTCGTTCAACTTCATCCCACAAATTCTCAATGGGGTCGAGATCTGGAGGTTCTGGGGGCCACCTAAGCAAAGAAAACTCACCGGCATGTTCCTAAAACCAATCCTGTACAATACGAGCACTATTGCAGGACGCATTATCTTGTTGAAAGTAGCCATCACCATTGCGATAAACCATCCACATGACTGGATGCACTTGGTCCGCAATGATGATTAGATATGATGTGCCAGTCAGACGTTGATCAACACGAATTAAAGGACCCAAAGCAGGCCAGGAAAACATTCCCCAAACCATAAAGTTGCCTCCACCAGCTTGAAGGGTTGTAGCAATGCATTTGGGGCTCATGCTTTCGTGCTGTTTCCGCCGAATTCTCACTCGTCCATCGGGAATGGTGCAACTGAAAACGTGATTCATCGGACCACATAATTTGTTTCCAATTATCTACTGTCCAATCCTTGTGCTCCTGTGCGAACTGGAGACGTTTTCTCTTGTTAACTGCAGACCGCAAATGTGTTCGAACAGGCCTTCGGCTGCCATATCCCATCCGATGCAGTGTACGGCGAACAGTGCGTGCAGAGATCATTTGAGGGGATCTGTAACTTGCTGCACTGTTGCCCTTCTGTTGTCTGTTCCCAGTCTGAACACTATCCGTTCCGCCCGAGCAGTCACTAGTCGATGACGACCACACGTTGCACGTAGAGACCCAGTTTTTTGTCTGACAGTCCAGTCTTTAAACACGTTAACAACAGCGGCTCTGGAACATTTCACGAATGCGGCGGTTTCGGTGATACTCACTCCATGGCTCCGAGCTCCTACATTCATCCCACGTTGAAAGTCCGTCAAATCACATTTTTTACCCATCTCATCACCCAAAAATCACTTCTACTACTGTCGCAAGAACAGTATTTGTCATTTTCTTGTAGGACTTCCGTCCACAGTGAGTAGAGTTTAGGTCCCCGCCACCTACAGCGAGTTCGCCTTTTGGGCAGGACACAGAAATGGAAGGAATGAGAGCAAGTTTAGCGACTTTGACAGAACAGTTTGTAGTGAGATTATAGTACAGTAGATAGCGCCACCGTACAAGTACGATGTTGTTCATAGAGTGGTGAGAGAAAGTCAGGGATGGGGCGTAGGAAAGGATACCCATTTAACCGGTGGGTCCAACCCGGGGGCCGTCATTTAAAGTACTCGTCCGATGCACGGCGGATATTCAGCGATTGTTAGTAAATCATACCATCTCTGAAAGATCAGCCCAGGATCAAACCTGAGAACCTTGCATTGACAGTCTGACTCGCAAACCACTAAGCCATCCGCGGTTTACTGTCGCAAACACTAAGCTTTCCCTTTTTATACTAGCCTCGCCCTCTGGCGGCAACAGCGTGCAGCCATACCTCATTTGCTTAAAACTGTCAGGTGGTCATAATAAATTGGCCACTCAGTGTATAATAAATAGCTGGTGTACAAGATAGGGGAGAGGAGAAGAAATATCCTATGGCACAATAAACAAAATTCATGCGATATGCTTCCACAATATCAGATCTCGCTACGGAACTTCAAAATTCGACAGACGATTGAAATTTAAATCAAACCTCAAGTATTCTCTCCAATCGCTCCAATTACCGGAAATTTCTCGTACTGCGGATATGGGAAAAGTGAGAACGGAGTTTTCCCATTAATATACGAAAGGAATTGCCGAAAGGTTTCTGAAAATTCAGACATTTTCCGTGGTACGAAAAATCCTTGAAATTCAGGTTTTTTTCTGTCATTTCACGGAAAAGATTGTATCGGAAATATGCTTTTGTTAATTCACGAAAGAAATAATCGAAAGTGGCTAGTGAATTTGAGAAAAGTTTTTATAGTGCAGGCAAGGCTTTGCATCTGATGTCGGGCCGTAAAAAGTGGGCCTTTTGCCGAGGGCTAGACGTTGAACAGTAACCTTGAACTGACATGGGACTCCACCGTTCAAATCGGTGGTGACTTAGGATGTCTTGCGCCTATCAGTTCGAACAATGTGGCCCAAACGGCGTAAAACCACGAGCTGTCAAAGGCTGGTATACCTCTGCAATTCATTCTGGAGCTTGTTTCTTTCTCCGGAACACTACAGCACGGAAATACTTCAGTGTGTTGACGATTTCCGAGATGTAGTGATCTAGGAGCCAAGTATTTGCATAACTTCTGCTCTCTCTCATTCGATAGCATTTTAGTGTTCATTTTCCCAAATTATCAGTAAAACCCCAGGAAGTTACTTGAAGTCCGAGGATAATCTGAAAACTCCTGCATCTTTCTTAATCAGTCCTGTGATCAGTTGTACAGTGAGCTGATGAAGATGGTACCTATGCTTGAACTCAAACGTTATATACAGTGCAACATCACTTTATTAGGTTCACTTTTCAAGTTATGCCTACAAAATAAAATGTATGCACAGTAAAACCCCGTTTATACGTTTCTCACTCAAACGTTTTTCTGACGTATACGTAACATATCGCCGATCCAAACATTCTAAATTGCACTTAATGTTAGTTTTTCACTGTTTCGTTTTCGCGTTTTCTTACATTAGCTTTACTTGGTCCTCTGAAAAACATATAAACGGAATTCAACTGTATGTACATACGAGTACACTGAGTTAGCTTTGTATTCGGAACGCCTGCCTAATAACGCGTTGGTCCACTTTTCTGTACAATCACGGCTCGCAGACGCCTAGGAACAGATTCTACAAGGTGTTGAACATCCTCCATGCGTAACTTGACCCATATCCGCTGCAGCAGCTCCGTTAGTTCACTCTCATTCCGTGGAGGAGGATTAGCATTTCCCACACCAAATTCTAGCAAATCCTACAAATGTTCAATTGCGTTACAGTCAGGGAAGTTTGGGGCCCAAGGCGATGCGGCAAATTCGTTGTGTTCCTCCAAAAATTCAGTAGTTATATACGATCCCGATGGCACGGTGCATTATGATGACACTGTGGAGTACGGGTAAACATCCCGCAGATATCAACTATTCAGTGTTTGTGGGGTGATAATCGTCGGACCTAGGGCTTGCCAGGAAAGCGCTCCCCTAACCAGAACGCAACCTCCACCGGCCTGTTGAAAACCAACTGTGCAACAAGAGGATAGGGCTTCATGCTGTTTACGCTATATGTGGACCTGGCCATCAGCATGGTATAGCAGGAAAACGGGACTTATCATTCCAGATTACCTTTTTTCATCTGTCAAGTTTCTCCATTGCCCACGCTCCTTCGCTCCTTGCCCCATGCCAGGCATTGTTTGAGTTGACTGGGTGTCATCATGAGTACGACGCATGGTGCATGTAGAAATAGGTCGAACTTCACCGCTGTTGTACTGGTGGGGCACGTCGTTGCTGAGATACCAGTCGTGACGCCCGACGTTCACCTCTAGAATCAAACGTGCACGGCTGACCAATGTGAACCTTTTTGCTGGATGTCTGTGCATAGTTAATCCAGTCCTGGTACGCCCTTGATACAGTAGTACGGAAGCAGCCAACAAATGTGGCTCGTCAATGTGAGACCTTCTGCTGGATATCTGTCCATGGTTAATGCTGTACTGGTACACCATTGATACAGTAGTACGGGAGCAGCCAACAAGTGTGGCTGACCAATGTGAGCCTTTCTGCTGGATGTCTGTGCATGGTTAATCTAGTCCTGGTACACCCTTCAAAGTGTAGTACGGAAGCAGACAAAAAATGCGCCTCACCAATGTGAGACCTTCTGCTGGATGTCTGTGCATGGTTACTCCAGTCCTGGTACACCCTTGATACAGCAGTACGGGAGCAGCCAACAAATGTGGCTGACCAATGTGAATGAACCCTTTCGCTGAATTTCTGTGCATGGTTAATCTAGTCCCAATACACCCTTGATACAGTAGTACAGGAGCAGCCAACACAAGTGAGGCTGACCAATGTGAGCCCTTTTGTTGGATGTCTGTGCGTGGTTAATGCAGTCCTGGTACACCATTGATACAGTAGTACGGGAGCAGCTAACAAATGTGAGCCTTTCTGATGGATGTCTGTGCATGGTTAATCTAGTCCCGGTACACCCTTGATACAGTAGTACGGGAGCAGCCAACACAAGTGTGGCTGACCAATGTGAGCCCTTCTTCTGGATGTCTGTGCATGGTTAATCCAGTCTTGGTACAGCAGTACGGGAGCAGCCAACAAGTGTGGCTAACCAATGTGAGCCCTTCTGATGGATGTCTGTGCATGGTTAATCCAGTCCTGGAATACCCTTGATGCAGTAGTACGGGAGCAGCCAACAAGTGCGGCTGTTTCTGAAATACTGGCACCTGCCCTCCGGGTACTAACTATGTATCTGACCGCGCTAAAATTGGCTTAAGTCGCCACGTTTCCCTATTACTTGCAAACGTTTACTGATTACGTACAGAAGTTGAAGTTGTTGGAGTAGTTTTAGGAAGGGAGTATATGAACCAAAGTCTAAAACTGCCCTTGCGAAATTGGAAGCTTGGAGGTTTGAGTAAGTGAACCCAATAGGAAAGAAAAACGTAAAGAAAGGGACATAGAGCTGACTGATCCTCGGAAGCAACTAGCTCACCAAGCCGGAAGGGATGGAGGGGTAAATCCCGACGAGGGAGAATAGGACACAGTCACCACAAAAACCAGCGCCGCCCCGGTGGCGCAGTGGTCTAAGGCGCTGGCCTCTAATCATTCGTCCGTAAGGGGTCCGGGTTCGAATCCCGGTCAGGCATGGATGTTGTGTTTGTCTTACGGCACTGGCTCTCTCCCTTCCCTGGAACCAGTGACCCTAAATTAGGGACGGGCGACTGCTTATAGCCCACTGAGTTGCTCACGGTGGTCGTTAAACCTCCAATCAAAAAAAAAAAAAAACCAGCAACTGACACCGCCATCCCCGAAAAGGACTGAAACTCGCAGATAATCACAGATAGATCTGATCTGATCTGATCATATGTATGTAGAGGATTTTAGGAAGGGAGTGTCTGACCCCAGATCTTAAACAACCCTTAGAAATAGGAAGCTAAGAGATTTGGGCTAGACTGCTTGATGATAAAGTGACACGGAAGCGAGGTAGAAAGGGGGAGAAAGATGTCCTTATTTAATACCGGGGGGCCAGTACCCGGGGCCCGGAGGCTTAACATGCCCGTCCCAGATTAGGGCCACCCCCCCCCCCCACACACACACACCCGCCGCTTTGAACGCAAGCGTCACTACAGGATTTCTGTCCTAAAATGCATTTCGAGCCCATAATACTTCCCTGGATAAATTCCAAGCCCCACCCTCCACTCCCCATTTTCCACAGCGTCTTCCTCGTTTCGCCTTCTTGCCCTGTTGTATTGCGGAGGGGCCGCTTTTTGTGAACTCAGAAGCCCCACCGCCCTCTGCGAGTTTTTCCAGAGGCTGCAGATGTTGACGACGCACAAAAATGCACCCCCTCCTTTAAAGAATTGTGTGCAATTCTTTAAGGGAGGGGGGTGCATGTACTTGGTTCATCCGTGGAAACCTCAAAGAAAAAAATACTTTAAGTGGGAATAACCTCAAAATCCTTAGTAGTCAAGAAATGAAAAAAATATTACTGAGAAAAAAATGTGTTTACATATATACACTATCTACCAACAAGTAATTGGACACCCCTGCAATCAACGATATCTACGGTCCTGATACACGTCACGGCCGCCGCCGTTAAATAACGTGTGGGAAACAACAACGAAACCAGTCGCAAACAAGATGACACTCAGTTCGGAGCTCTCTGATTTCGTGAAAGGTGTAATCGTCGGGTATCACAGAAATAGCCGATCCATACGTGACATATCCAGCGAGTTGAAGTACCCAAAATCGGCAGTGGCCTACGTGATTGTCAAGCGGAAGATGAGAGGTGACTGTCGGAATGAGCCCCGACCCGGTAGACCCACAAAACTGGGAGTTAGAGACCGACGGGTGCTGGCCAGAGAAATTCGAAAGAACCGCAACAACTCGATGGGCCACATCCGCGAGGAGTTCCAACAGGCATCCGGGAGTGTTCTTTCGATGAATACTATCCGTAAAAAAGCCCATCTGCTCGGTTATCATGGACGTGCTGCCGCCCACAAGCCTTTGATCACCAAGTCCAATAGCGCTGCTCGGCTAACGTGGTGCAAAGAACGTCGACAGTGGACCGTTTAACAGTGAAAACAGGTTTTCTGGAGCGACGAATCAAGGTTCACCCTCTACCGTTCGGATGGCAGGGTCTGGGTTTGGCGTCTGCCTGGAGAACGCCTCCTGCTGGAATGTATTGTGCCAACTGTGAAGTTCGGCGGCGGTGGAATTATGCTATAGGGGTGTTTCTCCTGGTATGGCACGGGACCCTTGGTCGCAAATCCTGGTATGGCACGGGACCCTTGGTCGCAAATCCTGGTAGACTCAACGCCGAGACCTACTGCACCATTTTGGATGACCATGCGCTTCCTACATTGTGGTAGTTTTACGGGGTGGACCCATGTTACTTTCAGGATGACAATGCCACCTGTCATGTTGCGAGGTCCACCATGTCTTTGCATGGTGACAATGGAGTTAATCAAATGGACTGGCCTGCGCAGAGCACGGACCTTAACCCTATCGAGCACCTCTGGGACAAGTTGGAGCGTTGACTTAAGGGATGCCCCACCGTCCGAAATCGGTGAAAGAACTGACCTGTCTTCTCCAAGCAGAGTGGAAGAAAATACCGCTAGCCGTCGTACAACGCCTGGTTGAGAGTGTTTAACCAAAACACTAGTTAATTGTGCATGAGTTTTAAGTCACTATGGTAAAATGAGTGATTGAATCCATAGAACCAAGTTGCTAAACTCAAGAGGTAAGAGATAAGCTCAAACACCCAAAAAATACTAAAGAAGTTAAGTTTAGGCCACATCTAGAATTAACGTAAAAGCACCCCACTTCCAAAACAGTATAGAACAACCAAAAATAATATATATATATATATATGTATATATATATATTATATACTGTATATCGCTTTAAATTTGTACTCAATCCCCCGAGAGAGGACTCCTTTCTCTCCAGTTGGCTACACCACTGCTGAGAACTTATCTGACATGGTGCAAAAAACAAAGAAATTCAAACAGGAAAATAAAAACAAAAACAAGACAAGAAACTGTTGTACAAATAAAGTCCCTTTTTGCCGGTGATGGTTGAATGGTGTGGGCTCGAACACACCATTCAACCAATTGAACTACACCGACGTAGGCTTGTTGCCGCGAAAATACTTCAATTTCGGGAACATTACATCTGGTAAACAAAAACCCAAATTCGAGATTTAATTACCTAATTAATTTTGTTAATTATGTTAACTAATTAACATAATTAGTTAATAATTTCTTTAATTAGAGTAATTCCTGATTGGGTTTGCAGGGGGTATTATCCGATCCAGGTCGCATAAGGATTTGCTGGTTTCTTTCCTTTTTTTTCTTCTTGCTTTTCCTTCGCGTGGGAAGGAGATCGGAACGAAAACGCCAGGCCAGGTGCAAAATTCCGCAAACGAAGTGAAAGGTATTTTCATTGCCAGACATTTGCGAAGAACCAGCGCGGCGGATTACATAAACAGTCTTAGCTAACAATAGGCCAGTGACGACCATACGGTGAAAGTCCAAGAAAGAAAGAAGCCTAAATCTGGTAAGAAGGTAAAGCTTATGTAATAACTGTCATCCAGTCTCTGTGTCGGGAAACATAATTCAGACGGGCATACACGTGCCTGCCAGCATACTTAAAAGATTTAAAAAGGGTTTCTCGGATGGTCTGATAATAGAACTCCGAAACAGGGGGACAGTTAGGGCAAAATAAATTTTTAAAGGGCTCAGCTCGGCAGATGGTCAGCTGGCCAGGAGAACATCTGCTCGAAATAGCCACGGGTCACGTCGACCGGACAGCGGACTACTGGTGGACGAGGGGGAGGGAGACCCCAGAAATGAATGAAGGTGGCACCTCAAAGAGGTAGGACATGCCTAGGAGCGCGGCCGGCAGAAAGCGAAACCGAAGCGGAAATAAAATTTGGAAAACTTGGAGAAATCAGGGATGGATGTAGGTTGGCAAAATGCTGTTCGTGCGAGGATCAAAAAGTCAGACTCACAAATTTCGTAATATATGTTAGGTGTCATTGGAAGGTAGGAGTGGAAAGGATGCCAAGTTGATGGTAGGAAACAAGAGTGTTAGCAGAATCTGTATAAGTATCAAAGGCTCTCGGGCTGAGTTTTTATCCACGGAGGATATCAGCCCCGGATCTTTTACCGCCACGGGATGAGAAGACCCATCATCGACTCCAGGAAACCGAGCTGAACAGCATAGGATGCGGGGTAAGACATCATCCAAATATTTCAATCCCTTTCATGCTGAGTACTCATTGAAATTTGAAAATGAAATATTATTGCTCATCTCGTACTAGTTGGATTACTAGGAATCTTAACTCCGAATCTTAGGCTTAACCTTAACCATTTTTAGTGTTGTTTTAATTTAATTTAATCTGGTTCCACCATTAATTTGTACTTAAATTAAAAGATATGTTACAACAAATTTTATAGATGTTTCTTTGAACAACCGTGTTTTCTTCGCTGATGCTCTGCAAAAGAGTATGAGTGTCGGGTTCTTTAATGTTAAGATAAAGAGTTTTCTTTCTTTTCCACGATCCAAACATGATACTGAAAGGTTATTTTTTAAAACTTTGCGGCATATGAATTCTTGCGACAACCTCGTACGAGCTCGTATGAAACACAGCGCGTACAGGTCCCAACGACGAGACTGGGTCGCCTATACTAGGAAACCCAATGTCATTGTTGCCACTTTAGACGATCGGAATTAATAAACAAATTTATGCCCGCAAGTTCCTGAACGGGGCTTGGAGCGATAATAGTCTTATTGCTGCAACTTGCCGTTTTGACATCTGCGGACTTTGATGGGCCAGTTGCCGAGTGACCATATCCCTAGACAGGTTCAAAAGGCGACATGTCAGGCGGACATGCAGGTCAGGGAAGAAGCGGTATCTCCTGCGCTGCGAAAAGAGCTTGAACATTCCTGACAAGATAAGATCGGGCATTGTCCTACAGGAATATAGCACCAGGAGTGCTCTGAAGGAACGGTATGACTTTTGCCTGTATAACTTCCCTGATGTAGTGGTCGCGGGTGCGAGTGTCCTCAAGTCCTAGCAGCCGAGATCACGAATGGTACCCTAGGGCACCCCACGCCATCAAACTTGGCATTCGGCCCGTATGACGCTCGACAATGCATGCTGGAAGAAGACGCTCACAACAATAGCGTCTAATGCGTGTGCGGCCATCATGGTAGTCCAAGTTGAATCGGGACTCGTCCGAAAACACATGTTGCCAATCAGCACGCCGTTGTCTGTATTGAAAGCCCCATTCCAACCTGAGGCGTCCATGCTTCAGGGTCAAAGGAATCCGCCGCAAAGACATGCGTGCAACCAGTGTTCTGTGCAGCAGACGGCGTCGAACTGTGGAGGCAGACAATGCCACACCTGTTGCAGTGGTCCACTGTTGTGCTAACACTTGTGGAACGGTTCGTCACTGCCATGCGGACGAACCGTTCCGCAAGTGAATCGGGACTCGTCACTGCCATGCGGAAGATGCGGAACGGTTCGTCACTGCCATGCGGACGAGGTGTAGTCACATTTCTCCGTCCACTGCTGGATTGTGGATACACCTGGTTCTCCTCGGTCCACTGCCGCCACAGGCGCATCACTTTCGTGGCGTCATGTCCCGTAATGCCGCAATGTCGCGGTACGAAAATGCACCTTCACACAAACCAATCATTCGTCCCCATTCGAACTCTGTCTTGTGGTGAAATTGCGCCCTTCATCGTCGCCGAGGCATTATTGAACCCTGGAGACCCTTTTACAACTCGCTGTCCTGGATGCACTACTGGTGTGTATCAGATCAGATCATATGTAGAGGATTTTAGGAAGGGAGTGTGACTCCAGGTCTTAAACAACTTTTAGAAATAGGAAGCTAGGAGATTTGTGCTAGAGTGCCCGATAGGAAAGTGACACGGAAGCGAAGTAGAAAAGGGGAGGAAGACGTCCTATTTATTATCTGGGGGCCAGTACCCGGGGTCCGACGGCTTAACGTGCCCATCCGACGCACGGCGGATTTTTAGTGGATCGAGCGTTCGTGCCTGCCTGGGATCGAACCTGAGGTCTTCTCCATGGCACTCACAAACGTTGCCCACTAGGACACCCGCTGCCTTACTGGTGTGTATCGAAAACAGCCCTCTTTATACCCCTCACTCAACTGTTCAGAGGGCGCTGCCGGGCCCAAGCATGCGCAATGACTCTGCACTTCTAATCATTTGCATGTCCTACCCTGCTCTGCATATCCTGCAAGTTTCACGTGATTACCAGAATTCCTTCATGGTGTTGCTATTTTCACAAACATCAGTTTATTTCATGAAAGAAATACGGGATTACGCCATATAATACAAATTTATAATACAAGATGACAATCCGATTTTTGGCGTAAATGTGACAAGGATGGTAAGTCAGATAATATCCGAAGACTTGAAAATTTTCATCGTCCTGGAGCGGGACTCGAACCCGCGTCTCCCAGAAAACGCCCGGGTATGCTATCCACTACACCACCCAGAACGACCAAGTTTAAAGTTTCCGATCATCTGTCCGGTTATTACAATTGATCGGAAACTTGAAACTTGGTCGTTCTGGGTGGTGTAGTGGTTAGCATACCCGGGCGTTTTCTGGGAAGACGCGGGTTCGAGTCCCGCTCCAGGACGATGAAAATTTTCAAGTCTTCGGATATTATCTGACTTACCATCCTTGTCACATTTACGCCAAAAATCGGATTGTCATCTTCCAAATTTGTATCAGTTTATTTGCTTTCAAACTCTTCATCCGAACATTTAATTTATCACACAGTTCCTGCGAACCTTCCGGTTTTTACAGACTTAGCTCGAACCAGGCCGAACAGGCTACATATCATCCGTGGGCATTCCTTAGTAGATATGTTGTTATTTTAGTTAGCTATGAGATGAAAATTCCGTGTTTTAACGGTCTCAATTCGCCCCAACTTCCCCAGAATATTTTTTTTTTTCGGAAATGAAATCTTGTTTAACGAGATTTCATTTCCGTAAATAGAATTCGCCCATTAGATCGCTTTCAGCCCCTTAAGGAACGTGAATTTCATATAATAAACATCAGTTTCTTCCTGTGAAACAGAACTCATTACAGCAAATACCTGTTTATTCAGCAGCTTTGTTCCATTGTCTCCTCCCACTCATGTTCATCACCATAATTTTTTCCACTTCGTCCTTGAAGAAAAAGACACGCAACTACCTGATCAGCAGATGCAACAGTAAATATTTGAACAGCACTTGGTATAGTCAACAGGTGCGCCTAAGATAACCAACAATCTAAACGCAAGGAATGAGGAGAAGCATTGGAATTACGTGCACGCTGGATGCTGTATATTGAGCAGATCGTCTCCCTCGCCTTATAGGTGTTTTGCATTCCAATTCTCGCGCTGCTAATTTAAGTGTAGATCGAAATGGAATTATTCACCTAATTCCAAAGCAAATAAACAACGCACGGCATTGTTTCAGCCCTCTCTTTCCGTCTCTGATAGTCATCAATTTTTAATGTATGCGCAAGGAACGAGAAAACAATAAGCATCTGCAGTGAATCATTTTCTATGCTGCTTAGGCATTCAAAAACTAAAAAATCTGCCTTGCTGTAAACGCATTCTGAAATCCAGTTGTTTGTTCAACGTAGCAATTTGCATATTCTAATTTCCCTGAAAACTTCTCCAGTGGCGTGACGTTTCTTTCGTCGAATAACTATCTGCAACCGAATGTTGCGAATAAGAAGTAAGCAGTGAGAATTGAATAATGAATAGCATGTTAATTGGGAGGGGGAGAGAGCAAGGCTAATAATCACTTTTCGTGAAGAATGTGGTACTCAAGCCTAAGATTTAAAAAAAAAATTACAATTAAAAAATGAGGATATCAGAGAAGAAAAAAATGTCATTCAACCGAAAATGAAGAAAAAAAAACAACTAATTACCCTTATGAAAGTGCTTCAGAAATTCTGGGAAGAGATCTGAAAATATGAACCATCCGCGGCGATTCAAATTAACCCTCTTTATTATGTATGATGAATAACCAACTTCACTAGTGAAGTGAAAAATAAAAAAACTGATGACGTGTGAGTGTGTTTTTTGTTTTATTTTTAACTTTAAAGGATTTTTTTTCTTTTTTTTCCTTTCGGTTTACCGGTGGCAACTGCATTCGAATAAAAGCTAAATAAGTGCACTATTTTTGCCTGAACCGGCGATTAAATAAATAAAAAAATGGCAACATTAGAAGCTTGATTTCTTTCACTACAGTGTCAGTGAACAAGCAAAAACCTGTTACCCTCGCAATCAGGGGTGTGTATGCAGTGCTGAGCTAATTTTCTGAATTCAATTTATCAATTACAGTATTTCAGCCAGAGTAAAGATGACGGGTTTTTATCTACTTTTGTGAAGATTAACACCAATACAAATTTTTAAGATGTGAATCCGTTTATTGGTGTAAATATGACATGGATGGTAAGTCAGATAATCTCCGAAACTTGAAAATTTCGTCGTCCTGGAGCAGGAATCGAACCCGCGTCTCCCAGATAAGCGCCCGGGTATGCTAACCACTACAATACCCAGAACGACTAAAGTCTCAAGTTTCCGATTAATTTGAATGTAACCATCATAGGATTCGCTAGTCGAAGCAACCGGCATTCGTGTTTTGCGAATCTGGAGGTTAAGAATCTTATCCCGTGATTGCCCAGAGGAGCAGATAAATCATGAATGGAATACGGGATTACACCATATAATACAAATTTTGAAGATGTGAATCCGTTTTTTGGTGTAAATGTAACATGGATGGTAAGTCAGAAAATATCCAAAAACTTGAAAATTTTAAAGTTTTTTCCTGCTCCAGAAAACGACGAAATTTTCTCAGATATTGTCTGACTTACCATCCATGTTATATTACACCAAAAACGGATTCACATCTTCAAGATTTGTATTATTGGTGTAATCCCGTATTCCATTCATGATTAACATCAATATCCAAAATATTGATAATGTTATGAATAGAAGGAGCGAAAGACAAACTACTGAAGTCAATCACAAGTCCATGAACCAAAAATCTTCCGGCACTTAATATGCCAGGAAATGCTGGTTATTAACTCTGGACTAAGACACATGTACTTGTCTGTCCCCACTTTTGTTTATGATTGACATTTGTACACTCACAGGGATTTATACACACACACACACCCCAATTACCCTTCCCCCCATACAAAAGACAGAACACCCCTTTATTTGAAGGTATGTAACCCACAGGCATAACAAATGCATGTACAAAAATAAAATACAATATATATTTTATTATCTGTGACATGCTTACTTCAGAGGGAACGCACTTGTGAAGACGGCAGTTAGCAGTGACAAACAATTGTCGGTATAGCTTAATTGAAAAAGCATTCGGCTCCCAAGCAGAAAGGTGCGGGTTTGAGTCCTCACCGGCAAATTTGTGTTTCACGTATCATGTAGCAGTGTTTCCCAATCGCCGGTCCGCGAGGGGCTTTCTGCAGGTCCTGGGGAAACGAGTTAATTCATTTTTCTTTTAAATCGAAATAGAGTCAAAGTAAAAGGAAATCTAGAACTTAAATTTTTCGAACACCTGTAGCGGAAGGTTAAAAAAAATTGGATCGCTAATCTATTGACAGAAGATCTGAACTCCTGCAGGTTAACTCACCAGGAAAAGGAAAGCTTTGTTGAACTTTCTTCTGATACTAGTCTGATATCGATATTCAGATCTAAATCCCTGACTCAGTTTTGGGGTATTATGGAGAAAGAATATCCAAGTCTCAGCGACAATGCTCTAAAATTATTGGTAACTTTTTCGACAACGTATTTATTGCGAGAAAGCTTTTCTAGCCGTTTCGGCAATCAAAACAAAGCACAGGAACAGAATGGATATTAATGCTGCACTGCCGCTTTGCAGAAGCGGAGATGGAACCACTGCTCGCGAAGATTATCGAAAAGCAGCAGCAACAGACGTCGCATTGACCCCAGAAAAAAATTGATGTTAACGGTATGGAGAATATTGTGGTATATTGATTATGGATTGCACTTATTAATCATTAAAGAATATTAATAGATTAAATTATATTAGTTGTAAGTAGGTGACATGGAATAATCTGGTAAACAAATCATGGATTATACACAGTGATCACTATAATATACAAGGTATTCGTAAACTGTTTTGACAAAAGAAGAGGGGTTATAGTACCCATCAAGACGAACAATATTTACAATGGAACCTAGGGTCGCATTCCACTCTGAGTGTCAGAAAAAGAGTAACTTCGAAATACGTCCAACAAGCACAAGTCGTCACCTCAGACGTCATTTCTTTCGTGCCGGAGAAGTAGCACGTTGCCAGAACATCACCGTCAAGCATTTACCGTATGCAAATTGCCAGAGAAAAGACGCAGCATCGACAGTTGCAGCTGATTGGCTTATCAAGGTGCAGTAGACACTTCCTGAATGCCACATATCCCGCACGATGGATTGGGAGTGGCGGAGCTGTGGCATGGCCTCCACACTCACCGGACTTAAACCCACTGGACTTCTTCTTCTGGGGGCACATGAAATCATTGGTGTACGAGACGCCTGTGGACTCCGCGGAAGATCTCGTCGCGAGAATCGTTGTTGCAGCAGACAGGATAAACACGACACCAGGAGTCTTCGAGAGGGTGCGCCAGCCTTTCATTCGCCGGTGTGAATTGTGCAACTGCACCCGTGGCCGCCACTTTGAGCATCTACTTTGAGTCTGTCCCTGATCTCCATAAATGGGATTGTGCAACTTATGATGTCGTTAATTCTCTTTCTTTGCACTGTTGAAAGTTCAACTTGGACATCTAACTTTACTCTTTTCTGACACTCAGAGTGGAATGCGACCCTACGTTTTATTGTAAATATTGTTCGTCTTGATGGGTACTATCACCCCTCTTCTTTTGTCAAAACAGTTTACGAACATCCTGTAGAATGTTACGAAATTAAAAGCTGGAAAATAGCCTAAAGATTTTGTTTCGGCATCGCCGGTCCGCGAAAGTTCCTCCAACGTTTTGTCGGTTCCCGAGTGCAAAAGGGTTGGGAACCACTGTCGTATATCCCAGTTGTTACATGAACTGCTGAGCTTGAAATATCTCCTATCATAATGCAATATTTTTTTTTCCAATTTGAACAGTACGTATATAGCAGTTTAACGTTTCATTTTTGGTTTCTCGTTTTCAAAGCACATCTTTAAAGTCGTCACTGTAATCAGAAAACGTATGTGCGTATCTCTTCCCTTTAGTATGCTACGTATTTATCACTTATCAGATATAATTCAGAATCACTTCAGCATGCAAAAGATTTGTGAACATATCGATATCTACTGTTTCAGCAATCCATGTTAATACTTAGTTACTTTTGCCTTGTTCAGGGAAGCATGTAGGCATGAGAGATAAGAAAATAAAACAGCACACGAACAAAAAACCCGTGTGTAGTTTCGCGAAAGAAAAAAATCCCCGTATTCACCATCTTAACCATAAAAAAATTCAATAGTTATTTATTTTTACACTAGATGTAAAAAAGCCTAAACATTGCACTATAAAAAGGAAATTTCATCCTTCGAAAAGTTTGCTTTCGTCTATGCCCCCCCCCCCCCCAACAACAATCACCTCCTTTTTTCAGCACTCCTCCAATTTGAAATTCCTGGATAAACCTTTGTACATTCATGAGCCAGATCGTTAAGACCAGCCCTATCTCCACAAGTGAGCATAGCCGTGACATCGCCAACCAGCAAAGAATATCATCATCATCATCATTGTCAACCATTATAAATCCACTGCTGGACGAAGGTCTCCCCAAGTTTCCTCCACAACGGTCTGTCTTGTGCCAGTCTCCTCCATGTCACCCCTGCATACTTTCGAATTTCATCCACTCATCTCCCATGTGGTCTTCTTCTGGGTCTTTTCCTGTCCCTTGGAATCCAATCTAAAATTTCGGCTGTCCATCGATGATCTGTCCTTCTGGCAGTATGTCCAGCCCATTGCCATTTCAGGGATTTAACTCTGATCATGATGTCTTCCACTCTTGTCATTTTTCGGATCCACGAGTTCCTCTTCTTATCGCTCCTGGTTACACCAAGTATGCACCTCTCCATGCTTTTTTGAGTTGTCTGCAGCCTTTGTATGTCTCTTTTAGTTAAGGTCCACGTCTCTGCACCATACGTAAGCACTGGAAGGATGCATTGATCAAACACTTTTCTTTTAAGACATAATGGCATATTGCTCTTGAAAATTATGCTGTTTCTTCCAAAAGCTCTCCAGGCAAGTTTTGTACGCCGATTAATTTCTTCATCAATGTGACCCTCACTTGATATCTGCTGTCCAAGATAAACGTTCGTGTCTGTTATCTCCAGCTTTTCTCCATCAATCGATAAATCTTCATTTCTTGTAAAAGCATTGAACATCACTTTTGTCTTCTAAAAGTTCATTTTTAATCCCACTTCTTTACTATTGTCAGCAAGTTCCTGGATAATACTCTGCAGCTCTGATGGGGTAGTTGCAAAAATGACTACGTCATCAGCAAAACGAAGGTGGGTTAGATAATCTCCATTAATCTTTATCCCCTTGTTTTCCCAGCCCAGTGACTGAAAAACACCCTCCAATGTGGCATTAAAGAGCTTCGGAGATATGGTGTCACCTTGTCTCACTCCCTTTCCAATTTTTATGTGTGTTGTATTTTCAAACAGCCTAATCTTTGCACTTGCATTTTCATAGATGTTATTAATAATATTAATATATGCATCTTCAATACCGCAGGTTTTCAGAGCCATTGTAACTGCTGATGGTTTCACAGAATCAAAGGCTTTTTCATAATCGATAAAAGCCATGCACCATGGAAGTTCATATTCCCTCGCTCTTTCAATTAGTTCTCTCAGCACGTGGATATGATCTATTGTGCTGTAGCCACTCCTGAATCCAGCTTGTTCTCTCGGTTGAGCCATGTCCAGTGTTACCTTCAAGCGGTGTGAAAGAACTTTAGTGAAGATTTTATAAACTACTGATAGGAGACTGATAGGTCTGTAGTTTCCGAGATCCTCAATGTCACCTTTCTTATGTAGCAGAATCATTGTAGCAGTGTTCCAATCCTCAGGAATCTTTCCTTCATTAAGGCATCGAGTGAAAATTTGAGCGAGTACTGTTTCGATTTCTCCACTTGCTTCTTGTATGATGTCTACAGTAATTCCATCTTCTCCTGGAGCTTTTCCCCGCTTCATGTTCTTGATTGCATGTGCAACTTCTGCTGGAAGGACTGGAGGAACTCTGGTACTGGTATCTTTCCTGATGTCTGGAGTGCATGTATCATCCCTTTCATATAATTTGGAGTAGAAATCTTTCACTCTTGTCAAAATTTCGCCTCTATTTCTTGTTACAGAACCATCTTCTTTTCTCAGTGCCATAATCTGTTTTCTTCCCTTACTGAGATGTCCCTTTGCTATCTTTAGGCTTTGGTTGTTTTCAATTGCTTTCCTCACTAGTTCACAGTTGAATTTTTCTTACGTCTTCAGTGATACTTTTTCGTACTGTCTTGCATAGCTCTATATATTCCACTTTGGAAGTCACATCTTCTTTAGTTGTCCTCATCTCTCTTCTTTTTTGCATCAACATTTTCGTTTTTCCTGATAATTTATTTACATGCAACTTGTTCTTAGACCCAGCTAATTTTGTTGCTGTTTCCATAAGAGCTTTGGTTACTTTTCTGTTAACTTCAGAAATATCCACTTCTTCCGATGTTAGGCCTTCTAAAGCAGAGAACCTGTTCTTCAGTTCCAACTTGAAGGTATTATCGTGTTTTTTAAGGTTGGTTATGTCAATAGATTTTGTTTGTCTTATGAGCTTGCCACGTTCAAGTTTAGTGTTGAGGTGCATCTTACATCTCACCAATCTATGGTCACTACCTGTGTTGAACTTGTTTAGCACACTGCAGTCTTCTATGACGAATTTTTTGTTACACATAATAAAATCAATTTCACTTGTCGTCCCATTTGGATGTCATTCTCTCCATGTCCATTGCCTGTGTGGCTTTTTCTTGAAGAAGGAGTTCAAGATGAAAAACCCTTCTGCCTCTGCAAACTCAACGAGAGTATTTCCACGCTGGTTTCTGTTGCCGTGACCGAATTTACCTACTGAAGTTTCATTCTGTTGCCGTTGCCCTATTTTTGCATTGAAATCTCCCATAATTATTTTCAAGTGCTGCTTACCTTTATTATTTAGATGACAAATTTCCTCATAAAATTCTTCAATTTCTTCTTCAGGATGACTTGTAGTGGGTGCATAAGTTTGAATAATCTGAGCCTGGTATCTTCTCGAGAGTTGGATAACGAGTCGTGCAGCTCTGTCAGAGGAACTTTCAACTTCTACAACTTTATCCTTCAGTTTCTTGTTTATTATAAATCCAACACCACTAGTTCTGCCAGTATCTGTCCCACGATAGTAGAAGAGATGTCCACTTTTCAGTTCGATGAGATCTTCTCCTTTTCTCCTTACCTCACTTAGCCCCACGATGTCCCACTTGATCCTTTGTAGTTCCTCTTCCAATTCAAGAAGCCTTGAATCAGAAGATAGGGAGCGTCCATTGTACGTTGCCAAGGTCAGCATCAGATGGCAGCCTAGTCCGGTCCTCCGAGGATTCTTAGCACCCTCTGCCTTCATGTCGCACTGGCCGCTGCCTTGGCCAGGTACATTCCAGCTGCCGGAGACTGAGGGCCAAGATTTAAGTTGTGGAGTCATTTTGGAGGGGTTTGGCCATAACTCACCACGCTGGCCAAGCGGGTTAGTGAGTGTGGGATAGAATTTCCTCTGATCCCGATGGTATAGTTATACCGCTATTGGCGGTCGTCAGAGCCCCTTTAGTGGGAACAGGATGCACCACGAGAAGGCGGGGTTGACATTTGTCAAGGAGAGGCTGTGATGTTACGCATCACCTGACCTTACATCCTGCAAAGAATATATATATATATACACTGAAGTGCCAGAAAAACTGGTACACCAGTCTAATACTTGGTAGGTCCCCCACGGGAGCGCAGAACTGCAGAAATACGACGGGGCATGGACTCCACTAGCTGCTGGAAATATGCTGTAGGCAATGCACACCATATTTCCTGCAGAGCGTTCCACAATTCGGTTGTATTCAGAGTTTTCGGAGTCCTGTGTTCGATAACGCGTTGTATGGCATCCCAAATGTGTTCTATCATGTTCAGATCTGGGGACTTGGGTGGGAATGGCAACACCCCAAACTCAGATGAATGCTCCTCTAACCATAATGTGGCGTCCCGACACTTGTGTGGAGGTGCATTATTCTGTTGGAACAGGCCCAACCCATCAGCATGAATGCAGGACCTAACGGGTGTTACTCGTCAGAAAGGATGCGCACATAGTCGTTGGCCAGTCACAGACGTGTGTAGACGTACCAGGGGTCCCAGTGAAGTTCAGCTAAACACACCCCATACCATTACGGACCCCACACCAGCCGGTACAGTTCCCAGTTGGCAGGCGGGATCCATGGCTTCATGGAGTTTGCGACACACACGAATCCTTCCATATCCCCATATAGTTGGAAACGCGACTCGTCAGACCAGGCTACTTGTTTCCAGTCATCAAGTGTCCAGTGGCGGTGTTGCCGTGCCCAAGCGAGGCACATAGCTCTGTGTCGTGCACCCATCAAGGGGACTCGAGTTGGGCGTCAGCTCCCAAAGCCCATATCATGCAGGGTACAGTGCACAGTCCGGACGCTGATGCTTCTTGAGGCTCCAGCATTGAATTCCGATGATAAATGCGAGAGTGTTGTTGCACGCCTATCGCGTGAAACGATTCTTGACAGCCGACGATGGACACGTTCACCTAATGTCTTTTTACGGCCACACTGGTACCGTAGGTTGGAGGTTTTGCCGGACTTCTTGTAGCTACGGTACACCCTTGCAATGGTCGTCCGTGAAAATCCGAACTTCGTTTCTACCTCCGAAATACTATGGCCCATCTCACGAGCGCCAACTATGGCACCGCGTTGTAAAACGCTTAAATCGTTATTACTTGTCATTCCCATGCCGAAAACAGCTCTCGCAGCTGGCAAGGATGTCTATCGCTTTATATACGCACTGACGGACGAAACCGAGTACGCGCATAGGTGACGTTGAGTACGCGCATAGGTGACGAATTCAGGGTACGGTGCACAGTCCGGACGCTGATGCTTGTTGAGGCTCCAGCATTGAAATCAGATTATAAATGAGAACTGAACAATATGCTTCGTTCATTAACGAAAGAAATCCCGGAAAATGCCTCGTGAATTTCAAAAAAATTTACAGTGCAGTTTCCACTTTTACTTTGATTTCAAATTTTCCTTTCAGTATGACCCTTCTGGGAGTCGAACCGCTCCACTACCCTTACTGTAGCTACGGCTTTGTCTTTTGAGGAAACATCCTGCAAATGGCTCAGCCCCGTTCTCTCTCTCTCTCTCTCACACACACACAGTAACACCCAAACCTATCTCTTGGGCAAGAAACTTGTATCGGGCTGCAAAGAACGGCGCTAACACCTCTTCGGTTGCCCCTACATGTTCGTATTTAGTTAGCCAAAGTGAATCCTGGGAATTCGGAAACACAACCTTGTATACGGCAGTTTTCGTATTAAATGTTAGTTTCCACTTTAACGACCACCGTGAGGAACTCGATGGGTTATAAAGCAGTCGCCTGTACCTAATGTAGGGTCGTTGGCTCCAGGAAAGGGAGAGAGCCAGTGCTGTAAACATCCATGCCCCACCGGATTTTGAAGCAGTCGCCTGTACCTAATGTAGGGTCGTTGGCTCCAGGAAAGGGAGAGAGCCAGTGCTGTAAACATCCATGCTCCACCGGATTTTGAATCCGGACACATCTCGTGCGAATGGATAAAAGCCCGAGCTTGGACCACTGCGCCACAGAGCAGCTTTTTTTTTTTTTTTTTTTTTTTTTTAACATTGTATTCAGTCTCTCTTTGGATTGGATTGGATTGAAGGTTTAATGACCACCGTGAGCAGCTCAATGGGCTATAAGCAGTCGCCCGTCCCTAATTTAGGGTCACTGTTCCATGGAAGGGAGAGAGAGAGAGAGAGAGAGCCAGTGCCGTAAGACAAACACAACATCCATGCCTCACCGGGATTCGAACCCGGACCCTTCACGGACGAATGGTCATAAGCCAGCGTTTATACCACTGCGTCACCGGGGCGGCGTTGCTCTTTGGCAAAATATAGCCCTTGCGCCAAGAATTTGTAACGAATAGTCACTGATAAAAAACCCGCTTATTTTCTACTTTTCATTTCCTCCTCTGCCCCACACGCAAGAACAAAAACTCGTAAAATTACACTCCTAAGGTTTTCCTGAGAAGTATTTTTAACCACGATATTTATGGCACTCTCTCATAACTAAAAATAAGAGTAATAAACAAAAAAACCCGAAGAATTGGCATTAAAGAAAAAAACACTTAACAGCTTGGCATGACACCCTTTCGAATTTGTATTCTGTTGGCTCTAGGTGTTACTCTTTAAACTATTTAGTAGCCGCATACATCTGTTCCACGGTTGTCTCAATAGGCTTTCAAGTGGCAACGTAGGTCACTTTTTTGAAACAGAAAAGTTGTTTCGTGCCATGTGTCACTTTGCGTCAAACAAAAGAAATGCGCATAAATTTAGAGAAACATTTGTAAAAGCTGCACGTTGAAGAACGACCAAAAAAAAAAAAAAAAAAAAAATGGGGGGAGAGAAAGGAACGGAAAACGTGTAGCAGTATAATAACGCCCTAAGAAATTAAAAAGAACAAAGGAAGAAGAAAATGCAACTGGAGCAGTGAACAACAGCAATGGCGTGCGTGGAAGGAATTCTCACAGCAGTTACGGTCTTGAGCAGGACGGACTCCGTAAAAGAGGAGAGCGGCAACATTGATGGTGGTGGGATAGAGCACATTTCCATCTGCTACCCTCACGCGATAGCTCCATCAGCTTGAAATCTAACCATATCCAAAACAGCACTAAGATGGTGCGGTTCCGAGTTCCCCGAAAAGACGCACACAGCATACACGGATACGGTGACCACCACATATGGCATAAATGCATACGTTACCGATAATAAGATCAACCATTTTTTCTCATAAGGAAAATTTTTCTTCCATTTCTATTTTTTTTTTTTTTTTTTTGATATATTGTTGTATGCGCGCGCGCGCGCATACACACACATTTCATGCAAGAAGAAATGCCGGGCGAGATTTAATGAGCTTATACCCTGTTCAACACTAGAAATCCTAAAAAAAAAAAAAAAAAGTTTCTTTTCTAATGTACATCCCATATTTATTTACACACCCAAAATATAAAATAAACGAACTAGAATAATAAAAACTTTGTCCTTGGGGATTTCAACGACAGATTTAATTTTTCCAGAACAAAAGACGAAATATTCAGTTAAAAGACGCCCGTAAAGGCAATTTTCCTAAACTGCGTATGTATGACACAGTTATCCCAACTTACGAGTATAATATCACATCTGCACGATTATGATTTCCCATGATTACTTATAACTTAGATCTACAATCCATCGTGAAGTCTAGTTCTTTTTTTTTTTCTTTTCTACTCTCAAAAATTATATGGAAGGATATCATGAATAAAATTCATTGTCGCAGCCATAAGTGGCAGATCCGGAGCGATCACCATCACCGAGCTGATTTTATTTTCCTTTAAGGCAGCCAAAACCGCAAGTACTTAAGTTATTTTATGTTTCGAATTTTTCTAAAAAAAAATCACAATTGCATAAATTTAAATTTTGAAGACGACAATCTGTTTTTTTTTTTGGGGGGGGGGTGTAAATAAGACAACGATGGTAAGTCAGATAATATACGAAAACTTGAAAATTTCGTCGTCCTGGAGTGGGAATCGAACCCACGTCTCCCAGATAGCGCCCGGGCATGCTAACCACTACACTACCCTGAACGGCCAAGTCTCAAGTTTCCGATTAATTTGAATATAACCATCACAGGATTCGCTAGACGAAGCAACCAGCATTCATGTTTAGCGAATCTGGAGGTTAAAAATCCTATCCCGTGATTGCCCGGAGGAGCAGCTAAATCATGAATGGAATACAGGATTACACCATACAATACAATGTTGAAGATGACAATCCTTTTTTTTTTTTTTTTTTTTTTTTTTTGGTGTAAATATGACAAGGATACTAAGTCAGATAATAATTTATAAATTTAGTGAGAATTTGAAACTCAAACAATGCGTTAATGTATTAGCTGAAGAAAAAAAAAATTAGAACACGTTCTCTCCAGAATGTATTTTTTAAACAGCGCTTACGTACTGGACTTTGAATTGTGTGTTTTACGCAACAGAAAGTCTGTTTTTTGGTGTAATTACATGCTTGGAGTAACAGAAATTTTCTTCTTTCCGGGAATTACGTTTTAAGTATCGGAAAGCCTGCTTTTTGGCGGTATTACATGTTTGGAGCAACAGAAAGTCTGTTCTTTGGTGGAGTTCCATATATTTAGCAACAGAAATTTCGTTCTTTGGTAAAAATGTCATGTTTGGAGCAACGGAAAGTCCTTGGGGGGGGGGGGGGTTAGACTATTATTACGTCTTATGCGCACCAGAAAGTATGTTCTTTAGCAGCAGTTCATGCTTTCAGCCACTGGTTCCAGGGAAGGGAGAGAGCCACTGCAGTAAGACAAACACAGCATCCATGCCTCACATGGGATTCGAAATACGACGCATCTCTGACGAATGGGTTGAAGCCAGCGCCTCGTATCACTGGGTCACCGGGAAAGGAAATTCGCGCTCGCGCTGGTTGGTTTGAACAAACAGGGCAAACAAGTACTGTTATTATAACCAACGAAAATGAAGTTCTGGACGAAAAAATAAAATTTCAGTTGTTTTTCTTCCACGAGTTAGAACACCAACAAAAGATACCGAAAGCCATTGCCATTTCATTAAATCAAAGGCAAAATAAATTTCAACATGGACGTATTCCAAAGGTAGGCCCGTCCATAAAGTACGTCCGAGATTACAGGGGGGGTCCTGACGACCGGACCAAATGTGACATGGGGGAGGTTTAGTAATTCGGACGTCCAGCGGCAAAAATATAGTGGATGGTATGTCTTCGTTTTGTTTTATCTTTTTTTCTTCTTTTATTAGTTTATTAGTTAAAAAAAGGTATGAATTATTTCAGATTTCTGATGATATTTAGCTAAATCAGAATATTAAGTGCTCGTATTTGTACTACCAAATCTATCGTGTTTTGTAGATCGTATAATCGAGACTGTTGCAACCTTGAATGCTTGCGTTCATTTGCATATCTTTATTTCAGAATGATAAAGTTCGGGTAGCATTTTGGGAATAAATTAATGCCTAAACAATAAATATTTTCTGAAGAAAAAGTGTAAATATATGGAAGATTCCTTTAAAAAATTACATGTTTTCTTTCTGTTTCTCAACGGACTTCTAAAAGCAGTTGTTAAAAATAAAGGGGGTTGAGGGAAATTAGAACGTACTTTTTAGGGAGGGAGGTGCCAACAATCGGACAAAATGTGAGATGGGGGAGGGGGAGTCTAAAGATAGTAAAAAATCACGCACGTACTTTATGGACGGCCCCTAAACGACTCTGCGAACTATACGAAAGAATTGTAAAACATAGCAGAGCAATAACAACTGCAGCTTATACGTTTAACAAGTGTAAGTTAAATGCCCGGATCTGTATCAGTGAATATAATTAAAAACATATTAGATGAGAAGTTTATCCCAAACGACATTTTTCCTATCCTGATAAGATGGAAACGCGCAAAAATAGCGCAAAATTTTTCACAACGAAGCAATAACAAATGAAACTGCAGCCGCGTGACGACATTGTGGCTGCTGCATTTTCGGGAACTAATTTAATTGGACGATGAAAACCTATTAATCTGACTAATTCCCTCTGATAAATCCGGAATGGAATAAATAAGAGACGAGGCAGAATTAATTAGCGTTTTGATATGCGGACACAGCTGAAAAAAAAAAAAAACCTGGTAAATTACATTTGCAACTGAGGCAAATTCGTTATGAAATGTCTGAAGGTAATTACTATACACCACGGACGCAAAATCAAATTATAATAACAAGAAATGCATTTGCAATTAATAACTAAACGGAGTAACATGATTTTTTTATCTATAAAAATTAAGCAAATACTTCCTGAATCACCGAAAACCAAACTGCGATGCAAGTGCATATACGTCAAAAACAAGAATGCTTATCAGGTAAATGAGTACGTGTTCTGACAATAGTGGTATTAAGTGACATTGAGATGGAACCCAGAATGATTTTTTTATTGGAGGTTTAACGACCACCATGAGCAACTCGATGGGCCTAGTATGATTTCCATGCAAATTGGCAGGCAAGGTTACAACATTCAGATATGTAGATGATTTACTGTCGAACCAAGGCGTTCTAGAAAGCACAAGGCCATGACATTAGAGAGATTAGTTCCCTCCGTTTATGCCGTCACTAATGTTACACGGACCGATACGTTAGTGTGATTGACGTCACACACGACAGGCTTTGGAAACCTATCGGAAGCCTTGACTTCCACGTGACGTCACTGAAAGTGGGTACTCATCTCTCAAATGTCATGGCCTTGGTCGAACCAAGGCCAACTAAAAACACGAGGCCATTAGACAGACGAGTTTCGTCTTTCAGTGACAGCGCGGAAACCAAAGCTTCCGATTGGTTTCCATCGCTGTCGTGTATGACGTCAAACACGACACCGACGTATCAGGCCGTGTAATATAAGAGTGACTTCACCAACGGAGGGTACTTATCTCTTCTAATGACATGGCCTTGTGCTTTCTAGAACCCAAGAAGTTAAAGCTGAATCTGTTACTAACGACATGAATGCGATTATACGTCAGTAAGAGATCGGCGTGTCTTTCCGAGTAACGTTGCTACAAATGGTTGAGAAGTGACTCCTTGAAGAAAAGCCACCAAGAACAGAATTCCGAGAACCCATCGGCGCATTGCCATTTCCATTCATTTAATCGATCAACCCGGTCACGAGGGGAACGAGACTCTGGCTACAAATCCCATCGGGATCATCACCAGCCTTGACTCAACGATCATCCTGTAGGTTTCCCACCCTCAAAAAAAGATTTAGACTCTACTATAGCTATGCCTGTTACAGGCTTTTTTTTTATTGGAGGTTCAAAAAAAAAAAAAATGATCCATTGAATCTGGTGGTACAGACATGACAAACAGGCAGACAGAGACGGGATACAGATATTTCACAGCAACAAGTACAAATCATACATGGTTAATAGCATGCAAAATGATCAATTTACAAAGATATAGCCGGTGCCGATCATGTAACACATTATGAACAAGTATACATCAAACATGGATATGACAATATGCTAAATGACCAATGTACACAGATAACCAGTGTTGGACAAGCAACACATTGAGAGCCAGTGTCGAAAGACAAACATAAATGCCTCACCGGGATTCGAACCAGGACCGCCGCCCCGGTGGCGCAGTGGTCTAAGCGATGGCATCTGATCATTCGTCCGAAAGGGGTCTGGGTTCGAATTCCGGTCAGGCATGGATGTTGTGTTTGTCTTACGGCACTGGCTCTATCCCTTCCCTGGAACCAGTGACCCTAAATTAGGGACGGGCGACTGCTTATAGCCCATTGAGTTGCTCATGGTGGTCGTAAAACCTACAATCAAAAAAAAAAAAAAAAAAAACAGGACACAACTAGGGCGAATGGTCAGAAGCCAGCGCCTTAGACCACTGCGCCACCGGTGCTGCCAGGATAAGCTCACGATAGGAAAATAGAACGCCAAGCAAACAAAAAAATTGCTGGTTTTTTTGTTTGCTTGGGGTTCAAACAACCAACGTTAGCTACTCGATGGGCTATAAGCAGTCACCTGCCCGTAATGTAAGGCCACTGGTTCCAGAGAAGGGAGAGAGCTAGTGCCATAAGACAAAAAACATCAATTTCTCACCGGGATTCGAACCCGGGCCTATCTCGTACGAAGTCAGAATGCCTTGTTCCCCGTGTTTAAGCTGGAATTTTTTTACATGTAGCAATTTGGCTATTTTGTCAGCAAAAGAAGCAAAATGCTATGCAAATTAGCTAAATTTATGGTTGTTTGCCGCCTCGGTGGCGCAGTGGTCTAAGGCACTGGCCTCTGATCATTCGTCCGTAAGGGGTCCGGGTTCGAATCCCGGTCAGGCATGGATGTTGTGTTTGTCTTACGGCACTGGCTCTCTCCCTTCCCTGGAACCAGTGACCCTAAGTTAGGGACGGGCGACTGCTTATATAGCCCATTGAACTGCTCACTGTGGTCGTTAAACCTCCAATCAAAAAAAAATATTTATGGTTGCACTTTTTCCTATATTTACGTATGAAAATACAAGCACAATACATTGGCTAAATAAAATTTTATATTTTAAACAGAATTCAGGAATAAAAACAAATGGGCTTTTACACTTCTAATTTTAATAAAAACACATTTGCTGATGCATGCAGTTTATGAAAATATATGCGCAAAGACCAGGAGTGAACAAAGATACAACCGACGACACACCGACTGACCGGTTGATCCGGAACAGCGTGCGCTGCTGCTGCTGCGGCGGGGAAACACCAAAAAAAGAAAAAAAAAAAAACGAAACGCTGCTTTGCTATGAATCGCAGCAAAACCCTTGCGAAAGGTGCTGTCGAGGCTTTGCGGTGCTTTTCTGCAATAGGAGAGAAAGAAAACTTGGGAAAACGACAACAGGGTAAAGCAGCATGCGACAGCGATTTGCAAAGAAAAAATGACAGAGAAGGATACCATGTCGGCAGGGAGAAGCAGCGATGACGAACGACAAAATGACGGGGATAATTAAAACAACGCATGGGCGATGCAGGGGTGGGAAGGAAAGCGGAAAGAAAAAATGACTGTAAAGGAAACCAGGTCGGCGGGGCGAAGCAGCGATGATCAAACGAACAAATGACGGGAACTTTCTCCAAGTCTCTTCTCAGGGAGTCTGTAAATGCAGTAATCTCTCACCAGAAGGAAGCTTTGGGAAGGAGGCTTTTGAGTGCAATTAGCCCATGAACCGGGAGAGGTGAGTGCGACTGAACCTTTTCGGAGTTTCTTGTGCGCAACTGACCAACACTCAATGATTCAAGCCCATTTTTTTTTCTTTTTTCGAAAGACCTGCCAGTTGCCGCCATATATCTATTACCATACACCGATAGCGCCCGGGTAGATATATACCCGGGCGCTATCTGGGTGACGTGGGTTCTATCCCCGCTCCAGGATGACGAAATTTTCAAGTTTTCGGATATTATCTGACTTACCATCCTTGTCATAATTACACCAAAAAAAACGGATTGTCATCTTCAAAATTCGTATCAAGGAGTTCAGATAATTTCTGATTGTATGACCGGAAACCTGTAGTGTTCCATTGGCCCGACAGCAGGCAAAACAACTCTGAATCGATGGAGTCGTGAACACTCCACATCAGTAAAAAGCAATGGGCCAACGTTCTGTTTACAGACGAAAGCAAATTTTGTTTTTCGCAGCATTTGCGGTTTGAATTGGAGAAACGGGTTCGAACAGCATCACCCCAACTGCGTAATTTACGGGAAATACACCATTTTCTGTTGCAGTCATGGAACAAATATCAAGAGGCACCTACCGACAACTCATTGAATCTATGGCTCATCGGGTGAGAGCTCCTTTGGCAGCGAACGGAGGATCTACATCGTATTAGGTAGGTGGTTTTAATATTTTGGCTGATCGGTGTATACCCACTAAACCCATTGTCTCGTAATGCCCACTACGAAAATATTGATACGGGAAATGTAACATACATAAAGGAAAAGCTATATATATATGGAATATTAATATTATATTATCAGAATCTAGTATAATACTATAGTATAATATTATACTGGAATCAGGAGTGGCTACAGCACTATAGATTATATCCATGTACTGAGACAACTAATTGAAAGAACAAGAGAATATGAACTCCCATTACGCATGGCGTTTATTGACTATGAAAAGGCCTTCGATTCCGTGAAACCATCAGCAGTAACAACGGCTTTGAAATCGTGCGGTATTGAAGATGCATACATTAGCATTATTAATCACATCTATGAAAATGCAAGTGCAAAGGTTCGGATATTTGAGGATACAGCACAAATAAGAATTGGAAAGGGAGTGAGACAAGGTGACACCATATATCCCAGGCTCTTTAACGCCACATTGCAAAATGTGTTTCAATCATTGAACTGGGAAAACAAAGGGATAAAGATAAATGGAGATTACTTAACTCACCTTCGTTTGGCTGATGACATAGTCATCTTTGCAACTACCCCTTCAGAGCTGCAGAGTATGATCCAAGAACTTGCTGACAAGAGTAAAGAAGTTGGATTAAAAATGAACTTTCAGAAGACAAAAGTGATGTACAAGGCTTTTACAAGAAACGAAGATTTATCAATTGATGGAGAAAAGCTTGAGACAATCGATGCCTACATTTATCTTGGGCAGCAGATATCAAGTCAGGGTCACATTGATGAAGAAATTAATCGGCGTATAAAACTTGGATGGAGAGCTTTTGGAAGAAACGGTTTTTAAGAGCAGTATGCCATTATGTCTCAACAGAAAAGTGTTTAATCAATGCATCCTGCCAGTGCTTACGTATGGAGCAGAGACATGGACCTTAACTAAAAAAGACATACAAAGACTGCAAACAACTCAAAGAGAGATTGGAGAGATGCATGCTTGCTGTAACCAGGAAAGATAAGAAGAGGAACTTGTGGATAAGGAAAATGACAGGAGTGGACGACATCATGAGCAGAGTGAAATAACTGAAATGGCAATGGGCTGGACATGTTGCCAGAAAAACGGACCACCGATGGACAACCAAAATTTTAGACTGGATTCCGAGAGACAGGAAAAGACCCAGAAGAAGACCCTATGGGAGATAGATGGATGAAATTCGAAAGTATACTGGAGTGACATGGAGGAGACAGGCCCAAGACAGACAATTGTGGAAGAAATTTGGGGAGACCTTTATCCAGCAGTGGATTGATAATGGTTGTTGTTGATGATGATGAATATTATACTAGATTGGGATTACAGAGCTTCATAATCTTGATATAGTCACAGGCCCTAACACCAGAAGAGTGACATTAATACCAGTATTGACTTAGAGCACATAGCATCGTTTATTCATATGAGAAAATAAAATAAAAAAAAGCTGCAGGTGACATACAGACTCTTGCGTTCGTGTTTTATCAAGGGAGGGGGTCGTTCCTGTCCGCACGTGCGAATGAGTCAGACATGGCGCCACCTGCACCCTTCCCAGCTGCTCAATTGACTACTCTTATGTCTCAATTCTCTGTAGACAGCCGAAGTGAATGCTGTGCTATTGCTCTTTATTAGTAGCTTTTGTTTGTGTGTGAAATCTAAAAAATGCTACGCAAGTGCCTCAACCATCCGGATACGCTTTGTTATGTGTGCGGTGAATTGACATTCAAACCTCAAAGGCGGAACTTTACCCCGTTAATACGAAAGTGTTACCAGCTTTACTATGGTTGCAAAGTACATCAGGAAAAGAGTGGGGCCCCACATATTTGTTGGGTTACATGTTCAAGACCTTTAAAGGGGTGGGCAAACTGTTCTTGCCATATGCCATTTGCAGTTCCCATGGTGTGGAGAGAGCCGAAAGATCATTCTTTGGACTGTTATTTTTGTATAAAAAATACAAAGGGAATCAATCACAAGTAAGCCGAAACACAGTTTAAAATATCCCAACTTACCTTCAGCGATGCGACCTATTCCCCACAGTGATGATATGCCAATACCAATTCACCCAGTATCAACCGATATAAATGTAAATTCAAGCTCTGAAGAGAATCAGAATGAAGATCACGCTGATCGACATGATGCATGTTTCGACATTTCTGATGAGCCTCATTTATAAACACAAGAAGACCTAAATGAATTAGTGCGTGATTTAAATTTATCTAAAAAACAGGCAGAACTTTTGGGATCACGACTAAAAGGGTGGAACCTTCTTGATCGCCGAACTAGGGTGTGCAACCTTCTAAATCGTCAAGAAGATTTCAAGGAGTTTTTCTTGCAAGAAGGAGACATAGATACTGTAATGATATTTCATCAGTGATGGGCACTATATGACATGCTCATAATGCACGGGAATGGCGTTTGTTTATAGATTCGTCAAAAGTTAGCCTAAAAGCTGTTTTTTTGCACAATGGAAACAAATTCCCATCGGTTCCACTAGCACATACAATTAATATGAAAGAAATCTATGAAAATATGAAGATTATTCTAAACAAGATACAGTATAGAAAATTCATTTGGAACATATGTGAAGACTTGAAGGTGATTGCTATATGCTGCTCGGGTTACAGTCTGGATACACAACATTTTGCTGTTTTTTGTGCGAGTGGGACAGCCGGGAACGTAAAAGTCATTTCAAAAAGAAGACATGGCCTTCACGTAAATCTCTTACACCTGGTGAAAAGAAATGTAACGAATGCTCCTTTAGTTGATCCCAAAAACATCACTCTCCCACCTCTTCATATCAAATTAGGTTTGATGAAAAATTTTGTGAAAGCCATGGACAGAAATGGAAGTGGTTTTTTGTATACTTGAAGGAGAAGTTCCCCAAAATTAGCGATGCAAAAATTAAAGAAGGAATTTTCGTAGGACCACAAATTAGAAAACTAATGAAAGATGAAACTTTTGAAGGGCGTTTGAATGACTTAGAAAAACGCGCGTGGGTTTCTTTCAAGAATTTAGTGTAAAACTTTTTACGCAACAAAAAGTCTGACAACTATACGGATGTAGTACAGGAGATGCTGAAAGCTTATGAAGACTTAGGTTGCAATATGTCTCTGAAGATCCACTTCCTTCACTCTCATTTAGATTTCTTTCCCGAAAACCTGGGCGCCGTAAGTGATGAACACGGTGAACGCTTCCATCAAGACATTTCAAGCATCGAAAAAAGATATAGAGGAAAGTGGAGTTCAAGTATCTTAGCAGATTATTGCTGGACTCTCAAAAAGGGACCTTCCTGAGACAAAGTATTCCAGGAAATCTTCAACTAAGACCTTTTAGATACGTTGAACATTAATTAATTTCCTTAGTGTACATGTTATTAATGTAAAATATTTACGTCACTGCTACACAAAAATCTTACGTGATAGAGAAAAATAGTTTTCATTGTTGAATTCAGCCCGACAAATACTATAAAGATTGGCCAATAACATCTTTGGAACAGAAAAAAAGTTTTTTTTTTTTTTTTGTAGACCAGTGTAATCCTTAACCGGTTTTGTTGAAATTGGGTTTCCTTATTTTCAGATTAGATCATCAAAATTGATTGCACTTTTTTTATATACTCCTAAGATTTGCAGTTGTTTTTAATCTTGTATTTTTTAAGTTTAGTCAAAAATTTAACAAAAAATCAGTTTCGTTATGTTTCAGTTTCTCCAGTTACCTTTATAAATAAAAAATAATCTCCTTTATGACTGAGCACTCAATAAATACTCACCTTTAAAAAACAACAAAAGACAAAATTCCTTGGGTGCACATCCTAATGAAATGCGCTGTACATGCCTACGCACGAAGGACTGGCAACACGATTAAGTGTCCTGCCTCCTGTAAATCCCGATCATGCTAAGAAAGTAGAATTTCCGAGATATTATAGGATATCGCTTGTTATCTGTTTCCATGATATATATATATATATATATACTCCACGTAATAGAGAACAGCCGAAGTTCTTATCTGACCCACAACACCAAGATCTCTGCACTGTGCCAAAGGGAATGTGTAATCTATCTCCTCTCCGATGAAAGGCGAGTCATTTTTCGATCACTTTACCACAAAGATAATAAATAAATGGAGATTTCCAACGTAGATAGAGTCCATTATTCTTTAGGATAAACCGCTTTTCCGTTTTCTCCTTCATCATTACACTTCTCGAGTATTTCAGTATTGAAAGCATAATATGCTTTGCATTTTTGCCTGGTCGGCTTACACGCAAAACCGAGCAAGTCAGAGCAATACATAATGGCAGATGACATGCATGGCCGGGACGCAACTCTAATAAATCTTAAGAGACGTCGTATATTTACAAACGAAAAGTGGAAAGAAGAAAAGGTAAAAAAATACGGGAACCAAAACTACCTACTTTAAACATTTCGAAGCTGAAAACGCGCGCGGGCGCAGATATCGAACATTCGGTTCATAAATAATAATCACTGACATCATTCCTAAATTAAAAGTATGGTTATTATCGGCATTGCCGTTATGAAAATGTTAGAAAAGGACAGCATTTCTCCGAAATTAATTTAGATAATACACCTGCACCGACGAAGAAACAAAAAGGCTGAACTTTTTAACCGAGTGAAAAATCAGAACGTGCGACAAGAAAATGTGTATACAGTATACCTCGATTTTTTTTTTTTTTTTCACGCATCGGCAAAGCGTGAGTTCCAAAGAGACGTAAATAAAAATCTAATTTGTTTGTATGCACTGTAAAGAAAAGGGGGTTACAAATTCATGGAAAATTCGTGAGAATAAAACTTTTAGCAAAGTTGCCGCTAGGTCTCAGTCTTTTAACGAAGTTTCGGTTTTGAAAAGTTTCCGTTTTTATCTTCAGTATTTTGACAGATTTTTCGTTGTCATTAATTCTGTTTATTTCCGAAAAGTCAGTTTCGGGTTTTTCCGTTTCTATACAGAAATTTCTCAAAACCTTTTATTTTGAATTTTTCAGCACTTTCACCAGAGATTCTTTCCTGACGTACGACGTGAACGAATTTGATCCTGGTGGGTTTCGAACCTGGTACGTCTTCAATGACAGGAAAGCGCGCTTTCGAGTGATCTAGAAAGACACTGTACACGTAGTCACGTATAAGGTAGAAATAAAGACGACTGGAATCGCGCGATGATGAGATGTTTTTCACTATTAATGCGGGTTATACATTTTGTTTTCGGTGGGAGCTTATTTTTCTGAATGCGATTTTAATAATTTTATTTTTCTGAATACGTTTTTAATAAAAAAAAATTCAAGTAGAAAGACTTAACAAATTACATTTGTTTTTCATCATCATGATTTTTTCAAAGCAACAGTGTTTTGGAACTCGTGATTTTTTGAAACTGACTATGACTTTCAAATATGTTTAAGAAAGGCGAACTGCACCTACTTCGGAAAATCAATCAATCACCCATAAAATATTTTAAGTATCTGCATTCTTAAGGCAAGACAATAATACAACAGATGACCCACCGATTGAGGAGGGGGCAGGAATATCAGTTTCCACAATAACTTAAATATCATTCGATATACTACATCCACAATATCCGATCTCGTTAGAGAACTTCAAAATCAAGTCCTCCGACAGACGATTGAAATTTAACGGAAGAATTGGGTACACATACAGCAGTAATACGAATAAAACGCTGAAATCCGTTTTATTGGTGTAATAATAGAAACACTAGTACAAAACGCTAGCTTTCACCACCACGGGTGGCTTCTTCAGGCAGAAGTATTATTGAAATGCAAAAACAAAAAACAGAGTTCCAGTTATGAATTCAAAAATAGAAGTTTGCAATAGATATTATAGAACGTGCGCGTCATTTTCCAGATGTGTCATTAAGGGCGCGCGTATTAATGAGCGTGCGCCATACATGTGGGAGGTCCATTGATGCTTCCTCGTTGCATATCCCGTGACTGGATAGGATTTCTATAGTTTCTCTGAAGAGGATAGCTCTGGCGGTTGTGTATCGTGCGATTTTCTTTATTTGTCCTCACAGAGATGTTGCAGAGTCGTTGGCGACTTTACGCGCAAGTACCGTAGTGAGAAGTCCTCTTTTGACATCTCTTTGATGTTCCTGGAGTCTTGGTCTCAGAGACCTCTTGGTCATGCCCACGTATATAGTTTTTGTTTGTTCCGTCCGGGTATAAGAGGGGTATAGTGTATACTCCCGCATCTTTCAGGTCCACGGCGGCGTTTTTTGTTGATGTGAGACAAGATGCTATTGTCCTAGGTGCTGTAGTCCCTATGCCGAAACAAAGTTTTTTTAGGGAATATTTTAAGAAATATGTGAAGCCTGGTACGTACTGGCATGAGCCGATGTATTGTACACTGACGGAAAAAAATCCCAACACCAAGAAGGGGTTGTGTTAGATAAACGACAGTTAGTAGGCGGTGAGAGTACATCTGTAAGATGACGTCTATGCAAATTTCGCGCTCGGCGCATACGTGTGGCGCTAGTAGCGCCCCTCGGAACATGCAAAGCAGGTTTGCTGTAAATACGCGCTGTAACGTTCGTGAGCGTTAGCTATCGTTGAGATTCGACGTAGTGTGTTGATGTTAGTCAAGAATGCCTTTAAGAAGACGAAGAAGCCATTATCAACAGCTCACGGAGTTTGAACGAGGTCGTGTAATAGGGCTACGAGAAGGTGGATTTTCTTTCCGCAATATTGCAAAACGACTTGGCAGGAATTTATCCACTGTGCATGATTGTTGGCAACGGTGGTCAAGGGAAGGTACTGCCTCAAGAAGACCGGGTTCCGGCCGGCCACGTGGCACTACTGAGAGGGAAGACCGCCGTGTACGGCGTATGGCCGTGGCGTGTCGTACTGCGCATGCGGCAGCAATTCGAGCTGCAGTTGCCACCACAGTGACACACCGAACTGTTACAAATCGGTTACTTGAAGGACAGCTCCTAGCCAGACGCCCTGTAGCGTGCATTCCACTTACTCCAAACCACCGCTGTTTGCGACGTCAGTGGTGTCAAGCTAGAGCTCATTGGAGGACGGAGTGGAGATCTGTTGTGTTTTCTGATGAAAGCCGGTTCTGCCAGGGTGCCAGTGATGGCCGTGTGTTGGTTAGAAGGAGGCCAGGTGAGCGCCTGCAACCAACCTGTCTGCGGCCGAGACACACTGGACCTACACCTGGAGTTATCTTCTGGGGAGCAATTTTCTATGACAGCAGGAGCACTCTCGTGATTATCCCACGCACCCTGACGGTACAGTTGTACGTCGGTCTGGTGATTCAACCTGTTGTGCTGCCATTCATGAACAGCATTACAGGGGGTGTTTTCCAACAGGATAACGCTCGTCCGCATACCGCTGCTGTAACCCAACATGCTCTACAGAGTGTCGACATGTTGCCGTGGCCTGCTAGATCACCAGATCTTTCACCAATCGAGCACGTATGGGAAATCATTGGACGACAACTCCAGCATCACCCCCAACCATCATTAACCGTCCCTGTATTGACCGACCAAGTGCAACAGGCATGGAACTCCATCCCACAAACTGACACCCAGCACCTGTACGACACGATGCATGAACGTTTGCGTGCTTGTATTCAACATTCTGGCGGTTACACCGGTTATTAATGTACCAGCATTTCACATAAAATGGCTCTTCTCGCGCTTACATTAAGCTGTGATCTTGAAACTTTAATCGATTAAATATGTTACCTATACAAATGTATTGCCGCCATTTCATTCCTCTACAACTATTTTTTCGTGGTGTTAGGATTTTTTTTCCGTCAGTGTAGTTTTGGGGCGGGGCATCCATTGCCACGGGACGCGAGCTTAGACTTCGTCTGGTATATGATCTGATCGACCATGCTGGGTGAGTATCCTGCAGAAAAGTCTAAAGACCTCAGTGTCAAGCTCGGCGTGGAGTATGGCGTTGTCTGATGAGTGGGTGAAAGCTCGCCTAGCCCTGCGTCGGAAAAGGGCTAGCTTTCTCTCCTTAGGGCACGATGAGGAAGGCAGTATGACATTAGGAACATAGGTAGGCTTGTAGTGGACACTAGTGTTGAGGTACCTGGATGGTGACTTCTTGAGCAAAACATCCAGGAACGGTACGGATGCATTTGTTTCTCGCTCCATAGTGAACTTTATGGCAGGGTGTTCCAAATTGATGGTGGTGAAAAACTGTATTAGCTCCTCCTCTGTATTTGCCCAGATGAAGAAAACGTCATCTGCGCATCGTAGCCATGTACACGGGGTTGGTCCCGGTGCGCTGAGTATCCGGGCTTCTAGGGGTCGTAGGATTGCTTCGGCCAGTACTGTAGAGAGAGAGCGGAGCCCATTGGGACCCCTTTGGTCTGCTTGTAGGTATGGTTCTGGAAACTAAAATAGTTAGCATCAGTAACTAAGTCAATGACTTTGAATATCTCCATTAGTGTACTTTCAGTGTAAAGCGATGAATCAGCGAGTGCTTGCTTTAGGGTGTTCGTAGCTTCTTTAACAGGAATTGAGGGGTACAGTAAGACAATATCAAAACTCCCTAAGATATGAGCAGGCGTTGCCTTTAGGCTTCTAATTCTTTCGATAAAGTCTTTAGACGACAACAGAACCACACTTGAATGCGGCAGGAAAGGAGGCAGAAATGTAGCTAGCTCCTTTTCGAGATAGAAGGACGGAGCATACCTTCTTGAAACGATTGGTCGAATTGGGTTGTCCGGCTTATGATGCTTAAGCCTTGCGAAAATTGGTAATATCTTGGCCCTGGAGGTATCCTGGCTTCTTTCGTGGGAGCGCGGCTTTCTTCGCCACCATTTTAACCCTGCGCTATCCAACGGTTAAGTGGGGATTTGGTTTGGAGTGTTGACTGCGACTGACGGATGAAGTCCAGGATCCCTTCATCATAGTCCGTCTTGTTCAGCACTGTTAGGTGGCCAGATTTTTCCGTGAGCGTATAGATTACGTTAGGGTCACGCTTTAGCTGCGCGATGGTCACCTTGTGCTCAGGTATTCTATTAGAAGCGGTCGAGGAGAACTTCTGCGCCTGACCCAGTTTGTTGACGCATTGATACCTTGGTTTCGGCATAGAGGTTACAGCATCTAAGACAATAGCACCTTGTCTCACATCAACAAAAAACGCCGCCGTGGACCTGGAAGATGCGGGAGTATACACTATACCCCTCTTGTACCCGGACGGAACAAACAAAAACTACGTGGTCTCTGAGACGAAGACTCCAGGAACATCAAAGAGATGTCAAAAGAGGACTTCTCACTACGGCACTTGCGCGTGAAGTAGCCAACAACTCTGCAACACCTCTGTGGTGACAAATAAAGAAAATCGTACGATACACAACCGCCAGAGCCACCCTCTTCAGAGAAACTATAGAAATCCTATCCAGTCACGGGCTATGCAACGAGGAAACATCAATGGACCTCCCACATGTATGGCGCACGCTCATTAATACGCGCGCCCTTAATCACACATCTGGAATATGACGCGCACGTTCTCTAATGTCTATAGCAAACTTCTACTTTTGAATTCATAACTGGAACTCTGTTTTTTGTTTTTGCATTTCAATAATACTTCTTCCTGAAGAAGCCACCCGTGGTGGTGAAAGCTAGCGTTTTGTACTACTGTTTCTAATATTACACAAATAAAACGGATTTCAGCGTTTTATTAGACTGAAATTTAGCTAGTTAATCTTACCTCAAGCATTTCCACGAACTGCTATTGCCGGAAATTTCCGAAAGGTTTCTGAAAAATAATAATTTTCCGTTAACATCTTTAAAAAATGCAGTTTCCCGTTAGTATATGAAAGTAATTGCGGGAAGGTTTCAGAAAATTTAGAATTTTTCGTTATTAACAGGAGAAAGCTGAACAGGAGTATTTCTGCCAATTCACGCATGAAAATCCGGTTTTTTTTTCCCCGTCTTTTCCAGGAAAATGTTGAATCAGGAATATGCTTCGTTAATTCACTAAAAGAAATCACGGAAAATGGCACGTGAATTTCAGACATGTTTATAGTGTAGTTCCGTGGTTGTCATTGAGATACATGGATATACTGTATTTACTGTTTACTCTAACAAATAGATTAAAAAAAAAGACACGATCATTGAAAACATGTCTTCGAAAGTATTACTGTTCTTGATATCCAATTTCAATACAGTCATTTGCAAAAGTTTAACCACCTGTTGGTATTAGGAGATTTCTGCCGATTGCGTCAGCTACTGTCTGTATTACTCAACTTCCTGTCGGTGTTGCATCATGCTACAGCGGCAGCTGTTGATAGAGTTGAGGAAGCGTGCGAGCGTCAGTTTGTTTCTGATTTTCAAGCTCAGATGTTTTCTACATATTTTCTACAGAGTGAAAAATGGGCAAAAAACCGTCATTAGGTGTTACTCAGATGGCAGAAATTAGTGACTTGATATCATGGAGGGTACTCCGAACGTGACAAGCAGAAAGGTGAATGTGAGCAAGACTGCTTGCTATTCATAATGTGATCATGAAATATCGAGATATAAGTGAATTTAGCGACCGAAAGAGAAGTGAACGTCCAAGAAAAAGAACCCAACGTGATGAGAATACCAGAAGACGAATAGTTATGCGTTCTCCGAGGAGTTCGTGCAAGAAAATCAAGGCCTTTCTGCATTCAAAAGGGTTTGATATTAGTATCAGCACCAGGGGCGGATTGGCCCATCGGGATATCGGGACATTTCCAGGTCGACCACTCGAGAAGGGGCCCACTTTCTTGTATTCTTGTCTGGAATTGATTTTGGTACTTATGGATAATAAAATCATTAACCTCATTTGAGCTTTATATGCACCTGCCACAAAAAGTAAAACGTGCGAGAGAGAGAGAGAGGGGGGAGTGCCGGTCCGGAACAAGCACGCCATTATAAATTAATTTAGCTACAGCTAACTAACTAACTACAGTTACACGTAAGTCGTTGAACTTGGAGCACAGGGTCATTTTTATGCCCTATCCTCCTGTTTTATTCGAAGGAGGTATGACTATCCATTGTGATAGTCCATCATCCCCGCACCCATACCCACAGACTAGCACCGAGCACAAAGCGATTCTTCAGCAGAGGTATTTTGAGATCCGTGTCTCATCCACATTTATCTTAAAAGAAACAACGATTTACCAGTGTTCATCGATCAAACTGGTGAATCATGGATCAAAATAATGGGTAGACTTAACAGTCTACTCAAGGACGAAGTACCAGTAGCACTACGAAGCTTGCGATCAATGACCAATAAGTTTTAAAATTATTTGCGTAGGAAAATTGCTATGTGGCATGTCACATTTCAACTTCCAGAATGATTTATTTGGAAATGGGGTCTTCAAAAGACACGTGATTTTTTCTTTCGTCTAAAACAATTTTTTTAAAGGAAAATAATTATCTGGTAAAAACACCCCGTTTTGAGCGTGCTTTGATTTTAGATTGAATCTTGAGAGGATTTTCAAAATTTTCTCACTGCTAAATTGCTGTTAAAAAATTTTCCACAACTATTTTCGTCTTACAATGCATTTTCAAAAGTTCTCTTTCATCCAGAATCTGCAACTTTTGTCATGAGGTTACAGTACTATAGTGTGTAACCTTTCGCTGGTGGTGCGATTAGAAGCCACGTCTTTCCACTCCAGTGTGGAATGTTCTCCCGACCGAACTACGCCGGCAAGTCTCATCTCTGCAACTTGCCGGTTTGACTCATGTGTCACCTCAGTGGTACGTCGCAATGGATTTATCAGGTGTTCCGCTGAAAGAAGGTGTGCTTTTGTACTGGACCGCAAGGCTAAAATTCCTGGCATGGTTTTGTCGTCCCAATCCGACCCTGATCAGCGCAGTTTTCCGACGTCTTAGCAAAGATTTTGAATTAAAGTCTTATAAACCTGCACATAAACCTAGACTAAACTCTGCCATGAAAAAGAAGAGACTCCAGTTTGCGAAGCGTCATCAATCGTGGAGTTCTGAAAATTGGAGCAATGTTCTTTTTTTCCGATGAATCAACTGTGCGTCAGTTTAAATCACGTGAAGCACATGTTCGAAAAGGCAAAAGGTTTGATGAAAAATACACCGTTAGCACTAAGAGACATCCGCCTAGTCAGATGATATGTCAGTATCTGGTGCTGCTGCATTATCCTTTTTGCCGACGGGCACTACTTCCATGACTGGTCCTTTTTATGTGGATATGTTACGTGAGAAGCTGTTAACTCATATTCAAGGGCACAGATGCGCAATCTTTATGCGTGATGGTGCTCCATGCCACAAATCAAAGACAGTCAAGGACTACCGGCTGAGGAAAAACACAACTGAGCTTGACTGTCCCGGTAATAGTCCAGACTTTCACCCCATCGAAAATTTGTGGAACATTTTAAAAGACAAGGTAGCAGAAAATCAGCCTTCAAATTCCCAAGCTTTGATTGACGCGATAAAGTACATGTGGTGCAAAGACAGGTCTGCACGGGCCTAATTTTGTGAGCTCGGCCCGGCCTAAGCTCGTGCGTTTAAGGCTCAGCCCCGTCCGCCCCGTTTTAAATATCAGATAATCGGCTCAGCTCCGCTCGGCTCGTGATGAGCCATTTGGTATTTATTTTGTCTTTCTATTGTATTTCATTAAATTGTAAAAATTAAATAATGAAATGGGCTATTATTGAAAATGCGTAGCTAAATGTAAGCCTAAACGTTATAACTAAACTTTGGAAGAATATAAGCTTTAAAGAGAGATAAACAAAACACTCAGGATGTTCGAAATCTCCGTTTTTCTGAACTAGCAAACGGTAACACTACAAAAATCAATCCCTATACAGATTAGGGCTAGGAGAAAACATCCATGTCTGTCTGTCTGTCTCACACACACACACACACACCACTGCAGACACACACACACCACTGCAGACATACTCCGTTCCCCACTCTACATAACACACACACTCGCTCGGGGTCGAATCTTTTTGCTGTCAACAAGCCCCGAAATGGTTTTACTACCTTAATACCTCCAGATTGGTAAAAACACTGAGTTCCTCTCCTTGCTTTTGTGATTACGCCCTGGGCTATGTAATGGAAGTAAGTAAAGCCAGCAAAACAGTTAAACACACCAGAAAATCGGGGAACACGACTTTTTTCATTCTTTACCATTGCGATAAAAAGAAATGGGTATAGACTTGGCAAGTCTGGAAAAAAGCCCGGCCCGTTGCTTTGTGCTCTAAACTAAAAAAAAAGGTCCGACCAGGTCCGGGCTTAGCGGGCTAGCCCAGCCCGTGCAGACCTCTACAAAGACATTTCAAGTGACTACTGCAAATCCCTCATTAAGAGTATGCCACATCGTATTCTTTCCGTTACGAAAAACAGAGGTGGGCACACAAAGTACTGATTTCGGTCTTTTTGTGTTCTGAAGAATGCAAGTATTCATCTGTGGCAGTGTTAGAATCACAAAAAAATCTTCTACTGGCCCAGCGGACCACTAGAATTTGCAAACCACTGGTCCACCAAAATACCCACTGGCCCGCCAGTAAAGATATTGAAAAAAAATTAAGATATTTACAACACAGGGTGTCCGAGAATTATTGGACACATTACAAAATTATATAAAACAAAACATTAAACAAATAGAAAGAAACTGACTGTACTAACTTACAATGTAACTACACAAGTTAATAAAGTTCGATGTGATATTCCTTTGGTTGCTCGTAGTACGTCCAAACGATACTCGATTTCATGCCATGTATTGGCAAGCATCCGAGGAGTTATGGAACTAATAGCAGCTGTGATACGCTGCTTTAGTTCCTGCAAATCAGTACAAGGCGCCTGATAGACACAATCTTTCACATAACCCCACATGGAATAATCCAATGGAGTTAGATCTGGAGAGCGAGGAAGCCACGGAATGGGACCGCCACGCTCAATCCCATCTGTTGGGGAAATGCTCATTTAGGCACTTGCGTACACACGATGACCAATGCGGAGGCATTGGTCACAGTTCTCTGCTTGCTCCGTCGGAAACTTTCATTAACTTGGTCAACCGTCTCACCGCTGACGCTAAGCCTGCCGGCTCCTCCACGATGTTCCACATTGCCAGTTTCTTTAAACTGTTTCATCCGCCGCTTAATTGAATTCGTTGATGGAGGATTACAACCATACTCTAAACGGTGCCGTTTTTTTAACTTTAATGACAGACTTTAATTCCGCAAGCCATAACACACACATCACCTTCTGCTGCACGGATGACATGACTACTGATTGCGCATTTCTCATACAATCCTCATCAGGCCACACCTAGCGCCATCTATCGGATTCTAGGAATAACAACTCTGCAAAACAAAAATTTAGAAACCGTGTTAGCAATAGTACGCAACATAGAAAAACAGACAATGCTCATAGGGTTTTTTTGTACATAATTTTGTAATGTCTCCAATAATTCTCGGACACCCTGTATATATAGAAAATATATATATATCATTCTAATGGAATTATCTCCAAAATTTATTTTTAAAACATCTAATTTGAAAGTGCAACTGACAGGACAAAGAATTTTCCAGAATAAGATCGCGATGGATTGGTGATAGAGTAAGAGTGCATTCCTGATCTGTTTTTAAGTAGAAAGGAACAAGGAGACTCCAAGGTTACAAAAAATTCATACACGTTAGTAGCCTTTTTTATATGTTTAATTGTTTAGGGATTTAGCTTCCTTTCCTTATTTTTAGTCTTATTGCTCATCCCTGCTACTTTCCCATGAAGTTAGTTTTAGTCCCCCATTTAAAACTGTTTCATGCGAATTGCTCTTTTGCAAAAATGACCTTCACGCATACAATTGACCTTCTGTGCTAGTGTGTTTTCGTGGGCCAGTAACAAAAGCTGGCGTGTGTCTGGTGTCAGTACATTTACTAGGGTAGGCAAAGGTAATAAAAAACGGCTGTGGTCATTACAAGACAAAGACTGGGAAATTGCCTTCCTGTATTAGCTGTTTCTTCCACTATTTTACAAATCATGATGGAAAAAAAAAAAAAAAGCTGTTGTCCAATAGCCTTTCATGAAACTATCACTAGTTTGCAGCCTGAAAAGAAACCCGTACAGCAAGGTAAAAGAAAAAGAAATTTATTTTTTAACTTGTGACAACTTAGAAAAAAACTTACTAGCCGTCTGGGCCAGTAAAATCAATAATTCCGACAGAAGTTTTACTGGCCGATGGCCACAGGACCACTGGGTAATTTGAACACTGTGTGGTGTCATTTTTTCAAATATTTCTTACTAGTAATTAGCTGTTTCCTTGAAAATCTTAATTTTCAATAAATTGACGGGTGGTCTTAAACTTTTGCAAATGACTGTAACGTGAACATATATTGTTCGTGAAGAGAAACTGATGTCAAACGGCTACGAATTTTAGAAAAAACAAGCAGAAATAATACCTTGTGCTTTTATATGCAAAGCTGAATAATAACCAGAAGTTCCTAGAAAAGAGTACCACCTTTCCACACGGTGAGAAATTTCTTTAAATACGCAGTTGGAGAACCCGTCCAAATACGGGTTCTATCGGGCTTTATGTATTCAGTATAGCGTGTTGTTCTATGAATAACGAAAGTATGAATCTTATATGATCCCACAAATTGGCATGAGACTCGGAGGAATTTCTCGATAACGCAGTGAGGCTCCTCAATCGCATATCAGATTGAGCACTGATATCAGGAAGGGAGACTCAGGATTATTCAGATGACAGTGAATCGTGAAGGCAGTCTGGCATTTGCATCGGGTCACACGCATCACTGGGAAAGCGTCTGGTCTGCAAATAAAGCGCTTTAGAGAAGAGAGCGCTATCACCTACCTATGCTAGTAACATCAAGTTGTACAGCATCCCAACTATCGATTCAGAAAAGTCGTTGAACCTTTGCGCAACAGAACTGAAATACAGTACTATAACTGATTCAAGGCTTCTTGAATTGGAAGAGGAACTACAAAGGATCAAGTGGGACATCGTGGGGCTAAGTGAGGTAAGGAGAAAAGGAGAAGATCTCATCGAACTGAAAAGTGGACATCTCTTCTACTATCGTGGGACAGATACTGGCAGAACTAGTGGTGTTGGATTTATAATAAACAAGAAACTGAAGGATAAAGTTGTAGAAGTTGAAAGTTCCTCTGACAGAGCTGCACGACTTGTTATCCAACTCTCGAAAAGATACCAGGCTCAGATTATTCAAGCTTATGCACCCACCACAAGTCATTCTGAAGAAGAAATTGAAGAATTTTATGAGGAAATTTGTCATCTAAATAATAAAGGTAAGCAGCACTTGAAAATAATTATGGGAGATTTCAATGCAAAAATAGGGCAACGGCAACAGAATGAAACTTCAGTAGGTAAATTCGGTCACGGCAACAGAAACCAGCGTGGAAATACTCTCGTTGAGTTTGCAGAGGCAGAAGGGTTTTTCATCTTGAACTCCTTCTTCAAGAAAAAGCCACACAGGAAATGGACATGGAGACATCCAAATGGGACGACAAGTGAAATTGATTTTATTATGTGTAACAAAAAATTCGTCATAGAAGACTGCAGTGTGCTAAACAAGTTCAACACAGGTAGTGACCATAGATTGGTGAGATGTAAGATGCACCTCAACACCAAACTTGAACGTGGCAAGCTCATAAGACAAACAAAATCTATTGACATAACCAACCTTAAAAAACACCATAATACCTTCAAGTTGGAACTGAAGAACAGGTTCTCTGCTTTAGAAGGCCTAACATCGGAAGAAGTGGACATCTCTGAAGTTAACAGAAAAGTAACCAAAGCTCTTATGGAAACAGCAACAAAATTAGCTGGGTCTAAGAACAAGTTGCATGTAAACAAATTATCAGGAAAAACGAAAATGTTGATGCAAAAAAGAAGAGAGATGAGGACAACTAAAGAAGATGTGACTTCCAAAGTGGAATATATAGAGCTATGCAAGACAGTAAGAAAAAGTATCACTGAAGACGTAAGAAAATTCAACTGTGAACTAGTGAGGAAAGCAATTGAAAACAACCAAAGCCTAAAGATAGCAAAGGGACATCTCAGTAAGGGAAGAAAACAGATTATGGCACTGAGAAAAGAAGATGGTTCTGTAACAAGAAATAGAGGCGAAATTTTGACAAGAGTGAAAGATTTCTACTCCAAATTATATGAAAGGGATGATACATGCACTCCAGACATCATGAAAGATACCAGTACCAGAGTTCCTCCAGTCCTTCCAGCAGAAGTTGCACATGCAATCAAGAACATGAAGCTGGGAAAAGCTCCAGGAGAAGATGGAATTACTGTAGACATCATACAAGAAGCAAGTGGAGAAATTGAAACAGTACTTGCCCAAATTTTCACTCGATGCCTTAATGAAGGAAAGATTCCTGAGGATTGGAACACCGCTACAATGATCCTGCTACATAAGAAAGGTGACATTGAGGATCTCGGAAACTACAGACCTATCAGCCTCCTATCAGTAGTTTATAAAATCTTCACTAAAGTTCTTTCACACCGCTTGAAGGTAACATTGGACATGGCTCAACCGAGAGAACAAGCTGGATTCAGGAGTGGCTACAGCACAATAGATCATATCCACGTACTGAGAGAACTAATTGAAAGAGCGAGGGAATATGAACTTCCATTGTGCATGGCTTTTATCGATTATGAAAAAGCCTTTGATTCGGTGAAACCATCAGCAGTTACAATGGCTCTGAAAACCTGCGGTATTGAAGATGCATACATTAATATTATTAATAACATCTATGAAAATGCAAGTGCAAAGATTCGGCTGTTTGAAAATACAACACACATAAAAATTGGAAAGGGAGTGAGACAAGGTGACACCATATCTCCGAAGCTCTTTAATGCCACATTGGAGGGTGTTTTTCAGTCGCTGAGCTGGGAAAACAAAGGGATAAAGATTAATGGAGATTATCTAACCCACCTTCGTTTTGCTGATGACGTAGTCATTTTTGCAACTACCCCATCAGAGCTGCAGAGTATGATCCAGGAACTTGCTGACAAGAGTAAAGAAGTGGGATTGAAAATGAACTTTCAGAAGACAAAAGTGATGTTCAATGCTTTTACAAGAAATGAAGATTTATTGATTGATGGAGAAAAGCTGGAGATAACAGACACGTACATTTATCTTGGACAGCAGATATCAAGTGAGGGTCACATTGATGAAGAAATCAATCGGCGTACAAAACTTGCCTGGAGAGCTTTTGGAAGAAACAGCATAATTTTCAAGAGCAATATGCCATTATGTCTTAAAAGAAAAGTGTTTGATCAATGCATCCTTCCAGTGCTTACGTATGGTGCAGAGACGTGGACCTTAACTAAAAGAGATATACAAAGGCTGCAGACAACTCAAAGCAGCATGGAGAGGTGCATGCTTCGTGTAACCAGGAGAGATAAGAAGAGGAACTCGTGGATCCGAAAAATGACAAGAGTGGAAGACATCATGATCAGAGTTAAATCCCTGAAATGGCAATGGGCTGGACATACTGCCAGAAGGACAGATCATCGATGGACAGCCGAAATTTTAGATTGGATTCCAAGGGACAGAAAAAGACCCAGAAGAAGACCACATGGGAGATGTGGTGGATGAAATTCGAAAGTATGCAGGGGTGACATGGAGGAGACTGGCACAAGACAGACCGTTGTGGAGGAAACTTGGGGAGACCTTCGTCCAGCAGTGGATTGATAATGGTTGACAATGATGATGATGAACTGTAAATAAGAGAGGTGTATACCTATGCAGTAGCGCACCCAGAAATTTTCCAACCGGGGAGGGGTGGGGGTGGCACACAGAAGTTTCCCAAGGTTCAGGTGACCCCTAGATTTACCAGGAAAAATAGTCAGGTGCCATAACAATTAAGAAGAAGTTTGACTTTTGTAAATTTACTGTTACCCAATTAACTAGTAATGTTACACTACAAGAAAGTTAAATGATTAGAAGAAGCAGTAGGTGAAATTTTTTTCCTGGTTAGATTTTTCTAAATTTATTTAACAGAACTACTCTCTTATACACTGAAGAGCAATTGAATTGGAGATACCTGTCTAGTAACGTGTAGCGTCACCTTTCGCCCTGCTGACGGCGGCGATTCGTCTCGGCATGGACTCGACAAGACACCGGAAGCGTTGGGAAGCCATACGGATCCACGACCCCTGAACAAGCTCCCACAGTTCACGAAGATTTGATGGAGGGGGTCAGAGCCTTGAACATCTCTCTCGATGGCATCCCAGATGTGCTCGATGGGATTGAGGCCAGGTGACCTAGCTCGCCAAGGAAGCGAGGTCACGTCGGTGGAGTGTACATCCAACCAGTCGGATGCAATTCGGGAGCGATGGCAAGGTGCATTGTCTTGTTGCAGGATGAGGTCCCCAGTGGGATGTTGAAGACGCACAAACGGGAGCAAATGGTCGTCCAGGATATTCCGGTAACGTTCACCTGTGAGGGACGACGTCACACGTACGAGAGGTCCCATTTCATTCCATGTAAACAGTCCCCAGACGAGAATGCCAACCCCACCAGCTTGAAGAGTACCCTGCTGACAATAAGAATCCATCACTTCATGTGGTTTGCGCCGTACTTGTATCCTACCATCCGCATGTACCAACATGAATCTCGACTCATCAGTCCAGGCAACATTTTTCCACATGTCTAGGGTCCAGTGGCGATGTTCCCGCGCCCATGCTAATTTTTGTACCCTGTGATGTGCGGTCAACAGCGGTACCCTCGTGGGACGATGGCTTCTGTACCCCATAACAAGGAGATGGTTCTGGATGGTGTGGCTGCTTACACGTTTTTGTGCACCAGCGTAAAATTGCCGAGTGATTTCTTGCACTGTGGCCCGTCTATCCGCTGTTACAATGCGAGCTAGCCAACGATGACCCCGCTCATCCACACGCTGTTGTCCACGGCCGTTGGCCCTTGCAGGGATGGTTTTACCGGATTCGATGTACTCTCGGTGCACCCGTGACACAGTGGCTCGTGAAAATCCCAGTGCCTGCATGATTTCCGAGATGGAGTGACCCATTCGTCGGGCCCTGACAATTTGCCCACAATCAAATGCGCTTAGATCCTTCGTCTTACCCATACTGCGTCCGACTCTTACTGATTTTCGTCGCATTACTCCTTATATTGTCGGATCGCTGCATACGTCATGTCGTTTCCGTTTACAGGGCCGCCCACAGCACCACATTTGCATAACGCCAGCTGTCTCTAATTCAATTGCTCGACAAAAAAAAAAAACATTCGCTCGGTTAGCCCAACGGGGGAGGGGCGAACGGCCCTCTCCGTGGGTGCGCCACTGTGTACCCATGCATATATCAGACACAGGTTAAACGTGGAAGACTTCAGGGGAGGAGAATTTTAGGATAATCAGTAATAGTAAAATACAGTGTCAATTTCTCTCACCGCATAAAAAGTTACTCAAAGAAAATATATTTGGCCGCCCCGGTGGCGCAGTGGTCTAAGCGATGGCCTCTGATCATTCGTCCGGAAGGGGTCCGGGTTCGAATCCCGGTGAGGCATGGATGTTGTGTTTGTCTTACGGCACTGGCTCTCTCCCTTCCCTGGAACCAGTGACCCTAAATTAGGGACGGGCGACTGCTTATAGCCCATTGAGTTGCTCACGGCGGTCGTTAAACCTCCAATCAAAAAAAAAAAAAAAAAAAAAAAAATATTTGAAGTTTTCAGAGGCACCAGTCGAGCCTTCTTTTCCTTAAATCAAATTTTGAAAAGTTTTTGTTAAATTTTAGGTAATCTCCGTAAAGAATAGTATTATTAAAAGCAAGAGCGACTACAGCGGTCACTACGAATCGGAAAATGTTTCCGCGAATATTTTGGCACTTGAACGTGCGTGCGCCCCCAATGGCGTTCGCATGAAAACAATCCTGTCATGTGTGCATCACGAGAAGCAAAACAACTTCCCTTATTTCTGCATTGCTATTGCATCGGTGGTAGTAATGTCTGCTAGCGACGAATGACGTACGTCACTCTCACGATGTTTGCAATGCTTCACTGCCGGTTTTAGGTAAATCATTTTACCTGAGGTTCATAAAGGATTGTAAAGAGTTTGACTGTCAAAAGCATCTTTCCGTCCCGGTGGCCAAGAGGTCTGAGAAGTTACCCTTCTAACCATTCGCTCGAAGTGGAACCGGGTTCAAATCCGGGTGGTATGCTTATCCGATGGCGCCTGTTTTGATCCTTTCCGGGAAACAGCCACCGCACATTAAGGCACCTAAACATTATAGAAAATTAAGCTCATGAAAGTTGTCCTGTAGTCACAGTTGGGTGGTTTTGCCTTCGTAAACAGGTGCCGAGTCCTGCTGAAAGTCCCAGTGTAGCTTGGTGAACTGTTACAGGGATTGGTGCTGGGTTATATTACAGCGCTCTGTGTGAAGGGTTCGTTTGATGCTTCGTTTGCAACAAGTACTGTATCGGGGGTTTAACCCGTATTTCTCCTGCCTGGAACAGATAAATAAAATACAAAGTATAAATAAAATCGACTAAAGTTAAACTTTTGCAGTGAGGAAGATGTTTATTCAAATGTCCTGGGAAATGTATCCAAGTATCCAAGCATTGTCCATCATTTTCATTCCTTCTCTATATTATCATTACCACGCTGATTGCCCTTTTTTCTCCCGGCCAGTGTTCGCCTCGTACCTTCTCATTCTCCGTCGATTCTCAGCATTTTCCCTAATTCCCACTGACCGGCGAGATTTCTCACCTCCTCTCTCCACTCCTTTCCCCCGAATCCCCTGTGACAGAGTGTCATGCCCTCTTGCTGAGAAAACCCCCAAAAAAGTCGTCCCCTGCCGAAGAGTAAAATCCACGCTCTCCAAGAAAGCGCGCACACTCCTCAAAAATGCCTTCTCTCTGAAGACGCAGAAGTTCCTTAATTGGCTTCGATGTCCCCTCTTCTCTTACTCCCTCGCAGGAAAGTGTCCACGTAACAACTCCCTTCCCTTGCCTGGGACGGCTGAAAAGCAATAATGTCCTGTTCCCCTTTTCTCACATCCACGAAACCATAAACATAACTTCCCTTCAAAGAGATGCGTGAGAAAAAGAGTACTTCAACAGTCGCCCTGCTCATCAAACTGGCGGGAAATTGGAGGGAAATTATTATAATTCACTATCTCTAAAATGGCTACTGATAAATATGATGTCCAGGTTACAGAACATTGTCTCCGCAGATTTGTCGAAAACTATTTCTTTATAAACTGCAGCACCCGTCTTTACGCCTTTTTCACAGAAATGCACTCTACTGAACGATACTCTTCAAATAAACCATCACTGGCTTTGGGTAGTTTCTACACTAGACATAACTGGCGAGCTTACTCACCGCTGTTGGCATTCACGATATCGTTCTGCACACTGAGCATCTTCCCAATGGTGAAGATTTTATTCATAGATGAAAATCATGGTGAGATTATTTTTCCCAACCTGATGAAGGAGATTTTTTCCCCTGTCCAATCTGTTTTTGCAGACGAGAGTGTTATAGCAACTGACAAGTACTACGGTGGTAACCTATAATGTTCTGGTTTTCAAGATGTTTTGTTTACGTGTGTTGAAATACTACTAAATATTGAACAGCCGCCACAGTGGCGCAATGGTCTAAGTGCTGGCTTATAAACATTCAAGGGTCCGGGTTCGAATCCCGATGAGGCATGGATGTTGTGTTTGTCTCATGGCACTGGCTCTCTTCCTCCCTGGAACCAGTGACCCTAAATTAAGGACGGGCGACTGCTTATAGCCCATCGAGTTGCTCATGGTGGTCGTTAAACCTTCAATCAAAAAAAAAAAATATATATATATATATACCCAGAAGTAGAGTTAATGACAAAATTTAAAACCAAATTTTACAACAAACAATCTGAAGATCATAACGCGCAACGCAGCAGTGATGAATATTCAGAAATATAAACTACAAAGCATGGACTGAAACAAAAATTATTATTTTACGAGGACAAAAAATACAAATTAAATCTCAATACCCAACAGGCATGAGTAAAGAATAAATTAATAGCAAAACCAGAATGCAGAAAGTGTCGAGAATGCCGAGCCTTGGCTTTATCAAGGACCAGCAAAACTCTGCATTCTCTCACTTCCAGAAAGACCTAGTTAGAAATGGTTTTCTGCAAAGTCAGAGATGCAAGTATAAATCCCACAACAATTTTTAATTAACATAACCGCCTTCAATGGTGCGGGAAAAATAATTTAGCTAAAGTTTTTGCATACATCTATAACTTTCCTGGCCCAACCCATACTCTCATCTGACACAAAAAACAGAAAAACGTTTTCAAAAAAGACTCACAAGTTGTGAGAATGCTTAAGCAAACCAACAGAAATATTCAGTTAAAGCACGTGATTGAGCAACCATACCCCCAAAGAGAAGTTCCAAACGTGAAACAAAGTACTAAAAGCACTAACATAATGTCATTCCTTGGGGTAAAAAAGCTTTTCCGAAAATACAATAAAAAAATAAAAATAAAAGAATAAAAATTACAACTGAGACATGTGAGTAAAAAGGAACTTTTGTACATACAGCTTCCACAAAAACGGAAGCCATATGAACAAATAATTGAAAGAATGCTTTGGAAAAAAATACATAAAGTAACAAATAGTTGCAATATTTACAAAATATTCCGGGAGTGCTTTAAGTGTATAAGTGTATATAAAGGGAGAAATTTTGCACCAACTACGACAAAAACCCCACTAGTTCGAGCAAACTGCATACTGCTCAAACAAAGTTCACTAAAACGCGCACAATTTCCAATATTGAGGTGGACCCCAAGGATTTTCTTCCTATACTTCCAATGAGAAAACTTCTGTACACATTTTCTTCACAATTAATGCGTTCCCAAGGATAAAAATTTGAACATCGATTAAAATAGCTTCATTTTATAACTTGGAATACTCAATATTTTTTCAAACATAACCATAATTATGCAATCCAACATTTGTTTGCCTACTGACGTCATCAAAGTACAGGTCGCGCCATCTTTTTTCTGGTTTCAACACCACCAAAGGAGTAGTTATCAATTTTTAATATAATTATCGTTATGTTTTAGAAAATATTAAGTATTCCAAGTTATAATATGAAAATATTTTAATCCATGTTCAAATTTTCATCCCTGGGAACGCATTAATTGTGAAGAAAATGTGTACAGAAGTTTTTTCCATTGGAAGTATAGGAAACAAAATTACTTGACGTCCACCTTAAGTGAAAGAAAAAACTCAAAAGGTTAGAAAAACAATTTGCACCAAAGCCGAATAAGAAAAATATATTTACCGCTTTTAACGAACACAAATAAAACAAGAAAGAAGAATTGCACAAGAACAAATGCAAGAGCCAACTCACAATGCTGTGTCCTTCACTAAGTGACATACAATGGCCGACGATCATTCGCAGCAGCTTCCAAGTACGCTACACGCGAAAATCCTCCAAGAAAAATTACAAACCTTGGAATGAAGACCTTGTCCAGTAAGAGTAGAATAACTCTCCAGAATACACGAAAATTATTATCAAATATACTTGTTGTGTATTTAATAATTTTTACATGTATTTAAATACCTTAGTGTACTTCTACAGACACAACCAGTAATCTATTTATTTTAACGTAAGTTTTACCATTTTTAGGTTAGCTATTCTAGAGAGAGACTGAAGCCATATGAACAAATATTACCTAGTTTACTTTTATTTTTAATAATACCTAGTTTACTTTTTATATTTTTTTTTATTTAATTTTTTAATCAAATTATAAAAACACTTGAGGTCGGGGAATGGGAGCCACTCATCAGGGAAAGACTCCCTCGGACCCCGAAGCCTGGTTCAGGTTTCATGTATAGGTGTCTTTAAAATATGTGATTTCCGAAACAAAGGTTTTTTGTTTTTCTTTTTTTAGTGTTATACGCCTGGTCTTTCCTACCTGAACCAGCAACACAGAACTTAAATACAAAAACTTACCTGAAATGAAACAACTGTAGACTTTAAACTCCACTGAACTCCAATAAATCTAAAATTCGATCCCAACACATCCCCTCCATATCATGCAAAAGCGTAACAACAGCTGCCGAACACACTCCCAGACATAGCTTGAATTTTTGAAAGTAACCATATGATGTCCTATGGCGACCTCTGTCGGAATTCACAAAAAAAATTGTAACGAAAATTAATTGTTTTTGTGTTTTAATGGATGTCAGCAAATGTTAGGTTAAATGCTCCGGAGCGACTCGGAGAAAGATATTTTAAATTGAGGCCCGAAGAAAAATTAGTCCAAAGCTTAAAAGGTAGAAATGTTGCATAGTCTGATTTTATAAGATTTCCCCGAATTAAGAGGTCAATAATTTTTTGAAATGAAATAAACAATATTTTAACGGATGATTATCTTTTTTAAAAGAAAAAAGTATTTTTAACTGATTTGTGGCATTGGACCGATTATTGCATATTCTTGTGATTCTGATGATCTGATGAATTAGGAAATAATAATATATGTATATCGTAGTACACCTAATGAATTGGGAAATAATAATATCGTAGTACACTTTTAAGATATATATATATATAATCTCACATATATATGTGTGCAATTTTTCTGGACCTCCCGTTTCCCCCGAACAGAAATTGTAGATACGTGCCTGTTCAGCAGCTTGAGTTATGTTTTACATGGCAAGCTGGGTCCATTGCTCCAGAAGGATCACGCCAAACTCTCTGCCTCCCTTCGGTACAGAGCAAGGAGCACCTCGACTCGTCGGACCACGTGACTTTTTTTCCAGTCTTCCACTGTCCAGTCACGGTGTTCCTGACACCACTGTAGACGAACTTTCCGGTTCTTCGCAGAAATCAGTGGTTTCCGTAAAGGACTCGTTTGACCACAACATTTTTTTCCACTGTCCAGCCACGGAATCCCTGACACCACTGTAGACGAACTTTGCGGTTCTTCACAGAAATGAGTGGTTTCCGTATAGGACTCGTTGGACCACAGGATTTTTTTCCAGTGTTCAGCCACGGTGTTCTTGACACCACTGTAGATGAACTTTGCGGTCCTTCACAGAAATCAGTGGTTTCCGTATAGGACTCGTTGGACCACAAGAATTTTTTTCCAGTGTCCAGTCATGGTGTTCCTGACACCATTGTGGACAAACTTTGCGGTTCTTCACAGAAATCAGTGGTTTCCGTATAGGACTCGTTAGGACCACAGGATTTTTTTCCACTGTCCAGCCACGGTGTTCCCTGACACCACTGTAGACGAACTTTGCGGTTCTTCACAGAAATCAGTGGTTTCCGTATAGGACTCGTTGGACCACAAGACTTTTTTCCAGTGTCCAGCCACGGTGTTCTTGACACCACTGTAGATGAACTTTGCGGTCCTTCACAGAAATGAGTGGTTTCCGTATAGGACTCGTTGGACCACATGACTTTTTTCCACTGTCCAGCTACGGTGTTCCTGATACCACTGTAGACGAATTTTGCGGTTCTTCAAAGAAATCAGTGGTTTCCGTACAGGCGTGCGACAGTCAATACCGATCCTCTTGAATTCCCTGCACATAGTTTGCTGAGACAAGGATCGGGAACAGCCTTCACTGAATGCTTCAGTCGATTGTTGCACACATAAAGTCCTGTATCTCCGGACAAACCTTCCCAGACGGCAGCGATCTTGTTACTGACAAACCATCGTCGCGGCATATTTACGGGCCCTCAATGTGGGTTATTTTTCCCACTGATTAAGGACCCGGGTTGCCTCACCTTTTGAGAAACCAGTTTCAAAATCATCGCTCCATCCAGAAGGCCACTCACAATAAGCCATTTATCAAACTTCGAAAGATACTATCTTTTTTTACGCTTTCCAACCGTAGGTTGAAGAAGCGTATATGTTCCAGCTTTGTCCGTCCGTCCGTCTGTCTGTCCGCACGATAACTGGCGTAAAAATGGTTCGATTTCGATGAAATTTTAGTATGTGGTAGGGGACCACCGGGGAACGAACCCTATTGAAAATAGGACAAATGGGGTCAAAGGTCAAGACGTAGGAGCGAAATCATTCCATTGCCCTTATGTGTCATAACTTGCGTAAATATGGTTCGATTTCAGTGAAAGTTTACAATGTGGTACGGGACCACCTAAAGACGAACCCTATTGAAAATGGGACAATTGGAGTCAAAGGTCACGACGTAGGAGCGGGATCATTCCATTGCCCTTATGCGACATAACTTGCGTAAATATGGTTCGATTTCAATGAAAGTTCACTATGTGGTAGGAGACCGCCTGGGGACGAACCCTTTCCAAAATGGGTGAAGTGGGGTCTAAGGTCAGGATATAAGATCGAGATGCATTCCATTGCCCTTATGCGTCATAACGTGCGTAAAAATGGTTCGATTTCGATGAAATTTCAGTATGTAGTAGGGGACCATCTGGGGACGAACCCTATTGAAAATGGACGAAATGTGGTCAAAGGTCAGGACATAGGATTGCGATCCATTCCATTGTCCATATCCCATATTATTAAGGTGGACGTCAAGTAATTTTGCTTCCTATACTTCCAATGGAAAAACTTTTGTAAACATTTCCTTCACAATTAATGTGTTCCCAAGGATGAAAATTTGAACGTCGATTAAAATAACTTCATATTATAACTTGGAAAACTTAATATTTTCTAAAACAACCATAATTATATTAAAAATCAATCACTTTTCATATGGTGGTGTTGAAACCAGAGAAAAGATTGCGCGACCTGTACTTTGATGCGTCAGTGGACAAAAAAATGTTGGATTGCATAATTACGGTTATGGTTTAGAAAATATTAAGTATTCCAAGTTATGAAATGAAGCTATTTTAAATCGATGTTCAAATTTTCATCCTTGTGAACGCATTAATTGTCCAGAAAAAAGATGGCGCGACCTGTATTTTCATGACGTCAGTAGACAAACAAATGTTGAATTGCATAAATATGGTTATGTTTTAGAAAATATTAAGTATTGCAAGTTATAAAATGAAGATATTTTAATCGATGTTCAAATTTTTCATCCTTGGGAACGCATTAATTGTGAAGAAAATGTGTACAGAAGTTTTTCCATTGGAAGTATAGGAAGCAAAATTACTTGACGTCCACCTTAAAGTAGCAATTCTTGTATGTATGTATGTATGTATGTATGTATGTACAATTTATTTTGAAAACGGCTCTAAGAATTTTGATGAAAGTCGTTAACCTACCGTTTTCTGGTACTAGAAATCGATTTAGCTTGATCTCGACTTTAGGAGAATTCGTTTAGTGGGTTAAATAACCACCCCGAATTATAACGTTTTTAGTGATGGCGTTGTTCCATTATTGTTACCAATGCTTAGAAATCTTATGACGCCATAATCTCGCCTTTGAGAATGTTAGCGCGCGGTTATGCCATTTGTCTCATTACGTCACGCATTGTGTGTGGATCCTATTAAAGTTTTATGACGTCACACTTGCGGCAAGCAGATGGTCGCGATTCCCATCTGCCTCATTACGTCACGCGTTGTGTGCGTATGTCCGTCCGCACGATAACTCGCGTAATAATTGTTCGATTTCGATGAAATTTTAGTATCTGGTAGGGGATCACCTGGGAAGGAACCCTATTTAAAGTGAACGAAATGGGTTCAAAGGTCAGCACATAGGAGCGGGATTCATTCCACTGCTGTTATGCGTCATAACTAACGTAAAAAACGTTCGATTTCGATGAACTTTTAGTATGTGGTAGGGGACCACCTGGCGACAAACCTTATTGAAAATGGGAGAAATGGGGTCAAAGGTCAGGACATAGAAGCGGAATCACTTCCATCGCCATTATGCGTCATAACTTACGTAAAAATGCTTCGATTTGGATGAAATGTTAGTATGTTGTAGGGTCTTTGACTGGGGACGAATCCTATTGAAAACGGGCGAAATGGGGTCAAAGGTTAGGACACAGGAGCGGGATCTATTCCATAGCCCTTATGCATCATAACTTACGTAAAAATGCTTTGATTGCGACAAAATTTTATCATGTTATTTCGGAGGTATACCAAACCGGTTCTGTTGAATATCATCGAAATGGGATCAAAGGTCAGGGCACAGGACCGAGATTTATTCCACAGCCATTATTCTCATAACTTGAGTAATAATTTCTGGTATGCTGGAAAGCGTATCATAATCAATGCATTGCATGATTTTACTAACTTGTTTTATTATGATCTACAGCAGTTGCTTTTTTTTATTAGAGGTTTAGCGACCACCATGAGCAACTCAGTGAGCTATAGGCAGTCGCCCGTCCATGATTATTTAGGGTCACTGGTTCCAGGGAAGGGAGAGAGCCAGCGCCGCAAGATCTTTGATTGATTTAAGGGTTAACGACAACCATGAACAACTCGATGGGCTTTAAGCAGTCGCCCGTCCCTAATTTAGGGCCACTGACTCCACGGAATAGACAGAGTCAGCGCCGTAAGACAAACACAACATCCATGCCGCACCGGGATTCGAACCCGGACTCATCTCGTACGAATGATCAGAAGCCATCGCTTAGACCACTATGCCACCGGGGCGGCACAGCAGTCCTAAATATTTGCTTAAATCACTCGGTAACGCACATGACCAAATATTTCGCATATACGCTGCTGCATAAAGGTCTAATTCAGTGGCCGGTGTGTGTATATTAAAGTAGTAATTACTTACTGCAGTATGTACATACTTCTTTATTTGTAATTGCGTCCGCAAAAAATTTTGGAAAACTCAAGTGCGCACATGGTACATACAGGTTGACATCTCCAGTCATAGATTATTTTACGAAAGCTTCTACATACCGCTGAATTATTTATATTTCTGAAGTAAACGCAGAGAAACACAACCACAGAACTCTCTCTTTCTCTCTGCTTTTTAAACACTTTATCTCGCTGAGATTCCGTCACAGATACGAGACGCAATCATTTTTGGTGCGTGGATGCAGTCCCAAGTGGATATGTTAAAGCCTTCCTTTTGTTCTGTCTTGTTTCCTCCGGCAGTGGTTTTCTTCAATATTTTCTGCCTGAACACAATATAACACGTACGGAAGCATGTGCCTAGGGTGGAGAGACATTGATGTCTCTTTGCTGGGTATTAGCAAGAAAAATATTGACTTCCTTGCCATTTCTTCGTCGCGGGAAAACAGGTGAATTGGTAGCTGTGATTAGAGAGAGAGTACATCCTGCTGAGGACAGAGCCGGGGAAAACTACTGAACGTCTCAAGTGAGTACATAAATTTCCATAAAACTACAATAGTCTAAAGTGTTAAGGCAAACACCCGAAATTGGAACATTCGTCAAATAAAATCTTGCTTCAAAAATTGCAAAATATTTGAAAAGAAATACGTTGAAGAGTAACTTCACCCGCTCTCAAAGGAAAATAACCTATCAAAACACGTTAGATAAACCCTTTTATTTCGAGCACATACATGAGGCTGCCGAAAAAAGATGAACTCCTTAGCCGGGTGAAAATTCGTAACACACGATAAAACGGTATGAATATAACACAGAATAAACAAGATGGAACTGTTTACTGTAATTTATTTATCTAAATATTAAATTAGAGCACATTACTATACTCGCAACATAAAATTCCTGAATTCAAAGCAAAATAAAATAGTTTTAAAACACACTACTTCGGTTTTTTCCTTGTTGGTTTTGTTGGTGTACTTGCTTGCAATCAACTCAGGTTTCTTCTTGCCAGCAAGCCTTACTTCTTCTTAGCAAATTCCACAGCCACCTCTCTCATACTTTGGAGGTGCACAGTATCTCATTGCTAAATTTTTCTTTCTGCAGATATCTCTCCATTCCCTCATTGTTGCTTTTCTTTTCTTTTCTTTTATGCTCTCATATTTTGGTACAGTTGGAATAATAAACTGCTTCTTCCAAATAACTCATTTTACTGAAAAACTGAACTGCAGATTTCCCTTGTGCCATTAAGTTTGTACTTTACAGTTTGTATAGCCAAATAGGTTTTGATCTTCATTCGTCTGACTTTATTACTGTAATTTCCTTCATCATGCTGAAAGAACTCTCATCCAGAGGGCCACCATGAATGCATATATTGTAAAAAAATGTGGTGTGAATTAACGGAAAATTTCTCAAAATAATGCGCAGCAAAGTTACCCGTAGGCGTCAGTCTTTTGACAAAATTTCCGTTTACAAAAGTTCGTTTTTTTTTGGGGGGGGGGGGGCTTAACTTCCGTATTTTCACAGATTTCCGTAACCAGAAATTCCGTTTATTTCAGAAATAATAATAATAATAATAATAATAATAATAATAATAATAATAATAATAAATTTCTCAGAGAATAAGAATAATAAAAAAGGCCTTAGAGAGTCCGGACAAAAGCCCTGATTTCTCAAATATATAGACAAGCAAGCACAGGTTCATCAAACACAGCAGTAATGTTAAGTGTTAGTTATATTATAAATAATTTGTTTATTATTATTTTTTAATTTAACTTAAGTATATTTTAGTTTATTTTTGAATAAGTTTAGGCAATTTATTAAAGTCAACTCAACAGGCAGAGCATTCAAAAATTTAGGACTAATATAATTTAAACTCCGTTTCATCATAAGAGTTTTTGGATATATGGGTCTTAATAATGATCTATGTCTCGTTTTATAGTTATAAGTATGAAAATTCAACTCAATGTTATATGTATAAATTTTGTTTTATTCTTTGGAACATTAGTTTACCAATTTTGAAGTCAAATAATTGTTTAACAGATAAAATTCCGTAATGGTTCGGGTTGACAAGATTTTGGTGAGAAGTGAAAAGTGGGAAGTTGGTACGAGAAGCAAAATTTGTTTTTAAGTCTAATAACCTTATGTATTTATTCTGTAATATTTGTAGTTTATTGATATTGGTTTCAGTGGTTTGTCCCCATGAAGAAAAGCAATTATTAATATGTGATTGTATGAGTTTGTAGTATAAAAGTTTAAGTGTCCTAGTAGTTAGTTATTCTTGATATAAGTTTGCTTACAATCCCAATATTTTTAGAGATTCGATTTGCAATTGAATCTGTATGGTTATTCCATCTTAGGTCAGAATTTAAAATAAATATTTGGGATTTTAAGTGAATGTCCGTTTCAGAGTTTTCTGTATTTATATAGAAATTCTGCCAAATCAAGGAGGACGAAGTTTTTAGCCCTTACACCAGAGAACCCTTTCTCGGCAGTGGGGTTCGAACCGAGGATGTTTGTTTTGGCTCAACAAATACGGCGCGTCTTAACCACTTAGCCAGAAAGACTCCGCGATCTGGATCACGTTCGTGGTAAAACTAGAATCGCACGATCAGGATTTTTTTTTTTTTATTATTTTGGCTGATTTTCTCATTAATGCGAGTGGTTTAGTCATTTTATTTTCTGTTGGAGCTTATAATTTTTTTTTGTACACTGTAAAAAATTTCAGAGTCAAATTACGGTAGATACACCGACAGTTGAGTGGCCAGTCAATAAACCGTAATTTTACAGTACCATATCGTAATATTCATTAACAGTCTACTGACCGGGAAATAAAAAAATGTTGCCCACAGAGGTTGCCAGTCGACTGATAGCACGTGAAAAACAGGTATATAACTACTTTAAGAAGAACGTAGCCCGATTGTCACGGTTAAAATACAGTAGCAATTCAAACAGTTTAAACACCGTTAGCATACAGTTTATCTACCGAAAATTTATAGTTCGCCGCCAGGTGGCGTGCTGACGATCTGTAAACCGTCTTAATCCGGGTGAAATACTGACTATTCACGGTAATTTTGTACAGTGTACGTTTGTATTTTTTTCTGAAGGTGGGCTTATCACAAATTAAGTATTCTTTTCACTGTATTTTTCGAAGCAACGGAATGCTTTGGAACTTTATCTTTTTAAGCTGAAAATGACTGTCAATTATCTTTAAGAAAATGTGAAATGTACTGTTTTATAGTATTGTTTCACAAAACTCCTAAATATAAACTTTACTTTTGATAGTCGTAATAACTTTTGTTTTAAGGACTCCACAGACTGATACATAGGCATCGTAGAATCACCTGCACAATAATTTCAAGTACCCGGTTTCTTACAGTAACACAATATATAATAGCTGGTGCACAGAATGGACGAGAAAAGAAATCTCCCGTGCCACAATAACTAAAATTCATACGATATGCTATTCATAACATCCTATCTCGATACAGAGCTTCAAAATTTGTTCCCACGACAGACGATTGAAATTTAAGAATTAATCAAACCTCAGTATTCCCGCGAATCGCTCCAATTATAAAGGAAAGTTGTTGTCATATGGATACGGAAAAAGTGAGAACGGAGTTCTTCCGTTAAATACGAAAGGAACTACGGAAAGGTTTTTGAAAATTCAGAATTTTCCGTTAACACATATTGAAAGCGGCAATTAACGTCAATATAACAAAGGAATTGCGGAAAGGTTTCTGAAAATTCTGAAATTTTCCATTAAGGCGTCTTGAAAACGTCAATTTACCGTCAATATATACAAAAGGAACTGCGGAAAGGTCTCTGAAAATTCAGAATTTTCCGTTAACACATCTTGAAAACAGTAATTTACCGTCAGTACAAGAAAGGAATTGTGGAAAGGTTTCTGAAAATTCAGAAATTTTCCGTTAAGACATCTTGAAAACGTCAATTTACCATCAATATACGAAAGGAATTGCTGAAAGGTTTCTGAAAATTCAGAATTTTTCGTTAACACATCTTGAAAACGGCAATATAACAAAGGAATTGCGGAAAGGTTTTTGAAGATTCAGAAATTTCCCGTTAAGATATCTTGAAAACGGCAATTAACGTTAATAAAACAAAGGAATTGCGGAAGGGTTTTTGAAAATTCAGAAACTTTCCGTTAAGACATTTTGAAAGCGTTAATTTACCGTCATTATACGAAAGGAACTGCGGAAAGGTTTCTGAAAATTTAGAATTTTCCGTTAACACATCTTGAAAACAGCAATTTACCGTCAATATACGAAAGGAACTGCGGAAAGGTTTCTGAAAATTCAGAATTTCCCGTTAACACATCTTAAAAGCGGCAATTAACGTCAATACAACAATGGAATTGTGCAAAGGTTTTTGAAAATTCAGAAATTTTCCGTTAAGACATCTTGAAAACGTCAATTTACCATCAATATACGAAAGGAATTGCTGAAAGGTTTCTGAAAATTCAGAATTTTTTCCTGGCGTACGAAAAATCTGAAATTCAGGTTTCTTTCAGTCATTTCACGGAAAAGATGGTATCAGAAATATACTTCATTAATTCGCGAAAGGAATCACGGAAAGTGGCTCGTGAATTTTAGATTTTTTTTTTTTTACAGTATACTATTAAAAGTTTTCACTATTTTAAATAAATTTTATAACTTCGAGAAGATGGATGCTTTTTAAAACCATACATGAATTTTAAGTTTCTAACTTCGCCATTACGTCCTCTTCCCTATTCAAGCTCAAATGCAAACACCTGTGGAAAAAAATAACATTCAACAAGAATATAGGACAGTTGAAACGTAGCGAAAGAAAAAAAAATATTATTACAGGAGTAATCTCTGCTGCCAAATTTCATTTTCGAGATTGTTCCTCCATTTTCACGATGAAATACATACTCTTATGAAAAAAAATGATATTGAACAGCAACACAGGGTAGAAATTGTATCCGAGAAACTGAATTTAAGATTGCCGGGAAATTTTCGCTCTGTCTAAACATTCGTTTTCGGAAATTGGTGCCTACATGTTCAAGCTCCGAATATAAGCATTTATGTAATAAAATGCTATTTAGCAACAGTAGTAGACAGGGAGAACACTGAAAAAAAAATGCGATTACGTGAGTTGGAAAAAAAAAAAACCTGGCAAAAAAATATATATATATTAGCACCCTAACGAAAGCGAATCTTCTGGCAGTTAAGTTGGAAATATTTGTACGAGTCTTCCGCACAATCCAACTAATTAATAAAAGTTTTTCTGCAACGAAAATATGGTCTTCCGAGCAAGTTTGTCGGTTGATCCGAAACCTGCGATTTCGTGCCCCCGCTTTTCTCATGGGGAAGATTATGTAACGTACTACGTGGCATGACGTAATGACACATGAGTCAAATCATGAATTAAGCAGCGATAAGCCTGTCGGCGTAGTCCAGTTGGGAGAACAGCCGCTCCGGAATAGGAAGACGTGGCTTCGAATCCAACACCAGCAGAAGGAATAATATTATAAATTTATGTTCCTGAACTTCATTGCGAACAACTGCAAAGACGTCTAGTTATTTAAGCAACCTTACGCACGTAAAATCTACAATTAAATAATTTATTCTAAATTTGCACACCACGTGGTAGATAGGCGGATGAACTTCTACAGCTTGTCGGAGTGACATGGAAGAGAACTGATCAGGAGATAGAGCTGTGGAAGTGGCTTGGGGAGATCTTCATCCAGCAGTGGATTCAGAATGGCTGATGATAATGGTTATAGCAAATCTCTGCGACAGAGAGCGTACGTATTTTTTATTTAATATTTGTTAATAATCAGAGCCCATTTAAGCAAAAAGGGTCCCGGGGGGCTGGACATTATTTTGGTGTCCCAGTATTAGTAGCACCTCTAGGTTTGACCATGGGTGGCTGAATAGAAATACCCAAAAGAAAACATTCCCAAAATATGATGAGGGAGCCATAAAAATATCCCCGCCATAATGAACTGTGCAGCCCATGATTCATGGACGAATCAGTGATAGCAAGAAAATATAAATATTCATGGTTGAAAAACACACACCAGTTCAGTTCTGCTTTAACTACCCCACCGCCCAGCGTCCAACTAGTTGAAATTATATAAAAGTAGTGGACAAAATAATATGATCCAAATATCATGATTCAAACGAATTCTAATTCATGAAAATTTTCCCCAATTACAGATGTATACGAGAAAACATCTGTGATGCTTTCGAAACATTTGAGGATACGACTATACTTTTTGAGGGCTCATCCTAAAAAAGGGGCAAGGAAATAGGAAATTTTTTTTCACAAGGCATTCCATATAGTTTTCGCTATGCTATCTGCAAAAAAAAAAAAAAAAAAAAAACTGTAGGTATCGATTTTTCAACCATCTTGCCATGGGCGCCGACAAGAGGGTCACAGGGGTCACTTGACAACCCCCGGTAGAATTATTTTCCCCTTTATTTTACCTTATTTTATTTTATTTATTACTCTTTTTTTACACTCACAGAACTGGACCACAAGGAAAGATGGAGTTTGGGGCGTTTAATTTAATATCCCAATTTTATTGGAAATTTGGAATTGGAAAGCGATAACCTGAAAGCGGAAAATCTAGCAGACCGTAAGGTAGTACGCCCAAACAAGTTCCGCTCAGGGTGGTGTGTGTTGAACTTAAAACGCTTGGCGTGGTCCTGCTCGACACTGTTCATTATTTTGAAAACAGCTGCCAATGTACATGATAATAAATGACTATTACTAACATACACTTTCTTCAAGAGCAGCATCAATTAATAGCAATAATAATAATAATACGGTACAGTGGCGGCGGAACCGCCCGGGCCCGGTCAATAATTTCAAAAATTTTAGCCAAGATTTTTATTTCTATTTTTTTTTTTTTTTATTTGGCAAATGTGCGCTTTTTTGTTGTGATGTGCCTTAGAAAGTTTCTCTAAGTAAGGGGCCGTCCATAAAGTACGCCCGTGATAACAGGGGGAGGGGGTTCCTGACAACCGGACCAAATGTGACATGGGGGAGAGGGGAGGGGCGGTAATTCCGGCAACCAGCGGCCAAAATATCATGAATGGCAAGTCTTCGTTTTGTTTTCTCTTCTTTTCTTCTTTGAATAGTTAAAAAAAAAGGTATGAAATATTTCAGATTTCTGATGATATTTAGCTAAATCAGAAAATTAATATTAACTTCTCGTATTTGTACTACCAAATCTATCGTGTTTTGTGGATGCTATGATCGGGAGTGTTGAAAACCTTGAATGCGTGCGTTCATTTGTAGATCTTCATTTCAGAATGATAAAGTTCGGGTGGCGCTTGGGAATAAATTAATGCCTAAATAATAAATATTTTCTGGAGAAAAAGTGTAAATACATGGAAGATTCCTTTAAATAATTACATGTTTTCTTTCTGTTTCTCAACGGACATCTAAAAGCAGTTGTCAAAAATAAAGGGGGTAGCAGGAATTAGGACATACTTTTTAGGGGGGGGGGGGTCAACAATCGGACAAAATGTAACATGGGGAGGAGGGGGCCAGTCTAAAAATAGTAAAAAATCACGGACGTACTGGTCAGATGGTCCTAATCTCTAACAAAGCTCCTTAGGCATTGTTTTTCTTCTGTTTGTTCCGGGAAACGGGAAGGGAGGTGGGAGCACTACGATTCGAAATATCGGGCCCGGTCAATGAACCTCACTTTCCGCCGCCCCTGCTACGGTAGTAAGTATAGTAGTATTAATCTTTCATTTTCTCGAATTACTGTTTTCTACATAATAGCCAAACCTTAATTAATTACACTTGACCCCCCCCCTTGAAAACTTTCCTGCAGGCGCCCATACATCTTGCATAATTCTGGGGCCCCTTGAAAATGCAGGGCCCGGGACTACAGTGCTCCAGCATCCCTCTTAAATGGGCTCTGAATATAATCATATTGCTCTTTTGTAAGAATCGCCTCCTCTACGAAGCTGTGAAAAAGATGTAAGAATACACATCCTGTTTTTTACCACCAAATATGCTAAAAACTACGTGCAGAGAAAATAACTCCACCCGAAAGTTACGATTAGCGGAACAACGAATTCCCTGTATCAAGAGTTATATTCCCCTAAGGAAGAGTGAAGCACATCCACTGGGACACCTTCATCCTTAAATTGGAAACCCCTGTTAAGATCCTTTGTCACGAGTCTTAGTTGTCTAATGTCAGCCGGCCTCCAAGTCGGCGCCTGGCCTGCACTTATTGAGCTATAAATCTGAATCAACTAACCACAAGGGTATGTTGCGGAAAGATAGGGTGGATGTGGGTTCTTGATGGGGGAGGAAGCAGGGGAAGTTTGAGATATATAGGAAGCAGAATGCCCTTTGGCCCTCCGCACCCACTCATCAGAACCATTTTCCTATCCGGTGACCGCTAGAGAGCTCTTGCCCAAAACGACGCTCCCACTGGATTCGGATCACAGGCATTAACTCTCCGAAGACACTTAAGATTGAAACATATGAGGCCCTGATTAAATGTCTGATCCCAGGCTGTGATTTCGTGGATCAGCATTCCTTTTGTTGAGGTAGTAAGCAAGCAGCCCTTAGTGGACCTACTGTAAATCGTCCGTGGCTTTTAAATACCCTAACACAGAAGTGAAATTCTGAGATAGCTTAAAGCCTATTTCCGTGCTCCGTAAAATGGACACGGGAGAATTAAAATTAATGACTGCCCCCTCTCATAAGTATCGAAACACTTTGTGGTGCTGAAATTAAGTACCTGATTCTCATAACTAGCTGGAAGTCAAATCCGCCGCGATGTTGTTCTAGCCCTAAATCTTTTAACCCCGTTTAGTTCGGAAAATGTCGGTGGCAAAATTACGATGAAAGTACAGAATTCAACGCCGCAGGGAATGTACACATGCATGAACCTAATGCAATGTTCAGTATGTTTTGCTGCTTACTTTAGGATTTGCGTATACCTATTACAATTCAAAAAATTCAGTCCTTTTCTGTCGTATCTTCTACCAGGATACCTCACACGATCAGTTCCGTATTTTCCATATTTCCGGCTTTTACGAGCCGACCACAGGTCAACTGGCAGCTAACTGGATCATCATTGTATGTACATGCGTTCAGTACGTACAGTCTATTTGTCTATCTTTCTACATATCTTGCCATCAACAACTATTCCCAACCCTCTACTGGATGGTCTCACCAAGTTTTTTCCACAACTGTCTGTCTTGAGCACGCTTCCATGTCATTCCGCTATGCTTACGAATTTCATCCACCCATCTCTCGCGTGGTCTTTTTCTGGGTGTTTTCTAGTTCCATGGTATCCAGTTTCAGTTGTCTAACCCACTGAGAGAAACGTTTTGTTAATTCAGCAAAAAAATTTTGTCGATATGCAGTCAACAAAAATATTTGTTGAATTTACAAAAGTATTTTGCTGAAAATTATTGTTGATTCTACAAAATTTATTATTATCACGACAAAACGTTTTGTTCATTTAACAAAATGCCTAGGTCAATTTTTGGGAATTTGTTTGATCCAACAATATGTATTATTTTTGCGATAAAACGTTTTGTTGCTGCAACCAAACATATTGTTATCGTGACACAGTAATTTCTTACTCCAACAAACTTAAGAGTTATGCAGCTGGGCCACTTTGTCCCTAAACTTTTTTCCGATGGCAACACTTTGCCGTTGCAGTAATTTTAGGCGGTGCCCTTCGACCCTGGGTGTCCGCCATTTCTCATTTCGGGGGTATCCGCCATTTTTCCCCCGCCGTAATTTAATTTTTACCGCCAATATTTTCCAGCCGTATTGTTTTTCTAGTGGTGTTTAAATGAATTTGGACGGTGTTACGTCACGAGGAATTTTTTCAAAGCCAGCGAAAAATCTCTTACCGAGTGGATTCGAACCTAAGGCCTTCAGTTTAGGAACTAGGCGTAGTAATCACTCAGCTATACCTGTTCTTACGAGTAAGTTCTTATCTGCGAATTCAGCATTTGAAGGTCGGTTTATTACCTTCTGGAATGTTCACGGACGATTTATACTTGACATAACGATGTATTGACACTATTTTGGTGCGTGTGTAACATGTTTCTAAATCCCATTTCTTTTTAAATGTTTTCCTTAGCTTTTTGATGAAACAAATTATTGACAGTTTTGGTTAGACAAAAAAAAAAATCGTAATATTTTTCTTAACGTTCTACATGTTCCAGGGTACTATCACCATGAAGTCTTTGGTTGCCGCACGAATTTTGAAACACCCTGTATATATAGCCTATACATGAAATATATTTGCGATCGGTTCCTGATCGCAAATAAAAATTCGCAGTCAGCCATAATTCAAAACGAAATCTTAAGTGCAAAACGAGATTCTTCTGGTCAGTGGTAGTCTGGTAGTGCCCGTATGGAGTAGCTAGTAATCACGTGCGCTTTGGAGTAAGGTCGATGCCACCTCCATATAATTGAATTAACAAAATATAGCCAACGAAATAATTTTGTGTTGCCAACAAAACAATTCCGATGGAGTTTGGCTAAAGTAACAAAATAAATCGACAAAACAGCTCAACAAAACTATTTTGTTGTTTCAAACCAACTTTTTTTCTCAGTGCAGTAGTCCAGTTATTCTAGCAATATATCCAGCTCATTGCCATTTAATAAGGATCTCTACTTTGATTATAATGTCATCCAACCTTGTCATTTTCCTGACCGACGAGTACTTTTTCCAACTTTTTTTTTTTTAATGCTCTTAACACCTATGACTCTGATCCATAAATAATAGCTGGAACGGTGCATTCATTAAACACTTTTCTTTTAAGACAAAACATTTCTTTTAAATCCTAACGTATGGCTCTGATCCATAATTAACAGCTGGAAGGGTAAATTGATTAAACACTTGTTTTCTTTTAGGACAGTGTTTTCTTATAAAGCCTTTCTTTTAAGTCGTGACCTATATCTCTGATCCATAAGTAACAGCTAGAACGCGTGAGAACACACTTTTGTCAGTGACAGGGATGGAACCTGCGTTTCGTCGCTCCGCAGCTAATTGTTCTAACCGATTAAAGTACACCGACGGAATGTATCGGTGCAGATTTGTCGCCTTGACACGCGCTTCACCCCTGTAGTACGTCACAAATGATAAATTGATTAAAAACTTGTTTTCTTTTAAGACAAAATGTTTCTTTTAATACCTTTCTTTTAAGACATGACCTATGTCTCTGAGCTATATGCAACAGCTGGAAGGGTGCATTAATTGAACACTTTGAACATATTCTCTAGTTGTATGTGCCTTTCCCCTATGGGGTCCCGAATTACGGGACACCCTATATGTCTCTGACCCGTAAGTAACAGCTGAAGTGTGCATTGATTTGTTACATGGATATACACTGAAACTTCTGAATATCGTCACCTCTCTTAAAATGAAAAAAGTGACAACTGTTGGGAAGTGGCCGTTATTCAGAGGTCAGGCCTAAATTAATATTGCTGTTGGTGTGTTTTGGCCGAGCAAATCCTGGAAGTCGGAGCGGAATTAGGGACAGATGTGGTCAGCGACTGTAGAGATGCGGAGATCGGAAGGAAGTCTGCGTAAGGTTAGCCTACTATATTTTCGTTGAAGAACGAAAATTTTCGTTGAAGAACGAAAATATTCAGATGCAGAACAGTACGTACAACTGATTGTCTGTAGGTGAATTTTGGAACCACCAAAAATGAATAACAAGCATGACTTTAGCAGTTTAAATATGCAAGAGTTTTTTTCCATTAGCTCTTCCTACAGTTCATTCGAATTGTATGACCTGATGCAAATCTTCAACAATTAATTATGGTGTAAGGGTTTGTTTCTTTAGGAAGGCAGTATGATGTTTGTTTTTTAGAAAGGTCAAAGGCCATGGTCTTAAGAAACCGTTAAATTTTGAAGACGCCTTCAACAGCAAATTTTGAAGACAGTGAAATTTTGAAGACAGTGAAGTGTAACTGCACAGTTAGCTTCGCGAAGAACGCAGGAGAACTCTCAGGGACCAAACCAGGAGACACCGCCACCCAAGGGCAATATTCCAAGTACCAGTACCCATTCCCGCCAACCTCAGTGGAGCACTGAGACATACATAAGTTGTAGCTCGCCTTAATTAATTACCATCACATGTCGAACCAAAATTTGACTCCTTTCTTTTCACTTATGCACGTCACTGTATCACCCCAGCAAATTGGGAAGTTTTGTGCCTGAGGCGGCATGTACCGTGGAGTGAAACAGGAGTAAAGATCTTCAACATCTGCATGAAATCCTCTTCATTCCACGCTACATGCCGCCTGATGCACAAAACTCCCCCATTTTCTGGCGTGACGCTCAAACGTGTCATTCAAACGCGTGTGTCTGTGACCGCCTTTACACAACCACGAGTTGCCGAAGTGGCTTAATAAAATCCCAAGGGCCAAGGTGTTCCCATCTCGACTGTCTGGGGTGTACGTTTACCGCTGTTAAAAGGCCCCGTTGTTCGGAGGTTATCGCGAATGTTAATCATACCGCGCCTGTTCTGCACCAATCAAAACCTGCCGTCCTTTGGAGGTTAAGGTGGCCACAGACACAAACATTTGATGACACGTATGAGTGTCTCGCCAGCAAATGGGGAAGTTTTGTGCCTTAGGCGGTATGCAGCGTGGAGTGAAACAAGATTGAAACTCTTCAACACCTGCCCGAAATCCTCTTCACTCCACGCTACATACCGTTGTTTGAAGGTGTCCATAAATGAAGGTTTCAGTGTATTTGAATATTTCTTAGTATTATGAAACAACGACTCTAATTACAAATGCGTTTTGACTTTGTAGTGTTCTTTACTATTTGAAGCGTGTATATGTAGCTCACTGAACACTACATAAAGTCAGTTCTAATTCACTCTAAAGGTGGCCACAGACATTTGAATGACATGTTTGAGTGTCACGCCAGCAAATGGAGTTTTGTGCCTCAGGTGGCATGTAACGGGGAGTGAAACTCTTCAACCCCTGCCTGAAATCATCTTCACTCGGCGCTACATGCCGCCTCAGACACAAAACTTCCCCACTTGCTGGCTTGACACTCAAACGTGTATGTTTGTGGCAACCTTAAATGAAACAAGAGTCACTGCAATAAAGTTCAAGAAATAGTTGCTTACAGTTCTTCCTTCATTCCACCAATATCTCATAAGCGTTTCACTCGGATATTTCACTACTCATGAGGAACTAATTCATAACAGCACTAATATTTTAAAGCAGATTAACGTGAGTTAGTAAGCTGTAAACTTGATTTTAAAAACTCCAACACTAAATGTATAAATAAACTACTCGAACACGCAGACGTCAAGTAAACACCGCTTCAGCGTAATGCAGCTTCCACAATTACGACTCCACAGCTTGCTAGCTTAACATATTATACATGCAGCGATCTTGCTTGTCACCTATGCATACGTCGTTCGCCCTTGACCTCAAGACTGTTGCCAGATAGCATTCCTTGAGCGAGAAAAATGTAACGTTAAGGTTGAATCGCTTAAAGACAATGAACTCAAAATTTACATAGAGAAAAACTAAAAGTGAAAGTTAAATTAGAGTTTACGTCATAATTTCAGAAAAGCATTGAGGAGCAGTCCTTATCGGGAAACAGATCCCTCTCTCTCAAACTCCCAACGCAACATTAGAGGAAAAAGGCGCTCCAACTTCCCACTCCGCCGGCCAGGTGGCGCAGAGGTCTAAGCGTTGGCCTCTGACCGTTCTTCCGAGTGGGCCCGGATGAGGCACGGGTGGTGTGTTTTTTTCTACAGCCCTACCCCCCTCGGAAGCTATGGAAAGATACGTACATATGTTTTGTGGTAGCAGCGACCCAAATTTAAATAATTGTTTCAAACAAAAACTAAAAAGGAATTTTATTGAAGGTTTAACGACCACCGTGAGCAACTCAATGGGCTATAAGTAGTCACTGGTTCCAGGGAAGGCAGACAACCAGTACCCTAAGACAAATGCAGCATCCATGCCTCACTGGGATTCGAACCCGGACCCTTCTCGGACGAATGATAATACGCCAGCGCTTAGACCAGTGCGCCACCGGGGCGACGATTACAAATTAAAAAAAAATTATTGCGCTGCGACGGAAGACACTTCAAGGTATAGTTGAGTAATTCATGTAAATTGGCAACTGAGCTATTTGATAATAAAAAGACACTATATGGACAAAAGTCACCGGAAACCAAGAAGAGAAACGTAACATAGCATTTATTGACATATATTAGTACGGTGTCGGTCCACTTATGGCCTTAATATGCATGCACTGACCCTTCGAGACATGCTTTCGACAAGGTTTTTGGAACACAGCGATAGCTATGGGCTTCCATTCAGTACATAATGCTGCCGCGAACTGTTGTTTAGTAGTAGGCCTTGGTTCTAAACTTCTTATGAGGCGCTCTAATTCATCCTATAGGTACAATAATACTAATAAACTGAATGCCGTCTGTGCGCGATATAAACCATGGCTCACCATGGAACCTCCGGTTACGTTTAATTAAAATACACCGAGTATAAAAGAAAACGTATAAGATCTTTCGGACACCCCGCACCGGGATCCATCATCAGATACATAAAAAAGAGGTAGTATGGGCTGGATACAGACAATTTATAATTTCAACATGTGACGCAATTTGCGAACGCCGCCCCGGTGGCGCAGTGGTCTAAGCGATGGCCTCTGATCATTCGTCCGAAAGGGGTCCGGGTTCGAATCCCGGTGAGGCATGGATGTTGTGTTTGTCTTACGGCACTGGCTCTCTCCCTTCCCTGGAACCAGTGACCCTAAATTAGGGACGGGCGACTGCTTATAGCCCATTGAGTTGCTCACGGTGGTCGTTAAACCTCCAATAAAAAAAAAAAAAAAAAATTGCGAACTGCCATCTGGTGTGTAAATGAAAACAAATCGATTACAATGCAATAATGATTAAGTCAAGCAGCAACATATTAAATTGGACGGTCATGTACACTGTAATCAGTAAACAAAAATGTCCACGGTCTAGGGCAACATATATCAAGTAATGATCACTCTGATGACTAATCCATCTTGGTTGGACAGCTTTTGGAAGAAACAGTACAATTTTCAAAAGCAATATGCCATTATGTCTTAAAAGTATTTAATCAATGCATCCTACCTGTTCTTACGCACAGAGCAGTGACTTGAACTTTAAATAAAAAAGAAATAGAAAGACTGCAGACAACTAGAAGCAGCATGGAGAGATGAATGCTTGGTGTAACCACGAAAGACAAGACGAAGAACTCGTGGATGAGGACAATGACAAAAGTGGAAGACATCATGATCAGAGTAAAATCCATGAAATGGCGATGGGCTGGACATATTGTCAGAATGGACCACCGATGGACAACCGAAATTTTAGACTGGATACCAAGAGACAGGAAAAACCCAGAAGAAGACCACGTGGGAGATGGATGGATGAAATTCAAAAGTAACCCGGCGTGACATGAAGGAGACTGGCTCAAGACAGACAGTGTTGGTGGAAGACACTTGGGGAGACCTTCATCCAGCAATGGTTTGATAATGGTTGTGTGTGTGTGTGTGTGTGTGTGTGTGTGTGTGTGTGTGTGTGTGTGTTGCATACCTTGAATGTATGGGTGTTTGGATTTTTTTCATGGGGGTGTCTGAAGAAATTGTAGGGGGGAAGGAGTTGTAGAAGTTTTTCTTCAGGGGGGGGGGGTATTAATTACTGTGGCCGACCGTGTACAATTGCTTAAAATATTTTTTTCCAGAGAAATATACTCTTAAGGGAAAGGGGGAGCGGGATTTTTTAATGTCAGTTAAGGAACTGGTAATTGCACTCACCCTCCTCTATACTACAATAAACATAATTTCTCAGTAACAGAGTTGCCAGAAAGTAACTTTTAGTTGCCAGAAAGCTCGTCGATGAACCACCTACAAAACACATAACGGGGTAAACAGCTACAAGCAAAAATCAACGAAATGCTGATCACGTGTCTTTCCTTCTTCATCCGTTATCGCCGAAATGAAAGCTCCACGGAATTTCAGCGAAAATGAAATTCAAGTGATAATTAGCAGTATTTATCTGGACAGTTTCTCTAGAGGTGTGTGAGGTGAATTTTAAGCCCTCTGCGTGCCTCAGGTCATCTAAGACTGTTAGTAAAGGGCAAATAGAGCACAGCTCTTAATAAATCGGCAACAGGAAAGTACCGCTTGGACATGACACGTATTTCAATTTCCCAGCTCTGGACATGTCAAAATTATGTCGTAAATAAATATGATAAATTCTGAATCAATATATATTTCACTATTTTTGAGGCAAACTTAACTGCTTATACACACAATTATGTGACTCATCAGAAATAGACACTGGAACTGTAAATTAAATGATGCCATTGCGTATGAAAACGCTGATCACATATTGATAAAAGGTATATCAATTATTATTCCCTTACTATTAAAAATAATAAGCAGATATATATAATATATTTCTTATTGGAGGGTTTAACGACCACCATGAGTGAGTGTAATAAACACTCACTCCTCCATGTTGTGTATTAGACAACAGGCTTCGCTCTCCTCCTATTACGCCCCAGTATTAGGTATAACTCATTTTGAATAGAGGTTGTCGTAATTCAGTGAGAACTCAGAATATTTTTCCCTTAACGTTTCTTCATAGCGTGCCATCTGACCACACAAGAGATTCAGCCGATGATTTTGGATCATTGCCTTAGTTTAGGTGTGGCTGATTCCTCACTAGATGTCGATGCTTCTGGATAACCTTAAAGGGGGAAGAAAAAAAAAAAAGGAGAGGAAAAAAAAAGACTTTCTAAGAGCACTTTGTCATTTCTATTTAAAAACAAAAGCAGATAACGGAGTTTTCGTTTAATATTCGTTCCAGCAAACCAGAAAAGAAATGTTTATTTTATTTTTGCCTTTGAATATTTTCAATTTTCCTTTTCTGAAGCGAAGCTTCTGAATTTATTTTGCTTTTAATGGGATTTTCCAGTTTATCATTTTTTTTTCTTTTAATTTCCATCGAGTTTAAAATCAAAACCAACTGTCGTCAGATTTCATCATCTCTAAAGGTAGCAAAATTGATAGCAAAAAAACAAAAACAAAAAAAAACAACGATGACGCGACTAAAAATATCTATACAACGCAAATTGACTGGTGTGGGGTTACTGGAAGGCAGATAATTAATTTCCTTTTTTCTTCTTTCGTTCTATACGACAGAATTGAATTTCTTTCATAGAAACTCCAAAACCGACGACGAAGACGCACGTAAATCTCATTTTTAGCTGAACTCACAGTGATTGAAATATTTTTATTGATTAAATAATTGATTGCGAAGTATTAAATGCAACCGTTCAATCCAGATCTCGACGACTGCGGATTATTACTTAACCGTCGAAGAAAGTTCTGCAGTCCCTCTCTGCGTTTGTACTTATGCTGTTCATAAGAATACTAAAGAATCACGATTCGGAGATGATCAATTTATAAAGTTCAGCTTCGCAATTCCCAAATAACTTGATCAGTTTATTTCAAGGTACGGGATTGATTTCCTGTGTGCGTGGCTGTCTTTATTTCACGGAGATTTTTGTGTCGAAGAAATGGAAATGTTGAAAAATGGTATGAAGCAACGGGATTAGGAAATTATGGAAGAAATTAAATTTTTAAGCGGTATACCTGGACTTCGTTGTAAGGAAGTATCTCTACTCCGGGGTAACGGTGGGGCGATGGGCTGACTTCGCTCCCGTTAATCCCTTATAACGTAACCCTTTTTCCTGTGCGAGATTGGTGTTACGCTAGGTCTAAAACCATGACTAAGGAAATGTTAAACTAAATGAGAATACGATGCAATAGTTCCTAATTAAGTTTTTACGGCCAGACGAAACATATACAGGAGTCAAACTTACGATAACCTTTTATTGGTCCAGCAGGAATAATGACATCCACAATATAGCACTGCTAATATTACAATTCACGTATCTCTTAACAGCGATTGAACATCTCCACACACACACACACACACACACTGAGCAACTGCTGTATCGTCCTTTTTATCCATCGTTCTTATCACATTCATACGTCACTCACTCTGACCTCAATTGTGTTGCCACCCTCATTCTTGTGAGAGAGAAGATATCACGTTAAGTTTGGAAAGTGTAAAGGAGAACAAACTCAAATTTACATAGGAAAAAGAACTAAAAATGACAGTTATTTTAGAATATACGTCAAACCTTCTTTTGTAATCTCTCGTGCGAACTGCGCTCCCTTTAATAAGCTGGGGTTAAGTATGACATGACATTTATTTTTAAAAATCTCATTCTTAGTGGAATATTCATAGGAGTTCGAAGTGACGATGGAATGTTTTTTTTTTTTTTTTTTTTTTTTGTGTTGAAGGTTTACCGACCACCGTGGTGAGTAACTCAATGGGTTATAAGCAGTTGCCCGTCCGTAATTTAGGGCTACTGACTCCAGGGAATGGAGATAGCCAGTCCCGTAAGACAAACACAACATCCACGCCCCACCGGGATTCGAACCCGGACCCATCTCGGACGAATGATCAGGAGCCATCGCTTACACCACTGCACCACCGGGGCGGCGACGATGGAGTTCATGTACAGTCAAAGAGGGGAAAAGTTAATTAAATATTATGGATGTAAGCAGAGACGGATTTCTCAATAGCCCGACTAGGCTCGGGCCTAGAGCGGCAAATTTTACTGGTAATAAAAATTAATAATTTGTTAAAAACCATAAAAATAATGCATTATTTTTTTTTTTTTTTTTTAAGTAAAAGCGGAAACTGGCATTTAGTACGAAAACTGCTGTGTACAAGATTTTTACTTCGGGATTCCCGTAAACCCCTTCCTCTTAGACTTGAAAAACCATAGACATACGTATGTTTATCTGTCTGACTATGCTTAAGGACTGAATACAAACGGGTGGTGGAGAAAACGAGTAGGGGGTTAACGTTGCTCTTTAGAGTCCGATAAAAGTTTTCAGGCTTAGATAAAGGAAGATCGTTTTATGCTTTAGAGAGAGACATTTGCAGGATGCTCACGCAAAGCTATGCAATCTCCCCTCAGAATGAATACAATGGTAGGGGGCAGGGCAAGGGCTCAATTCCGCTGCTATGTATCAAAGCATTAAAAATCAAAAAACAAAAGAAAGAAAGAAGGCAAATTTCTGCCGAAGCAACTGATTAATTACAAATATTTAATCAATTTACGAACTGATGGCGAAAGGCAAAAGTAAGGAACTTTTGTCAACGATAGACGAAGTTTTGTTATTACTTATTACAAGAAAATTATTGTTTGTATTTTCACTACATTTAAGCTTTAAATTATCTATATTAATTCTATAAGGTGTTTTACTGTGAGTCCTATTTTGAGGGAACGGCTGAACGTAAAGATATGGTTGAGGTATCAAAATAAAGGTCTTACCGTGTAGATATGCCAGTCGAAAGGAAAAATGAGATTGGAGCAACGGTTCGGGAGTTGTAGAGCGGCAAAGTTCCCATGTGAAATCTATGGGAGAAGCGTGCGGTTGACATTCGATCGCCTAAGGTTGACTCACACGCTGTTGAAGGCGGAAGCATGGAGGGACTGAGATAGTCCAAAATCCGGTCTCTTTTCTGAGCGAACCGTTGCGCAAAGCAACGCTAGCAGGCATTGGTATCAAAGTTCTTCTCATCGGAACAGCGAACACTCTCGAAGACCTGATTGCGTTATGCCGTTGGACTGTGTGATGTAAATACACAATTTAATATTCATTCGATCCAGTTTATTCACGTAGGTAAGACGTTCCCCACTATATGTACAGATGTAAATAAACATTCCGTTGACCATTGTTAGTGAAAATATTACGGGCGACTGCTTATAGCGTTGCTCACGGTGGTCGTTAAATCTTCAGTCAAAAAAAAAATCACGAACCTGGACTATTGTCTTTACTGAAGTGGTTGAATGAATTTGCCAATCAAATAAAGTTTACATTTGTTGTTTCATATGAGTTGATTCTTTTCGAAAAAAAAAAAACAAACTAACCGTCGATTCCGACAGGTGAAAAGTATTCGCAACGCGAATCTGATTCCAACAACATTTACAAACACAGTTGTGACTGAAGATGAGAGTGCGCCATTCAGTTGAATTTTTGCACACGATAGAGATGAGTGGACTTCCGCCTCACATTTTACGACTGCAAAAGGGGGCAGTCGTGATGCTCATCACGAACCTGGCACATTGGTCTAAGTGCTGGCTTATGACCATTCGTCCGAAAGGGGTCCGGGTTTGAATCCCGTGAGGCATGGATATTGTGTTTTTCTTACGGCACTGGCTCTCTCCCTTCCCTGGAACCAGTTACCCTAACCTAGGGACAGGCGACTGCTTATACCCCATTGAGTTGCTCACGGTGGTCGTTAAACCTTCAATCAACGATTTTCTGAGATAGCGGCAGAGGTAGGTGTCCACCACACGACAGTTGTTCGGCGCCTGGCTGTGCTGGGTAAGGTCAAAAAGCTGGACACGTGGCTGCCGCATGAGTTGACAACTGCCAACAAGACTAGGCCGTTTGGAAGTCTGCACATCGCTGCTTGCCAGGAATAAACAGGAACCTCTACTGCATGGAATCGTCACCTGCGACAAGAAGTGGGTCCTTTATGATAATCGGAAACTATCTGCACAATGGTTAAGCAAGGCACAGCCTTCTGGACGGCATCCTAAGCCACCCCTACACAGCCAGAAGATAATGCTTCTTGCCTGGTGGTCCACAGCCGGGATAATTCATCGGAGTTTCTTGGCAAGAAGCCAAACCATCACTGCAGAACGTCATTGTGCTGAATTACACCAGGAACACTGGAAATTGCTGCAGAAACAACCGGCTTTGGTCAACAGACATAGTGTTCTTCTGCTCCAGGACAACGCTCGCCCTCCTGTCACACAACGAACTATGCTGACACTAAATGCCTTGGGTTATGAAGCACTGCCTTATCCTGCCTATTCCCTGGACCTATCTCCGACAGACTATCGTCTGTTTCGTCGCCTAGGTTACTTCCTGTCTGGGAAACAGTTCACAACAGACAACGAGGTTCAACGTGCAGTTGATGACTTCTTCGGGTCCCAGCTACAAGACTTTTTTCGTTCCGAGATCATGGCCTTGCCGGACAGATGGCAACTATGTGTCGATGCCGAGGGGGATTATTTTGCCTAGGTAAGTTGTCCTACTTTTCCGTTTTCGCAGTCCCCGTATGCTGGTCCTTTGCCTGACATTTCATTCGCACCAACCCAATACACATCCTTAAGAGCATAATGAAATAAAATGTGTTTTTCAAGGGGACGAAGAAACAAACCTACAGGTACTTTGTTAAAAAAAAAAAAAAAAAAATCAAGAGAAAAATATATTTACTCTGGACAATCATTATGACATTATATAAATTATAGAGTAAATAATTTAAATAGTGTTTTATAGATTATATAGATGTGTTTTATAGATTATAGAGTAAATAATTTAAATAGTTTTACTTTTTTATGCCACAATTCTTAACTGTTATTTATTTTCTATGTTCTGAATTTTCGTAAAAATCAGTAAAGGTCGTCAGACACTGTCCTATGTCAGTTGCGTGTTTTGTGTGTATGATCGTGAGGCATTTCAAATTTGAATATAATGAATATAAAGGTCGTCAGACACTGTCTTATGCCGGTAGCGTGTTTTGTGTGTATGATCGTGAGGCACTTCAAATTTGAATATAATGAATATAAAGGTCGTCAGACACTGTCTTATGCCAGTTGCGTGTTTTGTGTGTATGATCGTGAGGCACTTCAAATTTGAATATAATGAATATAAAGGTCGTCAGACACTGTCTTATGCCAGTTGCGTGTTTTGTGTGTATGATCGTGAGGCACTTCAAATTTGAATATAATGAGTATAAAGGTCGTCAGACACTGTCCTATGTCAGTTGCGTGTTTTGTGTGTATGATCGTGAGGCACTTCAAATTTGAATATAATGAGTATAAAGGTCGTCAGACACTGTCCTATGTCAGTTGCGTGTTTTGTGTGTATGATCGTGAGGCATTTCAAATTTGAATATAATGAATATAAAGGTCGTCAGACACTGTCCTATGCCAGTTGCGTGTTTTGTGTGTATGATCGTGAGGCATTTCAAATTTGAATATAATGAATATAAAAGGTCGTCAGACACTGTCCTATGTCAGTTGCGTGTTTTGTGTGTATGATCGTGAGGCATTTCAAATTTGAATATAATGAATATAAAAGGTCGTCAGACACTGTCCTATGTAAGTTGCGTGTTTTGTGTGTATGATCGTGAGGCATTTCAAATTTGAATATAATGAATATAAAAGGTCGTCAGACACTGTCCTATGTCAGTTGCGTGTTTTGTGTGTATGATCGTGAGGCATTTCAAATTTGAATATAATGAATATAAAGGTCGTCAGACACTGTCCTATGTCAGTTGCGTGTTTTGTGTGTATGATCGTGAGGCATTTCAAATTTGAATATAATGAATATAAAAGGTCGTCAGACACTGTCCTATGTCAGTTACGTGTTTTGTGTGTATGATCGTGAGGCATTTCAAACTGACTGGCTTTAGTTCCCTAAAAGAAAATAATTTGCACGATATGATTAACTTTGGCGTAAGTACTGTGTAGACCCCTTAAGGAAAAAGCTATTATAGCTATCAAGAGTAAATTTTATACTTAGAACTTTTGTGAAATAATACTATAAAAGGTCGTCAGACACTGTCCTATGTCAGTTGCGTGTTTTGTGTGTATGATCGTGAGGCATTTCAAATTTGAATATAATGAATATGAAAGGTCGTCAGACACTGTCTTATGTCAGTTGCGTGTTTTGTGTGTATGATCGTGAGGCATTTCAAATTTGAAAATAATGAATATAAAAGGTCGTCAGACACTGTCTTATGTCAGTTGCGTGTTTTGTGTGTATGATCGTGAGCCATTTCAAATTTGAATATAATGAATATAAAAGGTCGTCAGACACTGTCCTATGTCAGTTGCGTGTTTTGTGTGTATGATCGTGAGGCATTTCAAACTGACTAGCTTTAGTTCCCTAAAAGAAAATAATTTGCACGATATGATTAACTTTGGCGTAAGTATTGTGTAGAACCCTTAAGGAAAAAAGCTATTATAGCTATCAATAGTAAATTTTATACTTAGAACTTTTGTGAAAAAATACTATAAAGCAGTAAGTACATTTGACATTTTCTTAAAGATAAAGGAAAATCATTGTCAGTTAAAACAGATCTCGATTTTAAAGTATTCTGTTATTTCGAAAAATCACGATGGAAAAAAAAAAAAAAAAACGAAATTTATAATAAGTCCTTCTACGAAAAAAAAAAAAAGTTATCACAAACGTATTCAGAAAAATAATAAGCTCCAACAGAAAACAAAATGACAAATTCAGTCACATTAATAACAAACAAGAAAGATGACATCGAATTTTCGGGTGTAATGAGCACGTCTTTTGAATCCATTCTGACGCAAATTAAATTTATCAAAGCTATTCAAAGTCAAAGGAACCGGTATGGAAAACAATACTATTTGACGGAAGAAAGAAGTTTTTTAATCGGGTTTCTAATCCCTCAGATATTGCTGTAAACGGAATCGTGAGTTTACGCGGTTGCAGACTTGTGCGTTAAGAAAAACATGAATTTATATCAGAAACATTTCGCACCAGAAACGCTCTCCAACACAGAAAGAATTTTTAAACACTGACTCTTAGAAACTGAGATATCGACAAAAATAAGATGGGACTTTACGTCACCTGGTGGGAAAACCATGCATTATATTTTAGGAAGAAAGTATTCTCAAAAGGTTTATCCACATCAGCGGTATCGGCCAAAGAATGATTTTTTCAAATCGGACTCCTAGAAGTAGAGATATTAACAAAAATAAGATATACATCTACGCCCCCCGGCGTAGAAACCATGCATTATTTCAAGAAGAAAATTTTCCTAAAACGTTTGTCGACATGAGTAGTATCGGTCAACAAACGACTTGTTTTGCAATCGAGATTTTAGAAGCTCATATTTTCCTGAAAATATATCAGAAGTGGAAATTAAGGCTTACGCCACCTGGTGGCCAAACCATTTTTACAAAAATTAGAAATTACGTGCAAAAGATTTCTCATCAGGAGTTGTACCCGGTGCAGAAAGAATTTTTCAAATCGGAGATTTAGAAGCAGAGATATAGGGGGAAAGCAATTTACCTTTTCGCCCCCTAGCGGACAGTCTACGAATTACTTGACATTTTTGAAATTATATGAAAAACATGTCACACTGAAAACACTATCCAACAAGGAAGGAATTTTTCAAATCGAACTCCTCGAAGTAGAGATATTGACAAAAATAAGATATACACCTACGCCCCCTGGCGGAGAAACTGGAATATTTTAAGAAGAAAATATTCCGAAAAGGTTTATCGATGTGAGTGGCATCAGTCCACGAAAGAATTTTTTCAATCGATATTTTGAAGCTCAGAGTTTATGGCAAATACATCAAAAGCAAAAATTAACACTTACGCACCCTGGTGGCCAAAGTATTCTTTACCAAAAATTTGAAATTATATGCAAACGATTTTCCATCAGGAGGTGTATCCGCTGAAGAAAAAAAAAATTCAAAACGGAGTTTTAGATGAAGAGTTATCGGGGAAAATGTAATTTACTTTTAAGCCCTCTAGCGGAAAATCTATGCGTAATTTGAAAAAGTTACTATATCTAAAATACTCTTCGATATAAGTGGAATCGAAAAGAAAATAATTTTTTCAATCGGATGTTTAGAAGCAAATATGTGGAATAAAACGTATTTTTGAATTCGATATCATCTGCATTTACGCCCTCTAGCGGCGAAATTGTACATCGTAAAGAAAAAAACGAAATGAAGGATCATCATTCGCATATTTCAAGCTTTCCAAAGCAAAAAGAATTTTTCAAATTGGACTAATAGTTGCAGAGATATCGTGGGTACAGACGGACGGACGGACAAACCGGTAACATAAGCACGATCTTTTTTTACAAAAGACGTGATAAAAAGAAAAAAACATTTTGTCATCGAGCAATAAAGTTTTACCTTACACGCGAGAAATCTTAACGTGAATTTCTGTTTCAGCGGTAAAACACGTGCTTCCCGTTCAGAAGATGGCTGGTTCGACTCGTTAACTTAATACGCCGGGAAAGAAACTGACCGAAAAAGTCAGAACTGAAGTTTCTGAGAAATTTCAGTAAAAATACCGAAAAACCCAGAACGGATTTTTCTGAAAAACGAAAATTCTGTTAAAATACAGAAATTACGAGAAAAAACCGGAAATTTCATTAAAAGACAGGCACCTATCGGCAACATTGCTGCATGTTATTTTCAAACATTTTCCGTGAATCACTATACCACTTATTTTTTCGCAGTGTACCGCGCCTTAAGTGAACAGTAAAATGTTTATCTCGCACACAGCGTGGAGACATTCTTCTAAGCCATTCTGTTACATTATGACTGAAAAGTGCCGAAAAATCATGAGAAATTATCTTATCACTCAAATAAAAAGAAAATTGCATACTCTTATTATTATACGATAAGCAGTTTTCAAATTAAAAATGCAGCCTCGCTCTTGTATTGCTGCAGTCTCACTGTTGTATAAATACAGGTACGTAAATTTGTCTTCAAAACTCCATTTAATTAACAAAATTTTAATTTTCGAAAATCAGTTTGATCAATGAACTGGACACACAGCACAGGCTATAATTCTAAGTGAGATTCTTTATTTTTAGCACTTGCCACGCTGCAGTGAGTTTTGATCTGAGAGCTTTTTCTATAACAACCCTTGGATATTGCGATTAATTAAATATCACGGTTTTCGGAGAATATTGCAACAATGTGCTACAAGTGGATTTTCCACAGTAACTGTTCCAAGGAGCACTAAAAACCTGGGGATTTTCCAGTACTTTGGCGAAACGATATTTCTTAAATAAAAATCCCAGAATATAAATAGAGAAACATGCATCACAGAAAAATCCGAAGTCTTGACAGAATAAATTCAAAGTGGTGACCAAATTTTTCTCCAAATGCCATTAAACGAGTTATCTGCATGCAACAACTTGATGATTTAAAAGTGTTTTAATCAACAGATTGCCTTCCTCTCCTGCGCTTATTTATTTCCTTTTCTGCACTTTTTTTATGCTCCTGTCTTGAAGAAACAGCAAAGACTGAGTTTTATTTGATCTACATAAAAAAAAAAAAGATTCCTGCAAAAACTTCTAAACTTGCGAACTTACAAAGTAGTTGATCCAAAATAAAGAGAAACTACGGAAACTGTATTTTTCAAATGTTCATTATTACTTCTTCGTAATTATTCAAAACGCCAGCGGCAGGCAACGTAGAGTTTTTTTTTTCTTTTTTTCAACATACTTTTACTCACATATGAAATAGTGAAGAACCAAACACATCAAAGAAGTTGGGCAAAGATAGTTTAATGAAAACTACGAAGGCATTTCGAAAACAACGAAGATCGTATTGAGCACGAAACGGAACAAATGCCATACATTTTTTCCCAAATTTCTGACCACTTCAGAATCCTCGGTGTTGATGCCGCTAAATATGATGGACACCAAATCATTTTGTTTAAAAAACAAATCTTAAAACTAGGACACAGGTTTTGAACACCAGAGTACAAAATATAACAAAAAAGATGACACCGAATTTTCGGGTGTAATAAGCACGTCTTTTGAATCCGTTCTGACGCAAATTAAATTTATCAAAGCTATTCAAAGGCAATGGAACCGGTATGGAAAACAATAGTATCTGAGGGAAGAAAGAAGTTTTTTCAATCGGGTCTTTAATCTATCAGATATTGGTGTAAACGGAATCTTGAGCTTACGAACTCTTAGAAAGAGAGTTATGGACAAAAATAAGATGTGACTTTACGTCCCCTGGTGGGAAAACCATGCATTATTTTAGAAAGAAAGTATTCTCAAAAGGTTTATCCACATGAGCGGTATCAGTCCAAGAAAAAAAAAATTAGTCTAGTTTTCAGGAGCCCAGAGTTTGCTACAAATACATCAGAAACAGAAATTAACACTTATGACCCCTGGTGGCCAAACCATTCTTTACAAAACATTAGAAATTATGTGAAAAATATTTTCCATCAGGTCTTGTATGCGATACAGGAAGAATTTTTCAAATCGGAGTTTTAGGAGCAGAAAACGCAATTTACCTTTACGCCCCCTAGCGGAAAGTCTAGGAATTACTTGAAAATTTTGAAATTATATGAAGCACATGTTATACTGGAAACACTATCCAACAAAAAAGGAATTTTTCAAATTGAACCCCTACAAGTAGAGATATTGACAAAAATAAGATATACATCTACGCCCCCTGGCGTACAAACCTTGCACTATTTTAAGAAGAAAATGTTCCTAAAAGGTTTGTCGACATGAGTAGTATCGGTCTACAAACGACGTTGTTTTTAATCTAGAATTTAGAAGCTCATATTTTGCAGCAAATACATCAGAAGCGGAAATTAAGATTTACGCCCCTTGGTGGATAAACCATTTTTTTACAAAAATTAGAAATTATCTGCAATCGATTTCCCATCAGGAGTTGTATCCGGTGCAGAAAGAATGTTTCAAATCGGAGATTTAGAAGCTGAGATATAGGGCAAAACGCAATTTTCCATTACGCCCCCTAGCGGAAAGTCTATGAATTACTTGAAAATTTTGAAATTATATGAAAAACATGTCACACGGAAAACACTATCCAACAAAGAAGGAATTTTTCAAATCGGATTCCTAGAAGTAGAGATATTGACAAAAATAAGATTTACATCTACGCCCCTGGCGGAGAAACTGTGGGATATTTTAGGAAGAAAGTATTCCGAAAAGGTTTATCGATGTGAGTGCATCAGTCCACGAAAGAATTTTTTCAATCGATACTTTAGAAGCTCAGATTTTATGGCAAAGACATCAGAAGCAAAAATTAACACATACGCACCCCTGGTGGCCAAAGTATTCTTTACCAAAAATTCGAAATTATATGCAAAAGATTTTTCATTAGGAGATGTATCCGCTGAAAAAAAGATTTTTCAAATCGGAGTTTTAGGAGAAGAGTTATCGGAAAAAATGTAATTTTCTTTTACGCCCCCTAGCGGAAAATCTATGCGTAATTTGAAAATTAAACTATATCTAAAACACTCTTCGACATAAATGAAATCGAAAGAAAAAAGAATTTTTTCAATCGGATGTTTAGAAGCAAATATGTGGATTAAAACGTAATTTTGAATTCGACATCATCTGCATTTACTAGCGGCAAAATTGTGCATCGTAAAAAAAAAACGAAAAAAAGGATCATCATTTGCATATTTCAAGCTTCCGAATGCAAAAGAATTTTTCAAATCGGACTAATAGTTGCAGAGATTCCGTGGGTACAGATGGACGGACGGACAAACCGATAACAGAAACACGATCTTTTTTTACAAAAGACGTGCTAAAAACGCATCAACCCCAAAGGAAGCTGTCATTCTTGTTTGTTGGCTCATTGGCTAAAAGTAAGTTTGCAATAAAAAGCTGTTATCTTGAAACATTATCTTAGAATATTAACGAAAACTGCAGATCTAAGTACAGGTTATTCAGTGGAAAGCACGTAAGATTTTTGTCCTTCTCTCAATGAGTCAGTAAAGAATCATGTCTTTGGAACATGAGCTGTAGCAAATTGTTCATTAGAGGAGTCACTAGAACTGTGCAGAAGTAAGGCCGTCTAGAAAATACAAGGCCATGACATTAGAGGGAGTAGTTCCCTCTTTTCGTGACGTCACGCGGAAACAAGGCTTACTATTCGTTTCCGACGCTATCATGTGTGACGTCAAACACGACATCGACTTATCAGTCCGTGTAACGTGATAGTGACGTCACAATCGGAGGGAACTGATCTTTCTAATGTCACTGCCTTGCACTTTCAAGGCGGCCTTGGCAGAAGAATGGGGGGCGGCGGTCCCGAGCGCAGAGATCACTACTTACAGTCTGATAAAAGACAGTTTTTGGAACGTTGGTTTTTTTCGTCCATTTATAAGATTTTATCATAATTTATTTCGCTAGTTTCGATAGCTTATGCAGCCTAAAATTCACATTTCTTCCTCTAAATGTTCAAAGAGAGATAAAAGCGTGGTTGCACGTACGTTTCAAAGTAAGGATGTCGTTCACATTATTGAAGATTCCTTGTAGACTGTTTGATCATCAACAAGACTACCCCATAATTACATAAAAGAGATGAATAAATAGAATTTGACAGCTTGTTAAAACAAAAATAAGAATTTGACAGCTCGTTCGGACAATAAGAAAATTTCTTTGTTGTTCTTTGGAGCTTTGCGTCTTTAGATCGTTTGTAACCCATGGGCCAAACTCCACTCAATCGGTCATCAAGAAGGAAAAGATACCTTCAAGACAATGTTTGGGAAAAAGTTTGAAAGATTTTTGTTCAGCAGTGAATGTCTGCTGCAAGGAAGAATATCATATTTTACATTCATTTGCCTTTCAGGCTTCTCCGTACTGTACACGTATGTTTCCTGTTCACTAATATTCAATGCAAAAATTCTCTGTTACCACTTTTGCGAAATTCAGATTTGTCAGTGACGGGGATCGAACCCGAGCGTCCTCACTCCGTAGCTAGTTTTTCTAACCAACTAAACTACACGGACAGAATGCATCGCTGCAGTTTGTCATCTTGACACGTGCTCCACCTCTGTAGCACGTCACACTTTCTACTGTAAATTCCCAATGCTTCCCCAGTCTTTACTGAATACACATGCATGCATCTAGAAGTTCTACAGAAAATTTAGCAGTCAGAATTAGTGTAACCGTGAAAATATTTGTAGTACCTTACAAATACAGAAACAGCAGAGTGAAATTTCCAGGGGAAGGTAAATGCTCCTTCTTGCCCCCACCTCCAATGGGCGCCCATGACAGCCATTCTCTGTACCAGACTTTCCCTGCATGTTATCTTACTGTTTAATTTTTGCAAAGAGTACCAAGTAATTAAAAACATATGCATTAAATAATTCCTATGGAGATACTTTTTCATTTGCACTGGTACCTAAGGAAAGAATAATATACACTGAAGTACCAAAAGTCATGGAATACGTACCTAATATCGTGTAGGACCCCCTCTAACCTGGTGAAGTGCAGCAACTCGACGTGGTATCCATTCCACAAATGGCCGGAAGACCTCTGGAGAAATGTTGAGTCATACCGTCTGAACAGCCGCCCGCAATTCCCTGGTATTTGTAGGTGCAGGATCTGGGGTGTGAATGGACCCTTCCACCACGTCCCAGATTTCGTCGGAACTGTCCAGAATGCTCCTCGAACCAATCATGGACAAGTTGGGACCAATGACATGGTGCATTGTCCACCTGGAAGATCCCATCGTTGTTGGGGGCACATGAAGTCCATGAAGGGTTGCAAATGGTCACCCAGCAGAGCAACAAAGCGATTACCGGCTAATGACGTGTTTACGAGGGCCAGAGCAACCAAACCGTGCCACGTAAAGACACCCCACACCTGTGTGGAACCACTACCAGCTTGTACAGTGCCTTGTTGACAGCTTGGGTTCATGGTCTCATGGGGTCTGCGCCACACCGGAACCCTACCATCAGCTCGTAACAACTGGTAGCGTGACTCATCGGACCACGTCACATGTTGCCAGTCTTCCAGGGTCCAATGACCGTGTTCAAGAGCCCAAGTGAGGCGCTTTCTCCAATGTCGTGGTGCTAAGAAAGGCACTCTGGTGGGTCTTCTGCTCCGATGCCCCATGGACGCTAAATTACGCTGCACTGACCTTATGGATATGTCTCTGGTACCTCCTACATTGAATGTGGATGTTAATTGAGCCAGTGTCGCTTGTCTGTTAGCATTGACAATACTGGTCAGACGCCGCTGGTCGGTAATGTGGGTGGTAATGGTGGGTGGTAATGCCTTCTATGGGGTGTTCTCGGTACACACGTGATACTGTGTATCGAGGAATATTGCATGTTCGCGCAACTTTGGAAAGTGAATGTCCCATCTGTCTGGCTCTCACTACCATACCTCGTTCAAACTCCGATAATTCACGTCGGCTTGCCATAATTCTACTGGCGATTGTTCAACCTGACTCACGAGATTACACCTAACAGCTGATAAAAATCGTTGCGTGCGTCGAAACCTTTACACGGCGGCAACGCCAAATTTGAATGCTGCTATCCCATGACTTTTGGCACTTCAGTGTACAGTCACCACAGAACTTAAGCAAGTTTACTGTAAAACACGTTAACAGATGTTCCGTAAAATTTCGGAGATCACAAAAAGAACAAGAACTTGGCTTTATACACTCAGTTGACGACAGAGCGAATAAAAACAAAGCCGACAAGTTTGGGTGACTGAATTTGCGCCATGACGGCGCTTTGGTTTGAAAACTAGGCACACTTCCTGCCTGCCTTAAATGAACCGGGTAATGGTCTTCAGGAATGGGAATTCCTCGGGGGTTTGCGAAGATGAGCTCAAAAGTAATGACAGCTCTCGAACGGGCATAGTCTTCCATAAATATGATCACATTAAAACGAGCAAGAGACATTTTCTCCACAGCAAGAGATGAATTCGCTTCCAACGCGGAGCATTACGAACGGAACATTACTTAGCAGGAATGCGTTCTCTAAATGTATAATCAACTCATGTCGTCATTTCCATCTGAAACACTCGAAAGTAGAGTTTAATAGATTTAATGCTCACAGATCTGCATTTTCATCAATAATAAAAATACTACGGAAATGCGACGTCGTCTGCCTTTGTATCCCAATTACGCACGTTGCCGTAAACAAAACAGCCTTTATGAATTCATACAATGGGACGCATACGCTCAGAAGCTAATGGACGTTAGTATAACACGAAAAACAACAATTTAATTCAACGTAACGGAACTTACTAAAGTAACCTAAAACGATTGCATTCTTGGAAGACAGCTGGACCACGCAACATGAAATGGTAAGCTTTTCAATGAAATGACCGCCAGCTGAAGTGAATCGCGGTTACTTGCTTTCCGCTCTTCCTCGATTTCCATACCATCCTACGGCTTTCTTTTCTTTGCTGCTTATTATCAACCTGGTTCCGTCTACTACTAGACGAAAGTCTCCCCTGTCTCATGATTCACTTCCTTTTTTAAACCGGAGCTGCTGGTCTCCCAACTGAACTACGCCGTCTAGGCTTAACGCTGCAGCTTGCCGGTTTGACTCATACGTTACCGTAGTATTGCGGGGAGTCCTAACTAAAGTTCTGCACACTGTCCATTTTTGAGAAAAGTGGGAAGTAACGGAGAAAACTTACCTTATTGCTGTCCAATGCTGCTAATTACAGCTTGGACAGCAATAAGGTAAGCTGCTAATCCCCTACGCTGCTAATGACAGCTTGCCAACGGTGAGCTGGATGCCTCGTAGTGTACGTCATTTTTGTTCAGCTGTCGTATTACTCGGGTCACGTCCAATGACAGTTCGTCCAGCGATTCGTAGCGGATGCCATGGAGCAGATTTTTTTAACTTTGAGGAAAGATCAAAGTCGGGTGGACTGAGATCAGGGCTGTATGGTGGGTGGGATAAAGTTTTCCAGACATATTTCGACAAAAGTCGTCATGCAGCAAGAGCGTTCCCGTTTTCAACAAGTAGGGGTGAGTTTGACGAATTTTCGGCCTCAACTTTGTCTTCAGAAAGTCACGATAATATTGTTCGTTGACATTTTGCCCTACCGGCACTCGATCACAGACCACAACATCTAGGGCATCGACGCAGAAACCGTCATTTGCTTCACTTTGGATTATTGCCGGTGACACGTTGAGGGGCGTGGGGGAACTTGGATACCTGCATTCCGCTGATTGTGGTTTCAGTTCCGGCGCAAAATTACGGGTCCAAGTCTCATCAATCGCGACAATTCAGTTCAGGAAGGTATCGCCCTCCCTTTCGAACCTGTGGAGGTGATCCTGTGCGATGCTCACTCTGGATGCGATGCTCACTCTACATTGAATGTGGATGTTAATTGAGCCAGTGTCGCTTGTCTGTTAGCATTGACAATACTGGTCAGACGCCGCTGGTCGGTAATGTGGGTGGTAATGGTGGGTGGTAATGCCTTCTATGGGGTGTTCTCGGTACACACGTGATACTGTGTATCGAGGAATATTGCATGTTCGCGCAACTTTGGAAAGTGAATGTCCCATCTGTCTGGCTCTCACTACCATACCTCGTTCAAACTCCGATAATTCACGTCGGCTTGCCATAATTCTACTGGCGATTGTTCAACCTGACTCACGAGATTACACCTAACAGCTGATAAAAATCGTTGCGTGCGTCGAAACCTTTACACGGCGGCAACGCCAAATTTGAATGCTGCTATCCCATGACTTTTGGCACTTCAGTGTACAGTCACCACAGAACTTAAGCAAGTTTACTGTAAAACACGTTAACAGATGTTCCGTAAAATTTCGGAGATCACAAAAAGAACAAGAACTTGGCTTTATACACTCAGTTGACGACAGAGCGAATAAAAACAAAGCCGACAAGTTTGGGTGACTGAATTTGCGCCATGACGGCGCTTTGGTTTGAAAACTAGGCACACTTCCTGCCTGCCTTAAATGAACCGGGTAATGGTCTTCAGGAATGGGAATTCCTCGGGGGTTTGCGAAGATGAGCTCAAAAGTAATGACAGCTCTCGAACGGGCATAGTCTTCCATAAATATGATCACATTAAAACGAGCAAGAGACATTTTCTCCACAGCAAGAGATGAATTCGCTTCCAACGCGGAGCATTACGAACGGAACATTACTTAGCAGGAATGCGTTCTCTAAATGTATAATCAACTCATGTCGTCATTTCCATCTGAAACACTCGAAAGTAGAGTTTAATAGATTTAATGCTCACAGATCTGCATTTTCATCAATAATAAAAATACTACGGAAATGCGACGTCGTCTGCCTTTGTATCCCAATTACGCACGTTGCCGTAAACAAAACAGCCTTTATGAATTCATACAATGGGACGCATACGCTCAGAAGCTAATGGACGTTAGTATAACACGAAAAACAACAATTTAATTCAACGTAACGGAACTTACTAAAGTAACCTAAAACGATTGCATTCTTGGAAGACAGCTGGACCACGCAACATGAAATGGTAAGCTTTTCAATGAAATGACCGCCAGCTGAAGTGAATCGCGGTTACTTGCTTTCCGCTCTTCCTCGATTTCCATACCATCCTACGGCTTTCTTTTCTTTGCTGCTTATTATCAACCTGGTTCCGTCTACTACTAGACGAAAGTCTCCCCTGTCTCATGATTCACTTCCTTTTTTTAAACCGGAGCTGCTGGTCTCCCAACTGAACTACGCCGTCTAGGCTTAACGCTGCAGCTTGCCGGTTTGACTCATACGTTACCGTAGTATTGCGGGGAGTCCTAACTAAAGTTCTGCACACTGTCCATTTTTGAGAAAAGTGGGAAGTAACGGAGAAAACTTACCTTATTGCTGTCCAATGCTGCTAATTACAGCTTGGACAGCAATAAGGTAAGCTGCTAATCCCCTACGCTGCTAATGACAGCTTGCCAACGGTGAGCTGGATGCCTCGTAGTGTACGTCATTTTTGTTCAGCTGTCGTATTACTCGGGTCACGTCCAATGACAGTTCGTCCAGCGATTCGTAGCGGATGCCATGGAGCAGATTTTTTTAACTTTGAGGAAAGATCAAAGTCGGGTGGACTGAGATCAGGGCTGTATGGTGGGTGGGATAAAGTTTTCCAGACATATTTCGACAAAAGTCGTCATGCAGCAAGAGCGTTCCCGTTTTCAACAAGTAGGGGTGAGTTTGACGAATTTTCGGCCTCAACTTTGTCTTCAGAAAGTCACGATAATATTGTTCGTTGACATTTTGCCCTACCGGCACTCGATCACAGACCACAACATCTAGGGCATCGACGCAGAAACCGTCATTTGCTTCACTTTGGATTATTGCCGGTGACACGTTGAGGGGCGTGGGGGAACTTGGATACCTGCATTCCGCTGATTGTGGTTTCAGTTCCGGCGCAAAATTACGGGTCCAAGTCTCATCAATCGCGACAATTCAGTTCAGGAAGGTATCGCCCTCCCTTTCGAACCTGTGGAGGTGATCCTGTGCGATGCTCACTCTGGATGTCTTCTGCTCGGGGATTGAGTTGATGGGGCACCCAGCGCGCGGCGATTTTTCTTTTTCCCCAGTGAGTCGGTCAGAATACGGAGAGCAGACATGGTGGACAAATCTGTCTGATGAGCAATCTCCTCGACTGTCAAATGGCGATTCTCTTCAAGGAGCGTTGCAACAATGGTGATAGATGTTTTTTTCTGTCGCTGTTTGAAGTCGGCCTTAGTGGCGATCATCTTCGATGCTGCTTCGGCTCTCCCGAAAGCGCGGCGATAAATTGCACTTTGATCAAGAGTTTCTTCCCCACAAACTTCTTGCAAGGCAGTGTAGATCTGTATCGGAGTTTCGTCCCGCAGAGTTTCTATTTTCATGTACGAGCGCTGGTCTAACACCGTGACTCGACCTGAGGAGCTGCACGCTTCCATTTACAAACCCTCTCACGTCACACAGGAAATGATAGTGCGTCGTTCTGAAACCACTGCGTTGCTAAGAGTCTGACTTTGACATGTCGCAATCATTTTCCCGATTGCATCATCCGCTTCCGTTTTTCAGATCAACGTGTGCAGAACTTCTGTTATGACCCTCGTACTTCATCTGCGTCATGTTACGCAGAAAGTTGCTTGACCCCCCCCCCTCTCCCCGAAAGGCGGGTGTACGAAATCGCAGGTTTCAGGGTCAGACGACAACCATGCTCGCAGTATAGGAGGATTTTTTATTATTAATTCCATGCGATGTGTGGAATGAATCACACATATTTTCGAACCTCATGGCCAAGAGATCCTTTAACGTTCGGGTGCAAACATTGCGTAAAACTTTTTTTGCTGATGGAGGAATCAATGTCTCTATACTCCGGAGGCGGCTATTCAAACTGAACTATACGTCGGCTCTTCTTAGTGCTGCAACTTGCCGGTTTTGCTCATACATCACCCCAGTAGTACGTCATGTTACGTAGCAACTACCTCAGCTTTTTTTTTTTTTATTGGTGATTTAACGACCACCGTGAGCAACTCAATGGGCTATAAGCAGTAGCCCGTCCCTAATTTAGGGTCACTGGTTCCAGGAAAGGGAGAGAGCCAGTGCCGTATGACAAACACAACATCCATGTCTCACCGGGATTCGAACCCGGACCCCTTTCGGACGAATGATCAGAAGCCGTCGCTTAGACTACTGCGCCACCGGGACGGCTCCCAGTGCATCACTTCGTTATCAGGGGACGCAAAATTGTGAAAACACAAATTTGTCCGTGACGAGGATCGAACCGCGCCTTCCTCACTCCGGAATAAGTTGCTCTCCTAACTAAGCTACACGGGCGGAATTTGTCGCTGCAGATTTGTCGTCTTGACACGTGATTTACCTCAGTAGCACATCACAAAATGCGGGTGTTATTTAATTCAAAATAGTCCATATCGTTGCTTTTAAAATTCCAATTGCAACAAATGTATTTCCTTCGATGCCTTTTACCATTTTGCTCACAGTTTCTTTAAATGAGCACAATAAGGTCCCGGTGAAACAGGGGTTTCACCGTTCGTCATAGTCCCAGATGAGGGAGGTATGGGTGAACCGCTTGTCCCGCGGCACTGGTTTTCTCCCCTTCCCGGAACCAGTGGCCCCAAATTAGGGATGAGCGACTGCGTGTAGCTCTTAGAACTGCTCGCTGCAGTCGTTAAACAAATAATAATAATAATAATAATAATATCACGTTTTTCTCGCTAGAAAGCGTATGTTGTATTTTTCCCCGACATCTCTGGCTTCTAAATACACGACCCGATTTTTTTTTTTTTTTTTTTTCCCCATCGTATAGAGATCGATCCGATTTTTTTTTCGGCTTTTTTTTTTTTTTTTTCGTCGTATATTCTGCATATACCGTTTGCTTTTTCTAACGAATGTGTTTACTACTAGGAACGTAAGTGCATATTTTTGTTCAGAATACAACTATATCTGCAGCAGTTGCTGTTATTTTAAACCCTCGAGCTGTCCCGGTGGCGCAGTGGTCTAAGCGATGGCTTCTGACTGATCAGTCGCATTTTTTCGAGCTCCTGCCAGTATTAGAAGTTTCGTGTGAAGTTTGTGTTTTTTTTTTTTTTTGCGTTTGTTCTTTGACAGTTAGTGTGTTGTTATTACCTGAGTTCCTTCCTCGCAAGTAGTGAGGCGTACAAGCTGTACGTGCTTATTTTTTCGTTTTTTGCCTGTTCTTGAGTGTTGCAAGCTGCAACGCTCGAGCCGCGAGGGTTAGTAGCCGGGCTGGCTACTACCTCCACCAGCATGAGTGCCATCATCATCATCATCATCATTGTCAACCATTATCAATCCACTGCTGGACGAAGGTCTCCCCAAGTTTCCTCCACAACGGTCTGTCTTGTGCCAGTCTCCTCCATGTCACCCCTGCATACTTTCGAATTTCATCCACCCATCTCCCATGTGGTCTTCTTCTGGGTCTTTTCCTGTCCCTTGGAATCCAATCTAAAATTTCGGCTGTCCATCGATGATCTGTCCTTCTGGCAGTATGTCCAGCCCATTGCCATTTCAGGGATTTAACTCTGATCATGATGTCTTCCACTCTTGTCATTTTTCGGATCCACGAGTTCCTCTTCTTATCTCTCCTGGTTACACCAAGTATGCACCTCTCCATGCTTCTTTGAGTTGTCTGCAGCCTTTGTATGTCTCTTTTAGTTAAGGTCCACGTCTCTGCACCATATGTAAGCACTGGAAGGATGCATTGATCAAACACTTTTCTTTTAAGACATAATGGCATATTGCTCTTGAAAATTATGCTGTTTCTTCCAAAAGCTCTCCAGGCAAGTTTTGTACGCCGATTAATTTCTTCACCAATGTGACCCTCACTTGATATCTGCTGTCCAAGATAAACGTACGTGTCTGTTATCTCCAGCTTTTCTCCATCAATCGATAAATCTTCATTTCTTGTAAAAGCATTGAACATCACTTTTGTCTTCTGAAAGTTCATTTTTAATCCCACTTCTTTACTCTTGTCAGCAAGTTCCTGGATCATACTCTGCAGCTGTGATGGGGTAGTTGCAAAAATGACTACATCATCAGCAAAACGAAGGTGGGTTAGATAATCTCCATTAATCTTTATCCCCTTGTTTTCCCAGCTCAGCGACTGAAAAACACCCTCCAATGTGGCATTAAAGAGCTTCGGAGATATGGTGTCACCTTGTCTCACTCCCTTTCCAATTTTTACGTGTGTTGTATTTTCAAACAGCCGAATCTTTGCACTTGCATTTTCATAGATGTTATTAATAATATTAATGTATGCATCTTCAATACCGCAGGTTTTCAGAGCCATTGTAACTGCTGATGGTTTCACCGAATCAAAGGCTTTTTCATAATCGATAAAAGCCATGCACAATGGAAGTTCATATTCCCTCGCTCTTTCAATTAGTTCTCTCAGCACGTGGATATGATCTATTGTGCTGTAGCCACTCCTGAATCCAGCTTGTTCTCTCGGTTGAGCCATGTCCAGTGTTACCTTCAAGCGGTGTGAAAGAACTTTAGTGAAGATTTTATAAACTACTGATAGGAGGCTGATAGGTCTGTAGTTTCCGAGATCCTCAATGTCACCTTTCTTATGTAGCAGAATCATTGTAGCGGTGTTCCAATCCTCAGGAATCTTTCCTTCATTAAGGCATCGAGTGAAAATTTGGGCGAGTACTGTTTCGATTTCTCCACTTGCTTCTTGTATGATGTCTACAGTAATTCCATCTTCTCCTGGAGCTTTTCCCCGCTTCATGTTCTTGATTGCATGTGCAACTTCTGCTGGAAGGACTGGAGGAACTCTGGTACTGGTATCTTTCATGATGTCTGGAGTGCATGTATCATCCCTTTCATATAATTTGGAGTAGAAATCTTTCACTCTTGTCAAAATTTCGCCTCTATTTCTTGTTACAGAACCATCTTCTTTTCTCAGTGCCATAATCTGTTTTCTTCCCTTACTGAGATGTCCCTTTGCTATCTTTAGGCTTTGGTTGTTTTCAATTGCTTTCCTCACTAGTTCACAGTTGAATTTTCTTACGTCTTCAGTGATACTTTTTCTTACTGTCTTGCATAGCTCTATATATTCCACTTTGGAAGTCACATCTTCTTTAGTTGTCCTCATCTCTCTTCTTTTTTGCATCAACATTTTCGTTTTTCCTGATAATTTGTTTACATGCAACTTGTTCTTAGACCCAGCTAATTTTGTTGCTGTTTCCATAAGAGCTTTGGTTACTTTTCTGTTTACTTCAGAGATGTCCACTTCTTCTGATGTTAGGCCTTCTAAAGCAGAGAACCTGTTCTTCAGTTCCAACTTGAAGGTATTATGGTGTTTTTTAAGGTTGGTTATGTCAATAGATTTTGTTTGTCTTATGAGCTTGCCACGTTCAAGTTTAGTGTTGAGGTGCATCTTACATCTCACCAATCTATGGTCACTACCTGTGTTGAACTTGTTTAGCACACTGCAGTCTTCTATGACGAATTTTTTGTTACACATAATAAAATCAATTTCACTTGTCGTCCCATTTGGATGTCTCCATGTCCATTTCCTGTGTGGCTTTTTCTTGAAGAAGGAGTTCAAGATGAAAAACCCTTCTGCCTCTGCAAACTCAACGAGAGTATTTCCACGCTGGTTTCTGTTGCCGTGACCGAATTTACCTACTGAAGTTTCATTCTGTTGCCGTTGCCCTATTTTTGCATTGAAATCTCCCATAATTATTTTCAAGTGCTGCTTACCTTTATTATTTAGATGACAAATTTCCTCATAAAATTCTTCGATTTCTTCTTCAGGATGACTTGTGGTGGGTGCATAAGTTTGAATAATCTGAGCCTGGTATCTTTTCGAGAGTTGGATAACAAGTCGTGCAGCTCTGTCAGAGGAACTTTCAACTTCTACAACTTTATCCTTCAGTTTCTTGTTTATTATAAATCCAACACCACTAGTTCTGCCAGTATCTGTCCCACGATAGTAGAAGAGATGTCCACTTTTCAGTTCGATGAGATCTTCTCCTTTTCTCCTTACCTCACTTAGCCCCACGATGTCCCAGTTGATCCTTTGTAGTTCCTCTTCCAATTCAAGAAGCCTTGAATCAGAAGATAGGGAGCGTCCATTGTACGTAGCCAAGGTCAGCATCAGATGGCAGCCTAGTCCGGTCCTCCGGGGATTCTTAGCACCCTCTGCCTTCATGTCGCACTGGCCGCTGCCTTGGCCAGGTACATTCCAGCTGCCGGAGACTGAGGGCCAAGATTTAAGTTGTGGAATCATTTTGGAGGGGTTTGGCCATAACTCACCACGCTGGCCAAGCGGGTTGGTGAGTGTGGGATAGAATTTCCTCTAATCCCGATGGTATAGTTATACCGCTATGGGCGGTCGTCAGAGCCCCTTTAGTGGGAACAGGATGCACCACGAGAAGGCGGGGTTGACATTTGTCAAGGAGAGGCTGTGATGTTACGCATCACCTGACCTTACATCCCATGAGTGCCATATACCCGTCTATATCTCCTTCCTCTGCGCTTTCTTCGTCGTCTGTATCTTCCGTGACCACCATGAATGGTGTTCAGTCAAATAGTGTTGTGGTTTCGTCGCCAACTGTACCGCTGGTTACAAATGTGCCGGAGGCTGGGTCAGAGGTACCCAGCTCTTCTATTCCTGTGTCTCGTTCGTTTGCCGCGGCTGTGAGTGCGACTTCTACTTTACATAGTGCTTCTGTGTCTTCGCGACCAGAGTTTACGCGTGTTGCTTCCGCTTTAAGGATAACATTACCACTCGACTCTCCTCAAGGTAAGGAACTTTCGTCTGCCTTACTTTTAAGTGTATTTGTTCCTGCTCTGCGCGACACCCCCTCCCCCAATATTTAAATGCTATTTCTAAAGTTGTACCCGGAGAAAGCATTGTGTCTATTATCCGCTTGGGAGGGGTGTTGTCGTGCACTTCACTCATCAACAGGCAGTGGACAAAATCCTTGCTTTTGGCTTGGACATTGGTTCCGTACATCTCCAACCAGTTGCAGCAGCTCAAAGACCAGTGACTGTCACCTTGTCTCCAGTACCCACAGCTGTGCCTGACTCGGTATTAATTGATGCCCTTAACACCATGGGGCGAGTGGTTGGTACCACAAAGTACCTCCCAGCTGCTGCTCGCGACTCCCCCTGAAACATGTTCAGGGCGGTCGTCGTCAATACAGAGTCATCTTTCCAACCCCACAAGCAATAGTTAACCGGCCAACCACCCTGGAACTCATAACTGAAACCCGGACCTACATTTTCAATCTGTTTGCTGGCGTCCAGTGCTTCCGATGCAAGGGTGAAGGTCACCTTGCATCGGCATGCCCACATTCCACAGCTGCTACTGTTCCAACTCAATCACTTGATGCTGCTGTTCCAGCGGGGACTCTGCCCACCGCTCCGGATTCTTCCCCCACCCTCCCCACTCAATCTGTTCCAGCTGCCGATCCTGGTTCCACCTCTGTCGTATCACCTCCAGTGGTCCGTGTTGCTTCGGCATCCACTGACCTGCAGGAATTTCCACCGTTGCCAGCGTCTGAAGGGGCCTCCACCCCCAAGGTTCAGCGGACCAAGAGGCAAAACTCCCCTGGCTCAGCGAACCGTCGTGCGAGTTCCTCGGACCGCCAGAAATCCAGGAAGACGGCTACATCCTCGTCACCTTCACCTGGACCGGCTCCTGTTACTTCTTCAGTTTCCATCTACAACCGTTTTACCTGTTTGCCGAACGATGATTCCATGGACGTTACCGATCCCGATTCTGAAGAAACTTTATTTGCTGAATCTGATGACGACTCTCCTGCCCCCTCTCTGGTTGACATCACCTCTATGTTTGCTGACATTGAGGTGCCCTTAACTCCCCTCTCATTCACAGATCTGTATGCCTTGATTGCTCGCCCCAGACGGGCGAAATTGATTACTCTCCCTTGTATAGCAAGTAAACTCTCTCACCTTCCGGAGATGCTAACCCAACTGACGTTCCTGCATGAGTTCTTATTAAATGTTGATCTGCCATCCGGGACAGAGCAGTACGCTCGCCGGTTGGCGTATTTACTTAAAGTTTTGAAGGCAGAACTGGAAGGTTGGATGCAGCCGCCCCAGTGATGCCTTCCCTAAATGTGCTCTGCTTTAACTGTAGAGGCCTTGCGTCTTCAGCCGCGAATGCTTTGGTCTTCGAGGACGTTCGTTTCCTGAGGACAGATATCCTCCTCTTCCAGGAGACGAACTGTTCCTTGGCGACCGGGTATTCCTGCTGGAGACGCTGGCCCTACGCTTTTTATCACAACTACCGGACGCACATTGGGTCCGGTACAGCGATTGCATTCCGTACTCGGTTTCATTCTCTTCTTTCAGATATCGTTGAGTCACAGAGTCTGCTGGGCTCCTTTCAAGGTATCTCCTTTAGTTATCTTTCCCGTCGTTTTCATGTTTTCAATTTGCATATGCCACAATCATCGGTTGATGCTGATGCTCTTCTTTCGCATTTGATTTCCTTCTTTCCCAAATTCCTCCTTCTGAAATCGTTCTTATTGGTGGTGACTTCAACTGCACTCTCCAACCGGGTCTTGACCGTGATGGTTCCGGGGAGAGTCGTCTTAACCTTTCCTCCCAACTGTCTCAACTAGTTAGTAATTTTTGTCTCATTGACGCATTTCGTACCATCCACCCTCTGTCCCGTGAATTCACATGGTTTCCTCCGGCCGCCTTAGCGCATGCTGCGGCTCGTCTCGACCGGTTTTATGTTTCTAGTTTCCTCCACTCCTCCCTTGTTGAAGTAACCCATCATCCTTCTGTTTCCTCCGACCATCGTCCTGTTCTTCTGGAAATATTTTTGTCCTCTTTCTCTGTCCCCCCTCCCCGGTTTGGTCTCTCGATGATTTTCTCCTTTCCGATCCCACGTTTCAGGCCGAAGTTCGTTCGATTATTTCTTCATCCATTTCTGAACTTCCTCTCACGGTTGACCCAGCAGCTCTGTGGCTTTCCACCAAACTTTCTATCCTATCGTTTGCACGTCAGTTCTCTTTTTCGTCCCGTTTTCACCGCTTTCATGATTTAACTATTCTTCACCGTAAACTACAGTTCCTTTCTCCTTCAGATCCATCGTTTGCAGCTCTTCAATCACAACTTCATAGCATTCTATCTTCCTTTGCTTCTTCGTCTCTTACTCGGTTAAAGTTTTCCAAGTTACATTTTCATGATGACCCGTTTCAACACCTTCGACATCTTGAATCCCACCGTGCTCTGAGTTCCAACATTTCTTTTCTCTCGCTTCCAGATGGCTCAACTGTTTCTGATCCAGTGCAGATCTGTGATCGAACTTTTCAGTACTTCACTGATCGGTTTCGATTGCGGGTCCTGCCGCCTGCAGAGAATTCTCCATTATTATCACATCTTCCTCAGGTCCCGTCTTTTTTTTCCCCCTCCTTGGTTTCACCGATCTCTCCCTCGGAGGTTCGTTTTGCCATTTCTAGTCTGAATGACCGCTCCGCCCCTGGGGCTGACGGTCTTCCACTTTCTTTTTATAAAACCTTTCTTCCTGCTCTGCTTCCTCTTCTCGTTGCTTGTTTCAACTCGATCTTTTCTTCTTCGACTTTCGTTTCTTCTGACTTTGCTTTTGCTCTTCTCCGCCTAATTCCTAAAACTGGTAATCTTGGTCTTCTATCTATAACTGGCGCCCCATCTCGATTCTTAACACCGACTACAAGATCTTTGCAAAAATTCTGGCTCTTCGCCTTAACCCTATTCTACAATTTATTATTCATCCTGACCAAACTTATACGATCCCTTCCCGTTCGATTGCAACTAACATCACTACCATCCGTGATTTACACTCTCTTGCTTCCCGTCTTTCTGAACCTCTTGCTATTTTTAACCTAGATCAGAAACAAGCATTCGATTCTGTCCATCATTCTTATCTTTTCTCTGTTCTTCGTCACTTTGGCTTTCCTTCCCTTTTCTGTCAGGCACTTTCCAATCTATATTCCCATTCTTACTTTCGTGTTCGGACCTCTTCTTTTATGACGGCTGCTATTCCTTTTGCAAGCGGTATCCGGCAGGGTTGTCCCCTGTCGGGTCAACTGTTTGCCCTCACGTTTGAACCACTTCTTATTTCCCTTCGATCTCGTTTGCTGGCAGGCATTCCGCGTGGTGTGGCCTCCATACGGCACCATCGCGTGGTTTTGTCGGCCTATGCGGACGACCTTACTCTTTTTTTACGTTCCCAACAGGCTTTTGGTGTTGTTTTATCTACCTATACTGAGTATGCTTCAATTTCAGGTGCGGCCCTTAATACCTCTAAATCTGTTGGCTTGTGGGCTGGCTCGTGGTCGTCCCGCGGCGACCGCCCTTGGGGTGCCCGGTGGTCGACCACGGTCATCAAACTTCTTGGAGTGTTCATCGGGAACCCGGTGGCGGTTGCTACCGCCACTTGGTCCCCTTTGGTGCAGGACATGAATCGACGCCTTGCCCCTTTTCGCCGTTTGAAACCGTTTCTTTCTTTTTTTAGCAGGTCGCATCTTCTTTCCGCTTTTCTTCTTCCGGCCCTTTCTCATACTTGGTTTGCTCATTTCCCTCCTCCCCTCTTTCTTCGTCACGTTCAATGTCTTTTTACAAATTTTATTTGGGATGTCGTACATTGGGTTCATCGATCCACGCTTGTCCTTCCGGTTTCTTTTGGTGGTCTTGCCCTTCCGGATTTATCCCTTAAATCGAACGCTTTCCATCTCCAACATTTTTTGAGGATTTTTTCCCTTCCTTGCGGTTCTTCGATTACTATAATTGACACTTTGCTCTTTCCACGAAGTCCTTTTCTTTCTCTGGCTACTTTTATCCGCATGGACCTCTTTCCACTCATTCCCAATCACTTTCCCGCTACTTACCGTACCGTTTTCTCCCTCTGGCACTCCTTATGTCCAGTCCGCCTCCCCCCAGCTTCGACTAACGATCTCCTTGCGGAACCACTTTTCTTCTCCTCTGCCCTTCGTTCTCCAAATTCTCAGTACCTGAACTTCTCCACTTGGTTTGCAAGTGGCGTCGTTCAGGTTTCTCAACTTTTTGATTCTTCTCTTCACTGGAAATCTTTTGATCGCCTTTCCCCTCTGTTACTTGATACCCCTCAGCATCGTGCACAGTTCTGTCTTATTCAATCCTGTCTTATTCGTCTTTATCCTTTACTTGTCAATTCTATTGGCCTCATTCAGTCTTCCGCCCCGTCGCTCAGTCTTCCCTTTCTTCTCTACTTAAACGATTCTCCATTTTTACCCCATCAAGTTACAGCCAAGCTTCTTTATTCGCATTTTCTTACCAATTTCACAGCTCCATTAGCAATTCCTTCTGTTTCAGCTACAGATCTTCCAGGTACATGGAGTGATCCATCGACTTCCCTGGCTTCCCCGAAAGCCCGGGACATTCATTGGCTGCACCTACACCGTCGGTTGCTCACTCCGCGTACCCTTCATCGTTTTCGTCATTTGGCTTCCCCGCTTTGCTACTTTTGTTCTACACTTGGTGATGTGTCACATTCCTATGATTCTTGTCTGGTGTTGCAGCCCTTGTTTTCGATTATGTTTTCCCTTCTTTCCAAAGTTTGCCCTTGTCCTCATACAATGTTCCATTTTTATTTCCTCAGACGCCATTCTCCCCTGTAGATGTCCACAGTTCTGTTTGTGCATTCATCATTCTCCAAGCGAAGTTGACGATTTATTTGTTTTACCACTCAAGCGTGGATCGAGCTTCTCTCCGGCGTTATCATCCGGCCCGGGTGTTTTTGTGCAGGAGGTACCGATCATCCATCAGATCGGTCCTCCAACTTGAGTATGACATGGCGCGGGTTCGGCAGGATGTGCCTGCCTTTTTCTCTCTCTGGTCTCCATATTTGTCATGGTTTCATGTTTCTGCAGGCATTATTGCTCTCCTCCCATAGCCAGAGTTTATTATATTTATATTTATATTTATTTTTTTTTTGATTGGTGTTTTTTTGTTTAGTGCATAATTTTTGTACATACCGTAGATCTGTGTCAGTGGGTTAGTGTCTCCTTTAGTTTATCTTCTTGTTGCTTTCCGTGCACACACATTCCCGTTAATTTGTTGTCGGTAGCGTTTACTGACTTTTTCTTTTTCTTTTCTTTTATTTTATTTTCCGTCGGCCTCAAGCCGTTGGTCGACAAACTTTTTTGTGTGCCGGCTAAGCGTTTTGGTATTTTCTGTTTATTGTTTACTGTTACCAAGGTGTTTTATGTTGTTTTGTTTATGTTGATTGCATTTCTGCTGTGGCATGCACATTGTCTGATGTGTTTTTGTTTTGTTTTTTGTTGCTCAAGTGTCGGCTTTTTTTTCTAGTTTGCTTTTGGTGTCGTTCACCTATTTTATATTTATTACTCGTCGGTTTCACACAGTTTACTGTCGCACGGTTTTGTGTTTAATGTTGTGGTTGTTTTTATTTTTTTGTTTTAATTTTTTTTCTTGCTGAACGGGTACTGCTGGCGCGTTATACCGAATGGTTTTTTTTGTGTGTTGGTTCTGAACCTTACCGACGTGTTTCTTGGTTTTGTCTTGTGTAATCGGTGTTTATTTTTGTGGTTAGTACTGTGCATACAGTGCGAATTCACTGTTTCGACCCGAATTTATTTGGTGGTGATGCTTGTCTGCAAGTTTAACCCCTGTGTTCTTTTTCACAAAGTTTTCATGGTGTTATTTGTGTATTGTGCATTCTTTATTGTGTTCATGGTGCTATTTGTGTATTGTGCATTGTGTGTTAATTTCTTGGTGTTATTTGAATATTGTGCTTTGTGTGTTGTGTTATTGGTACGGGGTGTTAGTTTCTAGTGGTTGTTTTTTTCTCTGTGTTGCTGTCGGTCTTAGTGACCGAGATACGCTTTAAATGTAAATTTTTGTTGTTCGTCGGCTTACAGCCATTTGTCAACGCATTTCTCCGAACTACCAGGTGTTTTTTTTCCGGCTGCAGCTTGTTGTCGGACCGTGTGTGTTTTTTTTCCCTTGACAGTTTTGACAAACTCGGCTGACTTTTCTTTACCGCCTTGCTTCATTAGTGGTCTGTCCTGTATGTATTGTTTGTTGTGCAACTGTTTTCTTTTTATCTTGCCGTGTGTTATTCTTCAACTTGCTCTGATGTCGTCTGCTTCTTCCTGTAGAGTACTCTCTGTTTATTGCGATATTGATTGTGTGTTGTTATTGTCGTTGCCGGTGAGTTATTGTGCAATTTTTTTTCCCGGTGAAAATTTGTGTTTGTATGTTGTCTTTTTTGTAAATAAATGCTCTTTTGAAGTTCTGATCAATCTTCCGAGATGTGTCAGAGTTCGTTCGAATCCCGGTGAGGTATGGATGTTGTGTTTGTCTTACGGCGCTGGATCTCTCCCTTCCCTGGAACCAGAGGTCCTAAATTAGGGACGGGCGACTGCTTATAGCCCACTGAGTTGCTTACGGTAGTCGTTAAACCTCCAATCAAAAAAAAAGCCCTCGATAGAAAAAATTATTTTCCGGTCCGATATCACTCATCACGGAAAAATTTTGTGGGCGTTTCGTGCACATAAAAATGTACAATTTTTCCGCCAAGGCACGTAGATGTATATCTAGTTTTTCTTGACCTTCACTGCTTCTAAATATCCGATCTCAAGATGTCTAAAATTACCTCAGATCTGGAACAGTGTGCTTGGCGGATGTTGCGTAACAATGCGCTACTCATGCAAATAAACGTGCACATGTTTAGAGCATAAGCAGGCTGGATGCTCATAACAAATATTCTTACTACTTTCTTCTCATTTGACACCTGAGGACAATTCTCTGTGCCCCAAGTTGAAACAGAGTTTAAAAGGAAGCTGCTTTTTCAGTGTTGATGACATTCAGGGGAATGTAACAGCAGAGCTGGATGTCGAATAAGATGTTAGAAAAGAATTTAAATAGTGAGATGAAATAGAACTGAGGAGGAGGAAAGGGACAAAGGGTAAATAGGCGGTAGGGCTATGAAGATGGAAATACCAGCAAACAGGAACAAAGAAAGACTTAAGAGGAGATGTAAGAAAATAATTGAGTATGTGAGATAACACAGGAAGGCACGGCAAAGGAACAAAGAGTATATGGGATGTAAAAAAATATATAAAAAAGTACAAACAGAGCAACCAGAAAAATATATATATAACAAGAAAGATGACACGGAATTTTCGGGTGTAATAAGCACGTCTTTTGAATCCGTTCTTACACGAATTAAATTTATCAATGGAACCGGTATGGAAAACAGTAGGCCGCCCCGGTGGCGCAGTGGTCTAAGGCGCTGGCCTCTGATCATTCGTCCGTAAGGGGTCCGGTTTCGAATCCCGGTCAGGCATGGATGTTGTGTTTGTCTTACGGCACTGGCTCTCTCCCTTCCCTGGAACCAGTGACCCAAAATTAGGGACGGGCGACTGCTTATAGCCCATTTAGTTGCTCACGGTGGTCGTTAAACCTCCAATTCAAAAAAAAAAAAAAAAAAAAAAAAAAAAAAAAAAGTAGTATCTGACCGAAGAAAAAAGTTTTTCAATTGGGCTCTTAGAAGCAGAGATAGTGACAAATATAAGATATGAGATATGCATCTACGCCCCTGGCGGGGAAAACATGCATTATTTTAAGAAGAAAGTATTCTCAAAAGTTTTTTCGATGTGAGAGGTTTTTTCCAGGAAATAGTTTTTCCAGTAAAGTTTTCAGGAGCTCAGATTTTGCTGCCAATACATCAGAAACAGAAATTAACTCTTGTGCCCCCTTGGTGGCCAAACCGTTCTTTACCAAATATTAGAAATTATATGAAAAACATTTGCCATCAGGAGCTGTATGCGATACAGAAAGATATTTTTAAATCGGAGTTTCCGAAGCAGAAATATTGGGGAAAATGAAATTTACCTTAACGCCCCCTAGCGGGAAGTCTAAGTTACTTGAAAATTTTGAAATTGTGTGAAAAACATGTCGCTCCGGAAACTGTCCAATAAAGAAGGAATTTTTCAAATTGGGCCATTGGAAGCAGAGATATTGACAAAAATAAGATATACATCTAAGAACCATGCAGTATTTTAAGAAGAAAATGTTCCAAAAAGGTTTTCTGACGTGAGTGGCATCGGTCCACGAACCGAGATTTAAGCAGCTCAGATTTCGTGGTAAATACGTCAGAAGCAAAAATTAACACTTACGCCAAACCGTTCTTTACCAAAAATTAGAAATTATACGAAAAAGATTTCCCATCAGGAGCTGTATCAGCTGAATGAAAAAATTTCTAACCGGAGTTTTAGAAGTAGAGAGATATGGGGGGGGGATGATAAAATATAATTTTACGCCCCCTAGCGGGAATCTATGCGTGACTTAAAAACGTGACTATACCTAAAATACTCTTCGACATAAATAGAATCGAAAGGTAAAAGAATTTTTTCAATCGGATGTTTAGAAGCAAATACATAGAATAAAATGTATTTTGAATTCGATATCATCTGCGTTTACACCCTCTAGCGGCAAAAATGTACATCGTAAAAAAGAAACTAAGTGAAGGGTCATCATTCGCATATTTCAAGCTTGCTAATGCAAAAATAATTTTTTTAATCGTACTAATAGTTGCAGAAATATGTTGTTCACATGCGGGCGGGCGGGCGGGCGGACGGACAGACAGACAGACAAACTGATAGCATAAGCAAAACGCACACGATCTTTTTTCATAACACGGAGCTAGTAGTCGACAGGAGCAGAGGAACATTTAAGATGAGATTGAAGAAAAGAACCTAAAAACTAAGAGAATACAGGACAGAAATGAGAAATGAACAACAGTTCGTGGAACGTAAAGTTATAAACATGGAGCTACCAATAAACTGGATCAGTGTAGGACCTAAAAGGAGATGGAAGAAAGGAATTAAGAGAGTGGGACAACACAGGACACAGAAAAAAAAAGGATCGAAGGATTTATGGGTAGTACAGTTGTGAACATGGAACTACCAACAAAGAGGAGCAGAGGAAGGCCTAAAAAGGAGATGGAAGAAAAGAACTGATAGAGTGGGACGACATAGGACAGAGAAGGGAAAGGAACGAAGTGTTTGTGGTCGAACAGTTAAGAACATGGAGCAAGTATCAAACAGAAACAAAAGAAGACCCAAGGTAAGAAGGCAGAAAAAAACCTAAAGAGTAAGGTGACACACGACACAGTATAAGAAAAAGAAAAAAAGAACAGTACGTGGGACGTAGAGATATGAGCATGGATCTAACAGGAAACATGAGCAGAAGAAAATCGAAAAGCAGATGTAGGGATTTTTTAAACAATTGCAAGAAAGAAAAGAATTTAAAGAGTGAGTTTACGTAGAAGAGAACTGAGTGGAGATGCGAGATCCGAAGCAATGAGCACACCCAATTGTAGGACAAATAAGATCGTAATTCATAATAGTTCAGATTAAACGAACTTAAACTAGAAATTCGGGAAATTAATTGTGAACAGTGCCTAAAGATCACCTTTTGCCTTCAAGAAAGATCTTAGATTTCGTTACGTTTGCTTTAGTTCTGTTGAGTTTGTTTTAGCAGTGAACCTAAGTGAAACTTAAAGCGGAAAGAAAAGCAATCAAGTCACTTTGACAATAGAAGAGGGAATCTCGGAGATAAAGACCAAAGGACGAAAAGAAACTTCCCCCACGGCCAATATTACTTCACGTAAGTTATTCAACACATTATTGTACATTTAGAAAATTGAAATTCAAACAGCTGACACCTTCTAACAATTCGATCTCTCCTTATCTTACATGGGAAACGGAACAGAAAGTGCTTTTTCTTTCTTTTTTTAATTCATTATACACCAAAGGCTTTGATGGAATTCCCACTTCATGCTCATTGGTAACACAGGAGAGCGCGATATCACAAACGGATACCATCTACCATCTCCTAATTTAATTCGCCCCAAAAATCGATATAATGGAGCACGTTACTTTCCTGATGCTTTTCTAAATGACATGATAACAGCTTGATTGGATCTCACCTGCCTTTTGCAATTTGAACTTTTTTTTTTTTAACATAGCTTTTCTTTGCCAACCCCTCTTCCGCAATTTCCAAAAAAAATTCTCCCTCATTCCAGTCATTTCATAGCCTGATAACAAGTTGTCTGAATCGCACATGAGCTTTACCATATATGTCACCCCCCCCTTTATTTTTTTTGAGCGTGAGTGAAGAGGAAAAGAGGGATACTGGGTGAGTGAAATTTCGTCTCTCTTTATCCAGTGTTAAACAAAATAAACTTTCAACTTTTCTCCACAGCGCGTCGACGAAATGAAAGGTTCTAAAAAAAGAATATCCGATTTCGACGAAGTCTTTATGTGATGTTTCCGAGTCGCGTTATTAATCATTTTTAGAAGAGCTAAAAATGTGTCAGTTACTGATTCCTGCAGGGTAAAAAATTGCCGTGCACAACAACTAGCTCAGCACGATGAAAATACACGACATAGAATTGCTAACACAGGTGTCTAAACCCTGAAAAACCAGTATTGGTTGATGGTATTCTTACTACAAAGAAAAACCTATCGAGTATGAAAAAGACAGAATCGGTGTGGAAACGATCTACGAACAATTTCTTTTTTCCTTACGAGACTGCAAGTGTTTATTTATCGGAATAGTTGGAGAAGACAAATCGTCCGATTATTTTATGGATGGATGTGAAAAAGGCTTTTCATCGATAAAAGTTTATCGATTTTTATCGTCCTTTCTCTGAAAGTTGTTTCGAATTGCGAGATGTATGTAGGTAGCAGTACATTTTAATCCACGCGCCATGTGTTTCTGGTACAAGAATTCCACGTATTTCAGCACCTTCTGTTCCATTCTGTAGTGTTACATTGCGCTGTTTCCATAAGACCATCTTTCTGCAGTGGCAGATACAGAAATGTTTGACCGGGGAGGGAAGGCTCGGCTTTTGGCAAGTTTATTTGCATAAGCGGGAACAGTTAGAGGCCAGGGGACAGCCCTCTGCAATTTTTTTGCATTATTTTGCTTTGCGTCAAAGCTATTGCTCTAAGTGTGAAAGCACAAATTTGTCCGTAACGGGTATCGAATTTGCGTCCCCTCGCTCCGGAGTAAGTTGCTCTCCCAACTAAGCTACACGGACGGAATGTATCGCTGCAGATTTGTCGTCTTGACACGTGATTTACTTCTGCAGTACGCCACATAAGCAAAGAAAAAATGCCCCACAGCAAATTGAAAAAAAAAAAGTTCAATGTTTTTCTGGTATACAGTATACCTAATGTTTTTCTGAAGTTTTTTAATATTTTTCTGAAGTTTTTTAATGTTTTATTAAAGTGTTTTTACTAAAAGTTTAATGTTTTTCTGGTATATGTTAACGCGGTTACAAAATTTGGTCTATATTATACCCTGTAGCCGACTATCTCAAAGGTTGTACAAATATGTACATATACAAAAAGTATTAAATTACACAGCGTTGTGTGTGTAGACTTGTGTCACTTTTCTCGCGAAGGTGCGAAGTATTTCGTAAGCAAACCTAGGCTGCTGCTCTTATGTTGAGCAACAGTTTTGGTTTATGTATGTAACAGAATACGAATAACAGTGAGATTTGGGCAGAACAAAATAACATTTTTCCTTTTTGAACATCTGGATCTTCAAATGTTGACTACAGTGAAATGAAAAAACAACAAACATCTTACAAAATTATAAATCTGAAAAACATTACAAAAAAGGAGAAATGTTATTTTTGGAATAACCAAGCGTTCGTTCAGAATTAGAATCAACGAGCACAAGAGACACATACGACGGTAGAGTAACCACGGCCCTAATACAGAGAAGTCAAGTACAAGTCCGCAGCTCCTATGTGCGATGACATAAAGAAATTAGCTTCCTACTCCAACTCTAAATCTACAGCCATTCGAGAAATCTTTGAGATCGTTACAACAGTGAGGCTGCAATGATAACGTCCAGGCGCGACGCAGCGGGTGGGTTAAGGTGGGATACAGCCGACTAAACTTTTCTTTGAGCCCTCTCTTTAGCCCCCAAAAGTATTTAACCACAAGAAGAGTGCAACCATCTAAGATTTCAGGAAACTTGGATAAACGTACGTGAATTTTTTCGAATTCACAGAAATTGTGTTATATAAAATGAATTTGTGCTTCTAGGAAATGGAGGGAGGCCCCGGAATGAATGCCTAAGTGGGTACTAGAAAAACACTAATTCTGTAATTACATAGTTTAAAAAGATAAGAGAGATTCCTTGTCAGGTTACAGATAGTCATAAACAAACTTATGGCAGCAAATAAGACAAGTGAGTAAAATCATGCAATGCATTGATTATGATAAGCTTTCCAACATACCAGAAATCATTACTCAAGTTATGAGGGTAATGGCTGTGGAATAAATCTCGCTCCTATGCCCTGACCTTTGATTCAGTATACCTCCGAAACAACATAATAAAGTTTTGTCGCAGAAGAAGAATTTTTAGTCAAGTTATGAGGATAATGGCTGTGGAATAAATCTCGCTTCTGTGTCCTAACCTTTGACCCCATTTCGCCCGTTTTCAATAGGGTTCGTCCCCAGGTTGTCCCCTACCACATACTATTTTTCATCGAAATGGAACCATTTTTACGTGAGTTATCGTGCGGACAGGCAGGCAGGCAGACGGACAGAGCTGGAGCATATACGCTTCTTCAACCTACGGTTGGAAAGCGTAAAGGAGTAACCTGGGAAGGAATGGTAACTCCTTAAAGGCCGTGGAGATTCGTATCCATGGGGATTCCATTGCTACATACACTGAATAAATACTACTTACATTATAGGTATACCAGAAAACTTGCTTTTACTGGGGATAAGGTTATCAGCGTCAGGTAATATGTACATGAACGAAATTTGTTGCCAAAATTTCTTCCTACTATGATGCATAGTCCAAACACACACACACACACACACACACACACACACCACCACCACCTTCTCAGCGGGCTTGCATCGCCGCTGATATAGTCTCTTTGTAGTTGCCACGAATTCGGAACGAGTTCTTCAAATAATGCTTCTTTTCGTTTCAAGATACTGCGTGAACAACAAACATGACGCCTCGGATCTAAACAATAATGACATTCGCATCTGGTCGTTTATTGTCTGGTCAAGTCACAGCATTTAAATTGTCGAAGCATTCCTACGATTCAGTTTGCTGTGTACTTCCTTGAAATGCCCATTTGGTTGATAGCTTGGAAACTTTTATTTCTATTTTAAGCCAATAAATTTCGATTAGTAGTTTTACCATTTTAAACATCTAAGAGTTATTAAATGAGCCCTAAGTTTTATGAGGAATCCTCTTTATCTGCCTTTAGTTTTTGAAAATACCTCCTGTACCTCGTTTTTGCATCTGCGATATAAAAAAGGGAAATAAAGGAATGGGAAAAATTGAAATGGTAATTCTAAAAAAAAAATGGGGTAGGGAAGAAGCGTCTAAAAGGTCAAAAGGATACATTAGGAAAATGGGAAATAATTTCATTAATACTAATTTCAACTAATACCTTTGAATGTTATGCGCCATGCTTTTAGGTGTAACTCTGACTTTTTTTTTTTTTTTTTTGATTGGAGGTTTAACGACCACCGTGAGCAACTCAATGGGCTATAAGCAGTCGCCCGTCCCTAATTTAGGGTCACTGGTTCCAGGGAAGGGAGAGAGCCAGTGCCGTAAGACAAACACAACATCCATGCCTGACCGGGATTCGAACCCGGACCCCTTACGGACGAATGATCAGAGGCCAACGCCTTAGACCACTGCGCCACCGGGGCGGCAACTCTGACTTGCCTACATTTGTATAGGCAGATCAGGGTCTTGTCAGGACTATTGTGGCCTTTTCCCAGCTCTCATTTGTTGTTACAATTACTTACATTGTTATTGTGTTACATTGCCTTTTGTTTTCATGTAACAGCTAAATAATTGAATTGAATTCAATAAGATGTCTTGCATGATTATTTGTTTTTTCAGCAGGTCTTTCGTAAAACCAATACGTGCTTATAAGTACCACCTTGCCCGTCTGTCTGTCCGTCCGTCCGTCTGAATTTGATATTTTTTTCTCCTGTCTGAATTCGAATCTACATCTTCCAGGAAAATTTTAATTTGGTACTGCAGTGTCGTTTAGTATTGTTCGCTTTAGTATTAAGTAAACCGAGAAATTAGTTCTAAATTTTTTTTTGTAGCCTCCCTGAGAAAAAAATGATGCAAGCAAATAACTGAATTCATTTCGTCAAAGCTGTCTGCTTTTACAATTCAATTTCGAAGTTTCATGCAAATTTGCATTTAATTCTTGAAATCCTACGGTAAAAAAATGCTAGTTCCTCTGGTTTTCGAATAATAATTCGAAAACGTATGAATTGTTTTTAAGATACATCCAGGAAAAAAAAAAAAAAAAAAAAAAGATTTTACCCAAAAATAAATCTACAAGTCTACTTCATGAAACACTGCGTTAAACATATCCGAGACCTTAAAAAAAAGAATAAGTTTGGTGGACTGACAATATTGTCCCAGCGTGGAGATATCGGGGAAAGATTGTAGAAGGGATATTATGAATGCGACCATTCAGCCAGGATGAGATTGTGTCCCACTGGTTGTCCTCGAAACGGTAAAAAGCGTTCTCAGGTTACCCTAGTTTTCCAGAAACGGAAGGAGGGAAAATGAAATATCTGAATACCCCAACAAAGAAGCAGTGAGAGGGCCTATCTTTTAGGCTATTTCTGGAATATGGCCGCCATATTGGATAAAAGTCAAATTTTTCAAATGGTAACGGGGTTCATATGTCACATCAAACAAGACCAGAATTTTTTCAGAAATTGATTGCCGTAATCAGATTTGACATATGTGTTGTGGTTCACAAGTTATCAACACGGAAAGCTGAAATAACAATTGTTTGTTGCAGGTAGCTGAAGAGGGCATTGACGAAAGAAGAAAGGATTGAGGTGATCCTAATGTCTGGGGAACGCAGCTGCCGTATCATAGCCGCAGACTTCAACAACCAATACCCAGAAAGACCACCAATTTCACACAGCAACTGTCGCATACCTGATATCCAAATTCCGAGAAACCGGGAATGTGGACGACAAGCCACGTATTGGTCGGCCGAAAACTGCTACCGCCAAGGAAACCTTAACAATGGTCTTGGCATCCTTTGCAAAGAGTCCACAACGTAGCACACGACGTCTCGCAGCAGAATGTGGTATCAGCCAGTCAGCCATTGTACGGATTCTTCACACCGCTCACTGGTATCCGTTCAATATCGACGAAGAAACCTCAACAATGGTCTTGGCATCCTTTGCAAAGAGTCCACAACGTAGCACACGACGTCTCGCAGCAGAATGTGGTATCAGCCAGTCAGCCATTGTACGGATTCTTCACACCGCTCACTGGTATCCGTTCAATATCGACGAAGAAACCTCAACAATGGTCTTGGCATCCTTTGCAAAGAGTCCACAACGTAGCACACGACGTCTCGCAGCAGAATGTGGTATCAGCCAGTCAGCCATTGTACGGATTCTTCACACCGCTCACTGGTATCCGTTCAATATCGACGAAGAAACCTCAACAATGGTCTTGGCATCCTTTGCAAAGAGTCCACAACGTAGCACACGACGTCTCGCAGCAGAATGTGGTATCAGCCAGTCAGCCATTGTACGGATTCTTCACACCGCTCACTGGTATCCGTTCAATATCGACGAAGAAACCTCAACAATGGTCTTGGCATCCTTTGCAAAGAGTCCACAACGTAGCACACGACGTCTCGCAGCAGAATGTGGTATCAGCCAGTCAGCCATTGTACGGATTCTTCACACCGCTCACTGGTATCCGTTCAATATCGACGAAGAAACCTCAACAATGGTCTTGGCATCCTTTGCAAAGAGTCCACAACGTAGCACACGACGTCTCGCAGCAGAATGTGGTATCAGCCAGTCAGCCATTGTATGGATTCTTCACACCGCTCACTGGCATCCGTTCAAGATCCAGATGAAGCAGCAACTATCAGAGGATGAACCTGATAGACGTGCTGAGTTTTGCAAACTGGGCTTTAGACCAACAACAACGGGATCCCTCATTCGCGCAGGGCATTTTGTTCAGTGACGATGCCAATTTTTTATGTCAGTGGTGAGGTTAACAGTCAGAACCACAGGTACTAGAGTGACAGGAACCCTCACTGCACGAAACCATCCAAAGTCGTTGGTAATGTAAAGGTTATAGTATAATGCGGAATATGGGGCACCCGTGTAATCGGACCCATTTTCATCTACAATAACCTAAATGCTCAGCAATACCTGGAAATGATACAGAAAACAGTGTTTGTTCCCTTCCCTTCTGAATGAAGATGGCAGCTTCCCCTGTTATTTCCAACATGATGGAGCTCCACCACACTACGGATTAACAGTTCGTCAATGGCTAAATGTTCAATTAATTCCCTGATCATTGGATTGGCCGGCGTGGTCATGTGGAATGGCCACCCAGATTTCCCGACCTCACACCACTAGACTTTTATCTGTGGGGTCATCTAAAACACCTGGTGTATGCTGAGAAAATCCGCGACAAGCACCACCTTCAGCAAAGCCTCCTGGAGGCCTGTAACCGCATTTCTCCCGATATTCTCGTGCGGGTGCATAGCGACTGGATCAAGCGCCTTCAGCTGTGGATTCAGCAACAGGGACAACACAATGAACACATCAAGTAACTGCGCATCCACGGTACTTAAGAGGTTGTTATTTCAATTTTCTCTGTTGATAACTTGTGAACCACAACACATATGTCAAATCTGATTACGGCAATCAATTACTGAGAAAAGTTTGGTCTTGTTTGATATGCAACATGACCGCCTTAATATTAGTAAAATTTGACCTTGATCCAATACGGTGGATTTCAGGATAGCATGTTCCAGAAACAGTCTAAAAAATACCCCCCCCCCCCTCATTCTTTGCTGTGGTATTCAGATATTTCATTTCCCTCCCATTTCTGAAATACAATGGTTTCCTGTGACTTTTGGCCCATCCTGTTCGCGGAACAGTGGTTTTTTGGGGGGATTTTTTTTTTTTTTTTTTTTTATGGGTGAAACGTCTGGATCCAATTGAAATCCATCATGAAGTGTCGACTGTTTATGGAAAAGAGGCAATACCTCGCCAGGGAATTGTAAAATGGTGTAAGCAGTTCGAAAAAGGTCGTACGGATTTGATAGATGAACCGGGCAGAGGTAGACCTTTGACTGATCACATTTTGCGCGTCGAGGAGTTGATTAGAGTTAACCGCCGCATTAAAATTCACGAAATTGTCGAAGATTTGAACGTGTCATACAGTAATGTACACGCTATCATTCAAGAGCACCTGCATTTCAGAAAAGTATGCGCAAGATGGGTTCCACGATCTTTAACGGAACAGCACAAAAAGTATTGCGTTGCTGTAACGTTATTCAGATGAAGGCACAGATTTTTTGCAGCGCATCGTCACTGGCGATGACACGTGGGTGATCACTTCGCACCAGAAAGCAAATCGGAGCAAATCTCAGCTCATCAACTGCAAAAAAATATTTAAGTCGTTCCGTCAGCCGGAAAAGCGATAGCAACTATCTTTTTTTACTGCGAGGGGCAGGTGTACACACAGTTTACGGCAAACGGGAGTACGATAAACGCTGCAATGTACTGCGAGACATTGATGTTAAGGAAAGAAATTAAGGATCGAAGATGAGGAAAATTGTCAAGAGGAATCATTTTGTTGCACAACAACGCAATCCAGGGCCGGATTCAGGGGGAGTCTATAGGGGATATAGCATTGGGGCCCACCATTACCAAGGGCCCAGGAGGCACGCCTGGGCGAAGAAGAGAGACAGGTTTATAAAATAGTTTTACTTTTTGTCTCGTATGATTGCCACTTGGTTAGAAACAGAGACTGGAAGACTGAACAGATTTTAAGTCAGTGACTCAGTAAGGGTAAAGGTTTCAAGTCCCTGTGTACAGCGGGATCGTCAGGACAGTTTCAGATTTTTCACTACCATCCACCCATTCCTCCTAATTTGCACTTTGAGCCGTTGATGGTCGAAGTCCCGTGGGCTTCACCTTGCATAACAAAAAAAAAGGTACACTAAGTATACAATGATAAATCTTTAGAAAATCCAAGACAAAATCTAGGAATCTTAAGCATTTAAATATTCATATGAGCACAAAGGAAAAGACGGTGACATATTGCGAAAATCTCCGCTAATAATTTATTATTTAGAAATACACTATATTGACAAAAGTCACCGGACACCCCGTCAAACGCAAATGAACGGATCTGCTGGGTTGTTAAGATGAGCGGCACAGTTGCAAACGGTATAAAAACAAGACTGCAGCTGACCGCGATCATATTGCACTGTGAGGTTGAGTGAAAATGTCGCTACGGGAGAGAACTGACTTTGAGAAAGAAAAGATTGTTGGGTATTATATTAGTGAGTTGTCCATAAGAGAAACCGAGAGGCGTTTAAACATATCCAAGTCAACTGTTTTGGATGTACTGAATAAGTAGAAGACACATGGTGTGCCTGAAGCAGCAAAACGTACCGCCAGACCAAAGAAAATCAGTGATAGAGAACGTCGAAGACTCAGGAGAGTCGTTACAGCTAATCGACGGAGTACTGCACAAGACCTCAGTGTACAAGTGAGTAAAAATGCTGGAAACTCGGTATGTAGACCTACCATTTGCAGAGAACTTCATTCCATGGGTTGCCGTGGTCGTGCGGCTGCTCATAAGCCTTTCATCTCCACTCGGAATGCTACTCGTTGTTTAGCATGTTGTAAAGAACATTTATCGTGGACCGTAGATCAATGGGAACGGGTCCTATGGACTGATGAATCCAGATACACGATCCATCAGTCTGATGGCCGTGTGTGGGTATAACGGCAGCCGGGGAAACGCTATTCACTCCAGTCTACTGTTCCTACGGTCAAGTTTGGAGCTTGCGGCAGTGTAATCGTGTGGGGGTGTTTTTCGTGGTATGATCCCGGCCCATTGGTTATCGTAGGCAAACCTGTTAACTAGCACGACTACCACGATATCCTAGACAGTTATGCCATACCAACTCTGTGGCAATACTGTGAAACCGAGCCTTGTTAGTACCACTAGAATTACGCACAGAGTCATAAAAGCAAGGACTGTTACGGAGTGGTTTGACGATAATTGTGTATCGTGTGCGGACTGGCCAGCACAGAGGCCTGATCTTAATCCCATAGAATACCTATGCGATGAATTAGAGCGCCGCATAAGATGTTTGGAACCAAGACCTACTACTAACAATAGTTAGCGGCTGCATTATGTACTAAATGGAATCGCATACCTATCACTGTGTTCCAAAACCTTGTCGAAAGCATGTCTCGAAGGGTCAGTGTATGCATTAAGGCCAAAGGTGGACCGACACCGTACTAATGTATGTCAATAAATGCTATGTTGTATTTCTCTTCTAGGTGTCAGGTGAATTTCGTCAATATAGTGTATATGTATATTGAAAACGTTTTAATTATTACAAGCATATTTCCATAATTTCGTATTTTAACGAACTTCGTAATGATTTCCCGTCTAAGTTCTTTGGGGGCAAATTAAGATGTCAAAGCCTAGGAACCTACTCAAATGTCTTATCCTAGGGGCCCACAACGGCCTTCATCCGGCCCTGACAACCCCCAACAAAACTGCCGCCACACAGTTTTTCCGCACATTCAAGTGCAAAGTAATGCCGCATCCCCAAACTGGAAAGGGACCTCGGGGGCAAGCATTTCGCAAATAATGTAGTCAAGGAAGCTGTGAAAACATGTCTCCGTGTTGGAGCGAACTTTTACTTTTTCGGTATTGAAAAACTGGTTTCTCGTTCCGACAAGTGTTTACTAAAACTTGGCGATTGCATGGAAAAATAAAGGAAAGGTATATGTTTCAGAAATCATACTTCTTTGGTTTCTTATTGTTTAACAAAAGTTATGAGAAACTTGATAGATTACGTATATAAGCATGAAAAATATTTATCATGCCCGCTATTGAGCAGCGGATGGCCTTGTAGTTAGTACGTCTGCCTGCAAAAGGAAAGGCCTCAGGATCCCAGGTAGGTCATGTGTTAAAACGGGAAATATCTGCCGTACGTCGGATTGGCAGGTTAAACCGTCGGACCCGGGGTACTCCCCTCCCCCTCCCCCTTCAAGTTAAGATATAAGGAAGTCTGTTCCTCCCGCCCGTTACTCGTTCTCTTACACCTAGTGTGTACTTTGACGATGTGTGACGCCATTCACGTCAGCAACACGCACTAGCAGCATGGCATTCTGACTTCTCTTTGTCTTTTCTGTCGTAAGTCTTGGTTCCAACTAATTAATGTCACTTCGTTTCACGTACTCTGCTTAAAATGCTGTAAAAGGCGTAACTAGTAGAGTCTAAACCTTCTCTATGAGTATGAGTGTAATCTTTACAAATGATCGTTAAAAGCCTATAGGCCTTCATTCTTTTTCTTTTTTTTTTTTTTTTTTTGTTTGGAGGTTTAACGACCACCGTGAGCAACTCAATGGGCTATAAGCAGTCGCCCGCCCCTAATTTAGGGGCATTGGTTCCAGGGAAGGGAGAGAGCCAGTGCCGTAAGACAAACACAACATCCATGCCTCACCGGGATTCGAACCCGGACCCCTTACGGACGAACGATCAGAGGCCAGCGCCTTAGACCACTGCGCCACCGGGGCGGCGGCCTTCATTCTCCCAATCACTGAGATATGACCGGAAGCAATGCCTTGACGCAGCAACTTTGAGGCAGACTCTCATGTTGATCTAAGCATGCATTTTTCAATAGGTGTCTTTTTTTTTTTTTTTTTTTCATTAGATGCAAATCTCTAATAATCACTGGGATAAGTTAAGTTCCTTACACACAGCAGGAAGTGAAAAACGAGGAAGGAGGAACCCAGGGGCGAATTGATCCACCGGGACATTTCCCGGAGGAACACTCGAGAAATGGCTCACTTCTGGTATCCTCTTTGTCTGGATTGTTTGTAAAGAACAAATAACTATTTTGGTACTTATGGATTGTTAACTTTGAGTTTTATGTTATCTGTCTAAAACAGTATTGTCTTAAAAAAAATAGTTTCCTTCTTTCTATCAGGTCATCCTAGAAATAATGTCGTTTCGCGCAAGCCCAACATGGATATTTTGTGATGAAGCACCGTTTTTTTTTTTTCTCAGGGAGGGTACATCGGCGTAACGGCAGAACATGGGGCTCCGAAAACCAACGCGCAGTGTGAAATGAGAAAGAGCGTTAACACACACACAACTTTTCCCTCTTTATGCGTTTGCAGTAAGTGCGAGTGGTTCAACAGTAGTGATTCCCGGTTCACTGTAAACCGCCACACCGAAAGATTGCCACACACGAAAACTGCCACACGCTTTTTATTAAGGGGCAGGGTACAAATTGCTAGGTAAACGGTAAGAATACCCCCGGGAAAAAATACCCCCAGAGAAAATACCCCCGAAAACTGAAAGGCGGAAAAAATTTCCCCGGAAGAAATACCCCCAGAACAGACGGTTCACTGTAAACTGCCACACAGGGACACTGATGTGTGACAGTGTTCCGGGGTGGCAAGTTACCGGCAACCCTGCCACACATCTTTCAGCAACTTGGCCACAAAATTCAAAGGGGGGGGGGTTATAAGGATTGCCGTTTCTGGGCCTATATTGAGAACTGAATTGCGAACTCCAAACGAATTTCGAGAAAACGTTCCATGTAAGCCAAGCGAGAATTGTACTTTAATTTGAAGAAATAAATTGCCAAGGATCCTAGGTACACTAGGGGGGAAAACCTCAACCCCCAACTTCTGTAATATTATATTCTGGGCCGCTCGGGTCTGTCAGTGTATCCAGGCTGTTCCCCTTTAAGCGCCCGCGGGGTCCGTGAGAGCTTGGGGGTGGGGGTTCCCCCAAAATGTTGAAAAAGAACGTAGAGCTGTAAACATTAGAACCATGCTTTACATAATGATTCTGTACACGACCACGAATTTTCAGGAGGGGGTGAATTCACCCTCCCCCAAGTTTCTAAGAGCGCAGACAAGGGTTCAAGGTAAGGGATTTGCTCGCAATTTCTATGCTTCATGTTGTGTTTAATGGTAAACTATGTATGCCCTTCCCCCTCCCCCAGAAATTTGGCGAAGCCTGTGAAAGAGATACGAGGTGCTTGGTTTGGAGGGCTGTAACCCCAACTTCCGTAATTTTATATTCTGGACCACTGGAGTCGGTCAGTGTATCTTTGATGTTATCCCTAAATAGCTCTTAGGAGCTCGGTGGGGGTTACCCCACCCTCCTGAAAATTCGTGGTCGTGTACAGAATTATTACATAAAGCATGGTACTAATGTTTACAGCTCTACGTCCATTTTAACATTTTGGGGAACCACCCCCCCCCCCAGCTCATGGACCTCGCGTACACTTTAAGGGGAACTTCCTGGATATACTGGCAGACTACAGCGGCCCAGAATATAATATTACGGAAGTTCAGGGTAGAACCCCCCCCCCCCAACCAAGTGTACCTCGGCAATTTATTTCTTCAAATTAAAGTACAATTCTCGCTTGGCTTACATGGAACGTTTTCGCGAAATTCATTTGGAGTTCCCAATTCAGTTCACAATATAGGCCCAGAAACGGCAATCTTTATAGACCCCCCCCCCCCCCCCTTGAACTTTTGTAGCCAAGTTGCTGAAGATGTGTGGCAGGGTTGCCGGTAAATTGCCACACCGGAACATTGCCACACATTAGTGTTCCTGTGTGGCAACAGTTTGTTCTGGGGGTATTTCTTCCTGGGGTATTTTTTCCAGGGGCATTTTTTCCGCTTTTCAGTTTTCAAGGGTATTTTCTCCGGGGGTATTTTTACCTACATCCAAATTGCTATTCCTCCGAGGAACACTTTGAATGTGTGGCAGTTTTCTGGTGTGGCAGTTTTCAAAGTTTCCGAATTATGTGTGGCAGTTTCCCAAGGTGCCTAACGATGGGAAGGAGCTCTTGTTTGTCTGAATTTTCATGTCGGTTCATACTTAGGGCTACTGGCCACAGAAGTTCGAGGGGGTGAGGGAGGGGTATAAAGATTGCCGTTTCCTGGCCTATATTGAGAATTGAATTAGGAACTCCAAACAAATTTCGAGAAAACGTTATATGTAAGCCAAGCGAAAAATGCTGTGTTCAGGAAAGGACAATGAGGTGAGATTTTTTTAATAACGCTGCACTTTTACTTAGGCACTAAATATTTACATAACATGTAAAATTTGCAATATTTTTCTTTTACTTAATTAATTCATAGGCCCTACACCTCGGCCTTTTTAACAGCTTTTAATCCGCCGACTTCATATTCATAACGCTTACGTATCAAATCAAGTCAATAGCATTGCGCTTTTACTTAGGCACTAAATATTAAAGTCATAGGCCACAGGCATAGGCCTTTTTAACAGTTTTTATTCTACCAGTGTCATATTCACAACGCTTACACATCAAATCAAGTTAATAATATTGCGCTTTTATACGGGCACGAAATATTTATTCACAGGCCCTAGGTCTAGGCGTAGGCCCCTTTTGCACTTTTTATTCTACCAATGCCATATTACAACGTTTACACAACAAATAAAAGTAATAACATAGCGCTTTTACTTAGGTACGAAATATTAATTCATTGGGCCTAGGTCTAGGCCTTGTTAATAGTTTTTACTCTATCAATGCCATATTCACAACGTTTACACACAAAAAAAATGTAATAATATTGCTCTTTTACTTAGGCACGAAATATTCGTTCATGGCCCTAGGTCTGGGCCTATGAATTAATATTTCGTGCCCAAGTAAAAGCTAAATATTATTAACTTGATTTGCTGCGTAAACGTTGTGAATATGGCATTGATAGAGTAAAAATTATTAAAAAGGCCTGTGAATTAATATTTCGTGCCTAAGTAAACGCCCAATATTATTAACTTGATTTTCTGTGCAAACGTTGTGAATATGGCATTGGTAGAATAAAAACTGGTAAAAGGGCCTAAGCCTAGGTGTGCCTAAATAAAAGGCAATATTATTAACTTGATTTGATGTGTAAACGTTGTGAATATGACACTGATAGAATAAAAACTTAAAAAGGCCTATGCCTGTGGCTTATGACTTTAATATTTAGTGCCTAAGTAAAAGCGCAATACTATTGACTTCATTTGATACGTAAGCGTAATGAATATGAAGTCGGCGGTTTAAAAGCTGTTAAAAAAAACCGTGGTGTAGGGCCTATGAATCAATTAAGTAAAAGAAAAATATTACAAATTTGACAAGTTATGTAAATATTTAGTGCCTAAGTAAAAGTGCAGCGGTATTAAAAAATCCCACCTTATTGTCCTTTCCTGAACGGTAAAAATACCCCCGGAGAAAATGCCCCTGAAAACTGAAAAGCGCAAAAAATGCCCCCAGAACAAATGGTTCACTGTAAACTGCCACACTGGAACACTGATGTGTGGCAGTGTTCCGGTGTGGCAATTTACCGACAACCCTGCCACACATCTTTCTGGACCACAAAAGTTCACAAAAGTTCAAGGGGCCGGGGGGTTATAAAGATTGCCGTTTCTGGGCCTATATTGAGAACTGAATTGGGAACTCTAAACAAATTTCGAGAAAACGTCCCATGTAAGCCAAGCGAGAATTGTACTTTAATTTGAAGAAATAAATTGCCGAGGATCCGAGGTACTTTTGGTTGGGGGGGGGGGTCAACCCCCAACTTCCGTAATATTATATTCTGGGCCGCTGGAGTCTGTCAGTGTATTCAGGCTGTTCCCATTGAAGCGTTCGCGAGGTCCGTGAGCTGGGGGGGGTTCCCCAAAATGTTGAAAAAGAACGTAGAGCTGTAAACATTAGAACCATGCTTTACATAATGATTCTGTACACGACCACGAATTTTCAGGAGGGTGGGGTGCAAGTTTCTAAGAGCGCAGACAAGTGTTCAAGGTAAATGATTTGCTCGCAATTTCTATGCTTCATGTTGTGTTTAATGGTAAACTATGTATGCCCTGCCCCCCTCCCCCAGAATTTGGAGAAGCCTGTGAAAGGGATACGAGGTGTTTGGTTTGGAGGGTTCTACCCCCAACTTCCGTAATTTTATATTCTGGACCTCTGGAGTCGGTCAGTGTATCCCCGATGTTACCCCTGAATAGCTCTTAGAACCGGGGGGGGGGGTTAACCCCTCCCTCCTGAAAATTCGTGGTCGTGTACAGAATCATTATATAAAGCATGGTACTAATGTTTACAGCTCTACGTCCATTTTAACATTTTGGGGGAAAGCCCCCCCCAGCTTATGGACCTCGAGGACACTTCAAGGGGAACTTCCTGGATACACTGACAGACTCCAGCGGCCCAGAATATAATATTACGATTCTAATATAATATTAGAATATAATATTTGTTCCCGGTTTAATGAAAAGCGTGTGGCAGTTTTCCTGTGTGGCGGTCTTCCGCCAACCGTGATTCCCCTGGTGCCCAGACTATGGTAAGAACGGAGTTGTACTAAAATGCATAATGTGGGTAGAGCCCCCGAACCAAGTGTACCTCGGATCCTCGGCAATTTATTTCTTCACATTAAAATACAATTCTCGCTTGGCTTACATGGAACGTTTTCGCGAAATTCGTTTGAGGTTCCCAATTCATTCAGGTATCAATGTACGTAGGCTTAGAAACGGCAATCTTTATAGACTCCCCCCTCCCCCTTTGAACTTTTGTAGCCAAGTTGCTGAAAGATGTGTGGCAGGGTTGCCGGTAAATTGCCACACCAGAACACTGCCACACATCAATGTCCCTGTGTGGCAGTTTGCAGTGAACCGTTTGTTCTGGGGGTATTTCTTCCGGGGGTATTTTTTTACCTACATCCTTCCTGAACACATGAATTTTCGCTTGGCTTACATATAACGTTTTCTCGAAATTTGTTAGGAGTTCCCAGCCAATATAGGCCAGGAAACGGCAATCTTTATACCCCACCCCACCCTCGAACTTCTGAGGCCAGCTGCCCTAAGTATGAACCAATATGAAAATTCAGACAAACAAAAGAGCTCCTTCCCATCGTTAGGCACCTTGGGAAACTGCCACACATAATTCGGAAACGTGGAAAACTGCCACACATCCAAAGTGTTCTTCGGAGGAATAGCAATTTGTTCCCGGTTTAATGAAAAGCGTGTGGCAGTTTTCCTGTGTGGCGGTCTTCCGCCAACCGTGATTCCCCTGGTGCCCAGACTATGGTAAGAACGGAGTTGTACTAAAATGCATAATGTGTGTTATTAAAGAATGAAATAAAAAAAAAAAAAAAAAACAGAATCGGTAAAGTGAGCAGGACCACAATGGAAACTGGAGTGCTCCAAACATACGCCAATGCCATGTAATTGAAACTTCCGATCGAAAATTGTTTGAAGCGATAGATCGAATACTAAAGCTTCTAAGTAAATTTGAGGGCACGACAGACAGAATCCCACCGACGTACGTTCACTGCACAATAGGTATAGAGGGATTGGTCTTCCAATCTTAAGAGCAGAGGGATTTTACAAGACTGCGGCATGACACCCACATAAATAACTGAAAAGAATCGAACTTCGAGAGTAGTAGTCGACGGCGAACTTAGAAGCTGCTTTCAGCCGAGAGATTAAAGTTCAGTGGAATAGGTCGCTCCCCCGGGAAGGGAGGCGTTGGAAGGGGGGGGCTGATTCCTTTATCTTCTCTTTGTTCTGGGGAAGTCCAACTAAAATTTGGCACGTCTCTTTGTCAGGAGGAGAATAAGAACAAGAACTTGAATTTCTAACGTTGCTAGGAGACAAGAATCCCGAAGAAGTGTAAGGGAACTGACCCCTTGTGGGAACGATAAGACGTCATGTCCTTCGGGCGATGGGAGGAAAGATTTTCATTCATTCATTCCGATGTTCCAAATAAGGGGAAAGGGAAGAGCACAGGCACAATACAGAGTCGGACATAATGCTTCGTGCGTCACTGTGCGTGCCGGGGGTGGGGCGAATCAAACTAACTGATTCCGTGTTTTGTTTCAGAAATGCTATTTAATTATTTCCCAAATGCATGTTAGTGCAAATGTATACGAAATTAAATAGTTATCAACTATTTATAATTAATGGAATAATCAATGACGTCTGTATTGTTATTCCATTACATCTTTTGACTTTCTTCTTTAATTAATGGCAGAATGATTACGAAGGTAAAACTTGCTTTTGAGACCCACGTGAGACACGGGATGCCAGTTCTACCCTTTAGTTTTTACTGCCTTCTTCCTATGTCCCGAAACCTTATATTTGGGAAGAGCGACTAATTCCTCTTACTAAGCGACTAATTCCTCTTACTCCGTTCGAATTCCGGATGGGACATGGCTGTCGTGTTTGACCTTTAGTTCTTTTGGCAACTCCTATCTAAATCCGGTTTGAGAGAAAAATGTCCACAGTAGATTGCCCACAGAGGATGGCGGTAAACTCTCACACCGGAGAACTCCCACACTGTCTTCTGCTCCTAAGAAAACTGCTGCACGGCGGAAAACTTCTACACCCGTAGACTTCTGCACCTTTTCATATAACGGAATGCTCAAAAATTGCGTTTCGTTCGGAGGGCTGAGATGAGTGGGATAGTTTTCTTCGTGGAACAAAGAGAAATGTACGAGATTTCCAGGTGATATAAAATCGTACGTAATATTATAATGATACAAGGTTTATGTAGAAGCTTTCCGACTGACTAAATCTTGAGTTGTGATTTTAATATTTGGCATGTATGATAACATGCAATAAAAGCTAATCAAAATAGACTGAACGAATCGGTCTTCAGGTGGTGACAAGGTACCTAGGCTGCGGACCCTTTGGGAAAGATCGTAAGTTGCAACATAAATATTTTAAAAACATTTTATTAAAGCTAATAACGGTCACTCAATGGATCATTTCTCAGCTGTTTACAAGGCATCTAGGCCGCGGCACTTTTTAGACGATCTTAAGTTGAAAACCTTGGTTCATTATGATCTTACGCACTCATTTATATCGCTAAAACTCGCACATTTCGTTTTGGTCAACTAGGAAAGCTCTCACATTTTAACAAGATCTCCGAACGAAACGCCATTTGCGTGCATCCCCTTACAGTATGAGACGTAGGAGTTTTCGGGCGTGAGAGTTTACCTGGATTCATCCACAATGATACAAACGGCAGTGGAAAAAATGCCCGTTTCTGGAAAACAGGGAAAAATACCAATTTCTCGAAACAGGAAAAAAAATGCCCACTTCTCGAAAAGAGGAAAAATGCTCACTTCTAGAAAAGAGGAAGGAAATGCCCACTTCTCGAAAAGAGGGGGAAATGCCCACTTCTCGAAAAGAAGGGGGAAATGCCCACTTCTCGAAAAGATGGGGGAAATGCACACTTCTCGAAAAGATGGGGGAAATGCACACTTCTCGAAAACAGGGAGGGAATGCTCACCTCGAAAACAGGAAAAAAATGCCCACTTCTCGAAAACAGGAAAAAATGCCAACTTCTTGAAAACAGGAAAAAATGTCAACTTCTTGAAAATAGGAATAAACGCCAGCTGTTGACTGATATGTTCCTTCCTCTGTTAGAAACAAGAGGTTGATTTTAATCTCATGAAGAAACATCTTAAATTTCAACTAAGCAATTGACAAAGCTACTCAGAGCACTTCCCCTGCTTAATCCCATACACCGATGAGCTATTGCCTTATGACCAACCCCAGTACGTGTCGGTGATGGCAAAGTACCTAATCAGAACGGCTTGATACATATATTCAGTACATAGTAAACTGCAAAGCGTTGTAAGATCTATTAATGAATTAGTTGACAAAATTTATCCTAATGCAGAAAATGTGCTCCAAAGAAGTCACAACTGGATGTGTGAACGAGCCATCGTGTCTCAAAGGAATGCATCAGCTGATGAAATAAACAGTGCTGTTTTGCAAAAGCTTCCAAACGAATACAGAATTTACACATCGGTCGGCTACTGTCGTTAACTTGAAAGACACAGTGCATTATCCACATAAATTTTTAAATTCTTTAAATCTCTCAGGACTTCCACCGCATTGTTTCAAATTGAAAGTTGGCATTCCTACAATATTTTTACGGAACTTGAATCCTCCAAAGCTGTGCAATTGTACAAGATTGCAGGTCAAAGCCCTGAGTAATAATATTACTGAAGTCATTAAACTAACTGGGCCAGCAGCTGGACAAATGGCACATATACCCAGGATCCCAATGATTCTGACGAACTTGCCTTTCACGTTTAAAAGATTACAGTTTCCTATTAAACTATCCTTCGCTACATCGATCAATAAGCCCCAGTGCTAAACTTACAGAAATGTGGGATTGGATTTGCGTCAAGAATGTTTGTCGCACGGACATACGTTAGGTTATCCAGAACCGGCAGCTGAGACAATCAATTTATTTTGATAACGACTGGAAACGAGACGAAGAATGTTGATATGTAGAGGCATTATGAATTATTTTAAAAAAATAAAGTAAAAATTACGTACTTAAATTTATGTAAAAATTAATTATAATTTTATTTCACGTAAAAAACTAACTGCTGACCATTTAATCTTTCGGCCAATTTTCTCCATCGGTTGCTAAGAAATTCAGCTACAGTTCTTATGGATGGATCGGATTACACGTGTTATCATAGCCCTGTTTTTCAGTGATACCTTCCACGCGAGCGAAGCCGTGGGCACAGCTAGTATTACATATTTTCTTTAATATCGTCGTAAAACTTACTTGTTTTGGGTCGAGCAAGGGCAGTGCTGTTGTATGTTAATGGTATACTTGATTTTCATAAGTTTATGTCTAACATTTTATTTAGGGAATCGCCTCCTCTAAAAATAACTTATAACATACAGCACAGGGAGAAACCCAAACTCTTAGATCGGGATGGAGACAGGGTAACATTCTTGCCCAGGAAAATGCCCTGGTGAATGGCTCCCATTCTTTCTGCCCTTCGCCTGATTGTTTCCTCCTGTTTGGTTGTTGAGTGTCCTTTTTTGCAAAAGCTTTTTTCCGTCAAATAGGTTAATTAATACAGACAATTAACGTGAACCAGGAACATCAAACAAAGATCTTCGCTCTTTCCACGTTTATAAGTGAGTCACGGAAAATTTCTCATTGGCCGCCACCGGGAGTCGAACCCAGGGTCTTCCAGTTACGCGCCGGATATGCTTCCGCTACACTGGAAGACCCTGGGTTCGACTCCCGGTGGCGGCCAATGAGAATTTTTCCGTGACTCACTTATAAACGTGGAAAGAGCGAAGATCTTTGTTTGATGTCAAATAGGTTGCTGCATTCTTTTTGCAATTTTGCAATGGGTTTACAACTTGTCTTTTGTTTGAAGTTTTGGGGATCATATTTTATACATATAAAATCAACTATTACCAATCCAATTTAATGCTGTTGTATTGTTTAAGCTCGCACATATTTCCTCTTTTTTTCTTAAATTAACAGTTTTCTGAACTGCTTATAAGAAACATAGGCAGATACTTATAAATCGCTATATCTCTATCGTATATAAATCTTTCGACAACTCCACATCAACTACTACGACAATTCTTTGAAGTTTTGGGGATCATTGTTCAACTGTCTTGCTACATTCACTGTACATTTCTTCCTCGCTCTGACTCACTGTCAGTGTTGCCAAATTATAAAAGGGCTCTTGGAAAAATAATGTGTCGTTCAATGAAAAAACGTTTAATGAGAAGTACCTAAATTTTCATAAGAAAACGGAAACTCAAAAGGAAGGCTATTTAGTGGTATATGGAGCAATCCTATGTAACCTTATAACTGTTTGGAGTAAGAATTTCAACGTTTCTGAATCTGTCACCACAAAGAAATAACGTGATGCCGGAATTCTCTTCATTTTCCTACATTTGGCACAAAACCTAGTTTAATTTTGGGGTTTGCCAATGACTACCTCAGTCTAAACTTTTCGTTTTGTTACAACTTGCCTGACGTCTTTTCGATAAACAAGTAAGCACAGCACCCAAGCTGGACAGAAAGGGTGTGTTCTTAAATGTTAACAGCGTGACAGTATGCGTGAAAAAACGACGAGGGGAAAAAAAAATCAAAAAAGAGAGAGATGGGGGGGGGGGATTCGCAGTCTTTCTAACACACCTCTTGTTACCAGAAGAGCGATTCCCACGGTTCAAGCGTAATTTTCACGTTTTTGAAGAAGCTTCCCCGAAGTTTGTTCTCAGTCAAATATCAGTTCGCTTCGTGGCGGTCGATCGAAATGTGGCAGGCGGTCCCGAGACAACGTCTTTAGACTAGTGCATGAAATATTGCGTGCTCTCTGCGGAAATATCGGGAGAACAATTTGAGGAGCTATGCTGTTTGTTTCGCCCACTCACCCGAACGGAAGTGGGCTTTACGGCGTTTTAAATCCCCGCTCCAAAACTCAACACATTATTCGCTCACTTAATTTCTGCTGTGATCGCTGATGAAAAATCGTTTAGCGTGTTTCGTTCCATCTGCAACAGCCCCCCCCCCCTTCCCAGGTCACTCGCTCCAGCTTTTGCATCTGATTAACATTCTTTCCTGCTTCCCCTTAGTTATCATAACTTCCCCAGTCTCGGCTCCATTGAAATTCCACGTGATATTGGTTGCCACGAAATACAAAATCTTACTTCCCAAACTTCCTTTCCACTTTGCATACATTTTAACAAATTATGCGTAGTTAAAAGGGAAGACCAACTCACTTTAGCTGAGTTAACTTGGGTTTTAAATGGACGGTGAAAGTGCTTCTTGTTTCGGTGTCAGCTCAAAAGCTACTAAAGTAATGGGCATTTTGCGAGCTTAAAGAGGTTTTTCCCTTTATTATTGGCTCGAACGCAACACTCATAGGAGCGGACGTAAACTGTTTTAATAACGAAGTATGGCTAAATTTCATACAAATCTCTGAAATCTGGTCGTGAGGGAGGCAAGAATCAGAAAACATTCCGCGCAAAACGTGTAAAGTTGAAAATTTATCACCTGCTTTGTGCCCCATACGTTTGCACACGAAACGTAAGGAATGCGTGGTAAGTCCGGGTGAATAAATCTCCAGCCAAGTTAAGAGGATGAAGAACGGGGCACCAGCTTCGGATGGGGATGGGAAATGGTACTCAATAAAACTTTGATAGTCGAATCTTCATTTGATTGACTATTCTAAATTATTCTTTAACAGAGCTCTTCACTGAATTATGTTTCCATGCCCAGTGTCAAGGGTTCGTTTGACCTTCGCTTGTAAATGGCTTTAGAAGTTCCGGGGTTTTTCCCCGATGATGAAACAAATAAATGAAATACCAGATAAAATTAATAGTCCTCCGTTTTGGAGTGAAAAATATGCTTATTCCATGAAATAATATGAAGGATTTTTCGTCTCTGTCCTCATTTCTTTGTATTATTAACTCCAGGGAACGTACGCCTTTCTTCAGTTACTCGCTGCTAAGTTTTCGTTTCCAAATTCAAGTTCTGTTCGGTCTCACTTTTGGGCATCGGACACCGTAAACCACTATTTTGCCTCGTTTTCCTTCTCCCTCCATCATTATTTTGCCTCGTTCTCCTTCTCCCTCCATCATCATTATTTTGCCCTCCAGCTTCACCACTATTTTGCCTCGTTTTCCTTCTCCCGCCAGCTTCGCCACTATTTTGCCTCGTTTTCCTTCTCCCGCCATCTTCACCACTATTTTGCCTCGTTTTCTTTCTCCCTCCATCTTCACCACTATTTTGCCTCGTTTTCCTTCTCCCGCCAGCTTCGCCACTATTTTGCCTCGTTTTCCTTCTCCCGCCATCTTCACCACTGTTTTGCCTCGTTTTCTTTCTCCCTCCATCTTCACCACTAATTTGCCTCGTTTTCCTTCTCCCGCCATTTTCACCACTATTTTGCCTCGTTTTCCTTCTCCCTCCATTTTCACCACTATTTTGCCTCTTTTTCCTTCTCCCGCCATCATCATTATTTTGCCTTGTTTTCCTTCACCCTCCAGCTTCACCACTATTTTGCCTCGTTTTCCTTCTCCCGCCATCTTCACCACTATTTTGCCTCGTTTTCCTTCTCCCTCCATCTTCACCACTATTTTGCCTCGTTTTCTTTCTCCCGCCAGCTTCGCCACTATTTTGCCTCGTTTTCCTTCTCCCGCCATCTTCACCACTATTTTGCCTCGTTTTCCTTCTCCCGCCATTTTCACCACTATTTTGCCTCGTTTTTCTTCTCCCTCCATTTTCACCACTATTTTGCCTCTTTTTCCTTCTCCCGCCATCTTCATCATTATTTTGCCTCGTTTTCCTTCTCCCGCCATTTTCACCACTATTTTGCCCCGTTTTCCTTATCCCGCCATCTTAACTAGTTTGCCTCGTTTTCCTTCTCCCTCCATCTTCATCACTATTATTTTGCCAGTTTCCTTCTACAGCCATCTTCACTATTTTGCCCAATTTTCCTGCTCCCTCCATCTTCATCACTTTTGCCCAGTTTTCCTTCTCCCTCCATCTTCATCACTATTTTCCCCCGTTTTCTTTCTCCCTCCAGCTTCACCACTATTTTGCCTCACTTTCCTCCTCCCGCCATCTTCATTATTTTGCTCCGTTTTCCTTCTCCCTCCAGCTTCACCACTATTTTGCCTCGTTTTCCTTCTCCCTTTAGCTTCACCACTATTTTGCCTCGTTCTCCTTCTCCCTCCATCTCAACACTATTTTGCCTCGTTTATCTCTTCCCTCCATCTTCACCACTATTTTGCCTCGTTTATCTCTTCCCTCCATCTTCACCACTATTTTGCCTCGTTTATCTCTTCCCTCCAGCTTCACCACTATTTTGCCTGATTTTCCTCCTCCCTTCATCTTCACCACTATTTTGGCTCGTTTTCCTCCTCCCTCCATCCTCACCACTATTTTGTCTCGTTTTCCTTCTCCCGCCATCTTCACGAACCCGGAGGAAAATCTTACCAACAGCTCTGTTCCAGAGCCCCGACCAGAAGTCCCCTGTTTTGTTCATTCTCATCTCAGCTACTCCGTGTGCGTGTGTGATCCCTACCTTTACAGGGGTCCGGACACTTGCCACTATGGATGATTAGTGGGCAAGTGTAACGTCGGAAAAAAGTTTCCAATCTAGTGTAGGAAAACTGATCACATAAATATTTATGGACCGTATAAGAATTGCACTTTGTTTTAGACAAATGTTTAAATTTAAAGGCGTTACCCCCAAACCAAAACTAATACACTGCCGGACAATAGCAACGATAGCAACTATAAAATGGAAAGCAGGAAAATGTGGAAATTAGCATAAGTGCGGGATACAGTAAGACGTGTTGTGCGTATGCAAATTTTGGATTGCCGAACTTGTTCGTGACGTCATAGCGCTGATAAGAGATATAAAGGATTTGACGCGTATTGACCGTTGTTGTTCAAACGCAAAGTTGAAATGGAAAGAATCAATTGACGAACTTGCAATTTTCAGTATGTCTTCCCGACATCACCTAGATGATTTTACGCGTGGCCGTATTATTGGCAAGATTGAAGAAGGGCGAAAAATAACAGATGTTGCCAGGGAGTTCGACGTCAGCCACAGTGTTGTTTCAAGGCTTTGGAAATCATTTCAAACACATGGAGAGCGTAGCAAACGTCACGGGGGAGGTCGTGTTCGCAGTACGACACCTGCAGAAGATCGGTACATAGTGCTATCAACAAAAAGACACCGGCGCAGCACAGCTAGTGAGGTAGCAAATCAGTTTATGGCTGCTACTGGCAAGCGGATCTCCCGAAAAACTGTCGCCAGACGTTTGCATTAAGGAGGACTATACGCCCGCCGTCCTGTTGTGTGCATCCCATTGTCCAGACGTCACCGCACCGCCCGTTTGCAATGGTGCCATCAACATCGCAATTGGACTGATAACGACTGGTCTGCTGTCCTCTTCTCAGATGAGAGTAGATACAGTCTATCGTCTGAATGTCGACGACAACTGGTCTGGCGTGATAGTGGTACTGCATATTGTCTAGCAAACATACAGGAAAGGGACCGATATCCGACATTTAGTGTCATGGTATGGGCTGGCATCATGATCAATGGCCGTACGTCCCTCTATGTGCTTCCAACTGGGACTATGACTGGCCAACGATGCATTAATGATGTTCTGCTACCTCATGTTCGCATGTTCCGTGGTGCTGTCGGTGATAGATTCATTTTCATGGACGACAACGCAACATGTCATCGAACAGTCGCTGTCCAGGAGTGTCTTGAGAGCGAGGATATTCAACGCCTCGTATGGCCAGCACGTTCTCCAGATCTGAATCCCATTGAAAATGTGTGGGATGCTTTGGGGAGGAGTCTTGCTGGTCGCCAATGCCCTCCAATAAACAAGGACACCCTCATCCGTGCACTGACAGAGGAATGGGATAAATTACCCCAACAGCTGCTTGATAATGTTGTGCAAAGCATGACACGACGTGTGGAATCTTGCATCGCCCTCCATGGTGGTAGCCATATCCCGTATTGACATCTTACGCCGGAACGCCTGCGGACGGTAATTGCATTTTTTTCACGTTTACGTATTCTGCACAAAATGGCCTGTTTGTCCCTTGAACACGCTCCAAAGCCTTCTGGATTTCAGAGCACAATAAATTGTCTTTCTTGTAATGTCCTGGCATTCTGACATTATTTTATTTCACTTGGCATCCAACCACACTTACTTTTTTATGCGCTATATAGCCGTTTATGATCCGTCCTCAGCAATTGTCCAGCAGTGTATATATCACCTTTCTTATGGGTTCAAAAAGCTCAAACATAAATCATTAGACAACGCTACTAATAGACGAACAACGCACTTGAAAATTTGTTTCCTGTTTCCAACTCCTTCATTGTTGGAAACAGGAAACAACGAGAAATTGCATGGGGGAGAGGTCAGGACTGTAGGCAGGCTGTGGCATGATTTCCATACTGCATTTCGTAAGAAATTGTTGAGCACAAGCAGCCACATGTGGGAGGGCGTTATCATGGTGTAGGGTCCACTTTTCCACCAGTTCCGGTCATTTAATCGATATATGTTGTAGCAGACGCTTCAACACTGAAATGTAATACTCAGCATTGACAGTAATTTGAGGAGGAACGGCATGCTGGTAGACTAAACTTTTATGATCAAAGAAAATTATCATCATCACTTTCCCAGCTGATTTGGTTTGGCGGACATTTTTCAGAGGAGGCGAGCCTGTGTGTTTCCAGACACTCGTTGCGCACTTCGTGAGGAATTCGAAATATTGGATCCATGTTTCATCGGCAGTTATTACTGTGTTTAGAAAGTTTGTATCCTTTGCAATCACTTGTTTCCACTCGTGACACACCAGAACTCTGGCTATACCCATCTGAAACACACACGATGGAGCAGTAATTTGTCGCGTAGAATGCGGAATGGCGACGTTTTTGAAATATTAGTTACCGCCGCTATGTTTTCACACGTCATTCGTCGACCTACTTGCAGAATTGCCCAAAATTAACAATACGCTCCATAACAACACTTTTAGGTCGACCAGGCCTAAGAGCGAGTTCATTATGGTGCTATCTATAAATCGTTGACTCACCCAAACATTTATCTTTGTATGCTGTTTTCATTAAATAAATTGTTTCTGGACTCGTTTTACCAAATGATAGCAAAATAAATTTTATCGCACAACGCATTTGTTGTACATTTTTTGTAATTCTCAATCTTTTTACATGCAATTTTGATTAACAGATGGCGCCAGATGCGCATCGCACTACAGACTATGTGTATGCGTAACAGTGTGACTCCTGAATTTACCTCCGTAAAGAGAGGTTGTGCTGAATTGTGAAGCGAAGAGCTGATCATGTCTCCATGTTATGTCATTAATAAATTGTGGTGTTTTCTAATGTGATTGTAATAAGTATTTCAAGGTGGAGTAGTTTTTTTTGGTTATATCACAGCAATGAGAAATAATACAATTTAATCAACCGAACAATCCCTCCAACATACCGCAACCAAACAACCATCAGCATTTCACTTCTTACCTCTAAATTACTCACCTCCATAGCTGTATGGCGAAATGCAGACGCACCTTAAACAACTGCGCAATAACAAAACCAGAATCGTATGCCACGGCTAATAACTGTTACCATAGATATTTCCCTAAATTCAATTAGTCGTCTGCGCGGTTATTTTTCCCCTTTGCACTGTTGCCAACTCAAAAACGTTACTCTCAGTTTTTATGGAACAGCCTTTGTATATGACTAAATACGTTCGTGTTCTGCAGTTTTGAGAATAAACTAGTGTTTTGCTTTAACCCTTCACGCGGCCGAAGTATGTGAACCACATGGTACTCAAACTTTTCTGCACTTTTAAGCAAAAATGTTCACTAATCTCAGCAGTAAGACCATTAAGCTGTCATTCGTAAGAAGATATCCTCTCTACTCCTATATTCTCTGCTCCATAACCCAAGGTATGATGGGGAAGGGATAGTCCTTCTGACAGGGACATCATGCCACTGGGTAGAAACAAATGATCGAAACTTCTCTCTCCTTTTGTAGGTTCGTCGCCATTGTTCCAGCCCTTTTAGTAGGTAATCAGTCAGAAAGGATTAGTGTCAATCATCCCCATAAATGCCCATTTTCTTTAAGCAACAAAACTAAGGGGGAAAGCAACGATTTCTGACGCGCAAGTTCACTCGTTGCAGTCTTCTTTTTTTTTCTTTTTTTTTTTTTTCGACAGCGAATATATTCGTTGCAGCTGATTTCAGCCCATTTAACTAACCCCGAGTTAATTCGTTCCAGCCGGTTAAAGAGTTCAGGCAAAGATCAAAAGTGGAAGCTCTGTTCTGCAAATGCTAACAGCTGTGCCAGGAGAGCGAGCTAGTTCCCCGACGTCGTGAGCTGTGCAGGTGGGGGTGGAGACGGGTGCGAAATGGTGGAGACCAGTCGTAGAACATAGATCAGATCATATATACACTATATTGACAAAAATCACCGGACACCCCTTCAAAAGTAAATGAACGGACCCACTGCTTTGTTAAGATGCGCGGTGCAGCTGCAAACGGTATGAAAACAAGCCTGCGGCTGACCGCGGTCATATCACACTGTGAGGTTTAGTGAAAATATCACGGCGAGAGAGAACTGGCTTTGGGAAAGGAAAAATTGTTGGGAAACTGAGAGGCGTTTAAACATACCTAAGTCAACTGTTTTGGATGCACTGAATAAATGGATGACATATGGCGTGCCTGAAGTAGCAAAACGTACAGGTACACTAAAGAAAATCAGTGACAGAGGATGTCGAAGCCTCAGGAGAGTCGTTACAGCTAATCGACGGAGTGCTGCGCAAGACCTTAGTGTACAGGTGAGTAAAAATGCTGGAACCTCGGTATGTACACGTACCATTCTCAGAGAACTTCATTCCATGGGTTACCGTACTCATGCAGCAGCTGATAAACCTTTCATCTCCACTCGAAATGCTACTCGTTGTTTAGCATGGTGTAAAGAGTATTTATTGTGGACCGTAGCTGAATGGAAACAGGTCTGATGGATTAATGAATCCAGATACACGATCCATCAGTCTGATGGGCGTGTGTGGGTATGGCGGCAGCAGGGGAAACGCTACTGACCAAAGTGTACTGTTCCTACGGTCAAGTTTGGAGCTGGCAGTGTACTGGTGTGGGGATGTTTTTCGTGGTATGATCCCGGCCCATTGGTTATCGTGGACAAACCTGTTAACCAGCACGTCTACCTCGATATAATGGACATTTATGCCCTACCAACTCTGTGGCAATACTATGGAACCGAGCCTTGTTAGTACCAGCAGGATAATGCACCGAGCCCTAAAGCAATGACTGTTACGGCGTGGTTTGACGATAATTCTGTATCGTGTGCGGACTGGCCAGCACGGAGCCCTGACCTTAATCCCATGCAGCACCTATGGGATGAATTTGAGCGCCGTATAAGAAGTTTGGAAGCAATGCCTACTACTAAGCAACAGTTAGCGGCAGCATTAAGTACTGAATGGAAACGCATACCTATCGCTGTGTTCCAAAACCTTGTTGAAAGCATATCTCGAAGGGTCAGTGCATGCATTAAGGCCAAAGTGGACAGACACCGTATGTCAATAAATGCTATGTTGTGTTTCTCTTCTAGGTGTCCGGTGACTTTTGTCAATATGGTGTATATCAATATAGAGTATAGATCAGATCAGGTATACATCGATATAGAACAATGGGGGCACGTGAAACGTTAAAGTGGGAAAGGGAGATGCTATGGGGATCGGGGAATGTATTTTTGAGAAAGACAAGGTGAAAGGGACGGAAGACTTCTCTCAAGATTTGCAACACAAAGACAATAAACTGACAATCTGGGAAATATGAGAGGTGTGAACTTAACCAGCCGCGGGGAAAACATTTCTTCGATGTACGGACGTTAATGGGGGTGGAGGGACTATGTTGGAATAATGCTTGCCAACAAGGACACAGGAGGAGTGAGATACGTATGAGGCACATTCGGTGCCGGTCATAGCGTTCCCGAGAGACGCTATGACCTGGCTACCATACCTTCCACAACAACGACTGTGGAAAAAGCTTTGCCAGACTTTTATATACCATAAGCCCCTTAAGTTGACTTGTGATATAGAAATGTCGCACTGTTTGTGCTTGCGAAAGAGAGTAGTGCAGCGATAAAAAAGGAAATGTTGTGGCCTGTGAAGTGCGTTACTTCCAAATAGGAAAAGGTGCTTCCAGAAACCTTCAGACACTGGATTCTGCAAGCAATTCCATCGCGTTCTAAATTCCTGTTGTACACAAACTGTAACAGTCCTCGACCTTTCGCCACTTACGTAAGCCTTTGAGTCCAGCGACAACAACCACACTTGAATTGATTCGTTTCCTCTGCGGGCCGTTGGTTCCTCTTTTATGTAAATGTATCCGAGAAACTAACCTATATTCTTAAGATAGAACCATACGCTGTTACAAAACGCCAGGAGTCTTGTTTTCTTAATTTAACAACTGAATTTAATAGTTCTTGAAGAGCAGTTATTACGGATTCCGTGCTTCCTGTGCTGTCGGTGATAGGAGAAACTTAAGCGGATTCTTTATCTGCGGTCTCGTTAGCCCTTAATAAAACGGACACTCCTTAGAACCAGCTCAATCGATTTCGCTGCAATTTCAATTCTTAGCGCAAAACACCGCCAGTTCAACGTAAAGCGTCCTTTACGTTACACTTTTTTACTTAGCAGTCTTTCCGTGTGACTACCCACGTCCAGCATGAATGCAGGCAGAACAAAAGCTTTCTTTCATTGCTCATTTTCGTCACGATGGGACGAGGCTAAAGCTATAAATCCACCAGGATCACCACTACCACTGGCTCAACGATCAATAAGTATGGTTTACACCCACAGAGAAGGTTTAGACGCGACTAGCTGAAGTTGTTCAGCCCTTAGAGCCATGTAACACAAACGAAATAACATTAAATGAAACCTCAAGGCTCACGGCAGGAAAGCTGCTAGACTGAGAGAAGGCTGAATGCCAAGCTGCTAGTGAGCGTCGCTGGCGCAACTTACATCACACGGGCGGATATTTTGTGGTTCAACATATCAGAATCTACCAGACCCTTCAGTCAGTAGGTGTCTGCGTTAACCATACGGCCATCCGTTGCCTCATAATCGCTCATTTTATATCACCCTGAAACTTATGGGAAGGAGTTAATCCCTCTGCACAGCCAACTTTGAAGGTCCTAGTTCTTTGCTTTTCTCCACTCACTGACACAAAAATGACCACGACGTTTTTGTCTCAGTCGCCGACCACATCAACACAACACACTTGGAAATACACATCAACGTACACAGCTATTCTATCGTGAAACTGATCCCCATTTTCAGTTAGTGCTTTGCATTGCCAACCTGTTCACGAAGATTTCTAATCCCTTGCTGCTTGGCGCCAGTTCGGGAAGGAACATGTCCCGTTTCATGGACGCTGTAGAAAATGGAGCAAACAAAGACTTTTCGAATCAATTGTGAAGGTTAAGACCGGGGCCGGATTAAGGGGGATCTATAGAAGCTATAGCCTTAGGGCCTACCTTGACCAAGGGCCAAGGAGGCATGCTTGGGCAAATAATAGATAGATAAGGGGAGATAGAGGGAAGGGGAGAGAGAGAATTTTTTAAAAATAGTTTTACTTTTGTCTCGTATGATTTCCACTTGGTCAGAAACAGAGGCTGGAAGACGAACAGATTTCAAGGCAGTTACTCACCAAGGGTCAATCAAGGTTTCATGTCGCTGAGAGGGAGAGTCGGCTTTTTCACGTAATCTACCCACAACTCCCAATTTGCACTTGGAACGTTTAATAGTCGAAGTACCCTATGGCTTCACAATGCATGACAAAAAAGATGCACTAAGAAAAGCAAACACTGTTAAATCATTAGAAAATCCGGGACAAAATCTACATAGGAATCTTAAACTTTTAACTCATGTTCTTATGAGAACAATGAAAAATAGTGATTAATTATGAAAGCTTAGCAGATAATTCATTAGTTTTCAAATGCACTACGTATTATCACAAGTAAATCGATGAGCCATTACATTTTGACCAATTACTGTAGGAACCCCTTTTAGCCCACAAAACAGCGACCACTCGGCGAGGCATCGATTCGATGAGGTGGCGATATGTATCCTGGGGTATCTGGTACTATAATGTAAACACCAGATCCTCCAGTTCCTGTACATTAGGAGGGGGGATTTAGCACCAACCCGCTTTTCCAAGTGGAACCACAAATGTTCGATTGGGTTCATGTCAGGTTAATTTGCAGGCCAGGGCATTAACAGAACGTCACCAGAATGTTCCTCGGACCATTCCTGGACAATTCTGGCAGTGTGGCATGGCGCATTATCCTATTGGCAATGGCCATCACCAGCAGGGAACACAGTTGCCATGAATGAACTTGGTCCGCAACGATGATCAGTTACCCGAAAGATGTCAGGGATTGTGCTATTGGGGCACAAAGTATCCCAAGAAAACATCGCCTATAAAATAACACCACCGCCCTCTTTCCTTACAAAAGTGCATCCAGGTGCTATAGTCTCCGTTGGTAATCGGCGTATCCATGCTCGGCCGTCTACGTGATGCACCAGGAATCTTGATTCGTCAGACCAGGCCACTTTCTTCCAATCATCCACGGTCCAATCTCTACGATCTTGGACTCATTTCATGCGTTGTTAGCGATGACGTGCAATGCGCACGGAGACCCGGCTGGGTCTTTGGCTACGCAGGCTCATGCGCAGAAGGCTGCGATGAACTGTGTGCTGTGACACATTGCCCTGATCACCACTGTGGCCCTGCGGTCGCTGTGAAACAATGCGCGACAGTCTCCGCTCCCCTTTGGCATCAATGAGCTGCGGACGACACATGTCTGGACGACGGTTCGTCGTTTGGCCATCTGTGCACCACTTTTCATACATACTCACTACAACGGCACGTGAACAAGCCGCGTCTTTTCGGAGATCGTAGTTCCGAAGCGCCGTGCCATCACAATTTGTCCTTTATCAAACTCCGATAAATCGGCAGCTTTTTCCATTCTGAATCCGAACACTCTACTAACCGAAAGCCAGTCCTCCGGTTGTATATATACTGCTCTGTGAACTTCACCTGCGCCACCGTTTGGTCTCCAAACGCGTTCATTTCTCTAGGCTGGGGGTGGTCATAATGGCAATGGCTTATCGGTGTATATTGCTACAGTTTCGTTTTTTAAAGGATTTCATAATGATTCCCCGTCATAATTCTTTGAGGGCCCACTCAGGCCTTAATCCGTTCCTGGTTAAGACATATTTAAATACGAACGGGGTCTAAGAATCTTACACAAACATTCTTAAAAATGTCTCTGTTTTCTTCTCTTCATATTTCTGTTTCTTACATACATTTGCCAGATGCGAATAAATTTTCTTTTTATTATGAACTCCAAAGCGGACATCTACGTTGGGTAATTCAGACGACGGATTTGTTATCGTTATCGCAGTTGTGATTGAAAATAACGATATCGCATTGGTTACTCTTTCTCGATAGCTAAACGAAGAGCGGATACACGAACTAACTGAAGAAGAAACTTCGATCAGACAAGATACTCTTGCTCAAGGAACAAGTAATGAGCATCATTTAAAAACAGAAGCAGTCCTGTCGTAAACTCAAGTGAAAATTTAATTCGCTTCTCTGCTGTCCTACTCGTTGTCCAGCATGTAAACATCTGTATTTATCAACAGCTGCGCGGGTTTTCGCGCGTGAAATCCACCAAAACATCTAGGATTTTGATAACTGGTTTCAGCATGCGTTTCCCACGGCGATAACACAATTTATGACGTTAAAAAAGAAAACAGTTCTGGAAGAAGCGTTTGCGTAAGTATCAGACATCGCACACGGAAACCGCGATACCATTTCTTTCGCGAACACAAGGGTTCAGCAAGACGAATACGTTCGTCCTCTCTCTCTTTCCTGCCAACTGATGTAGAAATTTTCAAATAATTCTGATAGCGTACCTCGTTTCGCTGAGGGAGGGCTTTCAACTCCCCCACACTTTCTCTCCGGAAACAAAAATGAAAAAAAAAACAAAAAAAAACTTACGCAATATTTATGCACCAATTTCTCCCTGAAATACGCGAATGAGCTTAGATTTCGCGCTGTAAATCACTTCTATCACACCAGCCGGTTTAACCCAATATCGGATGAGCAGTTTATTGCTTTGCAGAAGTAAAATGTTTCGTAAAACACGGAGCATAAATATAAAATTCAATGATGCTACATATGTTTTAACTTAGTGACTGGTGCAAGAATTTCCATGTTCACGGATCTCTCTCTCTCTCTCTCTCTCTCTCTCTCTCTCTCTGGCGTACGTATGCACCGTCCGTCTGAAAGCATCACATCTCTGTTGCGTGGATAAGAATTCGAAATATTGTACGATATTTCTTCTGTTTTTAAGCATGGATTGAAAAGCAAGGTGCGTCAATAAAGTTTGGTGAATGTATGGTAAAAATAAACAACAAATACTATTAGGAAAACTTACTGCACTAGCCTTCAAAATAATCTCCCCTTTCCCCTTGCAGATAACACTTTTAGCATCGTTCGTATAGCTGCTGGAAACTCCTAGAAAAACCCTTTGTTATCGTCTGGCTTTTGCTTGAAAATTTGAAATGTTTGTAAATCTCTCTCCTTTCAGCGCAGTTTTCAGTTGTGGGTGGGTTGAAAACACGTAGTTGGCCGGTGCCAGATCAGGTGAATGCGGTGGATGATTCAATGTAGTAATGGTCCATTTTAAAGCAGAACTGTAACATTGGTTCTTTGCTTCATGTTTGAGTCAGTCGTTGCTGAAATGGCGTTCATGATGCAGCAGAATGTGCAGTGCTGTTTACTGGCATGCAAAATTTAAGTTTCCGGTGACCGTGCAGAGGAGATTCTGGCAAATGTACGAAACGGAACCACCGGAGAGATCACAAAATATCTACGTGGCACAAAATGTCGCTGCAAACCGGTTTACTTGAAAAGCAGATGGCATATGAGGAACAGGTTAGAGGTGGGTACAAAATCACGTCACGGTTACTTTGTAACGTTACTAAAATGTCACTGTCACGGTTTGTGATCAGCGGCAAAAATCACCGTTCCAAAATCGCGACAACACTTAGGTTCCTGAATTGTTCCAAATCCACGCTACTTTCGGGGAACGACAGGTACGTTGCAAATCAAGCGTTCCCAAATCAAGCTACTTTCGTTAATCGCTCCAAAATCACTGGATATTAAATATAGATATTTCCAAGCTTTTTCACTTAGTAATCTCACTTTTAAACCAAGCTACTTTTATTAACCGCTCCAAAATCACTGATATTAAATACAGATATTTCTCAGCTTTTCACTCAGTAATCTCACTTTTAAAGCTATTTATCTGACGGTGTTGTCTTTTTTATTTTAAGTGACATTTATATATGCTATTTTGCACCCAAACCACCGTTCAATGAAGTTCTAGAGCACCAAGATTTTTATTTTAGGGCTAGAGCACAAAATTTCAGAAAAATGCAATTATTAGCAAAAAATATACCCGAATGAAATCTTTTTTGTGTTTAGGTCTGTCTGCAGACCGAATAAATGAATTATAAATAATAATTCATTTATCTTCCACTTGAAAAGTTTTCATACACGAGCTCTTCGGGAGTTAAAAGATTTCATATTTAATGTTCTTCCGTTACTTACCTATGAAAAGTAACTAAAATACCTATGAAAACTAACAAAAATGCCTATGAAAAGTAACTAAAAATACAAGTGTCTAATTAGTCTGTCAGTGGAAATCTCGGAAATCGTACGAACACGAATCCTCTTGAGAACTCAGAACGAGAACTGCGAAGCGAAGTGCCGAGTAACGATTGATGAAACGTTACTGTGGATTGTGATTTCGCCACGTGACTAATTTGAGCATACAGTCACAGGTGTTCGTTCTTGTCACAAACAGTGACTTTGTCACCGTTACTTGTCACGGTTACTTTTTTGGAACGTCACGGTTGGAACGTTACCGAAAAGTCATTATTAAGCCCATCCCTAGAGCAGGTGTTTGAAAAACAAGTGGAGGTCATTCGTGAAGCGTTCCATCGTACTCCAATTCACCCTGAAAGTGTACTACTGGGAAAGGCAGGAGAGTCTTATCACATCTCGTCATGGAACGCAAGAACGGTATCCATCCGCATTAATGTGCTCTTCTACCGTTTAATTTCTGATCCCCCCACATACACACACATCTCACAAGCAGTGGGGATTGTGTGTGGGGGTCTGGTGGAGGCCGAACTGCTCCCCCTACTGCCTGTTTAAGTAAACCACCCTTCGAGTTTCCCCGATTGTCAATTTATTGTCTCTGTGTTGTTAATGTTGGGAGAGAGGTCTTCCACCCCTTCCCCCTGTCCGAGTTGTATCTCAAGTGAGCAGAAATAGCCGAAAGTGCGAAGCTTTTGATTCAGTAACTTCTCAGAACAAATTTATTTCTAAAAGCGCTCTAACTTCTAGAATTTTTTTTTAGATAACAATTTTGTCTGATAAACTGTTGCGCAAACAAAAATGGATTCTAAGCAATAATTCTGATGCTTTTCGCTCTAAACGCTAGGGACTATTTTTCGTAGCGGAGGTAGCTGTCTCGTACCCTTTATAGTGGTTCACTCTTAGGTTGACTCGGAGTAAAAGTCCGTTCGCCGTGGCAGTCTTGAACTGGGGATCCCAAGGTCGACAGTCCACGACGTTCTTCATAAGGTCTTACGTTTTTCTGCATACAAAAACCAGTAAATGCAGAAGTTAAATCCAAATGGCATACTCTTGAGATATCAGTTTACTTCAGAAATGTTGTCAAAGCTTGATAACGTCAATAGCTTTCTTCAGAAGGTGATTTTCAGCGACGAGTTCAGATTTCACGTCGCAGGGACAGTCAACAGACACGACTGCAGGAAATGGGGATTTCAGAATCCGCACGCAGTGCTGCAACGAGATAGCTCTAAAGTGAACGTTTGGTGCGGTCTCTGTGTGCATGAAATTACCGATCCGTTCTTTTTCATTGAAAGGACTGTCACTGCAGATGTTTACTTGCATATGCTGAAAATTTATGCCATACCGCAGATACCAGACGGATTCTTTTTCCAACAAGGTGGAGCTCCCCTCATTGCGCAACGCATGTCAAAGCTCATTTGGACGAATATTTTCCTGGACGTTGGATCGGACATCTCGGACCTATGGTATTACTATTGCCTGCCAGATTCCCGGAACTTACCTCGCTTGATTTTTTCAGGGGAGGGGAGGGGCACATCAAAGACATTGCACTCCAGAAAACAATTTAACGGATTTGCATCGAAGGATCATCGTTGCTTGTGAAGCTGTTACTTCGCATGTGCTGGAAAAGACATGGCGGTCGGTCAAATGCCATCTGGATATCTATCGCGCCACAGAGTGCGCACATGTGGAGACTTATTGATGCCCCACGTAACTTGGTATATTTACAAACAGTATATTTGTATCTGTGTTTTTTGCACAACGACTTTTTATTTGTAGCTTTCGTCCCAGTCACCCTGTATTTACTATTTAAAAAGATAACGTAATAGAAGTGGTGAAACCATACACAGAAACATTTTTTTTTTTTTTTGTGGAAATGAAGGGGTAAATTTTTCCACTCTCTAAATGGGGAGGAAATTTTTTCTTTGATGTACTACTAGTAGTGTTAATAAAACACATATGTGCAGATGCGTTATCACATTGCTTGCAGGGAGAGAAAGAAATGACTATCTTCTACTTTTCCATTTTGTTCAGAAATACGTATCTAATACTTATTTGCGCTTTGAAGTGCAACATCTTTCTAAGAATTCACTGATAAAAAATGCAGCTTTGTTGTCAGTACACAAGACTTTGGGGGGGTGGGGGTTAACGGCAATCATGAGCAGCTCTAGGGCTATAATAAGCAGTCGTCCGTTCCTAATTCGGGTTTAAGAGTTTCAGGAAGGGAGAGAGCCAGTGACATCAGACACACACACACACCACCCATGCCCCTTTTCGGACGACCGCGCCTCAGACCCCGCATCCACCGGGGTCGCGTTACTGACAAGAATGCATGTGTATATACAGAAAAACTGTACGAACCAGATGGATAACTTAACATCTAGCGTTAAGACGATAAACATTCCCATCAATATTTTTACATATTTTAACCCTCAGAAATCCGTAGTACAGAGATTTTTTTTTGTTTTTTTTTTTGTTTTTGATTGAAGGTTTAACGACCACCTTGAGAACTCAATGGGCTATAAGCTGTCGCCCGTACCTAATTTAGAATCACTGGTTCCAGGGAAGGGAGAGAACCAGTGCCGTAAGTCAAACACAACATCCATGCCTCACCGGGATTCGAACCCGGACCCCTTCACAGACGAATGGTCATAAGCCAGCGCTTAGACCACCGCGTCAGGCTGTTCAGGGATTAACATGCTAAAATGTTGCAAGAAATAACCACGGCTAAGAGGCAATGGCAATGATCAGTTGTTTCTGCAATTTGCTCAAGTATTCAGCTCTGAGTGCCATATGTAAGAATGTAAATATAAAGACGATCCTCAAAATTTGGGCTCTTAACTTAAACCTAAAATTAAACAAGTTAGTAAAATCATGCAATGCATTGATTATGATACGCTTTCCAACATACCAGAAATCATTACTCAAGTTATGAGGGAACCGCCCAGTGGCGCAGCAGTCTAAGCGATGGCTTCTGATCATTCGCACGGAAAGGGTCCGGGTTCGAATCCCGGTGAGGCATGGATGTTGTGTTTGTCTTACGGCACTGGTTCTCTCCCTTCCCTGGAACCAGTGGCCCTAAATTAGGGACGGCCCATTGAGTTGCTCACGGTGGTCGTTAAACCTCCAATCAAAAAAAAAAAAAGTTATGAGGATAATGGTGGTGAAATAAATCTCGCTCCTGTGCCCAGACCTTTGACCCCATTTCGATGATATTCAACAGAACGGGTTCGGTATACCTCTGGAACAACATACTAAAGTTTTGTTGCAATCGAAGCATTTTTACGCATAAAGGCGATGGAATGGATTCCGCTCCTATGTCCTGACCTTTGACCCCATTTTGTCCATTTTCAAAAGGTTTTGTCCAGAGGTGGTTCCCTACCACATACTAAAATTTCATCGAAATGGAACCATTTTTACGCGAGTTATCGTGCGGACGGACAGACAGACGGACAATGCTGGAGCATATACGCTTCTTCAACGTACGGCTGGAAAACGTAAAAAAGTAGCGAAACTTAGTTTTTACAGAGAGTAGAGTACTAGCTCCTTTTTAAAAAAGTAGTGGTAGGAAGCTGATTTTTCAGGAAAGTGGTTATAGCATAGCTACAGCATAAAGAAATTTCTGAAATTCACGAGCTATTTTCCGCAATTCCTTTCGTAAATTAACGAAGCATATTATTCATACCCTTTTCCGTTAAATGAGGGGAGGGTGCTAATTTCACAGGTTTTTCGTACTCCAGGAAAATTCTGAATTTTCAGAAATCTTTCCGCAATTCCTTTTTACGCTTTCCAACCGTAGGTTGAAGAAGCGCATATGCTCCAGCTTTGTGTGTCTGTCTGTCCGTCCGCACGATAACTCGCGTAAAAATGGTTCGATTCCGATGAAATTTTAGTATGTGGTAGGGGACCACCTGAGGACGAAACCTTTTGAGAAATAGACAAAATGGGGTCAAAGGTCAGGACACAGGAGCGGGATCCATTCCATCGCCCTTATACGTAAAAATGCTTCGATTGCAACAAAACTTTAGTATGTTGTTCCAGAGGTATACTGAACCCGTTCTGTTGAATATCATCGAAATAGGGTCAAAGGTCAGGACACAGGAGCGAGATTTATTCCACAGGCATTATCCGCATAACTTGAGTAATGATTTCTGGTATGTTGGAAAGCGTGTCATAACAAATGCATTGTATTGCATGATTTTACTAACTTGTTTATATTAACGGAAAAGTTCTGTTCTCACTTTTCTCATACCCATAACGGAAAATTTACGGTATTACCAGAAATTTGGTGTTCCCGCGAATTGCTCCTAACAGGAGCAATTCGCGGGAACACATGAGGTTTCATTAACTATGAAATTTTATTCGTCTGTCGGAGGATCTAATTTTGAAGTTCTGTAGTAAGAGCGGATATTGTGTACAGCATATCACATGATATTTTTGTTGCTGTGGCAACACGGATATTCCTTTTCTCTCCTAATTTGGTGTACCAGCCATTGTATTTCGTGTTACAGTCAGAAACCGGGTGCTTAAATTATTGTACAGGTAATCGTATGTTGTCAATTTCACCTTTTCCTAAACATAACTGAAAGTCATCGTCAGAGTAAAAAGATCTCAAGTTCCAAAACATTAGGTTGCTACGAAAAATCATGATACAAAATTTAATTTGCGATAAGTCCTCCTACTGAAAAAATAAAATCATTACAAAACTATCCAGAAAAATAATAAACTGCAACAGAAAATAAAACTACTAATTCACCCGCATTATTACCGAAAAACATTTCATCGTCGTTTCTACTTTATACGTGACCACGTGCCTTTCTAGGTCAGTAGGTAGTACGCTTGGCTACCGTTTAACACGTACTTGGTTCGAACCCCACCAATGGCAAACGGACAGGAAAAGAACCCTTTCGCCACAGATTTGTTGTTTGTTTGTTTGTTTGTTTGTTTGTTTGGAGGTTTAACGACCACCGTGAGCAACTCAATGGGCTATAAGCAGTCGCCCGTTCCTAATTTAGGGTCACTGGTTCCAGGGAAGGGAGAGAGCCAGTGCCATAAGACAAACACAACATCCATGCCTCACCGGGATTCGAACCCGGACCCCTTACGGACGAATGATCATAGGCCAGCGCCTTAGACCACTGCGCCACCGGGGCGGCAGATTCTTTTTCAACCCATTTACCGCGAATTCTTGTTCGTATGCCGGAAAAGAAAAACCTGCGGTAAATGGGTTGAAAAAGTCGAAATCTCAATTTTTGCGAATTTTTGTATAAATTTGAAAAAAACTCGAAACTGACTTCTGAAATAAACGGAAGCATTTACGACGGAAAATCTGTCAAAACACTGAAGTTAAAAAAACGGACACTTAAAAATGGAAATTTTGTGAAAAGACGGACACTTAAAAGCAACTTTGCTGCAAGTTGTTTTCAAGAATTTTCTGAATTCACACCATTTATTTATTTTTTTTTTCAGTGTAGCTACTTTTAAACTTTAACATGCCAACATTCCCATTTTGCGAACATCTGGAAAAATTCATTAAAAAAAAAAAAAAAAAAAAAGTAACGAATGCAATGCCAAAACCTATTACACTAGAAAGTTAAGATTCCAGCAAATAGCATATTATCAAGAAAAAAAGGTTCCAAAATATTTTTTTTAAATATACATGAAATCCAGCATTTTTCGGAATGGAATATATATACACTGAAGTGCCAGAAAAACTGGTACATACGAGCTTATGCAAAATACATAGCAACGTCACCTATGCGCGTACTCGGTTGCGTCCGCCAGGACGTATATAAAGAGATAGACGTCCTTGCCAGCTGTCGCAGCTGTTTTCGGCATGAGAATGACAAGTAATAACGATTTAAGCGATTTTCAACGCGGTGTCATAGTTGGCGCTCGTGAGAAGGGCCATAGTATTTTGGAGGTAGAAACGAAGTTCAGATTTTCACGGACGACCATTGCAAAGGTGTACCGTGACTACAAGAATTCCGACAAAACCTCCAACCTACGATACCAGTGTGGCCGTGAAAAGACATTGGGTGAACGTGACCATCGTCGGCTGTCAAGAATCGTTTCATGCGATAGGCGTGCAACACTCTCGCAGGTATCAGCGGAATTCAATGCTGGAGCCTCAACAAGCATCAGCGTCCGGACTGTGCAACGCACCCTGCACGATATGGGCTTTGGGAGCCGACGCCCAACTCGAGTCCCCTTGATGGGTGCACGACACAGAGCTGTGCGCCTCTCTTGGGCACGGCAACACCGCCACTGGACACCTGATGACTGGAAACAAGTAGCCTGGTCTGACGAGTCACGTTTCCAACTGTATCGGCAGATGGAAGGATTCGTGTGAGGCGCAAACCCCACGAAGCCGTGGATCCCGCCTGTCAACAGGGAACTGTACCTGCCGGTGGGGGGTTCGTAGTTGGTATGGGGTGTGTTTAGCTGGACTTCACTGGGACCCCTGGTACGTCTATAAACGTCTGTACCGGCCAACGCTATGTGCGCATCCTTTCTAACGAAGTACACTCGTTCATGTCCTGCATTCATGCTGATGGGTTGGGCCTGTTCCAACAGGACAATGCACCTCTACACAAGTGTCGGGATGCCACATTATGGTTAGAGGAGCATTCATCTGAGTTTAGGGTGTTGCCATTCCACCCAAGTCCCCAGATCTGAACGTGATAGAACACATTTGGGATGTCATGCAACGCGCTATCGAACACACGAATCCGAGACCTCGGAATACATCCGAATTTTGGAACGCTCTGCAGGAAGTATGGTGTGCATTGCCTACAGCATATTTCCAGAAGCTAGTGGAGTTCATGCCCCGTCGTATTTCTGAAGTTCTGCGCTCCCGTGGGGGACCTACCAAGTATTATATTGGTGTACCAGTTTTTCTGGCACTTCAGAGTATATGAAAACCGGCATTTTTCGGAATTTTGGATGATTCTTATTAATTAATAAAAAAAATTGGTAATAGAGTACCAGTCCTTCCCAAAAATTTAGACAAAGGGTATATAAACGTATAATTTTTTCAATGCAAAAATCATTTTTGTATCTTTTTTCCATGAGCTGTAAAAATTCATCAAAGCATGATATCCCAATTTGGGAATGTTGGCATGTAAACGGTTGAGAAATAGCTTTCCAATCACTGCCTTTTTTTTCAATATCAATTGGTAGAAATGACTTTAAAATACCATAAAATCTACTGAGAAGTTTAGCTTCTTGATCCCAAAAGCAAAAATAAAAACCTCCCAGTTCGCTTTGTCTGAATATAATACAATTATAAAGAAATGTCTTTGTAACGTTTAATTAATAACATTAACAAATATTCCTATTACAAGCAGATGGCGACCCCCAGCGCATGGACGACAAGCAAGCTATAAAACTTCCTTCGCTGTTACCACTCCTGAGCATTGCCAGCATTGTTGTCTGCCAATAATCCCTCTCCTATCTCAAGTCATCTTCAAATTAAAAAAAGACCTCCCAAAAGAACGCAGCTATGAGCACTGGATTTCTGAAATTGTTAGGCGGAGGTCATAACAAACGCCAACAAATTCCACACATTCCGCATCCGCCGAACAAAGTCCTGTCTTTCTTTACTTTGCTCTGCTACCCGACGTCCGTCCCTCCCATTTCCAGTCTCCTCCCCTCGTGATGCACGACGTATAAAAACCTATTTCAGGTACAATGTCCATAAACACAGGAGACCCAGCAGAGTATGTACGTATGTATGTCACAGTGTCGCGGGGATGGAAAACCTGAGGCCATCAATCACCTAGTTCAGCAGCTTGTGTAAGGGCAGATAACATCCCTCAGAAGCTACGTAATTACTCTCGAACTCAATGGGCTGTTCGGGCGAGAGTACATTTTCACACCCTAGCTTATTATAAAGTAGGTGATAAAAAAATCATGTTACACTGCACACCTTAAGAGGCAAGAAAAAAAGTAAATGTGGAGCGAGGAATATATGAGAGAAAGCAAAAGTCACGGTGTAATAAACGAGAACTTTTCGAAGATACGTCCCATAAATTTGTTGAGTCGAACATACGAGAAAGCGGCATATATGACGTCCCAAAAGTCCCTTTAGAAACTTGGAGTACTTTGGTGGTCATAAAATATTTTTAATGATGTTTTAATTGGTTCTTCCTCAGATTTGTAACATCTATTATAATAAAAGTGCGTGTGTGTATCATACAGTGGTGCACCTAGGAATTCCTGTTGGAGGGGGTTGTATATATATATATATATATATATATATATAGTATACGTACACAATGCGCGTACATATATATAGTGTACGCCTATAGTTTATGTACGGTTGTGACGCACGTTGCTCGTAATCTCTTTGGGAAAATTACACCATGTAATAGAAGACATTATGTCAGACGCTAAGCAGTTTTTTGAACATGTGAAATAATATTTTGGAATGTTTAATTTGTGACGTACGTCGCTCTTAATCTCTTTGGGAACAAGACACCATGTAATAGAAGACACTATGTAATGTCTTAAACATGTAAAATAATATTTTTGAATGTTTAATTTGTGATGTACGTCGCTCTTAATCTCTTTGGGAAGAAGACACCATGTAATAGAAGGCACTATGCCAGACACTATTTAGTTTTTCGAACATGTAAAATAATAATTTTGAATGTTTAATTTGTGAAGAACGTCGCTCTTAATCTCTTTGGGAAGAAGACACCATGTAATACGTAGAGTACACTATGAAATTTTTTGAACATGTAAAATAATATTTTTGGATGTTTAATTTGTGACGTACGTCGCTCTTAATCTCTTTGGGGCTTTTGGAAGAAGACACCATGTAATAGAAGACACTATGTAATTAAGCAAATATATCGTTCTTTCTACGTTCCGGAAACACATAGCAACCAAAAAATTGTTATTCGGTCACCGCCGGGGACCGAATAACAACCCCAGCGGTGACGGAATAACAATTTTTCGGTTGCTATGTATTTCTGGAACGTGGAAAGAGCGATGTATTTGTTTATTTACTGACGCCACGTATTTGGAGGATTTTCACACCATGTAATGTTTTGAACATGTAAAATAATATTTTTGAATGTTTAATTTGTGACATACGTCGCTCTTAATCTCTTTTGGGGCTTTGGGAAGAAGACACTATGTCAAACACAATGTAATTTTTTGAGCATGTAAAATTTTTTTTTTGAATGTTTAATTTGTGACGTACGTCGCTCTTAATCTCTTTGGGTAAAAGACACTATGTAATTTTTTGAACATGTAAAATAATATTTTTGAATGTTAAATTTGTGACGTACTTCGTTCTTAATCTCCTTGAAGGGGGCTTAAGCCCCCAAAGCCCCCTCCGTGGGTGCGCCAATCGTGTCATAAATCATCATAAAACTGTGGTAAACAATTCAAACTATTTGCTGATTGTCGCTCTTTGTTGCGCGAGTTGCCGAGGCCGGTTTTAAGTCGAATTTCCAAAACTAACAACCAAAATGTTTACCATGCAATATTATTTCTACGGGAATCAGGAAGTCATGAACAAGACAGCTGAGAGGGCGATGTGACCGTCAACGTGCCTGCATGAGCTTCCAGTGGCGTTAGAGCGAAAATGTTCCTGTCCCGTGGGCATCAGTAGAAGCAAGACAGCTTCCCTATCACTTAAAAAATTTTTATGGTATAGGTTGCGACAAAAAGTGGTGCTACTCGAGCCACACCACTTTCTGAGGAAAGATACACCGTTATGTGGTGCAAACAAAACCCAACAACATAGTGCAACTTTGCACCACGTTATAATAAATGGCTGCACCACATTGTAGCGCAAGGTTTCACCCTGTTGTTGGGTTTTGTTTGCACCACATAACGATGTATCTTTTCTCAAAAAGTGGTGCAGCTCGAGTTGAAAACGGGTGAAAAATTTCGGATCCGACCCGTAACTGACCCGGACAAATCTGCTTTGAACTATAAATTCGAAACTCAATTTATATATATGCACATATAAACGTAATATATGTATTCATCCCAATAACTGCTTGATATTTAACAATTGAAATCCTTTTTTAATAATAAAATTTGGTTACTTGCTAAATTTTAGTTGCCATTTTGAGTACCACTATTTTGCGTAATCCAGAAGTAATGGCTGACTATGACCGTGACCATGGAGTATATTACATATGGGAATCATTATTTACGATTACACAAATGCATTTTTTTTAATGTATTTAGATTGTTCACTCTTCCCACGCTTTGATGGAGGTGCGCATACTTTCATATGGTCCGTTAAATTGTTGGTTCCATAATCTCTTATTACACAGTCGACATCTTTCTTTGTAATTATACACTTTCCACATTTTGAACAACAAGCAAGACGAAACAACACAGAATTATTCACCGGTTCCTTAATGAGACGAAACAATTTCCAGCATTCACTCATCCCCTTGTGGTTTTCAACAAGCACGTATTTGTTGGCCTCGACGCCTTTCTCAACTTCCTCGATATTAAATCCATCCATATTAACAAATAAGGAGTTAATTTCGACATGATATGTCAAGTGGAACGCGATGTTAGCACATCAGTCGAAAACCTCTGAATGCTCAATGTAAAAGATGTGATGTGAAAAGTAACTCTTAGTCATACAATGAACTTCGCACGGAGAGAGTGAATCAGCTGAGAAGCAGGCGAATGGCGTTTACCTGTAACTTGCCCTGGACAATCACACTGTAAAAGAACGCAAATGAAGTATCCTTTTACGATATGGTGTCGGTGTGTCTGACGTTGGTCGGGGGAAATCTTAGTTGCTTTAAGAAAGAGACGACAATATTTTTGCATGGCAAATCATTATTCACTCCGTGGGCACCAGTATCGACTACAGAATTCCACAACGCGCATTTTTCTTTGGAATATACTTTTCTCTTTTCAAAAATAAAACGGGAATAAAACCGGGTCAGGAACACCTTGACCCAACCCGTTGACCTGTTTCCATCTCTGGTAGCACCACTTTTTGGTGCAACCTACCACAAAATTTTCAAAAGTGTAATTTAAGCATTGTACTTCCCCCGGTGGTCCCAATGTTTGGTGGGTACGAATCTACATCACTTCCCCGAGCTACACGGATGTAACTAAATATATTTTCATATTACAAGGTGATTCACACGGGCCTGAACAGCTATGTGGAATATATGAGATAAGGAATATACGATGAAAGTGAAACACGAAGGAAGCGGTTCTTTATTCCCTGACGAAACATTCGACATGCGTTACCTGTGAATAAAATGCCACCCAGGCAGCTGAGTGACGCCGCACTGACGCGTTCTGTCTAGTAGTGGTGGGGGAATAGCATGTCTCCGCAGACAGTTTAAGACCCTGTAAATACCGACCGATACTTGGAAGTCTTTAATGAGCTTGTGAACCAGTTGGACGATCGGAGACTTGCAGATGATTACTTTCAACAGGACAGAGCAACGTGCCACACCTCCAATAAGAGCATGGCAGAAATTCGTAGTTTTTTTCAGAACATGCTCTCCAAAGACCTGTGGCCGCCTAGGTCTCCCGACCTGACACCCGCAGATTTCTATCTCTGGGGACTTTTTAAAAGCAAGGGTTATGCCAACAAGCCAAGGTCGATTGAGGAATTGACAGCCAACATCACACGTGAAGTTGCTGCCGTCGACCCCGATACACTACATCACACATTTGCCAATATGCAGCGTTGGGTGAATATGTGCCTGGACGCTTGCCGTGGGCACTTCCAGCATCCTCTATGAGACATTCCTTTTTGTCATGGATCAAGGTATGTTTTACATTAATGTCATTCAAACGTGCCTTTGCAATCATGAGTTTATTAAAAACATAAGTGTTCAGTCCCGCGTGAATCACAATGTAGTTGACATTGTGAGACCACGGCATTAATTACGCAACTTAGGAAAGCACAGTATCCAGACTACAGAGAGGCAATTTATAAGGAACTATCTCTCATCGCAGAAAAAAATTCCTTTCACAGATCCCCGCACTCCCTCCCCATTGACGAAACGGATACACTTCAGAGTTGTAGCCAAAGGAGTGGGTCCTCGGGTCCAGACCCCACTTAAAGGCGGGATTGAGCACGAATTTAAAGCGATATACACATATACGAGGCTTTCGCCAATGAATCAAATTCATGGAAACACTCACTCCTTAAGAAATTTCTGGCTATGCCACTGGCCCACTTCCATGCTAAAGTAGCAAACGCATCTCACAGCGTCCTGGACAATGATGATAAATCAGAACACGGTCACTTACCACTCCGTTATTGGTTATTCGGGCAGAATATATAGCGGGGAGAAACTTTTCATGTGCAGGTGCGAGAATGACCGCCCTACTACGCAAAACCAGCCAGTCGAAAGACTTCATCCGCATGCAGGTGCGAGAATGACCGCTCTTCTACGCAAAACCAGCCAGTCGAAAGACTTCATCCGCATGCAGGTGCGAGAATGACCGCTCTTCTACGCAAAACCAGCCAGTCGAAAGACTTCATCCGCAGGTGCGAGAATGACCGCTCTTCTACGCAAAACCAGCCAGTCGAAAGACTTCATCCGCAGGTGCGAGAATGACCGCTCTCCTACGCAAAACCAGCCAGACGAAAGACTTCATCCGCAGGCGCGAAAATTACCGCTCTCCTACGCAAAACTAGCCAGCTGAAAGACTTTACCAGCAGGTATAGAGAATGACCGTTCTCCTACGCAAAACCAGCCAGTGGAAAAACTTTTCATGCGCAGATGCAAGAATGACCGCTCTCCCACGCAAAACCAGCCAGTCGAAAGATTTTTCATCCGCAGGTGAATGACCGCTCTCCTACGCAAAACCAGCCAGTCGAAAGACTTCATTCGCAGGTGCGAGAATGGCCGCTTTCCTACGCAAAACTAGCCAGCTGAAAGACTTTACCAGCAGGTATAGAGAATGGCCGCTCTCCTACGCAAAACTAGCCAGTCGAAAACTTTTCATCGGCAGGTGCGAGAATAACCGCTCTCCTACGCAAAACGCAAGACAGTCGAAAGGATTTTCATCCGCAGATGCAAGAATGATCGCTCTCCTAAGTAAAACTAGCCAGTCGAAAGACTTTTCATCCGCAGTTATGAGAATGACGGCTCTCCAACGCAAAACTAGCCAGTCGAAAGATGCATTGCATCAGAGTTATGAAACAGGCTAAGTCAAAATGATGTTTCCGATTTAAATTATTTAGTACTCATGTTTAATGTAAAGCAGATACATACAAGTAGTACTGTTGAAAAGCACATTTCATAGTTGTTGTTTTTTCAACTTACAAGTACTTATAATGTGCACTCCACTCGTAACACGGCACACATCAAGTCGGTAATCAAGTTCCTGCCAAACTCTTTGTAGCATCTCCGTGACAACTTCTGGGATGGCTGCTGTGATGCGAGCTTTCAAATCAACCAGCATCGTTGCAAGTGGTGGTACTTAGACACGGTCCTTTATTGAACCCCACTAGAAATAACCACACGGGGTGAGATCTGGGGATCGTGGTCGCCAACGTAATGGTTCCTCCCCTTAACTGAACGGCCAATCCATCGTTTTGGCAGCCTGTCATTGAGGTGGTCCCGAACCTCGTTACGAAAATGCGATGGAGCACCATCGAGTTGAAAAATGAAGTCATCAATGTCTTCTTCTAGCTGTGGGAGAAGCCATTGTTCGAGCATGTCAAGATAGGCAATTCCTGTCACCGTCGCTTCAGCGAAGAAGAGTCCCACCTTTCGATGAGTAATTGCACAGATGACATTGACTTTTGGGGAAGTATGTCTTCACTACAGTAAGCCGGTCCTCACTTACAGTATGTCCTGAAGCAAATTGTTAATTAATAAAATAAAATATGAAAGATAAGTTCAGGGTTGTAAATACCGTGGGCTGGAAGGTGCGGTTGCGCTCCCAGAATTGTCATACCATTTGTGTAAATTGAGAAGCTAAAAAGTAAAACAGCACAATGTGCAAATAAATTTACTGAAAATTACAGCACAAAAACAGTTATACACTTCAGTATTTCTCCTTTTAAGGACTTTAGTTAACTGCATACAGTATTCCCGAGCAGCTCACCAGGGTACACAGCAACCTACCCTTCTTTATCATGAACAATCCGAAACAGCGGAGAGAAGCATGTAAAACAGCATGCGGATATGCCTAACCTCCATGACTTTTCCCAATACGCCATACAGATGAAAAGCTAAACTGTTAGAACTTTTGTGGTAGGTTGCACCACTTTCTGGGAAAAGATATACCATTGCGTAGTGCAAACGAAACCAAACAATTTGGTACAACCTTGCACCCTAATGTGATGCAACCTTGTATCATAACGTGGTGCAAAGTAGCACCGTGTTATTGGGTGCTGCTTTGCACCATGTTAAAATTCCATTCAAGGTTTAACGCTCAGTGAAGCTTTCTACTGTCGCAGAAAGCTTCACTGAGCGTTAAACCTTGAACCGAATTTTTCCAAGCCGTACTCCGAAAGTATCTTTTTACTGTTATGTTCATTCTCTGATACTCATTGATTCTGTGCTGGTTCGTTTTCCCTTCTGCAGAGTGCTGTGTGTCTGGTTTCACATAACTTTTACGCTTCACTTAATATTTAACACCATTGGCTCTTGGGTATACCTTGTTTTCACATTTTCAGTAACATTATGTCCAAAACGCGAAGTGCGATTTTCGAATGATCATAATATTTTCCTACAACAGAGATCAGAAAGTGAAAACTGCGCATCTTTAAGGGTTCGTGGGTAGCTTTTGCATTCGGAAGAGGGGTTATTCCAGGTCTCGCGCTTTCTACGTAAGAAAAGCCTGCTCCAGCCTTGGACGAGTAGTTTCAAAATGGAGTACTGTAAATTAGTCAAGCGTCCCTAGAGAGAAGTTTCCATGAATGATGGAATCTTGTCTCTATTTTGAATTCTAGGTAGTTAAATCTAAGTCTAGGTAGTTAGGGGGTTGTTCCAAGTCTCACGCTTTCTACATAAGAAAAGCCTGCTCCAGCCTTGGACGAGTAGTTTCAAAATGGAGTACCGTAAATTAGTCAAGCATCCCTAGCGAGCAGTTTCCATGAATGATGGAATCTTGTCTCGGTTTTACGACAGCTACTTTTCTTATTCGACGTCACTTGCCGCGTGCTACTTATCTTCCAACTCTCCTATCAAAAATATTCCTTTGTGTTTCTTCCCTCTCCCTACAACATCTCGCCTCGATCTTTTGTCTTTGTTTGCCATGCTTTCATTGTTTCATTTTCTGCTCTCTCCAAAACTTCTGCTCGTCATTTATTCACAGCGCTTTTCCGTTCTCCTCCCCTCCACCCCATTTTTTTTTTTTTTACCTATTTCTCTCTCCACTTTATTCACATCTCACTTTCCCACCACGAACACATTTACCTCCTCACTCTTTTCACTCACACCCCGCTCCATTTTTACTCCCCATTCTAGCCACCACGTTTTTGTACCACACATTCCATTATTCCCCATTGAACCCCCTGTTTTCTTCCGTCTCTGCTGTACTCGCACGTGCACCAAAGCATATATCAGGGTGCATAAGTTAACCTGTCACATCATATTATGTTTGCAAATTTCATTGCTGGCTGCCAATGGTAGGCAGTTTGTATTCCCACCCACAGAGATGGAAAGGGGTCTATTGAAATACCAAACGTATTGCAAGTTATTAATAGGCAATAATCCCACGGGCTCACAGCGCCGAAGCCAGGAACATGCTCCTATCCCTGAACATAATGGAAGCCATTTTGTTCAGGGGTCGGTTTCACGTTTCTGTTTAAAACACACAAACATAGCCTGAAATACAAAACTTAACGTATAACCGCAAAATGCCTTAATGAAACACGAACTGAAAAAGCGATAGAAACTACAGTGAAATATTAGGAGGGACTAGTGCAGAATTGCGTACAAAAGTGAGAAACGTATAACTTAATTACGTATAACCAATGTTCCACTGTATGTATATAAATTTTTAACTGTGCTTGCAAACAAGCAAACAGGCGTCATTTTCTTGTAGGACTTTCGTCCACAGTGGGTAGACTTTAGGTCCCAGCCACCTACAGCGAGTTCGACTTTTGGGCAGGACACAGAAACGGAAGGAATGAGAGCAAGATTAGCGACTTTGACAGAACAGTTTGTAGTGAGATTAGAGTACAGTAGATTGTGCCACCGAATAAGTACGATGTTGCACACATAGAGGGGTGAGAGAATTTCAGGGGGGCATAGGAAAAGATACCCATTTAACCAGTGGGTCCAGCCTGGGGGCCGTCACCCAGGCTGGACCCACTGGTTATTTCAGGATTTTTCGTTCATCAGAAAAATTCTAAATTTTCAGAAACCTTTCCAAAATTACTTTTTTATATTGACAGTAAATTTTTGTTTTAAAGATGTGTTAACGGAAAATTCTGAATTTTCAGAAACCTTTCCGCAAGGTGAAGTTACGCTCCCAGAATGGTTATACCATGTGTGCAAATTGAGAGGCAAAAAAGAAGAAAATCACAACCGTGGGGCAAGTTGTGGTACGTAAAAAAATAATATATGTAAGCATACGGCTAAACCTATTCTGAAATTATAGTTATATTTTAGAAACTATTTTAAGAAATGTTATATTTAATTTTGGGTAAACCTGTCATTTGGGAAGTGGGTGGGAAAAGAAATTACAAGAAATATGTAAAAAATCTCAAATTTTAGTAATAAAACGAAAACTATTGTATTTACAGCAAAATGTGTGATAACCTTTCTTTCAGATAAAACATTGTGCTTTAAAATCAGACATTTTTTTATTAAAATCCGTTCAGTAGTTTTTGAGATAGGTGACTTTAAGGAATCTGCTGGGCGGCCATTTTTATGACGTCACTGCACGTGACGTCATCATTTCTAAGGCTGTCTGTCGGCTGATTTACAGTGATGTGTATTAAGCCAACCCCCAAAGTTTGATGCTGGTACCCAGAAGAGAAATATTTTTGGGGTATATACTGTTTGTTCCACGCACTAACATGAAATAGGCCCAAGATAATCTAGATTGGACAGTGGATGACTGGAAGAAATTGGCCAGGTCTTACAAATCAAGTTTCCTGGTGCGTCACGTAGACGGCCAAGCGCGGATACGCCGATTATCAACGGAGGCTATGGCACCTGGATGCACTGTGGGGAGGAAGCAAGTCTGCGGCGGTGTTATGCTGTGGGTGAAGTTTTCTTGGGGCACTTTAGGCCCCAGTATTGCAATAGCACAATCCCTGACAGCTGTCATATATCTGAACATCCTTGCGGACCAAGTTCACCCATTCACGGCAACTGTGCTCCCTGCTGGTGATGGCCATTACCAACAGGATAATGCGCCATGCCACACTGCCAAAATCGTCAAGCAGTGGTTCGAGGAACATGCTGGAGACTTTCTATTAACGCCCTGGCCTCCAAATTCACCTGATATGAACCCAATCAAACAGTTGTGGTTCGACTTGGAAAAGCAGGTTCGTGCTAAATCACCACCACCACCACGAAATGTACGGGAACTGGAGGACCAGCTGCGACGTTATGGTACCAGATACCCCAGGATATATATCGCCACCTCTTCGAATAGATGCCCCGCCGAGTGGTTGCTGTTTTGCGAGCTATAAAGGGTGTCCTACAGCTTATTAGGTATGTGGTCATAATGTAATGTTTCATCGATGTACATGCATATAACAAAGTGTAAACATGTAATATGCATTTCATATTACATGCTTAATAAATACACGGTCAAGTAATATTATTGTGACCACCAGCTAATATCCAAAGTAACCGCCGAGTGCAGCGCGGACAGCAGCTAGACGGGCTGGGAGCAACTCAATAAGGTGCTGGAAGGTGTTCATATCTATGTGGAGCCTAGCTGATTGCGGTGCATTTGACAGCTATAGTGGGTGCGTGGTGGAGAATCCATAGAGCAAACAACACGATTGAGGTGGTCCCACAGATGCTCAATTGGATTTAAGTCTAGGGAATTAGGAGGCCAGGGAAGTACTTTGAAGACTTCATTCTGCTCTTCTGACATTTCTGGCTGTGTGGCATGTCGCATTGTAGTTCTGAAAGATCCCATCCACACCAGGAAAGACAATCAGCATGTATGGGTGCACATGGTCTGCAAGGATGGATTCATAACAAATTCGGTCCATAGTGCCTTTACAGGTATGAGTGGACATAGGGAATGCCACGAAAACATTCCCTAGACCATTCCCCACCAGCTTGTGTTCTTCCAGCAATGGTTGAAGAGTGTTTGTTCTCCGATGTTTCTCGCCTTATACGCCAATGTCCATCCGTTCGATGAAGCAGAAAATGTGACTCATCGGAGAAGACAATCAGCGGAAGTCCAAGTCCGGTGCTGCCGTGCAAATGTAAGCCTTTTCTGCCGGTGCACCTTCGTTAGCATAGGTGCTGTGACCATCCGTCTGCATCGGAGCCCCATACGTAGCAGGGTTCACTGAACTGTCGTTTTAGACACACTTCCGGTAGCCCACTGGTTCATTCGCCAGTGTGTTGTCCCACTGTAGCTTTTCGATCGGCCCTCACGCACCTTCGCAGCCGACGTTCACCTCTCACATTAGTGGCACGTGGTGCTCGGCAGTTTGCATGTCGCTTATTTGCAATGGTGCCATTTCTCCAATCACGAGGCACTTTAACCACAGCAACACGCGAACAGTTCACAAACGGCGCTGTTTCAGAAATACTGCCACCCTTGGCCCGAAAGCCGATAATCATCCCTTTTTTAAAATCTGTTAAATTTCTCCTTTAATCCATGACAGCAACGAGTGATATGTTTTCAGAATGTCTACTGCACACCTTATATACTCTCCGACCCCGTTAACCACACGTGCCTTCTTTCATTGGCTACGCGCTGTTGTCGTCAAAAGTAGGAGGTGGTCACAATAATGTGACTCGACTGTGTATATCTATATGATTTTCGCTAGAAGGCATGTAAACACCTGGAATTTAGTCTATGAGAGCAATCTGCGCACATATGGAATTTAATTTCCAACACTTCATGATAATATGAATAAGATTCGTTAAGCACAAGGTTATCTTTAGGCTATGTTGAATTTGATAATCATTGGCTGGATTTGTTGTTATCTGACAGGGAAGACATTCACCAGGCCAACGTACCTTCATCGTCCTTTGGCAACTATGAGAGCAATCTGGACGAGAGAGGTAGGTTAGCCCCTCATTCACCCACTGTCCAAAAGCCGCACCTTTCGTGAATTTCTTTGTTTCTTGTTGAAGTAGGAGTCAACCAAAGTCATTGCCCCTACACCTAGTACTCACTCCCGCAATTTCTTCAAATGCCCTTTGGTATTGTCGGAACAAATGATGAACCAAATACTGTGGGTTTCAAAATGAAGAGGGCCGAACAATTACATTACCAAATATTTCTATTCTAAAACAAGTTAGTAAAATCATGCAATGCATTGATTATAATACGCAACATACCAGAAATCATTACTCAAGTTATGAGGATAATGGCTGTGGAATAAATCTCGCTCCTGTGCCCTGACCTTTGATCCCATTTCGATGATATTCAACAGAACTGGTTCATTATACCTCCGAAATAACATGGTAAAGTTTTGTCGCAATAGAAGCATTTTTACGTAAGTTATGATGCATAAGGGCTATGGAATAGATCCCGCTTGTGTGTCCTAACTTTTGACCCCATTTCGCCCATTTTCAATAGGATTTGTCCCCAGGCAGGCTCTTACAGCATACTAACAGGCTCTTACAGCATACTAACATTTCATCTAAATCGAAGCATTTTTACTTAAGTTATGACGCATAATTGCAATGGAAGTGATTCCGCTCCTATGCCCTGATCTTTGACCCCATTTCGCCCATTTTCAATAGGGTTGTCCCCAACCACATACTAAAATTTCATGGAAATCGAACCTTTTTAACGTTAGTTGTGACGCATAAGAGCAGTGGAATGGATCCCGCTCCTATGTCTTCCTGACCTTTGACCCCATTTCATTTACTTTCAATAGGGTTCCTTCCCAGGTGGTCCCCTACCACATACTAAAATTTCATCGAAACCGAATGATTGTTACGCGAGTTATCGTGCGGACGGGCATACGCACATAACTCGTGACGTAATGAGGCAGATCGGAATCACGACCATCTGCTCGAAAGAGTGTGACGTCACAAAACTTTAATAGGGTCCACACACAACGCGTGACGTAATGAGACAGATGGCGTGACCGAGCGCCAACATCTCTATTGCGAGCTTGTGACGTCCTAAGATTTGTAAGCAGGGGTAACAGTAGTGGAACGACGCCATGACACTGAAAACGTGGTAATTCGGGGTGGTTATTTAACCCACTAAACGAATTTTCCTAAAGTCGAGATCAAGCTAAATCGATTTCTAGTACCAGAAAACGGTAGGTTAACGACTTTCATCAAAATCCTTAGAGCCGTTTTCAAAATAAAATTTTCATAGATACAAGAATTGCTCCTTTAAGGTAGACGTCAAGTAATTTTACTTCCTACACTTCCAATGGAAAAACGTCTGTACACATTTTCTTCACAATTAATGCGTTTCCAAGGATGAAAATTTGAACATTGATTAAAATAGCTTCATTTTATAACTTGGAATACTTAATATTTTCTAAAACATAACCATAATTATGCAATCCAACATTTATTTGTCTACTGACGTCATCAAAGTACAGGTTGCGCCATCTTTTTTCTGGTTTCACCACCACCTAAGGAAACGTTATTGTTTCTTAATATAATTATGGTTATGTTTTAGAAAATGTTAAGTATTTGAAGTTATAATACGAAGTTATTTTAATCGATGTTAAAATTTCTATCCTTGGGAACACACTAATTGTGAAGGAAATGTGTCGAAAAGTTTTTCCATTGGAAATCTAGGAAGCAAAATTACTTGACGTCCACCTTAATAGTATGGGATAAGGGCGATGGAATGGATCCCGATCTTATGTCCTGACCTTTGGCCCCATTTGTCCCATTTTCAACAGGGTTCCTCTCCAGGTGGTCCCCTACCACATACTAAAATTTCATCGAAATCGAACCATTTTTACGCACGTTATGACGCATAAGGGCAATGGAATGGATCCCGCTCCTATGCCGTGACCTTTCATCCCATTTGTCCCATTTTCAATAGGGTTCGTCCCCAGTTGGTCCCCTACCACATACCAAAATTTCATCGAAATCGAACCATTTTTACGTGAGTATCGTGCCGACAGACGGACGGAAAAAGCTGGAGCATATAACGCTTCTTCAACCTACGGTTGGAAAGCGTAAAAAAAGTAACTGCCGCTGCTGTTTCAGAAATTTCGCGACACTGGCGCTTTTCTAGCTCGCAGCGAAAAAAGTATACTGAACACAAAAATCTGAAATTTAGATCGTTTGTAGGGAATTGTTCAGAGAACAGTCTGAAATAAACCGTTTTTCGATTCTTCAAGAGCTATTGTATTTCAAAGTTAAGGTAAGCAAAAAAGTGCTTTCAGTTCGCGTTCCGGACACACTAACAGCAACAGAACCACGAAACTTTGTAGGCATGTAGGGCCATGGCCGATTTTTTGCACCTCGTCGTCCTTTTTTTTTTTTAATTTAGATTTAGTTTAAGAGAAATTAAATTTTTAAATTCCACAAAATTCTCTATTTCCCGATGGGATCCATTTTTAAAAAACGAATATATGGTAAACTATAAGTCATAAGACATTGCAATTTTTACAGCATAAACTCACAACTATCATCCCTCTTTTACAAAATTTTTTTTTAAGAAAAAGTCATTTTCTGACTTTCAAGCATTTTTTAAAGACGCAAAGGAAAGAAACGAGCGCATTACTCTGCCTTCAGTTCAACCACACAGGAACGTTCTGGTCCCGTGATCTGCTGTCATATGGTGACGCAGCTATTTTTAGCACTCTCTTCTTACTGGGTGAAAGGACAGGCTGCAGTCAAACTGGTAATGATGCAATGCTTAATGACGTAGCGACGCTTTTAAAGTTCGGCGTTTTCCGCCGGCATACGTGAATGCCTATGTAAATATAGGCATTCGCCTCGTATGTAAAAAGCAAAGAGGGAAAATACGAGTGTCTTCGTCCGCGAACTGTTCGACCACTTCTAAATGTCCTTGAGATCTGAAAATTGACATGCTGATAGGTCTTAATGTCCGTATACTTAAAAAATTACGAAAAAAATAAAATAAAATAAGCAAATCAAAATGGCGGCTTTGGAACATTGTCTGCTTGAATTTTTCGGAAATTGTTTGACCACTTTCTAAATGGCCTTAGAGATCTGAAAATTGGCATGCTGGTAGGTCTTAAAGTCTGGATACCTGCAAATGCGCGAACCCCCCCCCAAAAGCCAGAGCTTTGAAACATGAATTTTTCTACCACTTCTACTCCTATAAAAAAGTCTGAAAGCCAAAACATTAAAAGAGTGGTTTTGCTTCACTGTTTCAAAATGCTGATAGGTTTAAAGATAATTTCGTCAGAATCACTGAAATGCTTTGAAAATTTCAAATTTTAATTTAAAATTAACGGGCGCCAAAGCAAGGAGGTTAGACTGCTCCGTTTTACGTGAAACCTAAAAACAGTTACGAATTTTGAATTACTTTTCTTTCCCTTAATTACTTTTCCCCTTCTTTAATTTAAAAAAAAAGGGTTGCTAATTCGTGCTAAGAGAATGTATCTCTCTATGCTGATGAATCAGTTTGTCTAAACAGGTATTTCATGTTAAGCATGTTCATGTAAAAAGAATAAAAAAAACTTTTAGTACATATGGAAATGGTCGGGGGAAAAATAAACATTTCGCGGTAAAAGAAACCCGCATTGCCGAGAGGTTCGTCTGTACAGCATGTCCCCACCCAGTCAGTATCGACAATTTTTATGTCTCGTACAGAATGAAGCCTTCCTCAGATGTGCTGTACTACTTTTTCTTCACCCCTCTGCCTTCACGGCTTTAATTCCATTTATTTATTTTTTATTATTACTTCAACGAAAAGATCCTACAAACCCATTAATCTCTTCTCGTTTTCGGGAAATCTCTCTTTACACGAACAAAGTCTGCAACCGGCTTTTGGGCGCGAACACACACTGCCAGCCAGCCACGCGCGCACTTGGAATCTAGAGGCAGCACACATACAAGTTAGCGCAGGTGTAAAAGGAGCCATTGTCACCGAGAGTCCAGGTTGTCTGACGCAGTATTTCCGCTCTGGCGAAATCTCATCCCCTTCAGTTTTCGCCCCTCCGGCAGGAAGTTAATTAGTTCCCCTGTGATCGAACTGAGGGATTCTCCAGTTTCCATGGAAACGCGAAAAATGTTTGAAGCCACGAAAAAGGCGACGACATGGTTTTCGCTCTCGCAACCGAACACCTGTTGAATTTGTCTTACGAAACGCTCCGATGATTTATTTGGGATTAGATGGACAAAGAATGAATCCAGCCTTTTCCCATTTAGAAAACCTCTTCAAGTGAGCTCAGAGAGAGAATGGATTTTTAATATGACCGCGAAATTCCTACAAAGCAACAATAATCCTCCCAGATTCAAATGAAAAATTCCTTTAAAAGGACCTTCTGTTTCGCTGCTTTAATTCTAATTTCTCCTTTCAGTTTCTTGTTTCTCAAAAATCAAAAATATCAATAACGTTTGCTCAAATATCCTGTAGCTGACCCCCCCCCTCCCCCCAGAAGTGAGATTATGTCAACTTTTCTTTTAGATTTAAAAAATTTCTTTCGAAATTTTCAATGAAATTTCTTCATAAAAAAGGATTTTAATGGAACTTAATGCAGACGCTTCTACCGCTCGATTAACAATGGCTCTTCACTAAAACCCGATATTTCCCCACTACGTAATTCCTTTTCCCTGGAAAAGTCCTCTAACCGGCAGTAAAGAAAAGCAGAGTGTCTCGTGTAACGGTAGCCCTTTATACACTGAAGAGCAATTGAATTAAAAATACCTGTCTAGTAACGTGTAGCACCACCTTTCGCCCTGATGACGGCGGCGATTCGTCTCGGCATGGACTCGACAAGACACCGGAAGCGTTGGGAAGCCATACGGATCCACGACCCCTGAACAAGCTCCCACAGTTCACGAAGATTTGATGGAGGGGGGTCAGAGCCTCGAACATCTCTCTCGATGACATCCCAGATGTGGTCGACGGGATTGAGGTCAGGTGACCTAGCTCGCCAAGGAAGCGAGGTCACGTCGGTGGAGTGTTCATCCAACCATTCGGATACAATTCGGGAGCGATGGCACGGTGCATTGTCGTGTTGCAGGATGAGGTCCCCAGTGGGATGTTGAAGACGCACAAACGGGAGCAAATGGTCGTCCAGGATATTTCGGTAACGTTCACCTGTGAGGGACGATGTCACACGTACCAGGGGTCCCATTTCAGTCCACGGAAGCAGTCCCCAGACGAAAATGCCACCCCCACCAGCTTGAAGAGTACCCTGCTGGCAAGAAGGATTCATCGCTTCATGTGGTATGCGCCGTACTCGTATCCTGCCATCCGCATGTACCAACATGAATCTCGACTCATCAGTCCAGGCAACATTTTTCCACATGTCTAGGGTCCAGTGGCGATGATCCCGCGCCCATGCTAATCTCTGCACCCTGTGATGTGCGGTCAGCAGCGGTACCCTCGTGGGACGATGGCTTCTGTACCCCATTGCGAGGAGATTGTTCTGGATGGTGTGGCTGCTTACACGTTTTTGTGCACCAGCGTTAAATTGCCGAGTGATTTCTTGCACTGTGGCCCGTCTACCCGCTGTTACAATGAGAGCTAGGCGACGATGACCCCGCACGTCCACACGCTGTTGTCTACGGCAGTTGGTCCTTGCAGGGATGGTTTTACCGGATTCGCTGTACACACGGTGCACCCGTGACACAGTGGCTCTTGAAAATCCCAGTGCCTCCACGACTTCCGAGATGGAGTGACCCATTCGTCGGGCCCTGACAATTTGTTCACGATCAAATGCGCTTAGATCCTTCGTCTTACCCATACTGCGTCCGACTCTTACTGATTTTCGTCGCATCACTCCTTATATTGTCGGATCGCTGCATATGTCATGTCGTTTCCGTTTATAGGGCCGCGCGCCATATTTGCATAACGCCAGCTGTCTCTAATTCAATTGCTCTTCAATGTACATCATTAAGCTTTCTGATTTCTGAAACATAGGCACGGGCTTCAATTCAGTGTTTAGCAACTCTTCAGTTTAGAAATTTGGGAAAAAGCAAAAAAAACGCTGATTTGAAGCAGAGTTATTCCATTGAATGCCCATGCCTTGATTGTGAAAAAGAAAACTTAATTCCGGAATGTTCCACAATACTACCCTTTTTTTAGAATAAACACCGTGAGCTTGTAAGGCAACATTTATACACGGCCGAGTCATATTATTGTGACCGCCAGCTAATATCCAAAGTAACCGCCGTATGCAGCGCGGAAGGCAGCTAGACGAGGTGGGAGTGACTCAGTAAAGTGCTGGAAGGTGTCCACAGCTATGTGAAGCCATGCTGACTGCAGTGCATCTGACAGCTGCTGGAAGGTGCGTGGTGAAGGATCCATAGAGCAAACAACACGATCGAGGTGGTCCCACAGATGCACAATTGGGTTTAAGTCTGGGGAATCAGGGGGCGTGGGAAGTACTTTGAAGTCTTCATCGTGCTCTTCCAACCACTCTCTTACATTTCCACTGTGTGACACGTCGCATTGTCGTGCGACGTGTCACGCAGATTGTCTTTCCTGGGGCGGATGGCATCTGCAAGATCCCATCCGCCCCAGAAAAGACAATCAGCATGTATGGGTGTACGTGGTCTGCAAGGATGGATTCATTACGAATTACCAGTACTTTCCACAAGTATGAGTGGACCCAGGAAATGCCATAAAAACATTCCCCACCCACCAGCTTGTGTTCTTCCAGCAATCGTTGAAGAGTGTTTGTTCTCCGATGTTTCTCGCCTTGTACGCCAACGTAAATCCGTTCGATGAAGCAGAAAACGTGACTCATCGGAGAAGGCAATCCTTTGCCAATCAGCGTAAGTCCAATTCCGGTACTGCCGTGCAAATGTAAGTCTTTTCTGCCGATGCACCTTCGTTAGCATAGGTGCACTGACCATCCGTCTACATCGGAGCCCCATACGCAGCAGAGTTCGCTGAACTGTCATTTTAGACACACTTCCGGTAGCCCCCTGGTTCATTCGGCCACTGAGTTGCTCTACTGTAGCGTGTCGATCGGCCCTCGCGCACCTTCGCCGCCGACGTTCACCTCTCAAGCCAATGGCACGTGGTGCTCCGCAGTTTCCACGTCGCTTACTCGCAGTGGTGCCACTTCTCCAATCACGATGCACTTTAACCACAGCAGCACGCGAACAGTTCACAAACAGCGCTGTGTCAGATGTACTGCCACTCTTGGCCCGAAAGCCGATAATCATCCCTTTTTGCAAATCTGATAAATCGCTTCTTTTATCCACGACAGCAACGAGTGATATGTTTGCAGAATGCCTACAGCACACCTTATATACCCTCCAAGCCAGCTCGTGACACGTGCCTTCTTTCATTGGCTACGCGCTGTTGACCTCAAAAGTAGGAGGGGTCACAATAATGTGATTCGACTGTGTATAAGGATTCGTCCATTCCTAATTAATTAAGGGCTATTGATTCTGTTGGCGTGGATATCAACGAAAGCTCTACCCAGGAATTTCAGATGGGGGTGCGGTATGCTGGAAAAATTCGGGGGTATGTGGATGAAAGCAATTTCTTTTTTTTTTAAGGTTGAAAATTTTTATGGTGAAATATCAAGTCTTTAAACCTGAAGCAAAAACCGGGGAAAACTTCAAAAAATGGAGAACTGTTGAATTTTTTTTATTCTTAAAAATGGTTAAAAAAATCTTTTTTTTTTCTACGATACTGCACACCTTCTTTGTTCTTGTACTGCTTTTATTTTTTATCTCTCACCTCTAAATGCTTCCCTAAACAAGGCAAAAACAATTAAATATTGAAATGGGTTGCTGATGGACCCAAGGTGTGCTAGTATCCAGGTTACAACTAGAAACAATTCTGAATAAATAATTACACGGAAGAACCCTTTTATAACGAGTCCGTATTTAACGAGCAAAACAAGAACTTTTCTTTGGTATAATGTTAATTCAAAGCTAATTTGATCATTTTTTACGAAAACAGTTTAATGATATCTCCGTATTTAACGAGAAATAGAAAAGATAAGGGAATCAATTTTTAACAAGCAAAGTAATAAAATATAATGAAACTAACGTATACCCCGTTTTGGGACGGTTGTTTTAAAGCTTTAAATAAATATTAACGTACAGTGGATGTTGCCCGTCCTATGACGGAGTGAAATTTTTAATTGAAGCAGACTGAAAACAAAGAAAATAGACGCCGGGTTTTTGTAAGTATAGTAAAAACTTACATAATAAGAACTCATTCATGTTAGAACTAAAAATTATATGCTATTTATTTCCGTTTTTCAAAAGACCGAGATAAATAACGTTCTGTGTAAAATATTTGTCGTTGTTTAACAATTGTAGATTAGAGCGTTTAGGTAGATGGATATTTCTTAAGATGTATATATCAGCACTAAACTCGGAAAGTTGTTTTCGTGTAAACTTACCTTAATTACCTTAATAACTTCTGCTTTGATTTTTCGCGTTAAATTACTTTTTCTCCGGCACACTTATTATTCCCTTTACGGCTTGTTTTAGACTGTCTTATTCGACGGTTAGTTAGAAACTTCATACCGAACCTTTTTCTACAAAATAATGCGACAGCTGACATTACAAATCGGAACTATCTAAATTCTCGACAATGTGCTATTGGGGCGACATCTGCTTTTAGATGCAATCCTGCTCGCTTTGACATCTCAGGATTTCAGTTTTTATTGTAGGTTAGAGAGTTTGGTTAGATCGATTTTTTTGCAAAATGTTTAGTATAATCAGCACTAAACTCGAAAAGTTAGTTAAATTAAAAAAAGGAAAAAATAATTAAAGGGAACAAATTAATAACCGAATTGTGCTAAATTAAATTAATATACAAACTCAAATTGCTGTGATATTAAGATTTCAATTCGAATTTTGTAGATCGAATAAATGGAACTCGAGTTATTGATAATTCAATGTTTTCAAATTAGTACGCGATCACCTTGACATCTAAATGTGATCGAGTGTAAGCTCAACTTGCTGCGATATTAAGAATTCAATTCGAATTTTGCAGATCGGAAAAATAGAACTCAAGTTATTAAAAATCAATATTTTTAAATGAGCACGCGATCACCTTGACATCTAAAAGTGATTGCGTGCTATTATATAGCAGAGAAACATTTTGACATCGAGAGAGCACACACGAATTGATTCATAAGAGATGGCGCAACAATGCTGACGTTGACGTCAAGCGTTCCAAAGAGACGGATCTGGGTGTTTATATTATTAGTAATTACATATTAAACGATGCAGAGAAAACTTGCTGCGCACCGTTTTGGAATGGAGGAATAGAACTGATGGTACACAGGACAAAATTTCAACAGCGTGGTGGAATCTTTGTGTGCTATTGGAAGAATTTTGATAGAAATGCAATGGGAAGGGAGTAAGTACATGAAATGCTAAACAGGCGAGTTGTGCAAGAAACTCTCTTCGCCACCAACTTTAAAGGGCTATCGTGTCTTGGGAGCAACGTGTCGGCAGAGTTGGAAGCAGGCGCCCTTTTCCTAGGCAAAAAGAGGATGGATGGAATTCATTCACGCACATGCATTAACTGGATTTCGGGGTGACGATTGCAGAGAGGAACAGGGATGTAATGGAATGGGGATGTTGGCTGAGGGGAAACAAGAGATAAACAATTTCTAGAATTGCGTCCATTAACCCTTTCACAACCCAAGTTACGGTTGTATTGGAAAGATTGGTGCAGCTTCAGCATGTCTCAGAAAAAACTGTTAACCGTAAGTAGAGAGCCAAAAAATGGTGAAAAACTGGCGTCTGTTATGACATATGGATGTACACGGTTGAGTCACATTATTGTGACCACCAACTAATATCCAAAGTAACCGCCGTGTGCATCGCGGACAGCAGTTAGACGGGCTGGGAGTGACTCAGTGAGGTGCTGGAAGGTGTTCACAGGTATGTGCAGTCATGCTGACTGCAGTGCATCTGACAGCTGCTGGAGGGTGCGTGGTGGAGGATCCATAGAGCGAACAACACGATCGAGGCGGTCCCACACATGCTCAATTGGGTGTAAGTCTGGGGAATTAGGGGGCCAGGGAAGTACTTTGAAGTCTTCATCGTGCTTTTCCAACCAGTCTCTGGCATTTCTCGCATTGTCGTGCTGGAAGATCCCATCCGCAACAGGGAAGACAATCAGCATGTATGGGTGAACGTGGTCTCCAAGGATGGACTCATAACGAATTAGTTCCATAGTGCCTTCCACAGGTATGAGTGGACCCAGGGAATGCCACGAAAACATTCCCCAGACCATAAAGCTGCCCCTACCAGCATGTGTTCATCCAGCAATGGTTGAAGGGTGATTTGTCCTCCGATGTTTTTCGCCTTATGCGCCAACGTACATCCGTCCGATGAAGCAGAAAACGTGACTCATCGGAGAAGGCAGACCTTTGCCAATCAGCGGAGGTCCAATTCCGATACTGCCGTGCAAATGTAAGCGTTTTCTGCCGATGCACCTTCGTTAGCATAGGTTCAGTGACCACCCGTCAGCATCGGAGCCCTATACGCAGCAGCGTTCGCTGAACTGTCGTTTTAGACACACTTCCTGTATCCCCCTGGTTCATTCGGCCAGTGAGTTGCTTCACTGTAGTGTGTCGAACGGCCCTCACGCACCTTCAAAGCCGACGTTCACAACTCACACCAATGGCACGTCGGGTGCTCCGCAGTTTCCACGTCGCTCATGCGCAATGGTGCCATTTCTCCAATCATGATACACTTCAACCACAGCAGCACGTGAACAGTTCACAAACTGCGCTGTTTCAAAAAACGCCATCCTTGGCCCAAAAGCCAATAATAACCCCTTTTTGCAAATCTGATAAATCGCTCCTTTTATCCATGACAGCAACGAGTGATATGCTTTTAGAATGCCTGCGACACACCTTATATACCCTCCAAGCCAGCTCACGACAAGTGGCTTCTTTCATTGGCTACGCGCTGTTAACGTCAAAAGTAGGAGGTGGTCACAATAATGTGACTGGACTGTGTATAACATAAACGTACATGCATATTAACACGGCCACCCCGGTGGCGCAGTGGTCTAAGCCATGGCCTCTGATCATTCGTCCGAACGGGGTCCGGGTTCGAATCCCGGTGAGGCATGGATGTTGTGTTTGTCTTACGGCACTGGATCTCTCCCTTCCCTGGAACCAGTGACCATAAATTAGGGACGGGCGACTGCTTATAGCCCATTGAGTTGCTCACGGTGGTCGTTAAACCTCCAATCCAAAAAAAATATTAACACGTATGCATATTTTTACATGGTGGGATTTTTCACTCCAAAATGGATTTCACTAACGCCCCGATTTAATGAGGGTTACAGTCGGTCCCGAGCTCTACCTCCTGTAATTTGTCCAAATCGGAAACACTAATGCACTGTAAGTTACGTATCAAGTCACCCATTTCCTGTTGGCCCTCAAAAGATTTCGGGCGTCGGTCTGTCAGTTTGTGTTTCTTAATGTGTTTCTCCAAGGAAGATTTTTATTCCATTTTTTTTCCAAACTGAGTTCAAGAAAAACATTAAGGAACAGAAACGGAGTCCCCAAGAAAATAAATAAATAAATAAATAAAAATAACCGTTATTTCATCAAAACCTAAATCGACGCAGTCTTCTATCTAGGCAATCAAGGATTACTATTCAGAGACCACTGTGAAGACGAGATTCTAAAAATAAAAAGAAACTGATTTTCTACACATGTGCAGTTAAAACACAGGGTTTTTGAACTATCCCCCATTTCTATTGGAAACATTTTTTTGAAGAAAATGCGAAAAAAATTGTTCTGAGATTTTATGTTGGAAAATTTTATTGCAAAAGTGCAGGCTATATCCATGTGAAATTACCATAACAAACACCCAGATCCCTCTGTCTCTCTCGAACGCTTGACGTCACAGCAACGCCTGCATTGGTGCGTTATCACTTATCGATCAATTCGTGTGTGCTCTCGCGATGTCAAAATGGTTGCCTGCTATATAATAGCACGCGATCATATTAAGCTGTCAAGGTGATCGCGTGCTAACTATATATAACATTGGATTATCAATGTCTCGAGGTCTATTTATCCGATCTACAAAATTCGAATTAAAATCTTAATATCACAGCAAGTTGAGTTTATATATTAATTTAATTTAGCACAATTCGAATATTAATTTGTACGCTTTAATTATTTTAAGCATACAAATTTATATTTTTTTTGTACGTACAGTTTTTATAAAGATCACAATGCAACCTAAATCCCGTTCCTCCCCGAAAAAAAAAAAATTTATATTTTAGTACTTTACTATTTCTCTCTATATATCTATCTATGTCTGTCTGTCTGTCTCTCTTTGTATGTCTGTCTGTCTTTGTCTGCCTGCATCTCTCTCAGAACTTTCAATCCACATTATCAGAGCCCATTTAAGAGGGAGGGCTGCAGCTTCGGGCCCCAGATTTTCAAGGGGGCCTCAGAATTATGCAGGGTGCTTGAAGAATCAACAGAGTTCTAGTTTGTTTGTTTTTTCTTTTTTTTGTGTGTGTGTGTGTGTGTGTGTGTGTGTGTGTGTGTGTGTGTGTGTGTGTGCGTATGTGTGTGTTTTCCAGACAGCACAGCTAAAACTGTAAGAAACGGCCTTCTGAATTTTTTTTTCTATTTTTTTACACTTTTTCAGTTCTTTCGAAAGCATTACAAATTTTGTTTAGCACTTCTGTAATTGGCAGAATCTTTTTATACGTTAAGAATTCGTTTGAATCATGATATTTGAATCATATCCTTTTGTCCACTACTTCGATATAATTTCATCAAGCTAAACCATTAAAGCAGAACTTAACTGGTATCCATTTTTCAACCATTCATTTTTGCATTTTCTTGCAGCCACTTATTCGTCCATAAATCATGGGATACACACTTCAATATAGCGGGAATATTTTTATGCCTGTCTCGTCATATTTTGGGAATGTTTTCTACTGGGTATTTTTTTCGGCCATCCACAGTAAAATCCTAGATGTGCCACTAATATCGGGGCCCCAAAATGCTGTCCAGCACCCAGACCCTTTGTCTTCTGAAATGGGCTCTGCATATTACGGTCATTTGCTTAAGCTCACACTAATTTGAGATAATCATTTTTCTTTACAATAGTTTCCATGTATTTTCATTTTTCACGTAATGATTTTATTAAATTATGAAATTCATTTTCTAGGGCCCGCAATGAAATTTCGCTCCGGGCCCTGCGAAAGTTTCATCCGGCCATGTATCTGTTTATTTCCCGCATAAAGTTCGCGCTCTTTTCCCTTCTACATACATCCCAGAGAAAATGCGTTCTTCACCGACCAAGCTCTTCACTTCAAATGTGTTTTGTGTTCCCGCTGCAACTTTCGAGGAAACGGGTCTATTATGTGATCTTGGATGCAAGGATTTCGTGAATTAGCTTGCTTAGAGTCGGATAAGGGTCTCTTTTCATATCTTGAAGAAAGTATTCTCATGCAGACATCTGCCATTAAAGTCCTAAATGGCCATCAACAGAGAAATCTTCACGGCGTCAACCTTTACATACAGTATGTAAAATGACCGCTTGACCCTTCTCACTGCGGGGGATTATGGGGTGTGGGAGTCTGTTTTCTCTTACGATCTAAGAAGGATCTGCTTCCGCAATACGAAATTTCGTTCTTAATTGCTTTTATGAAGACAAAATGCACTTTTCTAAGATGTGTAATCCAAGACACTCTTTCATGATATTAAGTAAGCTCAAATACAGTAAAACCTCCTTAACAGACACTTCCATTTAGCGTAATATTCAAATACAGTAAAACCTCCTTAAAGAGCCCCTCCATTTAGCGCAACATTCAAATACATTAAAATCTCCTTAACGGTCACCTCCATTTGGCGTAATATTCAAATACAGTAAAACCTCCTTATCGGACACTTCCATTTACTGTAATATTCAAATACAGTAAAACCTCCTTAACGGACACCTCCATTTAGTGTAATATTCAAATACAATAAAACTTCCTTAACGGGCACCTCCATTTAGCGCAACATTCAAATACAGTAAAATCTCCTTAACGAGCACCTCCATTTAGCGCAATATTCAAATACAGTAAAACCTCCTTAACGAGCACCTCCATTTAGCGTAATATTCAAATACAGTAAAACCTCCTTAACGTACCCCTCCATTTAGCGCAATATTCAAATACAGTAAAACCTTCTTAACGAGCACCTCCATTTAGCGCAACATTCAAATATAGTAAAATCTCCTTAACGAGCACCTCCATTTAACGCAACATTCAAATACATTAAGATCTTCTTAACGGTCACCTCCATTTGGCGTAATATTCAAATACAGTAAAACCTCCTTAACGGTCACTTCCAATTAGCGTAACATTCAAATACAGTAAAACCTCCTTAACGGTCACTTCCAATTAGCGTAACATTCAAATACAGTAAAACCTCCTTAACGGACACCTCCATTTAGCGGAAAGTTTTGTGATCCTCAGTATTGAAGTATATACGGTTCTGTACGCTTATCTGCAGATAGGGAACCGTCGAAATAATGGAGAGTGATTTTGGTTATTACTAAGTGTAGGGGATCCTCGAAGAATTAACGGAGAGTGCTGCATAAGTTAAAACCATGAAAGTTCAAGGGAAAAAAACTTGACGAATTTTTTCCCCAAAGATTTTTTTCAGCTTCTTTGGATGGAAATGAGGTACTTTGTCCTCCAGATTCCCCATTGCAAAAACTACTGGTCTGTAGTTCCCATATGGCAGATCTTTTCTTAGAAGTAGGCAAAACAGCATCTTTTTAAACAAAATGGGATATTCGTTGTCGATTCAGAAGAGGATTTAGACACCATTTTAGAACTAATTGCGTGTCTAAACAGAAGAGGAAATTCAAAATATTTCATTATCTAAATGGATACATATAGATTTCATTATGGTCGATGAAGATATGTGTAGCGAATAGTCAACGAATATCCATTTGTTTGAAAGATGCTTTGAGAACGTCAGAAAAAAAAGATTTGATTGAAGAAGCACCTGATGCAGAGGTAGAAAAGGGGGAGATTCTTTTAAAGACGCTGTTAAGTGTTGTAACCCCCATAGCTGTAAATCCTATACAGTTGTAAACTATTGAATATGGATACAACATTTTACTAGAGGATATATGCAATAATTTTCATTAAAAACTAATTTTTTTTTTTTTTAGTGTGGGACTCAAAAGGAGCAAACACTGTACAAAATAAAAAATGTGAATTCACGGAAAATTTCTGAAAATAACATGCAGCAAAGTTTGCGGTAAGTGTCCGTCTTTTAACAGAATTTCTGATTTTAAAAGTGCCCGTGTTTTTTAACTTCCGTATTTACACAGATTCTCCGACGACAGTAATTCCGTTTATTTCAGAAAAGTCCGTTTCAAGTTTTTCCGTATTTAGACAGACATTTCGCAAAATCCAACACGCTGAATATTTCAGCCCTTACGCGAGAAAATCCTTGTGCGCCGGTGATGGGGATCAAGCAAGCTCAGGCCGTTTGGGTTGAGGCCGCACGTCTTAATTACTGAGCCAGAAAGTCACAGGTATCAGGCTCACGTTCAAGGTAAAAGTAATTAGGGAAGTTGATTTTCTCCTTTTCATTAATGCGAGTGATTCAGCCATTTTATTTTCTATTGGAGCTAATTATGTTTTTGAATATATTTGTAATAATTTTATTTTTTCCAGAAAGTCACAGGTATCAGACTCACGTTTTTTTTTTTTTTTTTTTTTGATTGGAGGTTTAACGACCACCGTGAGCAACTCAATGGGCTATAAGCAGTCGCCCGTCCTTAATTTAGGGTCACTGGTTCCAGGAAAGGGAGAGAGCCTGTGCCGTAAGACAAACACAACATCCATGCCTCACCGGGATTCGAACCCAGACCCCGTTCGAACGAATGATCAGAGGCCATTGCTTAGACCACTGCGCCACCGGGGCGGCAGACTCACGTTTAGGGTAAAACTAATTAGGGAAGAGGATTTTCTATTCGTTGATGCGAGTGATTTAGTCATTTTATTTTTTATTGGAGCTTATTATGTTTTTGAATACATCTGTAATAATTTTAATTTTTTTTCCCCCGTAGGAGTACAAATTATGTACTTCAATGACTTTTCGAAGCAACAGAATGATTTGGAGTTTGATATCTTTTTTTTTTTTAACTCACAATAACTTTTAATTATCTTTAAGAGAAGGTGCAATATACTGTTTTATAATATTATTTCACAATACTTCTAAATATAAAATTTACTCTTGATAGCTATAAAGCTTTTATCTTAAGGACTCCACAGACATCGCACAATCACATGAACAATAGATTAAGTACCCAGTTTCTTACGGTAACAATACATAATAGGTGGTGCACAAAATGAGGAAGAGGAGAAGAAATATCCTGTGTCGCAATAACCAAAATTCATGCTATTCACAATATCCAATCTCGCTTCAGAACTTCAAAATCAGATTCTTCGACAGACTATTGAAATTTAATAGTTAATCAAACCCCTAAGTATTCCCGTGAACTCTCCTATTACCGGAAATTTTTCGTCATATGGATACGGGAAAAGTGAGAACGGAGTTTTTCAGTTAACATACGAAAGGAATTGTGGAAAGGTTTCTGAAATTTCGGAATTTTCCGTGAAAACACCTTGAAAACTGTAATTATCGTCAATATAAGAAAGGAATTTAGGAAAGAAACCTGAAAATTCCAAAAATGTTTGTCCTATGAAAAATCTGTGAAATTCAGAGTTTTTTCCGTCTTTTCACGGAAAAATTATCTGAAGTTTGCTTCGTTAATTCACGAAAGAAATCACGGAAAGTGGCTCGTGAATTTCAGAAATTTTTCTTACAGTGAAGGCTCAAAACAAGAAACAAAGATATTTCATATTGTCCCAGCATGCTGTTTAATTTCATTTATCCATCTCTTTCATTTAATTTTTGGGTCTTCTAACGGGGCAGATTTTTAGGGACACCCACGAAGCTCATTTGACGGGCCCTGCGATGCTGGAGCCCCCCCCCCCTTTTTTTTTCCTTACCAAAAGCTTCCTCCACTTGTGACTTTCATATTTGCTCTCCATCAAGGTACCACAAAACCCCTAAATAATAAATATCCCCTTGATAGATACAATGGTGTTTGAGAGGGACATTACGGTGAAAATAGTCAAATAATGTTCGGGGGAAACCAGAATGTTAATTTCTGTTGAAATCTCGAAATCGAATTACTTCTGCGCTACGTTTTTTTTTTTTTTTTGCTCATAAGAAGAGTTGGGTTGGGATGGGGGTAGTTATGTGGCAACAAGAACCATATTTTTCAAAGATGGCGTGAAAACTGAGGTATGGCCCTCAAAGCCGATGATGCCGCTCAGAGCCCAGTAACTTTAAACCCGCCACTGTGTCTCTTGATTTTCAATTGAAGGGTTCGGGTGGAAACCACGGTAACCAACATTTCTCTCTATTCTAAAAAAAGTAACTGCCGCTGTTTTAGAAATTTCGCGACACTCTTGCTTTCCTATCTCGCAGCGCAAAACGTAGTGAACACAAAAATACGAAATTTACATCGTTTGCAGAGAATTGTTTGGAGAACACGCTGAAATAAACAGTTTTTCGATTCTGACGATACTTCAAGAGCTATTATATTTAAAAGTTAAGGTAAGCAAAAAAGAGCTATCAGGTCGCGTTCCGGACACACTAACAGCAAGAGAACCACGAAACTTTGTAGGCATGTAGTGCCATGACCGAATTTTTGCACCTCGTCGCCCTTTTTTTGAATTTCGATTTAGTTTACGAGAAATTAAATTTTTTTATTTCACAAAATTCTCTATTTCGCGATGAGATTCATTTAAAAAAACGGATATATGGCAAACTATAAATCATAACGCATTGCAATTCTTACAGCATAAACTCACAACTATCATCCCTTTTTTAGAAAAAAAAATTAAAGAAAAAAGTCATTTTCTGTTTTTTAAGCATTTTTTAAAGAAGCAAAAAAAGAAATGAACAGCTTGGCCTTGTCTGTCTTCACGATAACCACAGAGGAACGTTCTGGTCCCGTGACCTGCTGCCATGGTGACGAAGATATTTTTAGCACTCTTCTCATTGGGTGAAAGAACAGGCAACAATATCAAACTGGTAATGATGCAATGCTTAATGACGTAGGGACGCTTTTATTAAAGTTCGGCGTTTTCTGCCTGCATACGTGAATACCTATGTAAATATCGACTTTTGCCTCGTACATGAAAAGCAAAGAGGGGAAAATGCGAGTGTGTTCGTCAGCGAATTGTTAGACCACTTCTAAATAACCTACAGATCTAAAAATTTGCATGCTGGTAGATGTTAAAGTCCGAAATGCTTTTTGGACCGCTTTTGTTTTCCTTGGTGGTAAATTTAGTAAGTGCTATAAGTTCAAACGACAAAAGTCCGCCCTTCCAAAAAATAACGACAGTAAAAAAACTCGGAAACTTTGGAATGGCGGCGGAGCAAAGTCCTTCAATAAACATAGAAGGAAATTGAAAAAAGTTCTGCAAAAATCTAACAGGGAGTTCACCGGGAGCGAAACAAAAACTGTAAACAAGCTGCCGTCTTGGAATTGATACAGCGCAAAAAGTATTGAACAATTGGGAGAACATTTTCATTTCGTCAGATGGCATCATGGAAAAGAGACAGTCGAACACATTTGTCGAAATGATGTTTGCAAAGATGTGACATTTCTACTGTGTTTCTTTAACCATGCCACTTCGTAGGAAAAAACAATGGGTACGTAAAAAAAAAAAAAAACGAAAAGAATAAAATTTGTATATAACTGGAAACGAGCGTAGCGAGCCTAAAGGCGCAGCCCCTAGTTTGTAAAAAACAGTTGCGTAGAAAAAAACTGCGGTGGTAATCTGAGCATTTATTATAATTTATGTATACATATGGCGCCGAAATACAATTTTCAATTTATGGTAAGTGCAAACGTTTATATTTTTTTACTACTTGTAATCTCCGTATCTCAAAACGACAGAAGTGTTGGTTACCATGGTTCAGACCCAAGTCCTTCAATTGTATGCTAAATATGTTATACGTATAACAGAGCCCCATAGCAGAAAATTCCTGATCAGTCTACGACAGATATAGGGCCACAAAATAATCTGCGGGTGGTCATTGGGTAAGATGAATTTACATAGATTAAAAAAAAAGAGAGAAAAGAACTGGCTATCTTATATTTCTTCTACATTAAAAGAAAAAAAAACAGTCTAGGTACTACAGCACTTTCAATGATAATTAGGACAGCGAACACAGCTCTCTGTAACTAGAATTCTGCCTCCATTTTCAAGCTGAAACACAAATATTTATGGAATAAAATTATATTTTAACATAGCTAGAAAAAAATTACGATTACGGGAAAAAAATCTTCGTTCTATCCTACTTTCGTTTTCGGAAAATTTTTCTCCATTTTCGATCATAGATACACACATTTATGCAATTAAATTATGTTTAAACAAAAATACAATGCAGGGAAAGCATCGATTATGGGAGAAATTTTCGCTCCGTCCAACTTTGGTTTACGGGGAATTTTCCTCCATTTATAATCTTAAATACAAACATTTATGTAATAAAGTGATATTTAAGAACCATACGGGGCAGAAGGAAACATCAAGAGAAAAATAATTTTTGATTACAGGGCTCCGTATAACTTCCGTTTTCGGAGACTGTTGCCTTCATTTTTAAACTGAAACACAAACATTAATGCAATTAAATGATATAAGGGAACATCACGAGAAAAAGAAAAACGATAATGGGAGAAATTTTCACTCCGTCTAACTTCTATTTTCAGAAAGTTATGGAAGACAATTCCGTCCGAAGACTGAAAACTTGCATCTATGATCGGGAGTTTGAAAAGGAGGATTTAATAGAGTTCTGGGGATATCGTTCTCGCCTGCAGGAACAAAATAATATCTCCGACGTACGTCGCCCGTCGCAGCGGTTCTGCTACTGGGTAACAAAGTAGGCACAGTGGAAATCTGCATATACGTTGTTTGCGTATGTTATTTGTATTTGCACTTTCCGTTTGCCTCCTCGTGGAAATTAAGGTGCAGGCGCCAATGCTGCTACGTACTCATAAAAGTTATGTGAAAATGTTACCTTTTTTATCTTCATCCTCTCGTAAATCTTCCTGTCTCGGCTTCGATCTTTACTTCGTTCCTTATGAAGGTTCTTCCTCCTGGTAGGATCATGATCTCGAGTTCGGTCAGTCTTCCGAGTTCGGCTTCGGGACTTGTGCTCGTTCACTTTCTTGTTTCGCATCATGGGGTTTGCACTCAGCAGCCAGCGGGAGATTGCGTCTCTCCGCTTACGGCTGAGATATCTTTTGCGCCCAAACACGATGATTCCTTTGGGCCAACGAGTTTTTTTCTCCAGTTAACTCCCACGACAGAAAAAAAAAAAAAAAAAAGATATTCCTTTCTTGTGAGATGTCACACCTTTCTGCTGGTATTTATTTAAGAAGCGAAAACAATGGAGCTTAGTAATTTTATGTTTCAAGTTATTTCTTGAAGTGATCCAGAGAAAAAACGTGAGGTTCTTTGAAAGTAGAGTTCCGATGTAGAGGAAGATTTACGTCAGAGTTTTTCTCAAATGGCGGCAGCGATCGTGGTGGGAAAGGCGTAAAAGATACGAAGGGAAAGAAACCAACTTCAAAACGTAGACTGATGGGCAAATTTTTTGAGCGCAGTGAGATACACAAAATGTGCTATAAACTTCCTCTGGAAAAAATATATGCAGCCGAAAGGCTAGTCTTTGAAGATATTAGTGGCCCCTTTCAGAATAAAGGGAACTTTCAATCGAATTGCAAGAAGCACTGCGATTGAGTTATTAAAAAAAAAAAAGTTCTGTCAAACTCCCCTAAAGGTGAAGTTCTTCTGGGTGTTTGTTCTTTTTTCTTTTCGACAAACAGAGGACACTTTTTTTCCCTCGCTGTCACTTTCTTTTTAAAGAGAATATAATTCAGCGAGAATAAAGAAGACAGGAAACGGTATCCATCACAAACTTCTCAGATGACAGCAAACAAAAGAAAAAAAAAAAAAAAGATCCTACGTAAGTTTTTCTTATATTTCCTCTCGCTCGTCTTCCAACAATTTCCGAAATCCTAATACAATATTCAGCATTAAATCATATCGTTATCCAATTTGGAAATGAAGAAACGTATTCCATCAGGCGATTTACGAAAACCTTGTAATTAATTCCACCTTAAGTTATAATTCCAATATTTTGCTGCCAATTTTGATGTCCACAAAATACGCTGTCGACACATCACAGAATAAGAACTGTGACCAAATGGAAAAGTTGAACCACCGTTAACTTCGCATCATCCATACTGAAGAAGTATTAGAGGCATTGATGTCCACCAACAACGAGAAAATGCAGCCAAATGTAAATCAACGCTTGTTTGCAACTCAGAAAGTAATAAAAACAAGTATGATTAGCACATCACAAATGAAGTCACAATTTCTTGGTGAAACCTGATACCAGGTTTCAAAATGGTTAGCCTCTTGGCAACAATCTCCTTTCTTTTAATTTACTTTTTTTTTCCGTACCTCTCATGTATCCACCGAGGATTACGCGCTAAAGTTCGTATCACATCCTTAACACTCAGTATTTGCCTGTCTATCAAAATACAACTTCCCAGCTGCAACTCGTGACAGCAAACGCAAAGATACGCCTTCCCCAAGAACGCCCCTCTGCGTTAATCAACATCCTTCAAAATATGAAACGTACGTGATATTTGAGGAAATTCACAGTAACAACAACCGTTAACCTCGCATAACTCTTACGTTACTCTGCGTGGTCAATCGTTGGAGCTAAATTCTTAAGTGTATTTTTTTTACTCTTGAATCTGACGACTATCGAACAATTTTTTTACCAGTATGTACTTTTCTTCTTCTTCCCCCCTCCCCTCCCCTCCCTCTCTCTCTCTCCCTCTCTCTCTCTCTTTCCCTCTCTCAGTAGTGAACTTTCCATCATATCTCATTAAACAAATAAAATTACAATTAATAATTTTCTTTTAAGATATTTTTAATGAGTTGTGAGACCAAATAGCAAAACTGCAGTCTCTGCGTTTTCGTTTATGAGCGGGTTTCAGAAAGAGAGAAGGGAAAACAAAATTGATAAAACTACAAAATGGGTTAACAACGGTAGTGCAACAGACGTACAAAAAAGCCATATCTTAGCAGAAGTGGTGTGTCTGTTCAGACTTATACGTATTGCGATCAAAAAGTTCCGAGACTGGGAACGGATCGCGCCAACATATGACAGTACGCGGATGCGCGAGCAGCGGTCGAGGGCAGTGACCTTCATGAGTCATTGTGCCGAGTGGTGTCGTTCTGTGAACATCGGGAGCTGTGCTACATGATATTTGGTGACCACGTGCAGAACACAGCTGCGATTTCGGCATGAACTGCAAACTAGAACAGCCAGGGAACATCAAATTCTGCGTCAAACTCGGCAAATCGGGAACGGAAACGCATGAAATGTTCTTGTCGCGGGTCATCACTGGGGACGAGAATTGGATCTACGGTTACGACTCGGAAACCAAACAACAGTCGTCGCAGTGGAAGAGCCCGGCATCTCCACGAACGAAGAAGGCTCGACAGGTCAGGAGCACAACCAAAAGCATGCTCATCGTGTTCTTCGACATTCGTGGGGTTGTGCACCGTGAATTCGTCCCCCAGGGCCAGACCGTCAGCGCCCTTTTTTACTGCGATGTTCTGTGGCGTCTTAGTGAGGACATTCGCCGCAAACGAACTGAAAATGTGACTCTGGGGGAGATTTCTTTTTCCATCACTACAAAGCAGCAGCTCACAGAGCGTTAACAACACGCCAGTTTTGCAGCCGCAACAGCATGTCTAGCCTTCCTCACCAGCTTTACTCGGAGGGTTTGCCCCCCCCCCTGCGACTTCTTTCTGTTCCCGAAGATGAAGCTCAAGGGTCGCCGCTTTGAAATGGCGGACGAGATCCAGCGCGAATCGCAGACGGTGCTTGACACGATTCGCGAACAGGACTTCCAGGGAGCGTTCCAACAGTGGCAAAAAACACTGGCAGCGATGTATCGCTGCCCAAGGAGACTACTTTGAGGGAGATCATAGCCAGACTTAAGTAACGTAAATACTTTGTTGTATATCGGCCTAGTCTCGGAACTTTTTTGATCGGACCTCGTATTAGGTGAAAGTTAATATTATAAGCTGTAATTTTGCTATATGAAAGCTCAATTTGTATTGGGATTTCTAGTTTTGAGTTTTATACGCGGCGTTTTTACCATGTGATCGCTTAATTTGTTTCGGGATTTCTGTTTGAAGTCTTTTACGCGGCGATTTGACTATGTAAGTGCTCAATTTGCATTATGATTTCCAGTTTTGAGTCTTATAACCAGGAACCCAAAAAGATGTGTGCCCTGTAGTAATTTATAATAATATGTAACTAAATGAATTGCAATGAAATTTCTCGACGATTGTACTCGTATTTACGCAGGTCATGCTGAATACGAAGTTTTGACATAGAACTGCCATAGAAGTAGCTGGGTCACAGTACCTTGACTGCTTACACTGTTGTCATAATGCTTAAAACTGAAGAGAATAGAAAGAAAAATTACAAGAAATTCTCAGAAGACAAGTAAACAAAATCTGTTTTACCACACTCTACGATAATCAAGCTTAAAACTCTTGAGGACGTGCACCCCTCAACTTCTGGGTTTAGTCTGTCACTCAACATACTATGCTTCCCTACATTACGAAGGTTGTACCGAAAGTAATGCAAAAGTGGGCATAACTTTTGTGTTAACTGACAGAAGTCGTTCAAATTGCACATGCCGCCTAGTAACTCTTCCTCTATAGTACCCTTTTTCATTGCAGGTAAATAATGGATTCCAAGTAGAAGCAACGTGCCGACATTGAGTTCTTGAAGAAGGAAGGATGCAGGCTGTCCGACATCCAGAATGATTACGGAAACGACACCATTCACAGAATGTTTACGGAGATGACACCATTGACAAGAGCAATGTGCACAGATGGATGCAGAAGTTTAAAAAAGGAGAAACCAGCATTGAAGGCAAACCATGCAGTGGGAGACCATCATCTGCGACCACTGACACGCATAGTCAGCGAGTGGATAAATTGATTCGCGCGGCGAGACGAGTCACAATCCGTGAACTTGTTGCACAACTGGACTGTTTGTCACAATGCCATACAGAAGATGGTGGAAGACTTAGGGTACCGAAAAGTGTGTGCAAAGTGGGTACTTCGGCAGTTGACACCCGATTTGAAGGTCGATAAGGGTGGAAGTCTGCTCTGATCTGCTGGAAGCATTTGAAGCCAATGAAGACACTTTTTTTTTTCGATCTCGTGACAGGAGATGAAACGTGGGAGTGTCTTTACGATGCGTAAACGAAGAATCAATCCAGGGAATGGGGACACACCTCTTCATCAAGGCCTAAGAAGTTCAAGTGCTAGCGATCAGCACAGAGTCATGGTGACTGTTTTTTGAGATGACAGAGATGCCATTCTTGTTTTTCTGGAACGTGGCAGCACAGTGACCAGCGAGCGGTACATTGAGACACCCAAGAAGCTTAGAGAAGCCATAAGGAGGAAGAGACAGAACAAGAATCTGAAAAGGATCCACATTCACCATGACAATGCGAGACCACACACATCTTTGGCAACAAATCAGGCGATCAGCAAATTAGGCTGGTCGGTGGCCCCCTATCCACCGTACAGCCCAGATCTGGCGCCCTCCGACCTCTACCTTTTTGGTCCAATGAAGGACAGTCTCCGAAAAGAACGATTTGATGGCACAGATGAAGTGAAAGAGCCTGTGAGGAAGTGGGCGCAACAGTCCACACCTGAATTTTTTCAAAGAGGATTCGAGAGTTGGGTTCAACGATGGCGCAAATGTATCGCTTGTGATGGAGACTATGTTAAGTAGTACTTTGTATGGAGAAAGAGTTACTCTACCAACATGTGCAATTTGAACGACCTTTTTCAGTTAGTAAAAAACTTATGCCCACTTTTGCATTGCTTTCGGTACAACCCTCGTACTCTTAACATTTAAATGTTCATGAGATTTCTAAAATTTAAATTAAAGATAACTGAATGCTATTTTTTTTTATAACCAAATGTTATTTTAGTCTTCATAGCAATGCATGTAATGCTGGATAAAGTGGGCCGTCAGGGCATAGTTTGAGTTCTGAACCTTTCGCCCGGCAACATTGTATCCATCCTACTTCTCCTTGCTAGTTCCGGATGACTGATGCAATCTGCCGACACTAAGTGACATTTCCATTTCATGGCATGTCATTCAATTATTCCTTCTGTTCAATGATCTTCTCACTCTTAACAGAAGTGCATAATGGTCATTTTCACTCTTTAATGAAAAATAATTATTCATATACGAGGAGGGATTCAAAAGTTCCCGGACTGGGTCCGTAAGTAAATAGAAAGAGTTACAAAGCTGAAGCACATCCTCATTCAAAATAAGACCATCTTGCAACAACACACTTCTTCCGGTGGCTGCAGAGTTCATTGAAGCACTTCTGGAACCCATTCTTTGCAATGTCCTTCAGTGCAACCAGCTGAAGCACATCCTCCTTCAAAATAAGACCCTCTCGCAACAACACACTTCTGCCGGCTGCTGTAGAGTTCATTGAAGCACTTCTGGAACCCATTCTTTGCAATGTCCTTCAGTTCAACCAGCTGAAGCACATAATTCTTCAACAACACACTTTCTGCCGGCTGCTGTAGAGTTCATTGAAGCACTTCTGGAACCCATTCTTTGCAATGTCCTTCAGTGCAACCAGCTGAAGCACATCCTCCTTCAAAATAAGACCCTCTCGCAACAACACACTTCTGCCGGCTTCTGTAGAGTTCATTGAAGCACTTCTGTAACACATTCTTTCCACTGTCCTTCAGTGTAACCAGCTGAAGCACATCCTCCTTCAAAATAAGACCCTCTCGCAACAACACACTTCTGCCGGCTGCTGTAGAGTTCATTGAAGCACTTCTGGAACCAGTTTTTTGCAATATCCTTCAGTGCAACCGGCTGAAGCACATCCTCCTTCAAAATAAGACCCTCTCGCAACAACACACTTCTGCCGGCTGCTGTAGAGTTCATTGAAGCACTTCTGTAACCCATTCTTTCCACTGTCCTTCAGTGCAACCAGCTGAAGCACATCCTCCTTCAAAATAAGACCCTCTCGCAACAACACACTTCTGCCGGCTGCTGTAGAGTTCATTGAAGCACTTCTGGAACCAGTTTTTTGCAATGTCCTTCAGTGCAACCGGCTGAAGCACATCCTCCTTCAAAATAAGAACCTCTTGCAACAACACACTTCTACCGGCTGCTGTAGAGTTCATTGAAGCACTTCTGGAACCCATTATTTGCAGTGTCCTTTAGTGAAACCAGCTGGAGCACATCCTCCTTCAAAATAAGACCCTCTTGCAACAACACACTTCTGCCGGCTGCTGTAGAGTTCATTGAAGCACTTCTGGAACCCATTCTTTGCAGTGTCCTTTAGTGTTTCACTAAAGGACTCTGCAAAGAATGGGTTCCACATCCTCCTTCAAAATAAGCTGGAGCACATCCTCCTTCAAAATAAGACCCTCTTGCAACAACACACTTCTGCCGGCTGCTGTAGAGTTCATTGAAGTACTTCTGGAACCAATTTTTTGCAATGTCCTTCAGTGCAACCGGCTGAAGCACATCCTCTTTGATAATATGACCCTCTTACAACAACACACTTCTGCCAGTAGCTGTAGGGTTCGTCGAAGCACTGCTGGAACTTTCTTTGCAATGTCCTTCAGTGCAACCAGCTGAAGCACATCCTTCTTCAAAATAAGACTCTTACAACAACACACCTCTTCCAGTGGCTGTAGGGTTCGTCGAAGCACTTCTGGAACCCATTCTTTGCAATGTCCTTCAGTGCAACCAGCTGAAGCACATCCTCCTTCAAAATAAGACCCTCTTACAACAACACACTTCTGCCAGTGGCTGTAGGGTTCGTCGAAGAACTTCAGGAACCCATTCTTTGCAATGTCATTCAGTGCAACCAGCTGAAGCACATCCTCCTCCATAATAAGACCCTCTTGCAACAACACACTTCTGCCAGCGGCTGTAGAGTTCATCCAAACCCTTCTGCAGCGCAGTGTCCTTCAGTGCAACCAGCGATGAGTTTTTCACTTCAGCGCTTAAAAACCGACGACCCTGAAGTCGACGTGTCAGCTCAGGGAAGAGGTGGAAGTCGCAGTGGGCGGGTGAGGTCAGGTGAGTACGGTGGACGTGAGAGGACAATAATTCTTGTTTCGGTGCATTGTCGTGCAACAGTACTCATGATTGATTGACCCACAATTGGGGCCTCTTCTTACGGATCGACTCATGTCGAAGACGACTTGTGAAAACAAAAGTTTGTCCGCGACTCACTTCGAACCCGTGTCTCCTGAATCCGGAGTACGGACAGAATGTCTCGCTGCAGATTTTTCATCTTGACACATAATTTCACCTCTATAGAACGTCACAGACTTTTAGTATGATCTTGCCTTTGCTGCGATTTCGGCGGAATTTCTGCTTGCGTGGATACGATGGCGATTTCCACGTAACTAATGCCCGTTTAGTCTGCGCAGGTCGAAGAGTAAGCACCATTTTTCATCCCCCGTTATGATTCTTCTAAGAAATTGTGGGTCTTGGTCGGCGGGGGTTACTTGATCGCCCACCATTTCCAACCGCATTGCCCACTGATCTTCACTTAACATGCCTGGAACGATGTGTTGACACACTAGGTGGACCTTCCGATCATCTGTTAGCAGGGTGGGAAATTAGCTGGCGCGAGGCGCAAAATGCGACCTTAATTTTTCATTCTGCGGCAAGTATTTTGAGCACGGGCGCAAATTCGCGACTGCGCAAATTTAGAAGGAATTGAAAATCTGGATTAGTTCACTTTCCACGTAAGCGTCTGCTAAATGTTTGCTCTTACAGTTGCAAAATTTAATTCTTGCTTACAACTACAAATATTTTCAGATATTTTGGTTGGTGTTAGTGAAACATTTATTTACCTTCCTAAGTCCCTCAAATCTTATGTACACACAGCACCTTTCGAATCATATAGGACTCCAAGGTAAAATATCCAACACTTACCAATTACTCATTTATAATCACTAAAGGTTTTGCGCTTCGTTCTACATAAATAAAAGTCGCAAAATGGCGTTAAGAAATACAAGTCTACAGTTACCAAAGCCCAGAGATCTGTTGGGGACTTGTAAGACCCCAAATGACATAGAAAAGTTAATGAATCTTTGATTTGGTACACATATGCATAGGAAGGTGTCTGGAAAACTTATAACTTTTGGAAATTATAGCTCAGTTGTAATTTTTGACGTACGGACAAAGTATGTTAACTTCTATGACTCACGTAGCGTAGCTGATGAACTCAGGAAATATGGCTAAATATTTTCCCCTCTTCATTTTTTAAAACTGAAATCTGTGGAATTTGAGAAATATGTAAATTCATGCATACAGTTTATTTTAAATACAAGAAGCTGAGCATATTGTACCTGAATCTCCAAATTATGAAAATACAGCAAATTTCAATTTAGGTTAGGTGTTCATGCATTTATTATACTTCTGATGGAGGAAACAAAGAACATTTTACTGGTAAAGTAAGTTTTAAACTGCGTTTTACAGTAAGTTTTGACAAAATGTGGTAAAAAATCTACAAAAATTATCCCTCTCAGCCCATGCACAATTTTTTTTTTATTCACACATCAAACATAAAATTTCCCAGATACGCCATATTTATTATTTAATCCGCAATTTCTTTTAAATGCATGTAAGAATACCTGTTATATGCTTTTCATTTGAAAAACAGATTCTGCGCATGTTACAGTAAAAATTTGAGCCTAGAATTTTAGCTGCAGGCGCGATTTCGCACGTGCCAATTTTTCCTAATTTTCCACCTTGTCTGTTAGTATCCGTTGGCAACGTAGTCTCCGATATCCAAGCAGCCTCTGCTGTTTGCTCGAACGCCGGTTGTCTGTTGGCGCGTACGATGGCCACAACCTTCGAAATGTTTTTACCCGTGGTGCTGTCACTGGCAGCCCGCTTCGTTCGTCATCTTCGACCTCCTGTCTGACATCTCTGAGCGTCGATGCCAATCGAATATTTGTGACCGCGACAGAGCACTTTCGTTGTAAACTTGCTTCACCATCTCGTGAGTTTCTGTTGAACTTTTGCCCGAACGAACACAGAACTTAATTTTATCGTCCTGATCAAAAAACGCCATTTTTCATCAATCGCCGAACACAGATATCCGGATGTACCGCAGAGAGCATAAGCCCACTGAAAACAAGAGGCCCTGAAACGAACGGCTGCCACTGAAGTCATGTGACCAACTTAGTCCCAGCTCCCAGCTACCGTGTGTGCGTCGTCTCAGCTATCAGTAATGTGCTGATGGGCTGACAGAGTAGCGGGATAATTTCATAAAACGTGAGCTGATGGAAACTTCGAAGCTTGTGTTGCAACATCAGAAAATAGTACTAATATGTACTTCACAAATTACTTTGAAAGTTTTACACAAAATGAAAGAAATTTTAACGAAACTGACAAAGTATTTGCCATGTTTTCACTTAGAATTACAGCTGATGGGAACTTTGAAATATACCGCACAAAATAAATGAAATGTGCTGTTGTTTTGTTGACAAATTACTTAAAAAGTTGTGGCACCAAATGCGAATATTTTAATGTTTTTATGGCATATGTCTGCATTGATTCCAAGATGGCGACTTGTTTACAATTCTTGTTTCGCTCCTGGTGAACTCCCTGTCGGATTTCTGCGGAACTTTTTTCAACTTCCTTCTATTTTTATTGAAGGACTTTGCTCCGCCGCCATTTTGGAGGTTCCGGCGACGGTATTTTTGGTTATGTCCTTTACCCGTAATGTTAACATTACTGATGTGTCGTGTCAGTGTGTTCTTTATTCATGGATTACTCAAGGAAGAAGACTTAAGTACTTTTTTGCATTTCTTTTGCTTGACTTTAACACTTTTATGAGTTTTTTTTAGTCTTTATTTTTTGGAAGGGCAGACTTTTGTCATTTGAACTTATAGCACTTAGTAAATCTACCACCTGGCCGTGTCTACCACTAAGGAAAACAAAAGCGGTGCAAAAAACATTTTTCTTAAAAACAGAAATGCTAAATCATTAAACAACTGAGGTAGTTTTAATAACAAGACATATGCATAACAAATTATTTTTTCAATGTATGCATAAATAACTAAACTTTGCACGTTATGTTACTTAAGACAGAAAAGAAATCTTGCCTGTATATCATCAGTAACAAGTAAATATTTTTTTTTTTTTTCAAAAACACTTTAATATTTTTTTCTGTTACAGTGGTAAATGAACGTTATATGTTTTTACGATGGGAACTCGTTTTTCTTTGAAAAGAAAATAACAATAATAAATAAAAAATAATAAAATATGAACAACTTCACAGCAACGCGCTAACGTTCATTGACTTCAGATCAGAGAAGCTGAGACCATTTTGGTCACATGACTAAATCGTTTCAGGGCCTCTTTTTTCCAGTGGGCTATGCGCAGAGAGCGCGTAACGTAGATGGACGAAACCAATTTCCCTGTGAGGGGAGGGGGGGGATAATGTGCGTAACGTAATCCAATAATCACCGTGGGTATGCGATACACGTAATTTGCCGTACAGTACAGGCGCAGTCCAGGAACTTTTGGATCCTACCCCGTGTATAGATACATGCATACAGATCATTTGAAATTTTTTTTAATCTTAATAATATTCCCTCCAGTGGCGCACCCAGGATTTCTTTAAGGGTGCGCCACTGGAGGGGAATGTCGAACATACAAAAAGAAATTCCCCGGAGAAATCTCCCAAAATATTAGGAAGCGATAAAAAAATATACCCGCCATGTTAAAGTGCGTTTCCAATTATTCGCAAAATATATATTTAAAAACATGTACAATACCTCATGGGGCCGTTGACCACCCCCACTGAGTGCGCCACTGTTCCTATCCTCGTCCCCCCCCAATTCTGGGACAAGTCTACCCCCCATATTTCTGTTTAGCAAATATGATAGTTGAATAGAATATTTAAAGTCACTAAGGAGTGTTACTTATGACATTAATATTTGAGGCAAAACAAAAACAATTAAACAATTGTAGTGACTCAAAGAAATCCATTGTAACCAATAGAGGGCCACAGATGGAAGAAACGATTTCCGAATACCAGCTGCAGAAAATTAAATGTCGCTTAAAAATCATGGTTTTGCCGAAACACTAGCCCGACACGTCGATCTTGTTCATGTGCTGCCACCTTTTGAAAATAAAGCAAACGAATCGACGAATTAAGTCATTGATTTGTGATGCAGTAAACAAATTTGTCTACACACAAAATTAATACACTGCTGGACAATTGCTAAGGACGGATCATAAACGGCTATACAGCGCATAAAAAAGTAAGTGTGGTTGGATGCCAAGTAAAATAAAATAATGTCAGAATGCCAGGACATTACAAGAAAGACAATTTATTGTGCTCTGAAATCCAGAAGGCTTTGGAACGTGTTCAAGGGACAAACAGGCCATTTTGTGCAGAATACGTAAACGTGAAAAAAATGCAATTACCGTCCGCAGGCGTTCCGGCGTAAGATGTCAATACGGGATATGTCCACCATGGAGGGCGATGCAAGATTCCACACGTCGTGTCATGCTTTGCACAACATTATCAAGCAGCTGTTGGGGTAATTTATCCCATTCCTCTGTCAGTGCACGGATGAGGGTGTCCTTGTTTATTGGAGGGCATTGGCGACCAGCAAGACTCCTCCCCAAAGCATCCCACACATTTTCAATGGGATTCAGATCTGGAGAACGTGCTGGCCATACGAGGCGTTGAATAATCTCGCTCTCAAGACACTCCTGGACAGCGACTGTTCGATGACATGTTGCGTTGTCGTCCATGAAAATGAATCTATCACCGACAGCACCACGGAACATGAGAACATGAGGTAGCAGAACATCATTAATGTATCGTTGGCCAGTCATAGTCGCAGTTGGAAGCACATAGAGGGACGTACGGCCATTGATCATGATGCCAGCCCATACAATGAAACTACATGTCGGATATCGGTCAATTTCCTGTATGTTTGCTGGACAACTATCACGCCAGATCAGTTGTCGTCGACAATCAGACGATAGACTGTATCTACTCTCATCTGAGAAGAGGACAGCAGACCAGTCGTTATCACTCCAATTGCGATGTTGATGGCACCATTGCAAACGGGCGGTACGGTGACGTCTGGACAATGGGATGCACACAACAGGACGGCGGGCGTATAGTCCTCCTTCATGCAAACGTCTGGCGAAAGTTTTTCGGGAGATCCGCTTGCCAGTAGCAGCCATAAACTGATTTGCTACCTCACTAGCTGTGCTGCGCCGGTGTCTTTTTGTTGATAGCACTATGTACCGATCTTCTGCAGGTGTCGTACTGCGAACACGACCTCCCCGTGACGTTTGCTACACTCTCCATTTGTTTGAAATGATTTCCAAAGGCTTGAAACAACACTGTGGCTGACGTCGAACTCCCTGGCAACATCTGTTATTTTTCACCCTTCTTCAATCTTGCCAATAATACGGCCACGCGTAAAATCATCTAGGTGATGTCGGGAAGACATACTGAAAATTGCAAGTTCGTCAATTGATTCTTTCCCTTTCAACTTTGCGTTTGAACAACAACGGTCAATACGCGTCAAATCCTTTATATCTCTTATCAGCGCTATGACGTCACGAACAAGTTCGGCAATCCAAAACAACACGTCTTACTGTATCCCGCACTTATGCTAATTTCCACATTTTCCTGCCTTCCATTTTATGGTTGCTATCGTTGCTATTGTCATCCGTCCTTAGCAATTGTCCGGCAGTGTACAATTAAGTAAAATTTCTTATACGTAGAAACTTAACAGTAATACCCAGCATGCATGAATTATTTTGCAAAAAAAGCGTTTTCAGCTCACTGAATACATTTCAGTAATCAAGTTAATTTACTCAGAAATATAATTGGACTAAATAAAATAGGACATTTCACTAAAAATCTTAAAAGTAACGAACTGTTTACTGAATTTTGTTTTTTAATACAAGAACATTATAAATACATTATTTAATAAACCAAATGCGAGTACAAGCTGGGACTTTTGCTGATGACACCACAAAAAGATTAGAAGTTTCTAAAAATTCCGCATAAAGAAATAATCTTATGTGAAATTCGATTCACATATTTTAAAAATTATGGGAATTTCATAACTATCCCATAGAAAATTTTCTAAGTGAAATAAACACAAAAGACCGCTGAATTATCTTTTTTTTTTTTTTTTTTTTTTAAACCATAAAATCAATTCCTGAATTTCGGCCTGTGCACGTCACTCCATATTTTCACACGTCTTCGATATATGTATATAATGATATCATATTTATTTCCTTTCCATTTTCAACATAAGTGTAAAACGAGCAAATTCAAATGGTAAGATATGGCGACAGAAACAACAAAAACACAAGCCCAGAAATAATGGGAGCTCTGAATCAAGCTAAAAAGAAAAGGTATCTCACTTACCAATTCTTCAACCGGCTCAGTAAATGCTTCCGAGAAACAGGTTTTCTCTAACCATTTCGAATTCGGTGTTGCTTCGGAGTCGCCATTTTCCATCGAATGATTCATTTCGTTTTCTCTGAAACGAAATTCACAAAAAAAAAAAAAAAAAAAAGAAAAGAAATTGAAATCATATTTATTGATTGGGCAGCATAATACGCATGAATATTTTATCTGCTTTCCCACCCTTAATTTTCCAATTATTTTGTAAGCACCGAAGGTAGTACAATGTGATTCATTTAATACTGTGCCCAAAGTATTCCTGATTTGTAATGATAGTCAACGTTTTATGGGTGCAAACAGTTTGGTTCTGTTTTATATGTTACATCAAAACAAAACAGTTCACCCAGATGTTTGAACTTACTTTTCAACTTCGCTCATTAACTGGCGGCCCTTCCACAATTGATTGGTTAATACACCGACCGATTATGCTTCACACTGATAGACCAAGTCGCAAAGGAAAGGAAGGTGTACTCATTTACGAGGGGGTGGGGAAATTCTACTTCAGGACCAAAGTTCATGTGTTTTCCAAACCACGGATATTTCACATTAGCGGGACTCAAACGGAACGTCCACAACGAAATATTTATAGCTTATTATGCTCACTTAATGGATTAACCTGGTCATATAAGGACGGGACACCGGGCTTCGAACTCGGACTCCTTTCGGACGAAGGATCAAGAAGCCATCGCTTAGATAACTGCGCCACTGGTGAGGCATTCCAGTCTACTGATAGCTTTTTGCAACCTACTGATTTTTCTCTGTTTTGAGGCCATCTCCTGCATTTTCTAGTATGGCTAATTTTTGGCTTGTGACTTTTTTTTTTTTTTTTTTTTTTGATATTTCTCTCACCGACTATAAACTATGAAATAATTTGCATGACGCACTTCAAATACTAATGTTATATGATTTTTCAAGCAGCTGGTTATGGTTTCTTTTATGAAATGGCCTAAAGAAGTTAAAAAGTCACACAGGTATAATATTTCAGTGCAATTAAATTTTTTGTGTAGGAATTTAGAAAGGAAGTGTCTGACCTTAGATCTTAAATAGCCCTTAGCTCTAATCTCCTAGTTTCCTACTTATCTACGGTGCCAGATAGGAAAACAATAAGTACAGTAAACACGTTTATCAGTCAGTTCTGACTTCCACTCAGATCCCACGGGGTGTAAGAGTCTTGGTTACTAGTCGTTCGGTGGCCAGGCAAGGATAATCTGTAAACAATGGAGCTGTCAAAGAGAAGTACATCAGTACATGAGTGTTATCTATCACACTCATGGACGTCCTTTCAGTACTCACCATCTACTGATCCAATCGACAAGACTCACCTCAGAACTGATCTGAAGGGAGAAATCAGACGAAGACTATAAATTATCTAGATCATAGATAGATCATATGTAGCGAATTTAAGGAAGGGGGTATCTTACCGCAGATCTAAAGCCAGGACATTTGGGCTAGAGTGCCCGATAGGAAAGCGGCACTGAAGCGACGTACAAAGGGGGAGAAGGATGCCCTTACTTATTACCAGGGCCCAGTACCCGGGGTCCAACGGCTTAATGTGCCCATCCGACGAAAGGCGGATTTTTAGTGCTTTGAGCGTTCGTACCTGCCCATTAGTTTTAATGGTGAGCATTACTTTATAAAGCCGGTCAGCAGTAATATCTTGTAAAAAAAAAATCACTTAGGATTGCATTGGTTTGAATTTCCATTCCGGTGTTTAATGGCAGTTTGAAGAGAACTGGTATTATTTGAAATACCAGTAGATTAGGGTGTTCCTTCGAATTGAGATTACATCCAATGTTACATTACATTTGTCTAGTGGTGAATATATTTTAAGCAAACACCTGATCTACTGATTTATACTGATTTTTTTGAGCTCTACTCTACTGATTTCAGGTAAAAGTTTCTGGCAACACTGCCTTAGGGCCACGTAACAGAAACGACGAAGCTAGGCGGAACTTAGAGATATTAATGTAATTTATTACAGAAACGACGCGACGAAGCTCGGCGGAACCTAGAGATCATAATGTAATTTACTAATGAAAAAACAGCTGTACAACAAAATCTGCCAATGTAGACGCAGAACTAAACAAAACAGTATATACATTAATAAGGATGACAAAACGTAAATACGAGCACATACGCCGATGAGTCATTACATTATGACCATCCCCAGTCTAGAGAAATAAGCGCGTATGGAGACCGAACGGTGGCGCAGGTGAAGTTCACAGAGCAGTATATATACAACCTGAGGACTGGCTTTCTGTTAGTAGAGTGTTCGGAGTCAGAATTGGAAAAGCTGCCGATTTATCGGAGGTTGATAAACGACAAATTGTGATGGCACACGGCGCGGCGTCTCAGATCTACGATCCCGGAAACGGCGTGGCTTGTTCACGTGCCGTTGTAGTGAGTACGTATCAAAAGTGGTGCACAGATAGCCAAACGACGAACTGCCGTTCAACCATGTGATGCCAAAGGGGAGCAGAGGAGACTGTCACGCATTGTGACAGCAGTGATGAACAGGACAATGTGTCACAGCACACGGTTCATCGCAGCCGTCTGCACAAGGGCCTGCGTAGCCGAAGACCCGGCCGGGTCCCCCATGCTCGCTGCACGTCATCGCCAACAACGCATGAAATGGGCCCCAGATCATCGAGATTGGACCCTGGATGTTTGGAAGAAAGTGGCCTGGTCTGACGAATCAAGATTCCTGGTGCATCACGTAGACGGCAGAGTGCAGATACGCCGATTATTAACGGTGGTTATAGCACCGGGATGCACTGTTGGGCAGAAACAGGTCGGCGGCGGCGGTATCATACTGTGGGCGATGTTTTCTCGGTATACTTTAGGCCCCATTATCCCAATAGCACCTGACAGCTGTCAGGTATTTGAACATCGTTCACCCATTCATGGCATCTGTGTTCCCTGCTGGTGATTTTCTGTTAATGCCCTGGTCTTCAAATTAACCTGACATGAACCCGATCGAACATTTGTGGTTCAACTTGAAAAAGCGGGTTCGCGCTAAATCACCACCACCCCGAAATGTACGGTAACTGTAGGACCTGCTGTTGACATTATGGTACCAGATACCCCAGGATACCTATCGCCCCCTCATCGAATCGATGCCTCGCCGAGTGGCCACTGTTTTGCGGTCTAAACAGGGTACTACAGTTTATTAGGTAGGTGGTCATAATGCAATGGCTCATCGGTATAAAGACGAAATGAGGGATTATAAGAAATGTATAACCAACAATACACAAGATAAATTGTCCAGCAGCTGAAGAAAGTCGAAAAGATTTAACCACATAGGAAACGGCGGCCAGCAGTCCATCAAGTGAAGAACGGAAATAAAATAGCAAGCACAACAAAAGATCAACCCTTTATATGTAGAATGGGTAAAACATAAGTTCAAGGAGGACAGTAACATCGAAATACAAAAAAAATCAGAAATAAAACACGGTCGAGAACGGTGGAGTATTCAGGAATAGCCACAAAGTCATTGAAATAACTGTCATCTAGTGTGTAAAAGTCAATATGAGTGAACGCACAGAAATCAGCATAAAGGAACCCATGGGGTCGGGTGCACCCACCAAGCAAAAGCACAACAACAAAACTAAAGAACAAACATCGCAAGGCAACACAGAGACAATAGCGCAAAATTCGTCGAGAGTCTGTAAGCAGCTGAAAATAAAAAATAGTTCTTACTGAGTTCGGAAGAAGTGAACAGGAATTAATCCAAATGTGATGCAAGTCATGAAAGCGACACAATTCAGCAAAAACGGAAAACACTGAACAGAACATTGTAGACGAAAAGTAAAGTCATTCGGAAATCGTCCTGGGAAGATTCCCCCACAAAATGAGCCTGACGAAACTGATAATACTTCGAAAAACGGCGGCAAAAAGTAGTAATACCATCGTCGCGACGGCTAAGGAATTTCCAGTTATCGGTGTCTGCGCAGAAGACAAGACTGAAGTAGTCGAAATTGTTCGCAAGTGAATGGAAGGTTATCCTTCGAGAGAGAGACTTTAGTGGCTGGCCAGGTCTTGGAGACCTGAAGATTTCTATGTTGGAAAAGGTTTAGCCAGAGCTCAGGTCGGCTTGGTATATCTATTGGATGATGATTGACGATGGAAGCATTGTTGCGTGAAAACGCGAACACTCGACAAAGAAGATAATGAAAGTCACCATCCAAGAAAGTCACAGCAAGGTTGGTAGTTGAGAAGGGAACAGTATACTGTTAAACATTTTGTGGTAGGTTGCACCGAAAAGTGGTGGTATTACACCAGCTGCACCACTTCCTGAGAAAAGATACACCATTGTGTGGTGCAAACAGAAACCAACAACATGGTGCAACTTTGCACTACGTTATGGTGCACATTTGCGCAACATTACGGTGCAAGAGTGCACCATGTTGTTGGTTCTGTTTGCACTACACAATGGTGCATTTTTTTTCAGAAAATAGTGCAGCTGGTGTAGTACCACTTTTTGTTGTAATCTACCATAAAAATTTTTAACGACGTAGTCCAATTATTCCTTAAGAGGTCATAGGCAATTCAGCTGGTGCAACTAGGCCGGTCGTATGTACTGGTGGGATTCATCGTGCTAAACTAATTTATTGTGGGATTTTCGTCTCTGAGAAAACAGAATTTCGCGTAAAAATGCTCGAGTCGTCAGAAAGTAAAATCCAGGCTGGGAAGGGCAGAGAGGAGAGCTGATAAAAGAAGCGGAAGACAGTCCCTTTTGCTTAAGGAAAATTGGAGGCAAAAAGCTAGTAGGCTTGCACTGACTATACCAAAGTCGATATGTAAATGCGGAGACGTATCCCATAGCAGAACTCTCACCAGCTAGGATAGCAGATGTGACAAGTGCAGTCTACGAGTGAGAAACCTCAGTTTCACGAGACAGCTTGGTGATCGGCGCCCTTAGTGAAGACAAAACAAAGAAAGAAACTTTCGTACTCACACTATCACAAATATTATGAAAGAAACCTGAAGAGTCCTCTGTAGGCAGCGACACGGCCGTGGGAGTGTTACGTCCCTCTTTGGCCTCAAACACTGGCCGCGGTGAAGCAGACGGCAACAAAACAGGAGATAATATGATGTGGGCATTGAGAAACACTATGTCCTGAACTTTTACACTGAATCAACGTTATAGGCCCTTAAGGATTTCGATAGAGTAGAATCAGCATTCCGAACATAATGCAATGGCTTCGTTGGTTAGTTATTATTTACTGGCGCAAGGGTCTCGATGTGCCAAACAGCGCCATGTTCCACAGTTCAAGGCAACCAAAAACACATCAAAAAGTGATGTCAAAAGACAGGTAGGCTCAGTTCTGATTAAGCCATCAGTCTGGAACGTAGGACTACGATCAGTGTTTTGGATTTTTGTTTGGTGGCGGTTCCTTTCAGGCTTTCTCGATACTTTCTAGTTCGTTGGGCTTGCAGTCTCCATGGGCTTCTCACATTCCTCATCACTTGCTCTTGCCTCTCGTTTTGATTTTCTCCACTTTTGCTTGCGTTCATTCTGCGAATTCCGCGGCATTGTCAAAAAAAATTGTTAACCCGTTCACTCGAAAACAATTTTTCAAAATTTTAGTTTAAACCACTGCGATATGTTTTTTTTATATTTGAATAGACCTCGTCGAGAGCTTAAAAATGATACCATGCACAGTCGTTTTGCACTCACGGTTGTCCAAATAAACAGCCATATTGTCAAAAGTGTTCACCGGTTCACAAGAAAACATTTTTTTAAATGTTCAATTCAAACCACTGTGAAATGTGATTCGTATAATTGAATAGATCACGTAGAGAGCTTTAAAACGATATCACGCACAGTGGTGTTGCATTCACGGTTGCAGAGATAGAATCAGTCAAACGCGGCAGGAATATTGTTGGCTCCTATTACTCACATACTCTGGGTAATAGGAGCCAACACCCTACTCGTGTTGACTGCTCGTCATCGGAAATTACGCCCCTCCTGGTGCCGGGAACATTAAAAGTGGACCACTGCAGAGTGGGATCACGTTGTATGGTCAAATGAATCCCGTTTTCTGCTGTATCGAGCTAACGAGAGGGTGTGGGTGTGGCGTGGCGTCGACACGATGAAGTCATGGCTATCGGGTCAGCTCTGTTCAAGGCGGTGGTGGCTCCGCGATGGTTTGGGGAGCTTTCTCATCGGACACATTTTTTTTTATTGGAGGTTTAACGACCACCGTGAGCAACTCAATGGGCTATAAGCAGTCGCCCGTCCCTAATTTAGGGTCACTGGTTCCAGGGAAGGGAGAGAGCCAGTGCCGTAAGACAAGCACAACATCCATGCCTCACCGGGATTCGAACCCGGACCCCGTTCAAACGAATGATCAGAGGCCATCGCTTAGACCACTGCGCCACCGGGGCGGCCATCGGACACATTAGATCCCTTAGTGTGTCTGGAGAGATCCTTAACAGCTGCGCGCTACCAGCATGTACTGGCTGATCACCTACACGCTTTCATGGCCTTTGCTCATCCAGCGGCCAATGGTCGCCGACCCACCGTGCCCAAACTCCCAGACATGGCTCAAGCAACACTCATCTGAGTTTGGAACCATCCAATAACCCTCCCACACACACACTCCCTCAAAGTCCCCGGACTGAATCCTGTGGAGGCTGTCTGTGTGCCGTGGAGCGGAACATCAGATCCATAGATACTGGACCGACATCTCCTGAGGAGTAGTTGTCAATGCTGCAAGAGCGTGGCTGGCATTACCTCCGAAATCTGGTGGAGTCGATGCCTGGGTGTTCGCAGGTTGTTATTCGCACTAGAGGAGGACTAACACGCTATTAGGTAGGTATCTGATGTTCTGTCCATTCAGTGTAGTAGCCAAACAGCACCCAGCGATGCCATGATATAAAGATGCAATCTGTACATCCTCATTTTTACTGTAGTGTGGACGACCGCGTTGTGAGTAACACTTCCTGATCCTCCTATAAACCCGGTAATCATCTGTCCTTATGAACTCTGGGGAGCGAATCTTGTCAGCAATGCAGTTATACACGGTCGAGTAACATTATTGCGACTAACAGCTAACATCCAGAGTAACCGCCGTGTGCAACGCGAACAGCAGCTTGACGGGCTGGGAGTGACTCAATAAGGTGCTGGAAGGTGTTCACAGGTATGTGGAGCCATGCTGACTGCAGTGCATCATACAGCTGCTGAAGGGTGCGTGGTGGAAAGATCCATACAGCGACCAACACGATCGAGGTGGTCCCACAGATGCTCAATTGGGTTTAAGTATGGGGATTCAGGGGCCCAGGCAAGTACTTTGAAGTCTTCATCGTGCTCTTTCAACCACTCTTGGACATTTGTAGCTGTGTGACACGGCGCATTATCGTGCTGGAAGATCGCATCCGCCCCAGGGAAGACAATCAGCAGGTATGAGTCTACGTGGTCTGCAAGGTCGGATTCATAACAAATTCGGTCCATAGTGTCTTCCATAGATATGAGTGGACCCAGGAAATGCCACGAAAACATTCCCCAGACCATAACGCTGCCCACACCAGCTTGTGTCCTTCCAGCAATGGTTGAACAGTGTTTGTTCTCCGATGTTTCTCACCTTATACTCCAACGTCCATCCGTTCGATGAAGCAGAAAACGTGAATCATCGGAGAAGGCAATCCTTTGCCAATCAGCGGAGGTCCAATTTCGATACTGCCGTGCAAATGTAAGCCTTTTCTGCCGATGCACATTCGTTAGCATAAGTGCAGTGACCATCCGTCTGCATCGGAGCCTCATACGCAGCAGCGTTCGCTGAACTGTGGTTTTAGACACACTTCCGGTAGCACCATGGTTCATTCGGCCAGTGAGTTGCTCCACTGTAGGGTGTCGATCGGCCCTCACGCACCTTCGAAGCCGAAGTTCACCTCTCACATCAATGTCGTGTGGTGCTCCGCAGTTTCCACCTCGCTTATTTGCAATGGTGCCATTTCTCCAATCACGATACTATTTACTTTAACCGCAGCAGCACGCGAACAGTTCACAAACTGCGCTGTTCAGAAATACTGCCACCCTTGGCCCGGAAGCCGATAATAATCCCTTTTTGAAAATCTGATAAATCGCTCCTTTTATCCATGATAGCAAGGAGTGATATGTTTTCAAAATGCCTACAGCACACTTTATATACCCTCCAAGCCAGCTCACGACACGTGTCTTCTTTCGTTGATACACTAACAGAAGCATTTGCAAGCGCAGTTAGTAGAGCACACACGCACGTCAAGATTGCAAAGGCTTTCTTGGCTGTATCGCAGATTGTCCCAAGAATCAGCATGATAAATGTATTTGATTCGAGCAAGCCCTCTTTTCGGAATTTAGACTTGAAACTAATCACAGCAACACGCACAGCAATGAAAAATAATCTGTCAGATTTTGAAACCTCTACCACGATTTCCCGACGAGTTATGACCGCCACGTGAATAGAAAGGCAGTCATATTCTTTTTATTACGAACTGTGAAATAGAAAATACTCTAAGAACCAGTGCAGTGAAACAGAAAAGCGCAGCTGCAGATTGCAAACTCATGAGAGTGGAATTAGTCATATCAAGTTTCTTTTTTTTTTTCGATACGCGCTAAGATGGCGTTATCACCAGAAGAAAAGGGCACCTTTTTAACTCAAAATCTTTGGTTTTGAGTTTGGAATAGTTATTTAATTTGGATAGGTAATAACCGTAGCCTGTGAATGAGAGAGATGGCAGAAGTTAACCCCTTGAGTTTGATTTTTTTTTTTTTTTTTTTTTACCGAGTTGTACAGAAGCAAGTCCCCCCCCCTCCCTCCGGAACACAATGTATCGCTACACAAACTTTGTACAGCGATACATTATACACTGCTGGCCACCCAAAATGCAACACCAAGAAGGACACGAGATAGCAAAGCCAGATTTACTGGACACATAACAACAGATACAAAAGGTGAAACAATTGAGCTTACAGGCCCGTGCGACTTGCGGAACACGCAGACTTCAATAGTTCGTGTGGCCCCCATGGCTAGCAATAACGGCCGCTACAAGCAGCGGCATCGAACGAAAGAGACTTTGGATGTGGGCTTGGTGTATGTCGGTCCAGGCTGCTTTCACACGTTGCCACAGTTCATCAGGCGTAGCCGCGGGTGGTGCTTGCCGGGCCACTCGGTTGCCGATCAGCAACCAGATGTGTTCGATGGGAGAAACATATCGGTAGAACAGGCGGGCCACGGCAGCAGTGACACCTGGTAGGCTGTGCAGAATTGTTGCACGATGCGTGCCACATGCGGGCGCGCATTGTCCAGTTGAAACGTGGCCGCTGGCAGGTCCTGCAGGTAAGGGAGGACTACAGGCTCCAAAACGTCGGAGATGTAGCGGTGGCTGTTGAGTGAACCGGCGATGCGTACCAGAAGGGTGCGGGTGTCATATCCAATTGCGCCCCAAACCATAACGCCAGGCGACGGACCAGTATGGCGATGCATAATGCAGGCGTCATACAGTCTCTCGCCGCGGTGCCACCACACGCGGATCCGATGTTGCAGCCAGAAGCGGGATTCGTCGGAGAACACAATGTCGTGCCATTCCGTAGTCCAGGTGCGGTGTTCAACGGCCCACTGCCGCCACACTCGCCGGTGGTGTAACGTCAATGGTAATCGGAGCAATGGGCGCCGTGCGAGAAGTCCACGCTCTTGCAGACGACGTCGAACGGTATGTGCTGACACAGGTTGTTGTGCAACACACCCTAATTCCTGCGCTAACGTTCGTGATATGGCGGTACGAGCAGTCAATGCCCGCCGCACAACATGCCGGTCCTCTCATTCGGTGGTGTGCCGCGGCTGCGGCAATCGCTCACGTCAGTCCGTCCGTCCCTCCTGCACCCACCGAATCCATACTCGCCTCACTATGGCTGAATGTCGTCCCACACGGGCGCCGATGTTTCGGTACGATAAACCGCTGTCGAGATAAGCCACTATTCGTCCTCTGTCAAACTCCGAAACGTGCTGGAATGACTGCCGTATTCTGCGACGAGGCATCAGGAAACTTCCCACGCACAGGTCCGGCAGCACAACACACTTCCACTACTTGCACCCCGCCTTCTGCGCACCCTTCTTATAGTGCTTCTCGGGGGCGTGCCAGGCGCGCATGATTTGCATATGCCCTGCAATGCTAATCGTTTGCATGTCCTCCCGCGGGCGACGCATGCTGCGAAATTTAAGGCCAATCGGATGCTTCCTTCTTGGTGTTGCGTTTTGGGTGGCCAGCAGTGTATATAAAGGGAAATAATCTATGTCATGAACAAGAAATTTGGAAGCTATCTAACAGGTTTCAGCTTATGTGACGTACTACAATGGCGGAAGCATGTGTCAAGACGACAAATCTGCAGCGAGACATTCTGTCTGCGTAGCTCAGTTGGGATAGCGACTTACTCCGGAGTGAGGGGGACATGGGTTCGATGCCCGTCGCTGACAAACTTGTGTTTTCACACTTAATGAAAAGGACACGATTCGTGGTTTTAGAGAATATATATAACTTGAAAGAAAAGAAAAACCTAAGCTTCTTTTATAGCTGAAGCGAACTACTGCTGTATCTTCTAAAGAATGTGAAAGGGAATTTTTTCAAATAAATTTGACAATCACGAGACAATTAGGTCTTCTCTTTCAATCACAGCATATTCAATCAACCCAATATTTTGTTATTCATAGCTGGTAAGCTACTAACTCAATTTCATTCTACAAAATGCGTCCGATCATAGCTCCTAACTGACTACGCGCCAGAGGATACGAAAAGAAAGAACGGTAGAAATGCCTCAAGAATTAAACAAAATGAGGACTATATTGTAGGATTAAAAAGCAATTCCTTTCTGTTCCTCAGTGTAATGTAATCCCTAGCACAAATTTCTCTCTCATTTGTGGGTAAGCTTCGACAAGTTTTAATGCTATCCTTAGCGGAAATTTCCCTCTCATTTGTGGGTAAACTTTGACAGAGATTTTAATGTAATCCTTAGAGCAAAGTTCTTTCTCATTTGTGGGTAAGCTTGGCAGAGATTTTAATTTCAGCATTTGCTATATGTATTATAAAACTATTACAAGAATGATGGATTTTCAATACAATAATTCAATACGATCATGTAAATTGTGTGTTTGCATTTTGTACAATGCGGCTTAAGAAAAATGATCATATGTAGAGGATTTTAGGAAGGGAGTGTCTGACCCCAGGTCTTAAACAACCCTTAGAAATAGGAAGCTAGGAGATTTGGGCTAGAGTGCCCGATAGGAAAGTGACACGGAAGCGAAGTAGAAAGGGGGAGGCAGACGCCTTTATTTATTACCGGAGGAGCCAGTACCCGGGGTCCGACGGCTTAACGTGCCCATCCGACGCACGGCGGATATTTAGTGGATCGAGCGTTCGTACCTGCCTGAGATCGAATCTGAGGTCCCTTCCGTGGCAGTCATGAACGTTGCCCACTAGGCCACCCGCGGCTCTTACGGCTTAAGAAACAAAAAAATGAGTTTTTATTGGGTCAGCCCCCCCCCCCCTCCCCTTTAGAGCAATTTATATTTAAGAGTTCCGCCATCTTTTAATTTTTAATTTCCAGAAAAAAAAAAAAGCACTGGTTATATCTATATGTGATACATAGGCTGCTACCTAGGTAAGGGCAGGATAATACCGGCATACCATGAAAGTTTATGTCCAATAAAAGCTGAAATGTCATCGTAAAATTTCAATCTAACAATCAGTGCGACCGGTGGACGCGCTCCAGTAGCCATCCATTAATCCGTGAAGACCTCCCATCTCGGAGACTCATAACCACGCGAGCGTAACATCACCAAGGCAAGAAGAAATAGAGAAGGTTATAAAATAGCATGTATTACTTACCTGTTGTTAGTGAGCTTGGGCGACAGGGATTCCAGATTCGCTAGAGCTCTGTCTCGTTCGGTTTTCATTTCGGTGTACTGTCGAAGAGCTGAATCTCTCTGTTGCACGGCTGCTGCGTTCTCCCTCAGTACGGAATCCCTCTCTTTCAAGGCAAGCTCCAAACCCAACTTCAGGTTGTTGGTGCTGTTGAGACCATCGCATTCCGACCCTGTAACAAAACAGGCATCAATTTGGTTAGGCATGCATGAACGAATTCATCCTCTCTTCACGGAGTGGCACAACACCAAACCCATTCACAACTGATTTAAACATATCATCATTTCATGGTCGCGAACGAACAAAAATAATAAGTCACTCACGATGTCCGGCAGATTATGAAAAGGAGGGTAGAAAATAAAATAGGTCAGAGGAGTTATTTAAGAAGAATGGTCAGAAAATACGAGCACAATACCGGTTCGCTTGTGACGTACTACAGAAGTGAAGCACATGTCAAGACGGCAAAGTTGCCGCGATAAATTCCGTCGGTGTAGTATAATCGGGAAAGCATTCGGCTCCGGAGCAGAAGGATGCGGCTTCGAGCTCCGGCAATTTTTTTTATTTCACATTGTTCTTTTTTTTTTAATTGAGGGTTTAACGATCATCGTGAACTACTCAATGGGCTATAAGCAGTCGTCCGTCCCTAATTTAGGACCACTGACTCCAGGGAAGGGAGGGAGCCAGTGTCGTAAGACAAACAGAACATCCATGCCTTGCCGGGATATGAACCCAGACCCATCTAATGGTCGGAAGCCATCCATCGCTTAGACCACTGCGCCACCGGGACAGTGAATTTCACTTTGGTACCCAATTGTGGAAATGGAGATACTGGTCGCTGGGTTCCACACATCGTGTCTAGAATTAACGAAAATTCCTTTTCGCTTCGAAAAATGTGTCTGGAATTAATGAAAATTCCTTTTAGCTTCGAAAAATGTGTCAGGATTCTTCCACAAATCGTGTGGAATTAATGAAAATTCCTTTTCGCTTCAAAGATTGTGTCAGGATTCTTCCACACATCGTTTGGAATTAATGGAAATTCATTTTAGCCTCGAAAAATGTGTCATGATTTTTCAACAATTCGTCTAGAATTAATGGAAATTCATTTTAGCTTTGAAAAATGTGTCATGATTCTTCCACAAATTGTCTGGAAGTAACGGAAATTCATTTTAGCTTCGAAAAATGTGTCAGTATTCTTTCACACATCGTCTGGAATTAATGAAAATTCCTTTTCGCTTCGAAAAGTGTGTCAGGATTCTTCCACAAATCGTCTGGAATTAATGGAAATTCATTTTAGCTTCGGAAAATGTGTCAGGATTCTTCCACACATCGTCTGGAAGAATCCCCAGTATATCATCACCCAGCATCGTAGCGCGATCCTCTCACTAGGTCTAAAATTTACTCTAGGCATAAGAATTTTTATGAGACTGGTTGTTATTTTGGCAGTGAGAAATTCCCTGGTCGCCTTCGTGTTTCTGCTGCTGTTGGGGAACAAGTGAAGGAGGGTTTCGTTCAAGTCCACCGAATTCAACGCTACGTGCGTCTCGTGAAATGGGTATTTCACAGCCGACGGTTTGGCGAGTGTTACGAAAACGATTGCATTTCAAACCATTCAAGATTTCCCACGGTTCAAGAAATAAGTACCACAGATTGCGTGCCATAACTAGAAGAGATAACTGATTGCCATAATAAGTGTATTGGGAAATAAAAATTTGCATACTTCATCTAAAATTCACGATTAAATTTTCCCTTTTCAACTCTCGTCTGTGTTTCCATGGCCCTTCTTTGAACAAAACGGATCCATAATCCGCCCTGGAAAATTCTTTTGTTGGTTACAGTAAGGAAAGAAAGTTACTTAAACTAAAGATCAGTCAAAATTATCTACGAGATCAGTCTTCGGTTTTACGATAAATACGTGTTTGACAAAAAAAGATTCCAATTTTGAATATCCACTACATTTCAGAATCATATCAACTGTAAACCTCTGAAGTAACTGCACGCACGCAAAACTGTCTTTTCTCTTCTCTCTTTTTTTTTTTTTTTTTTTTTTTTTTTTTTGTATCAAGTATACTACATATCGGACACGACTCTACGGGTGGTCTAGGATGGGCTTCAGCCGGGGCCGCCGAGAGCCCCGCTTCAGCTACCCCCCCCCCCTCCCCCTAATATTTAAGCAATTAGAACACATGGCGAAAGCAGCCATTTCAAATATTGGAGAACTTCAATAAACGTACGTGAATTTTTCGAATTCGAATTCACAGAAATTTTGTAAATTAATTATAAATGAATTTTTTTTTGTGTGTGTGTAAAATTTGGTGCATTATTCTGTGAAAAGAAGAGTGCTCTGAACGAATATCTAATAGAGTAGTAGAAAGACACCATTTTCGTAATTATAGTTTAAAGTAAGGGAAAGAAAGAGACAATCCTTGTCAGGTTACAAATTAAAATTCACGAACTGCCTTACGCGAGAACATATTAAAAAGAGATAAAAAAATATATCAAGGGAGCATAGTAGCAACTGTGCCGCAACCTACAACGTAGAACTACGTCAACTATCACTATCTCATGGCACTATCTCACTAGTTCTACTTCCTTAAAGTATTCAGCGAAGGACAGTTGAAGTAGTCCTATGCTGTAAGCTCTGGCACAGTGGCTATTGGGGTCTGGTTCACCTCGTCGACAACTCAATTCGTCGACACTATATATGCAAACAGTTGATTCTTAAAAAACCGAAAAAAAGTTCAGAACCACCAAATTTGATATACTATCTCATGGTACTCTCTTAGACCGTACACGGTTTTTGGAAGGAGTCGGGGTCAAGGGGGCCCCACACACAAAATTTTCGTAAAATCTACAGTTTTCAATTTAGAACCACCAAATTTGGTATATTATCTCATGGTACTCTAACTTACGCCGCACACGGTTTGGGGAATGGGTCGGGGCCCGAGGTAAAGGGAGCCCCATACAAAATTTTTCTCAAAAATTTTCATTTTTTATTTAAGAACTGCAACACAATTCTGCACTCGAATACCCTACCTGCGGTCTAAATTAGAGTACCATGAGATAGTACACCAAATTTGGTGGTTCTGAATTGAAAACTGTAGATTTTACGAAAATGTTGTATGGGGCCCCCTTGACCCCGAGCCCTTCCAAAAACCGTGTACGGTCTAAGAGATATTATACCAAATTTGGTGGTTCAGAACCTTTTTTCGGTTTTTTAGGAATAGACTGTTTGCATTTACGTGTATAGTGTCGACGAATAAGTTGTCAACGAAGTGGCGTCGACGAAATGAGTTGTCGACGAAGTGAACGAGACTGGGCTAGGGTGCCCCTTTGATTTTTTTTTTCTTTTCAGATATAAAATTTTTAAGAAATAAAACGAAAGAAATGTTTTACTTTATTTACGTAAAAGCAACTTATACTTTATACAATTCATAGTAACTTATCCTCATTATAAATTAATGTTAGTAAAAGTAGAAGACGTAGTATCATCGTTGTCAGTACTTATTCTAAAATTATTTCTTAAGAAATCGTTCTTCGGTAAGAATTTTTCAAACTCCTTAATTGCCTTGTTATAAATTTGGCGATATGTCTCGGGCCTAATATTGTACTCTTCTTGTTGTTGCTCTTGTTCTTGTCTAGATTCAGAATGCATCGGCGGTGTAAAAGTTTGAGATGTAATACATCCATTATCCAGCGAAGTTGGGAAAACTGGCGATGTACATTGGTATTCCATGCTCGGTGTGAAAATTTGGATCGATGACATCAATCTCCATCTGTTCTTGCTGTCCAGGCTCAATCTGTGTAGTTGAAGCGGAAGGTTGTGGCTCTAAAGTAGAACTCGAGTGAAACGCATCCTGGCATGCGGCCTTTTGACGCTCCCTACATTCCCGTGACCTTTCGCTTGATGTCTTAGCGGGCCTTTTCGGATTCCTCTGGTTCTCCTCTAGCTGTTTCTTCAACTTTCGTCGGTTCTTATAGTAATTTTCGTTGAATAAATACTACGTACAGTGCGTACTTAAAAACTTTTGTTTATTTATTTTTAGATATAACGTCATCAGCGTCAGGTAAAATCTACATGACCGGTTTTTTTGGGGGAAAAATTTCCACCAAGCACTTCAAAATTTATGCCATCCCCCGTATTACACTCATCCGCCCTTCTCTTATAGCCCTCCTCCCCGTGCTGTAGTGCTAACGTCGCCATTGCTACGCACAAGAGTAAATTCCACTTAGGAAATACACTATATTGCTTTGGAAGAAACAAAGCACTTTTCACGAGCAATTTACCATCATGTCGTAAAAGCAAGTTGTTTAATCAATGCATCCTTCCAGTTCTTAATTACGGATCAGACACATGGGCCTCCACTTAAAAAGTCATACAGAAGTTACGGACAACTTGATCAAACATGCGATACATGCTTGGTGTAACCAAGTAAGATAGGAAAAAAACTCGTGGATCAGGAAAATGACAAGAGTTAAAGACATCATGATCATAATAAAGACCCTTAAGTGGCAATAGGCTGTACCTATTTGCTAGAAGAACGTTGGACAACTGAAATATTAGATACGATGCAAAGAAACATAAAAGACTCAGAAGTAAACCACATGAGAGATGGGTGGATGAAATCGATCGCATGCTGGAGTGACATGAAGGAGACTGGCTCACGACAGAAAGCTGTGGGAGAAACTTGGAGAGACCTTCATCCAGCAATGGATTGTAAATCGTTATTGGTGGTTATGATGACGATACAGTGAAACTTGCATTAACGGACACCTCCGAACAACGGTAACTTCCGAGCAACGGCAAATTTTAGTTGGTACAGAACAGCTTTCATAGGATTAACATTAACGATAACCTCCGAGCAACGGCAAGATTCAGTTGGTACAGAACAGCTTCTGTAGGATTAATATTAACCAAAACCTCCGAGGAACGGCAAGGTTTGGTCGGCACAGAACAGCTTCCATAGGATTAACATTAACGATAACCTTCGAGCAACGGCAAGATTTGGTTTGTACAGAACAGCTTCTGTAGGATTAACATAAACGATAACCTCCGAGCAACGGCAAGTTTTGGTTGGTACAGAACAGCTTCCATAGAATTAACATTAACGATAACCTCCGAGCAACGGCAAGTTTTGGTTGGTACAGAACAGCTTTTGTAGGATTAACATTAACGATAACCTCCGAGCAACGGCAAAGTTTGTTTGGTACAGAACAGCTTCTGTAGGATCAACATTAACCAGAACCTCCGAGCAACGGCAAAGTTTGGTTGGTACAGAACAGATTCTGTAGGATTAACATTAAAGATAACCTCCGAACAAGGACAACCTCCGAGCAACGGCAAGGTTTGGTTAGTACAGAACAGCTTCTGTAGGATTAACATTAAAGATAACCTCCGAACAAGGACAACCTCCGAGCAACGGCAAGGTTTGGTTAGTACAGAACAGCTTCTGTAGGATTAACATTAACCAAAACCTCCGAGGAACGGCAAGGTTTGGTTGGCACAGAACAGCTTCTGTAGGATTAACATCAAAGATAACCTTCCGACTTCTGACAACGAAACGTCTTAACAGAGGTCAATGGACACCACTGTCTGCCTCGAAGGAGATCTAACAGACACACCGTCGATTGGATTTTACGTAGTTCCTTTGGTACTTCAGCAAGAGAATAAGATAGGGACAAATGTGTTATTGCTAAAGGCATAATGGGTTGGATTACAAATGGTACAGCGGTATACCCAAGTGAAAAGAATGGAGTTAAAAGTTTAGTTCTACACGAGGCGAGCTGCAGCTTCCATTCATGTTTCAATCTCCCACGGGGCCTACGATTTGATGGGGTCTGGAATTTTTCCCGTTCAGGGAGATGTCTCTGATTCTTATAAGGCACTGCTTTTGCTTTACGGCACGCGGCCATGCAGATAACTATGCAGTTACGCATTACTATCTAACATTTTTAGTTTTCTTTCCTATAGCGTACCCTAACCGCATAGCTTGTTACTTCTAAGGACTGTTTAACACCATACGTCAGACACTGCCTTCTTAAAATCCTCTACACCGTGGATTATAAAATCCTCTACACCGTGGATTATTCATTTAATTTTTATATTCAGTTTTATTCAGCAGTCAGCGTTTCGAAAAAGCATTGCAACGTTTTTCTTTATTATGCATAAGCTTCATATATTTATTCTGCTTTTGCACAAACTCAACGGCCTAGCAATGTTAACATAAGCCTAACGTTCCAACAACGCTCACTTTCTCCCGGTCAGAGCAGTTACGTTATTCGGAGGTTTTACTACATATTGTTTCCCCAGAGGAATGAGATTTGAAAAGTCTACTCCAGGCTTACCCACTGTATGATCCAAAAGGATTTTTTACTTTCAAACAGTTTTCTAAAATTAAAATGTCGTGACACGGGCAAAGAAGTACATTTTCGTTTCCAGGAAAGAAAAAATGCATACCAGTAAAAACCGCAAAATATATGGAATATCTCGATCCAGCTTCAATCTGCCCTATCCGAAAGCATTTTTTCTAATACGCATTCGAAATACAAACGCGCTTTTACACTACTCAGTGGGAGATAAGGGGAAACAGTGAGAAATCGTTATCAAACATACGTACATACGCAGTATTAGAAATAAATCTACAGGCCCAGCGGACCACTCGAATTTCCAAATCACTGGTCCGCCAAAATGCTTACTGGTCCGTGAAAAAAAAATCCGTACACATTTATAGTAATAAGAATAAAAAAGGCAGCTGTCTAAGCATGTATAGAAAACCAACCCGAAACGAACAATTAGAATTTTACTACTAAAAATACATTAGGTAAAAACAAGATATTTCGCAACGTATACTGTATGTCACGCACAGGGCGTGCGTCATCCGGTTAAAAAAACTGGCGCTAGGTGAACACACACGATTAATATATAGGTTGTCCCGAAGACAACAGCGATCCTGGTGACTGACATGATATCCGCGTCACAACTCAGTTACAGCGAGAAACAAAGCTGAGAAAGAAAATTACACATGATAAGTGACCAATACATACTCACCGAAGTGATAAGCACACGCTCCGTTATCAATCCCCGCAATAGGGTACTTATTGATATTTTTAGCATGAAACTTTTATGATTGAACACATTTATAGTACTTGTAGAAAATAAGGTATCATTTTCATCTGAGTAGTATATCGCAAATTTTGAACAGAATGTGTGCGTGTGCACATGAAAATATCATCAATAAATAAAACACAAAACATGCTACGCAGTGGTAGCAATTAAAAAAAAAAAAAATCCCAGACCAGTGTATACCAAAAGTTGGTAGTACACTAATTTTTACTAGTCCAGAAACGGCACAAATACTAATACGTATGCCCATGGTGCTAGTACCCAGGATTATAAAATCACTGATATGAAGCACTTTGCACTTTCATTGCACTGATTATGAAGCACTTTGGAAAATACCAAAAGCCGCCTTCATGGAATACCGTGCTGCTGTGTGAAAGGCAGGAGGTTCTCCCATGCAAAAAGAAAATACAATTCAGCAGAGCAAAATGATGGTTCTTCAACCTCCAGTTGGGAAACAATATCAAAAAAGACCCATACTCTTGGGCAAAAAAGGAGGCTGTCTTAATCCAAATATTTTGAGTCTGACCTCTGCCCCCCCCCCCCCCGGAGGGGGTTCAAGGTTAAAGGGCCTCTAGCCTGAGCAAAAAGATTTTGCAAAAAAATTTGCGGAAACTTCGTATGAAACTGGTTAAAGAAATAGTCACGAATTAAGGCAGCTTTGAATAAAGTTTTAAGAAAGGCCCTTTTTTCTCAGTAAATACGTAAAACCTTCAGAAATCATTTTTGTTGCTTTAGTTCATAAAAATTGGATGACGGGAAAGCAGCTATTCAAAAGATCTTGAGGCCCGCTGCTGTTACAAGGGTCTTCAAAAGTTCACAGCCCTTGCAATAGTTTCTGTGCAGATATGTTAACAAGAGCATGCGAAAAAGATATCAGTTCAATGAGCGGAATTTTTATACCAATCAGGATAAGGTGTTATGAATTACAATTGTTTGCACATAATTACGTATCCTTCCGAATATAATAAACTAAAAGGTGTTCTTCGCGGGAGCGAAAAATCAGACCTTTTTCATTTTTTTTTTTTTATAACAGTCAAAAGATCTTTTTTAAGCTTTCCAACCGTAGGTTGAGGAAGCGTATATGCTCCAGCTTTTTCCGTCCGTCTGTCGGCACGATAACTCGCGTAAAAATGGTTCGATTTCGATAAAATTTTAGTATGTGGAAGGGGAACACCTGGGAAGGAACCCTATTGAAAGTGAACGAAATGGGGGTCAAAGGTCAGGACATAGGAGCGGGATCGATTCCATGGCCTTACGCGTCATAACTAACGTAAAAAAGGTTCGATTTCGATTAAATTTTAGTATGTGGTAGGAGACCAGCTGGGGACAAACCCTGTTGAAAATGGGCGAAATAGGGTCAAAGGTCAGGACATAGGAGCAGAATCACTTCGATCGCCATTTTGCTTCATAACATACTAACATTTTATCCAAATCGAAGAATTTTTACGTATGTTGTAGGGGCCTGCCTGGGGACGAATCCTGTTGAAATGGGCGAAATGGGGTCAAAGGTTAGGACACAGGAGCGGGATCTATTCCATAGCCCTTATGCATCATAACTTACGTAAAAATACTTCCATTGTGACAAAAATTTATCATGTTATTTCGGAGGTATACTGAACCGGTTCTGTTGAATATCATCGAAATGGGATCAAAGGTCAGGGCACAGGACTGAGATTTATTCCACAGCCATTATCCTCATAACTTGAGTAATGATTTCTGGTATGTTGGAAAGCGTATCATAATCAATGCATTGCATGATTTTACTAACTTGTTTTAACATGAGAAAAACATTGTAGCATTATGTTAAGCGTGTTTTTTATATTCCGGAATAAATAATATTAGTAGTTTTGCGTTTTTTGTCCTACAGTTCTTAATCTTTACTTAGTTATTTGCTTACTTATGTTGTGACATTTCGTATAAATCGAAAAAGTCATTAGACACACTCACACTGCCGTGTGACAGTGTCTAATGACTTTACCAATTATACAAAAAAATGTGTGCAATCGTGAGGCATTTAAAAAAGCAGGCCATAGTTCTTTAAAATAATAAATTTTGCATTATATGATTAACTTTGACGTACTGTCAAGTATTTTGTAGTAATTTGTATCGGTAACCAAAACAATCATTTTAATTATAAAGTACACATTTGAGTTTCACGCAAAAAAAGAGAAATAATTTTGATTTTACGAAAAATACTCGTAGGTATCGAAGAATTTGATTTATTAAAACATCCGAAAAGCCTAGTTAATAATACGGGTTAAAATTTTGAGTAATTGAAAGATAATGGATTTTCACAAAAGGGCCTAGAATTTTTTTTTTTTTTTTTTTTTTTTTTGCCGGGGTGCCTAGAGGTTTTCCGGTATGCCACTGAGTAGAATGTCTGAACTTAAATAGTATAACTATACAAATTCTGAAGATGACAATCCGATTTTTGGCGTAAATGTGACAAGGATGGGAAGTCAGATAATATCCGAAAACTTGAAAATTTTCATCGTCCTGGAGCGGGACGATAATATCCAAAAACTTGAAAATTTTAAAGTTTTCGGATATTATCTGACTTACCATCCTTGTCACATTTGCGCCAAAAATCGGATTGTCATCTTCAGAATTTGTATTGTATGGCGTAATCCCGTATTTCTTTCATGAGTATAACTATACTAGATATCCGAAATTTCTTGGTGTAGAACAGAAATCAAAATTTCCAAGCTTTCGCACATCAACCAGATGTCCTTTTCAAGGAAGGTAAACAGCAAACTGCAAAATGAATAATAGAACGCTTCAAAAATTTGAACGCGGTGACTTGACTTGACGATAACGAAGAGATGCGAACGTAATCAGGTATTCAAAGACACGAGGCGTTATGCTCGTTTTGCACGCGGAATCATAGAAGGAAAATAAAGAGGTAATCACTATTTGAAGAAATGGTTCCAAATTCGCGGCAACTCCAGTGAGACGCTATCATTGCACGACTCTGTTTGTTATGATCTCCAAAGTTTCGCGAATGGCAGTAGATTTGGGGGTGGAGTAAGAAGCTATTTCTTTACGTCATCCCACATAGGAGCAGCAGACTTGAACTTGACTTCTCTGGATATGGCAGTGGTTTCTTTGCCGTTCTTTATGTCGCTTTTATGTTCGTTGACTCTAATTCTAAATGAACGTTTAGTCATTCCAATGTAGCATCTCTTGGAGCCGTCCGGATATAGTAGAGGAATGGCATAAACACCTGCTTCATTGGAAGGTGGGGTGTGGTCAGTGTTTCCCTTAAGCATGGTATATAAAGACGTCGGATACCTGATGCCAACACCGAGGTTCTTCTTCAGCGTGTTCTTGAGCTGATGGAAGCATTTGGTATATAGGGAATTGAGCCCAGGTACCGTAGCTGCGAGAGCCGCGGATGGCTTAGTGGTCAGCGAGTCAGACTATCAATGCAAGGTACTCAGGTTCGATCCTGGGCTGATATTTCAGAGATGGTGTGATTTACTAACAACCGCTGAATATACGCCGTGCATCGGACGAGCACGTTAAGTGACGGCCCCCAGGCTGGAACCACTGGTTAAATGGGTATCCTTTCCTATGCCCCCCCCCCTGAAATTCTCTCACCTCTCTATGTGCAACATCGTACTTGTACGGTGGCGCCATCTACTGTACTCTAATCTCACTACAAACTGTTCTGTCATACTCGCTAGACTTGCTCTCATTTCTTCCGTTTCTGTGTCCTGCCCAAAAGGCGAACTCGCTGTAGGTGGCCGGGACCTAAACTCTACTCACTGTGGACGGAAGTCCTACAAGAAAATGACAACAACTACAGTAGCTGCGGCATAGAATTATCAGTACGACTGGTTCGGGTTTTCTCGATGTAGCGATGTACTAGGTTCGGGGCGTATCCTGCCTCAGTGGCCAACTCGATGACGCTTCTCAATTCGCATTGCCTAAAAGAAACATCTGAGGAGACTGCAAAGGCTCTTCGGATTTGAGAACGGAATAAAGCTGTCTTGTAGTCAGCGGGACAGAATGAGCTACGGAGCATCAGGTTAGGTACGGATGTCTGTTTATAATAGACCTGTGTGCGAAGGCGATTTTCAGGTAATTTACTCAGTAAAACATCCAGATAATGCAAGGCGCCATTGTGTTCGAGCTCCATAGTGAAATTGATATAGTAGGGTGAATATCATTGATTTTATCTAGAAAAAACGGAATGGTCTCCTTTCCGTGAGATCATGTGAAGAACACATCGTCCGCATATCTTAGCCAGGTGGTAGTGATGTTGGCGGATAACTAGTATAGTTATGCTATTGAATTACAGTTGGTGTATAGTTCCTTTTTTTTTTAATTAGAATATCTGAATTTCAAAAATCTGAAAACTGCCATAGCGAAACCTGGATACTTTGAAATATGTAGTTCAACTCTTTATAAACTTACAAATACCAAAACAAACTGAAAAAATGAAAAATAATAAAAAGCTCACTGGCCACCCGGGCCAGTAACATAAAATTTTCAGTGGTCCGATGGAATTTTCACTACCCAATGGCCAGGGAACCACTAGGTAATTCGAACGCTTCATACGTATATACCATTGAAATAGAATCTTTCCAGCCCGTATCGCAGAAAAAGAAATATGTCTAACGTAGAATATATATTACATATGTATGACACCTAGCAGATAAATTGTAGAATCTTGTAAAGTTGAAAAATACGCTTAAAAAAAAAAATTCTTAATCATGCTCACAAACTACCTAATTCAAGAAAAAGTTTCGGACTTCCGCTCCTTTGAAAAAATACCGGGTGCGCCATATAAAAGGGGCCCCGTGGTCAGACGTTGTTTGGCGGGTTTCCAGTTAAAACCGCTTTGTTCCACTTCTAACCGGTTTCTGCTTGTACATCTGCAAAGGAATTCTCCGGAGTAGTTAGTCACAGCCAGAGCAGTGTAGGTACGCGGTCATAAGGGTAAGTGAAGAGAGAACAAAGGCAACGGAAATGGTTTTAAGTACGGAACAGCGGATTTCTATTGTGGAACAGTATTTCAGAAAAAACTCATACAAGGTTTTAAATGAGTTCTTTACAGAAAAATTTCCACATTGTGCAGCACTGGCGAAATCAGTGGTACAGAAGTTAGAGCGGGAATTTCGTGAAACCGGCACGGTGTGCAACAGGAAAAGAAACAAACCCAAGACAATTCGAACTGAAGACAATATCAAGGATGTGTGCACAATGATGTTACAAAGCGCTCGGAAGTCGATTCGCCGATTACCATCTGCAACGAGAGTATCTTCCACGTCATACCGACGCATACTTAAGGTGGATTTGCATTTTCGGCAGTACAAAGTCATGGTGCTCCAAGAACTTAAAACTCCTGATTATGCAAAACGGATGCAATATTGTAAGTGGTTTCAGCAGATCATTGTCAGCGGTGAAATGGACCCAACACTTTATTACATGACAGATGAAGCATGGTTTTATCTGTCCGGGTATGTCAATGCGCAAAACAGCAGGATTTGGACCGACACGAATCCCAGACGAACAATGGAGACTCCTCTGTACGACCAAAAGGTAGGCGTTTGGTGTGCTGCGTCTGCGAAGAGGATAGTCGGCCTATTCTTTTTCACTGACACCATCAACTCGGAGCGCTATGATCAGCAACTGTTCAACCCATTTGTTGCTGCACTTACAGAAGAAGAAGAGCGAACATATGCTTTCTTTCAGCAGGATGATGCAACAGCGCATACTGCGCGGAACAGTCTACGTGCTGTGCATAAAGTGTTTGGGGAGGACAGAACTGTATGGAAGGGACTATGGCCACGCAGATCACCCGATCTCTCCATCTGTGACTTATCTGTGGGGAGCATTGAAAGGGAAAGTGTACGCAACTAATCCGCAGACCCTTGATGAATTAAAAGTGAACATTACGGATTCCATAGCCCAGATTACTGCCGATGAGTTGTGGCGCTTTACGAACAACATGTTCCGTCGTGTGCAGCTGTGTCTTGATGTCGGAGGACAGCATTTTCAGCAATTGTTGTAAACGCAGATAAATTACTCCTTGTTTCTGTCATTTAAACTATTCTTTACCGTGTATAGTAACATTGCCTGACTGACTCGAGCCTCTTTTATATGGCACATCCTGTAGTATTCTCAAAACAAATAATGTAACTTCACCTCTTTAAATGTAGTTTCTGTGTAATTATCCATCGTTTGTGCTGTATCACTTCAATTTTTCTTGTTTTCAAGAATGTAATGCACGACAAATTAAGGAAAAGCATTTATGCTTATAATGAAATACAAGTCATTTTCATAAACCAACGAAAGTAAAAGTTCAAAGAATTTACAACAACGTATATTTTCCGAGGGGAGGGGTCCCTCTAGCCCCAGCTAGCTACGGCTCTGTCATACAAACAGGCTGGTTGAGATATATCGTTCGCAAGTGTTGTGGTGGTGCGTGCGTGCGTGCGCCCACGCTAGTGAGGGCAGCAAAGATGAAAATGCCTCGAACTATCGGATAAAAAAAAAATTCCGACCTATTACAATGATTCGAAATTAAATACCTTCTCAGAGTAACTGTGCGACTTCTTATTGCCCATCCAGACGCCCACGGTGGTCGTGAAACCTCCAAATAACAGAATAACGGTTCTTGGTAACTGAGGCATTTCCATTTAAAAAAAAAAAAAAAAAAAATACTTTTCAGAGACCTACAGTAGGATTTTATTTTCCTGACTCTTTCCTTTCTTAGCTTTATTAACTTATTAGTATTTTCGTTTATTCACTTGTTTCAAGTGCTTTATATGTATTAATCAAGCTTTGTGAAAATAATTACCAAATTCCACGATTCCACTCCATTTCCTGAATAGAGATGGCAGCACATCGCTACCGAAGTTCATATGGCTTCAGGCAACATGTTGTTCAAAGTAAACAGCGGAAAATAAAGAAAAAAAAAAGAAACAGGAATCTCCCATTTTCAAATCTCATAGGTGCATTTATTGCCCAGTGAATGCTTGTAAGAAATCGGTAATTACTTGAATCAGCTGGCCCTCTTAAAATTTTAACGAAAAATAAGTTATGGAAATTGCATTCTAAAGCCCCAAACTGTGTCGAGCACGGAAACCGAGGGGAAAAGGGGTAAATCAATTCTTTTACGGAACGGCTGAGTACCAGAAAGCAGTGACGCACCCAGTATTTCTTTATGGGGGTGGTACAAAATATTGAAGGTGCAAATAAACATACTCAAGTGAAAACATTGCCAAAATACTGGGAAGCGATAAAAATATCACCGCTATATTAAAATGCTTTTTCGAATATTCGTAAAATACATATAAAAGGGGCAGGTGTGACTTGGAGTTTAATGTGGGCCGTGGATGGCCTAGTAGTCAACGTTCGTGACTGCCGAGGAGGAATCTCAGGTTCGATCCCACGCAGGTGCGGAACGCTCAAGCCACTAAATATCTGCCGTGCGTCGGATGGGCACGTTAAGCCGTTAGAATCCGGGTACTGGGCTCCCGGTAATAAATAAAGAGTTTCCCTTCCCCTTTCTATCTCGCTTCCATGTCACTTTCCTATCCGGCACTCTCCAAATCTACTAGGTTCCTGTTTCTAAGGGTTGTTTAAGACCTGGGGTCAGACACTCCCTTCCTAAAATCCTCTACATATGATCAGATGATGGAGTTTAATGTGAAATATGAAATTAACATTTAAGCATTAAGGCGTTTTTCCTGGCCAAGTACCAAAAGAAACAGTGATTAGGAAGCTATTTTTTTAAAAGTTGCTAGTTACTAATGCAACAACATTCTTGAAAAAGTAGGTTGCTGTACAACACTTTTTTCTTAAGTGGTTAGCTAGCTAGCTACACTACTCTTCTTGAAAAGCTGCTACTTTCGCTACATTTTTACATTTAGACTTAACTTAAAAGCGCAAATTCTGAAAATGATCTTCATATGTACATTCTTACATATGGCATTTCGAGTGAAATACCGCAGCAAATTGCGCAATTTACCTTTGTATTTATCTTAGCTTTGGTCATCATATGTAAAAAATTTTGCCACATTCAGTGGCGCACATTCCAGACTAGCTGCGAATTCCAAAGAATTCAAATAAATACCATATCACAAGAAATATCGGTGAATTCTTTCTCTTCGACTAAGAGAATAAAATCTCGCAATAAAAAGTTTCAACAAAACCTCTAGAGCAATCATCTCGTAGGCGTTGTCTTCAAAGGCGTCAAGAAGACTCCAGTTATCTAGCTTTCACTATGTTAAGTTAAGTCAGGTGCATGATTGTGGTCAACGCACACTCAATCTCCACACAATCTCCCTGTTCCAGTCAATAGCGCTTCAGGAAATGTCACGTGATTTGAAGAATATATTATTCGTGTTGGGAATATATTATCAGAGCTTGACTGTGATAATAGTAATAAAAACAAGAACAATTATGTCGTTAAAAACTAAAATGTGGAACTTATTTATCATTATGCCTAAAAATCATGCTTTGCTAATAAGGTCTATCCACACACAAAAAAAAAAAAAAACTTTCACTTCTGGATGTGAACTGCCTAATACCATTGAAATAACTGTAGTTTTTTCAACGCCGCATAGAATAAATGGCTTAATCGACACAGCTTTTCAGAAAAAATAAAATTCTTTCGTGATTTAACCCGTCACTGGTCGCCTATGAGCATTTCTCTCACGCTTCGCATATAAAGAGCGCCATTTATTTGGAAGTGACACTGGGGGGTACCATCCCCTCTGAAGCTGACTTTTGGAATTTTCTCAACAATCTGCTATCAGTTCCGATAAGGACTGGCGCGTCGTTGACCTCCAAACAGTCTGCCCTTTGATCCCGTGAGAACATTTCCCTCATCAAGTGACCACTGGCCGTTTCGTCACCCTGAGAGCTTTTCTCATCAAACAACTATTGGCGTTTGTGTTTTGTAGTTTTATAGATAACGCAATGATACAACATCGTTTTTAGTCTAATCTGATTCGTAACTATATTTTTTACAAAGAAAGAAAGAACTCTGAAGGGTTATTATTGAGTAGTCTACTTAAAACAGCGGGAAAAGGTAGTGTGAGAAAAACTCTCACGCGTGACCACTGGCGTTGTTCAACGTGTAGCAACCAACGACTGGTTAACGACCACCATGAAAAACTCTGTGATCTCTCCACAGTCGCTCATCCAAGATTTTAGGGCCACTGGTTTCTGGAAAGGATCATCGGACAAAAAAACACCTACGCGTCATCTAGGGTGGCTCAGAAACATCATCCGCCCAACATGGTATGGAAGCCGAGCAATAGGACCTTCCATATTTTTCACTTCTACAAATAATTAAGTATGGAATGTTTTCAAATAAGGCTTTCATAAAACACAAAAACCACTCGAACCTGCACTTTTACTAAAATAAATTTGCGTAGAAAATACATTCTTGAATCGCCAATTGGTCTATTTTCTTTTTCTCATTTGAAAGTATTTTGAAAAAGATTTAAGAACATGGTGTCTCTTCCGTTATAATTTCTACATGGTTGGCGTCCATAAAATCCAAATCTTCCGCAGTTTTTGTACAATTTACTGCCCCCCCCCCCCAAGAAGGGTCCCGTGCGCGAAAATAAATGGTATTTATGAAGAAGAGTTTCTAAAAACTTCATGCCTTACGAACCATTCCTTAGAATGGCCGCATGAATTGCACAAAATTTAGACAAGCATGAATGAAAAGCAAAAAAAAAAAAAACAAAAAAAAAAAACACTGAACAACGTGCAGCGTTGGAAAATTACTTCCTGTCATCAGCAGCGGAACCCAATAATTTCGGGGGCAGAATCCAAGTTCTCAGAGTTGGTAAAAAAAAAAAAGGAGAAAAGAAAACATAAGTATATATGTATAATACATACTCGTACATATCTTCATCTACCATTATCAATCCACTGCTGGATGAAAGTCTCCCCAAGTCTCGTCCACAGTTTTCTGTCTTGAGCATATAGCTTCCAAATTACCCCAGTACGCTTTCGAATTTCATCCACCCATCTCCCAGGTAACTTTCTGCCGGGTTTTCTCCTGCCCGTTGGTATCCAATCAAATACTTTTTTTATTAATATTATTTTTGCTTGAAGGTTTTAACGACCACACTGAGCACCTCGATGGGCTAAGCCTTCGCCCGTCCCTAATGTAGGGCTACTGGTTCCTGGGAAGGGACAGAGCCAGTGCCGTAAGACAAAATCCATGCTTCACCGGGACTCGAACCTGAACCCATATCGGGCGAATGGTCAGAAGCCAGCGCTTACACCACTGTGAAACCAAAGCAGTAATTTAGTATTTCAGTTGTTCAACGGTAGTCAGTTCATCTAGCAATACATTCAGCCCACTGAGAATTTTTAACGATCTTCTTTAAAGTGAAAAACATTTGACTTCACTTTTCGACTTACTACAAAATTAATTTTTAAAGTTGTACTTGAAGCGTTTTCGAGAAAATTGCGATTCGTGGTGACGGTCTCCAGGAAATTAGAAATTTTCGCTCCCCCCGTTAAATCATATGCCCCCCCCCTTCTTTTTTTTTTTTTTTTTTTTTTTTTGAGGTTAAACGATCACCATGATTACCTTGATGGGCTGCAAGCAGTCTCCCGTCCTTAATTGAGGGCCAGTGCCGTAAGACAAACACAACATCCATGCCTCACCGAACCCAGATCCATCTCGGGCGAATGATCAGAAGCCAGCGCTTAGACCCTGCGCCACCGGGCCGGCCACAAATTTTTAAGAAGTTTTGTAGGAAGATCCCCCCCCCTCCCCATCCCTAGTGAGGGGGACAATGAAATTCCAGGGGGTCCGGATCATCTTGTTTCTTACCTTCCGACGCCCGTGCTTCCTGTGTACTGAAAAATAATAATAATAATAATGAAATGTGTTTTTCATCTAGTTTCCTAATAATAAGTCGAAGAAATTAAAATATGCTGCCCACTACGCTTAAATTATCTATGGAATTCCCGCTGTGTGTAGCAGTGATCCGAAAAAATTTCTGGTGAACAACGAGCGCCATCTACGAGCTTTCTCGTCGGCGTGGAGGAAAAAGTAGCGATTCCTCTCGAGCCTGCCAGGGAATGCCCAAGACATGCGTGGCGACGGGTATGATGTCAGTCCCTGGTGAACTCACCTCAAAACAAGTTTCTAGTTGCACCCGCATTTCCTGTTCAACTCCAAAGCGCGATGACTCGCGCAGACTCTTCTGCTTTTGAAATTTATGCTTTCCGTTGGTCTTAATGACGCACGATATAATGCCAACATCACAATTGGACGGCTGAAGATTTTCCACGAAAAACAATACCAAAGAAACGGTACATTTTCTGGTAATCGCAGGAGAAATACCTCAAACAAACAACCAATGAGATTTGCTAGCTTAAAATTGGTCTAACTCGTCTGCGTAAATGATTTGAAGAACGTGATAGAAATACGTTGTTTTTCAGTTTTTTTTTTTTTTGTTGTTGTTGTTTAGGAAATATTTTTTAGGAAGTTGTTCATATTCACGAATTTTTTTTTAAAAAGTTAATACATAATTTCTCGTAAATTGACATAAATACACATTACAACAATAATCATTTTGCATCTAGTACTGGATGAAGGTCACTGAAATAAAAATAACATCGTTTTGGGCCTGTACATATGTATTCATGTTGAAAAAATTTTTCTGAAGAGGCAATATGGGAATATATATTTTTGTTTTGCCACCCCGCTCCCAGTGGCGTAGTGGTTTTAAGCGCTGGCTTCTGACCATTCGATCCTGGTGAGTCATGGATGTTGTGTTGTCTTACAGCACTGGCTCCCTCCCTTCCTGGATCCAATGACCCTAAATTAGGACGGGCAACTGCTTATAGCCCATCGATTCATAATGGTGGTCGTTAAATATCCAAAGAAAAACAACAACAAAAATGTTTTAAAAAGTATTTTTAGATTGAAGTTTGGATTCGTTCTGTTTCTAGGCAATTAAGAACCGTAACAAGTTTTTAAGGGGTGTTTGTTATGATTTATTTAAATGAATCTCGGTTTTTTTGTTTTTTCTTTTTGGCTCGCTATACAAATACGATACAGCAGAAACCCACATTTACTAGATATATGTGAAAATTAGGGAGGGATTATTTGTGACTGCCCTTGCAAAAGCCACAAATTACTGACTTTTCTGCATTCCTTCCAGTTTGTTCCCGTCTAAGTTTACTCTAATTCCTTAATCATGTAATTTTATGCTTATCCTTTTTTTTTTTTTTTTTTTTTTTTTTTTAGAAGGAATATGCGACATTTTCCTTTGGGGCTTTATTAAGAACACTGTGTAAAAGAAAAAGGTTACATCTATCACTGAGCTCAAATAACGCATTACTGCGGCCTTCTTCCTTGTTATACCAGACATTCTGCAGCGTTCGCGTGTGGAACTGGACTGTCGTTTAGGAGTTTAGGACATTCTGGCACCGGACTTTTGGGCACACGGACATTTGGGCACAAATCTTTGGAGGCCATACAAAAATTGCCGTTTCTTGGCGCTCTGAGGGGAATTGAATGGAGAAAACGTTCCCGTAAGACAAGCGACAGTTGAATTTAAAAAAAATTACAATGCACAAATTTTGAAGATGACAGTCCCTTTTTTTGGTGTAAATATACAAGGATAATATCCGAAAGCTTGAAAATTTCGTCTTCTTCGATTACATAGCACATAATCATGAATATGGATTACATCATATTCATGACTGCATAGCACCAAGCCCCCCCCCGTTGGTATAGCCAAATTTTTGCTAAATTTAAAACACTAAAATAGACGAAACCTTTATTTGAAGCATTTTTAAAAATAATAAGATCAATATTAATAATTGATTGTATCAATTATTTTTGTTGTATTTTAGTATCTTGCACATTTACTAAAATGTTTGACAGCCTTGAAGGAGGTAAGAATTTTACCTCCTTCAAGGAGGTACCCAGAGGATGCCTACGGATCCTCTTTGACCTTGCTCCTTTTGTGTGAACTTAAAACATAGGCTTTATTTAAATTTGAAAGTACTTATTTTTGTACGAAATATTCAGAATTATTTATAAGATCGTTAATCCCTACGGGACTTTATCAATTTTGGGCCAAACATTATACAGGGTTATTGTAAACGCCTTCAACAAAACAAGAGGAGTGATAGTACACGAACAATATTTGCAATAGAACCTAGGGCCGTATTCCGGTCCTAGTGCCAGAAATGAGGACGTTCGAAAAACGTCCAGCAGGCACACGGAGTTCCAGCCAATGCACGAGAAGCACAAGATGCAAAGCAGGTGTGCTGAACGAACACGCGCGTAGACGATGAGGAACAAACATTTAAAAACGTAGCCGAACCCGTTCAGCGATATTACCGTGCGAACATCACATGAGAATTAACATACGCATACGTCTGACCGGCGCAGCGTACCGCGTGTTCCTAGAGCAAGTGCTTCCGGTCTGTTGCAGGATGTTCTGTTCCCCACACGGAGTGACATGTGATTTATGCACGGTGAGGATGCGGCCCCAGCACACTTTACCGCCGAGGTCCGATACTTCCTAATGCGAGATATCCCGGGCTTTTTTTTTTTTTTTTTTTTTTATTTTAAATGTACAGTCAGATCATCATATGTAAAGGATTTTTAGGAAGGGAGTGTCTGACCCTAGGTCTTAAACAACCCTTAGAAATAGGAAGCTAGGAGATTTGGGCTAGAGTGCTCGATAGGAAAGTGACACGGAAGCGAGGTAGAAAGGGATGGGAAGACGCCCTTATTTATTACCGGGGGGCCAGTACCCGGGGTCCGACGGCTTAACGTGCCCATCCGACGCACGGCGGGTATTTAGTGGTTCGAACCTGCCCAGGATCGAACCTGAGGTTATCTCCATGGCAGTCACGAATGCTGACCACTAGGCCACCCGCGGCCCTAACATATCCCGGGCGGTAGACCTGTGGCTTGGCATCCACGTTCCCCGGACCTTATTCCACTGGACTTCTTCTGGGGGCACATGAAAACATTGGTGTACGAGACACCTGTGGACTCCCTGGAAGATCTCGTCGCTGTTGCTGCGAACAAGATCAACACCACACCGAGAGTCTACGAGACAGTCCTTCATTCGCCGGTGTGGGCTGTGCAACGACGCCCTTGGACGCCAGTTTGAGCAGCTCCTTTGAGTCTTTTTCTGGGGCGATTGGAATTGTGCAACTCATAAATTAGGTACGTCTCTTTGTTTTCACTGTTGAAGGTTCAACGTGGATATGTAACTTTACTCTTTTCAGGCACTAAGAGTGGGATGCGGCCCTGGGTTCCTTTGCCAATATTGTTCGTCTTGATGTATACTATCACCCCTCTTGTTTTATTGAAGGAGTTTACAATCACCCTGTACATTTATCAACATTAGGGGTAACTGAACTTCTGTTTCGGATACATCTAGTTTGCATGTATGATCTGTAACATTCAGAACAGTCTGCTCGATTGTCTTCATTGAGCCTCTGCAATTTTCTTTTGTTTCTTTTATGCATATCCAGCTCACCACGTTGGTATTGGCGTTTTTCCGATGTTGGCGGTATCGAGAATCATTGAAGAAAGCACAAGGCTTGCCTCTTGAAGTTTCAGACAACACTGCAAGATCCATTTTGTTTAAATAAAATCTCCAGATGCAAAAAGACCGCTGTGTCACAAAATTTTAAAAGAACAAACTAACAAGTAATGAACCTCACCCTTTGTACGGAAGTAACACATAAAATTTTCATTGTACGCAGGTGCCATGTTCCGGATGTGCCACATCTTTCCAGAAGACCTGACGAAAATGATAAATGAGATTTGCTAGAGGAAACGGGGGAAGGGGGGCTCCAAAACATTAGGGTCCGATGGTCACTAAAATTTATAATAGGGCCAAGTTTACCTGTATGCTTCTGTAGCAGCTGTTGAATGACGTCACTCCGCAAGTGTTCTGTTGTGAATTAAACTACTGCACCGTGGGATTAACAACGAAGACGCTTCCTTTTTTTTTTTTTTAACTGGTCCGTGAGACAAAGTAAAAAAAAAAAAAAAAAGGTAATCACTTAGAAACGCGTGCAGTCCGTAACGCTGCTGACAGGTGGAGGATGAGAAAGATTACGATGACTCAATCAGATAGACACACAGCAAGAATATCACAGGGAACGAAAATAACCTCTGCACGTGGATTTCTTTCCAGCGTTAATTTAGGAGCCACCTTAATTTCTAAGAGCTTTTTTTTTTTTTTTTTGTTTCTTTTCCTTCGAGCAACAACAACGGAATCAGAACTCAGTAAAAAGGCTCTATGGAAACAATGACCGGAAAGCTCTTTTTCTGCCGTTGTATAACGGATTACGCGATTCCTTTTGTCCAGAAAGCAAGGGCCGACGAACTTACAGAAATGAATTGGTTGAATTATTTTCTACGGTAGACAGATGAAAAAAACACGGATGCCTGTCTTTGCCTGTTGTTTGTAACTCGTTTCACCCAAGGTCACAATCATTCAGCTGAATGAAAATATCTGCTAGCGTAAAGAGAGCTCCTTTTAACAAGACTGATCGGATTACGAGGGGAAAGTATAAAAAAAAAAAGAGCAGAAAAGTGGTTGTTGAAGTGAAATTGGAATCGGTCACCTCGTCGACAATTTATTACTTCCACAGCTGCGAAATTAATTATTGAGGATCAATAATTCGAAGGGAAAACAATCGCTACAATGGAGTCTGCTAAAGACTCCATTGTAGCGATGGACTAGACGTAGGACGAATCCTAAATGTTATGGAAACCGAATCCTAAAAGGTTCTCGAATTCTTCATATAAGAATAATTATAAGAAAAAAAGGGAAAGAAAAGACTTCTACTTAAAATTAAAAGTTTTTAAGTAAAGCAAAATTTCAAATCAGTGTTTAATGAAAAAGAAATTAAAGAATACAGTTTTCAAAAATATACCCATACTTATTAAGAAGATACAAATACAATTTATAATGTACATTTACTAAATGAAGTACTTGAGTCTTGAGGTTCATTTCCACTGAACATAATTTGACAAAAAAATATTTGAATAACAATTCACATTTTTGACATTTTTCTTTAATAACAAAAGTTCCAAAACCATTTTAAATCAAAGCAAGTGCAGAGGATTATTTCAAGAGTTAATGTGTAGATAAACACTAAATATGGAACACTAAATTGAGTAAATACTTTCCAGGAAATTAAGAAAAATCAAAAACACGTTTGTTTTAAGAGTTTATAAAAACACTAAACACTGAACTCTTTCAGGGCAATGTAAAAATATCAGGAACCTTTAACGGAGATTTTTATTTAAAAACACTAGCATTCGAACTCGCTCTGGGTCTAGACTACTTCGTTTTTTATCAGCTATGACACTTGATGTGCTGAATAGTCTTTCAGACATTACTGTCGATGGTGGTGTGATTAAGAACTTTTGAGAGACTTTCCTCAAATTTCGGAAGTAACGAGCTATTTCAAATAGCTGTGTACACACTGTAGACGACCTTCGATTGTTTTCTAATATCAGAACTCGTCATGCTGACAAAAATTCGAACAAATATCGCTCTAGAACATGCACCAACCGCCAAGTTTTTTAGGTTAAGATTAAAACAATTCGAAAGACTAAAACAGCTCGAAGATTCGAATTTTTAATCTTTTTCAAGGTTCGCGGGATTCGAATATCCCATCCCTAATAAATACTGTACAGTCGGCCCAGCTTCAACGCATATAGGTGGTTCCAAATCATTCTATGAAATAACAGAATATGTGGGACAGGAATAGCATAAATATGGTCCAGGAAGTTACCGTCCAGAAGAGTAAAGAAGTAGGCTTAAAAATTAACAGAAAACAAAATTCATGTACGACACCGTAAAAAAAAAAATCTGAAATTCACGAGCGACTTTCCGTCATTTTTTTCGTGAATTAACGAAGCATATTTCTGATACAACTTTTTCCGTGAAATGACGGGGTAAATAAAAAACTGAATTTTACGGATTTTTCGTTCGCCAGGAAAATTCTGAATTTTCAGAAACCTTTCCGCAATTCCTTTCGTAGATTAACAGTAACTTGCCGTTTTTAAAGTTTGTTGAAGGAAAATTCTGGAAGTTTCAGAAACTTCCAGTAATTCCTTTTGTATAATAACAGAAAATTTATGTTCTCACTTTTTCCGTATCCATATGACGGAAAATTTCCTATATTAGAAGCGATTCTCGGGATTGCTTGGGGTTTGATTAACTATTAAATTTCAGTCGTCTGCCAGAGGACCTATTTTGAAATTCTCTGGCAAGATCGAATAATCGGATAATGTGGATAGCGTATTGCATGAAAATTTGTTATTCTGTTTCCCTATATTTCTTTTCTCCTTTCATTTGGTGCACCAGCTATTATATTTGTACATTGCGCTGCGGTAAGAAACCTGATACTTAAACAATTGTACAAGTGTAGAATGCCTATATATCAGTCTGCGCACCCCTTAAAACAAAAGCTAATACACAGTCGTATCAGAATAATATGACCACCCCCGGAATCACACTGTACCCGTCCAGGCACGTCACAGAGTGCACGCGACAAGGTCGACAACACGGAGATATAAGCAGCACGCCAGGACAGATGAGCCATAGTGCGCCACGTGAGCACAATGGGCAGAGGTAGTGATTTGACAGACGTTCAAAAAGGAATGATCATCGGCTACTGCGCAAAGGGTGAAAGCATCTCAGAAACAGCAGACTTCGTGAGCTGTTCGCGAGGCACGCTGTAGTAAGGGTGTTCCAAGAATGGACCGCAGGCATACCGAGTACCTCCCGACGTCATAACTGTGGAGCCCTAAAAGGTCATCGACTCCAGAGGAGAATGGCGCCTCCGTCGACTGGTAACGGGCAATCGACGCGCAACAGTGCTGCAATTGACCATGCAAATGAACTCTGGGGCACCCAGGTACATGTCCCTGATAATACGAGAGCGAACCCTGTTACGCATGGGTCTCCGAAATTCGAAGCTGGGTCAAGGCGCCGATGTTAACCCAGATCCATCGCAGGGGCGGATCCAGCGGGGGGGGGGAGAGCTCCTCAGGAACCAAGGAAAAGCTTCGATTTGTTAGGTTTTAATAATAAACTGAATATTTCTTCGTGAAAGAAAGTATTACTTAAAAGTATATTACTTTCGTTAATTGATTGGAAGCATTTATAGACATACTAAGAACAGTTTTTCATTTTGCGGGAAAATATCAGAAAGTTCTCCAGTTATTCCCGACACTGACCCAGTGCCCGCACGACTTCCGAGACGGAGTGACCCATTCGTCGGGCCCCGACAATTTTCCCACGATCAAATGCGCTTAGATCCTTCGTCTTACCCATACTGCGTCAGACTCTTACTGATTCCCGTCGCATCACTCCTTATATTGTCGGACCCAAGAAGGTTATATTACTGGAGACACCATTCCTATCCACGCAGCATTGGCCGCCATAAGTCACCGTCTGTGCTGCAAATGACGTCATGAGCAGGCACGACGCAGCCGCAGAAGAGAAGCTGCTTGGAAACCAATGGAACAAAAGCTTCTAAGCGCATAAACAGATAAAATGAGTAATTCAATAAACTTTATCAATGATACACAAGCTTACTGTTTTATCAACGGTATAATTTAGTTCATTTTTGCCTGCTTGTGACGTCACACCACAGATTAGCTGTGACCTATGGCGGCAGAGCCAGTGGTGTCTCCAGCAATATAACCTCCTTGGTCGGACCACTGCATACGTCATATCGTTTCCGTTTGCAGGGCAGCCCACAGCGCCACATTTGCATAACGCCAGCTGTCTCTAATTCAATTGCTCTTCAGTGTATAGAATCAATACCCTATATTCCAAGTATTTCGTACATCCAAAAGGATGTCCTAAGAAAGGCAGCCTCAGTGTTTGCATAAGGTAGTCTCCTATATCCTTAAACAGTATGCTTACTAGAGTCGCTGAAAGATCTCCGATCACCAACGAGGCTGATGTTTATGCTATACCGCTATTACACCCTCATAGTGGTAGACTACATTACATTAGAATGACTAGACGTTCTCTGGGGACCAGAATCAGTGAACATAAAAGTGACGCTAAGGATGGTAGAGCGTTTACAGCCCTCCCCAGAGAAGTGAAATTCAAGACCGCTGCCTCTATATGGGACGGTATTAAAAAATTTGCTCCCTACTCTAACCAAAATCAACAGTTTCGAGAAACGTTGAAGATCATGACTAACTGGGACGCATTCAACAACAATGCCTCTCTAGAGTAGCCAAAAATTTGGATCCAATTCTTCAATAACGTTTCTTCGTACCACTCAAAAGAAAATAAAAAAAAAAATCATGCCCAACCAACATAGAATCTCGTTATTTCCCCAATGGATAACACGTTCTCAGTATTTGACCATTTTCATTTGTCTAGTCAAGTCACACTCAAATTTACACTGCAACGTTTTAGTATTCTGTTTGTAGTTAGCTGTCAAGCTTGACAAAAGCCGTTAGTTGATGTGTGAAAGCTTAGCAAAAGTGTTTAATTCCTTACCCCAAGAAACGGAGTGTTGCTATTGTTTATTTTCATTCCATGGAATTATGCGGGGTGCGCGATTAACTGAGAATATCCTAGATATACTTGATGCGTAACATCACAGCCTCTCCTTGACAAATGTCAACCCCGCCTTCTCGTGGTGCATCCTGTTCCCACTAAAGGGGCTCTGACGACCGCCAATAGCGGTATAACTATACCATCGGGATTAGAGGAAATTCTATCCCACACTCACCAACCCGCTTGGCCAGCGTGGTGAGTTATGGCCAAACCCCTCCAAAATGATTCCACAACTTAAATCTTGGCCCTCAGTCTCCGGCAGCTGGAATGTACCTGGCCAAGGCAGCGGCCAGTGCGACATGAAGGCAGAGGGTGCTAAGAATCCCCGGAGAACCGGACTAGGCTGCCATCTGATGCTGACCTTGGCTACTTACAATGGACGCTCCCTATCTTCTGATTCAAGGCTTCTTGAATTGGAAGAGGAACTACAAAGGATCAAGTGGGACATCGTGGGGCTAAGTGAGGTAAGGAGAAAAGGAGAAGATCTCATCGAACTGAAAAGTGGACATCTCTTCTACTATCGTGGGACAGATACTGGCAGAACTAGTGGTGTTGGATTTATAATAAACAAGAAACTGAAGGATAAAGTTGTAGAAGTTGAAAGTTCCTCTGACAGAGCTGCACGACTTGTTATCTAACTCTCGAAAAGTTACCAGGCTCAGATTATTCAAACTTATGCACCCACCACAAGTCATCCTGAAGAAGAAATTGAAGAATTTTATGAGGAAATTTGTCATCTACATAATAAAGGTAAGCAGCACTTGAAAATAATTATGGGAGATTTCAATGCAAAAATAGGGCAACGACAACAGAATGAAACTTCAGTAGGTAAATTCGGTCACGGCAACAGAAACCAGCGTGGAAATACTCTCGTAGAGTTTGCAGAGGCAGAAAGGTTTTTCATCTTAAACTCCTTTTTCAAGAAAAAGCCACACAGGAAATGGACATGGAGACATCCAAATGGGACGACAAGTGAAATTGATTTCATTATGTGTAACAAAAAATTCGTCATAGAAGACTGCAGTGTGCTAAACAAGTTCAACACAGGTAGTGACCATAGATTGGTGAGATGTAAGATGCACCTCAACACTAAACTCGAACGTTGCAAGCTCATAAGACAAACAAAATGTATTGACATAACCAACCTTAAAAAACACCATAATACCTTCAAGTTAGAACTGAAGAACAGGTTCTCTGCTTTAGAAGGCCTAACATCGGAAGAAGTGGACATCTCTGAAGTTAACAGAAAAGTAACCAAAGCTCTTATGGAAACAGCAACAAAATTAGCTGGGTCTAAGAACAAGTTGCATGTGAACAAATTATCAGGAAAAACCAAAATGTTGATGCAAAAAAGAAGAGAGATGAGGACAACTAAAGAAGATGTGACTTCCAAAGTGGAATATATAGAGCTATGCAAGACAGTAAGAAAAAGTATCACTGAAGACGTAAGGAAATTCAACTGTGAACTAGTGAGGAAAGCAATTGAAAACAACCAAAGCCTAAAGATAGCAAAGGGACATCTCAGTAAGGGAAGAAAACAGATTATGGCACTGAGAAAAGAAGATGGTTCTGTAACAAGAAATAGAGGCGAAATTTTGACAAGAGTGAAAGATTTCTACTCCAAATTATATGAAAGGGATGATATATGCACTCCAGACATCATGAAAGATACCAGTACCAGAGTTCCTCCAGTCCTCCCAGCAGAAGTTGCACATGCAATCAAGAACATGAAGCGGGGAAAAGCTCCAGGAGAAGATGGAATTACTGTAGACATCATACAAGAAGCAAGTGGAGAAATCGAAACAGTACTCGCCCAAATTTTCACTCGATGCCTTAATGAAGGAAAGATTCCTGAGGATTGGAACACCGCTACAATGATCCTGCTACATAAGAAAGGTGACATTGAGGATCTCGGAAACTACAGACCTATCAGCCTCCTATCAGTAGTTTATAAAATCTTCACTAAGGTTCTTTCACACCGCTTGAAGGTAACACTGGACATGGCTCAACCGAGAGAACAAGCTGGATTCAGGAGTGGCTACAGCACAATAGATCATATCCACGTGCTGAGAGAACTAATTGAAAGAGCGAGGGAATATGAACTTCCATTGTGCATGGCTTTTATCGATTATGAAAAAGCCTTTGATTCGGTGAAACCATCAGCAGTTACAATGGCTCTGAAAACCTGCGGTATTGAAGATGCATACATTAATATTATTAATAACATCTATGAAAATGCAAGTGCAAAGATTAGGCTGTTTGAAAATACAACACACGTAAAAATTGGAAAGGGAGTGAGACAAGGTGACACCATATCTCCGAAGCTCTTTAATGCCACATTGGAGGGTGTTTTTCAGTCGCTGAGCTGGGAAAACACTGGGATAAAGATTAATGGAGATTATCTAACCCACCTTCGTTTTGCTGATGACGTAGTCATTTTTGCAACTACCCCATCAGAGCTGCAGAGTATGATCCAGGAACTTGCTGACAAGAGTAAAGAAGTGGGATTAAAAATGAACTTTCAGAAGACAAAAGTGATGTTCAATGCTTTTACAAGAAATGAAGATTTATCGATTGATGGAGAAAAGCTGGAGATAACAGACACGTACGTTTATCTTGGACAGCAGATATCAAGTGAGGGTCACATTGATGAAGAAATTAATCGGCGTACAAAACTTGCCTGGAGAGCTTTTGGAAGAAACAGCATAATTTTCAAGAGCAATATGCCATTATGTCTTAAAAGAAAAGTGTTTGATCAATGCATCCTTCCAGTGCTTACGTATGGTGCAGAGACGTGGACCTTAACTAAAAGAGACATACAAAGGCTGCAGACAACTCAAAGTAGCATGGAGAGGTGCATGCTTGGTGTAACCAGGAGAGATAAGAAGAGGAACTCGTGGATCCGAAAAATGACAAGAGTGGAAGACATCATGATCAGAGTTAAATCCCTGAAATGGCAATGGGCTGGACATACTGCCGGAAGGACAGATCATCGATGGACAGCCGAAATTTTAGATTGGATTCCACGGGACAGGAAAAGACCCAGAAGAAGACCACATGGGAGATGGGTGGATGAAATTCGAAAGTATGCAGGGGTGACATGGAGGAGACTGGCACCAGACAGACCGTTGTGGAGGAAACTTGGGGAGACCTTCGTCCAGCAGTGGATTGATAATGGTTGACAATGATGATGATGATGATGATGATACCAAGAAGACGAACAATCACATCCTGTTTGAGTTTTTAAGTTATTCTATAATAATAAAAGGGAATGTGTTTGGCAAGCCATAAGTCATTCAGAAATCGTCGTGGACACTGCAAATTTTGGCGAATTGTTTCCTTTTGTTGTTCGACTTGCTGTGGTTGGTTTCAAGCAATAATTAGAAACAGGGGAGCTTGCTAAGAGCAAAAATATTTACCCAGCAACTTTTACGAGAAAGTGCAAACTGTAATTGTTTCACATTCTGAAAGGAGCAATATAACCACGGAACAAGAGATATGCGGTTTAAAAATTAAAACATTGCTGCCTTTATATTTGTAAAAGGACACTTAAATCTGCATGTGTGTGCCAGTGGCAGCCAAACTCATTGGAAAATCGAAGTTTCTTCAAAATTTGGTAGATTATGTATGTTGTTTTAAGAGTTGTTACGCGAAATTTTTCGTATTTGGAGTAATATTTGAAACTCTTGCTGACTTTATTTAAATTAGGGTTTATCCTAATTAACTGGTTAATCAACTCTGATTAAAATTCATTATTTGACAGTTTCCTCTGACTGTCTCTTCACCCCAAACAGGGAACAGAGTTTAACTAATATTAGGCTTATAAATTTCTCTCTCTCTCTCTCTCTCTCTCTCTCTCTCTCTGTCTCTCTCTCTCTCTCTCTCTCTCTCACTCTCTCTCTCTATCTATCTATCTCTCCTTCTGTCTCTCTATCCCTCCCTACCCAGTCTACTGATATAAGTTGTTCTGTTTGTTCAATCGGTCTACACGCATTCATACAAAAAGTCCAGGTGTTTCCCAAAATTCTCTAACTCACATAGTCTGGATATAATACCATACTACCTAAATAGCAAGGCAATAAGGCAAAATTATTAAACTCTCTCCTCGCTATTTTCTCAAGCATCGAAAAACCAAGAGAAGTCAAACTTTCTCTATGAGTTTCCCAAACAAATGAAAAAGCACCCTAACAAGTTTAAAAAATAAACTGCTGCCTGTGAAAATTGCAACACCAAGAAGGAACCATGCGATTCGAATGAAATTTACACCCCACATTATGGATATAACTGTACATAAGTGATTTAATTTTCAGAACAATACAACAATTTCTACCTGCAAAAATTAGTATCTTGTGAAGCCTCCGCGAGCTGCAATAACAGCTTCTAGACGGCGTGGCACTGAATCGAAAAGGAGTTGGATGGTGTCCTGGGTAACTGCTTGCCAGTCGGCATGTATGCGAGACCATAGATCATTGGTACTGACCGCTGGAGGACTTTGATGGGCCAGTTGCCGAGTGATTATATCATAGACATGTTCAATAGACGACCTATCTGTCGAACGTGCAGGCCAGGGAAGAAGCGGTATCTGCTGTGCTGTGAAGACAGTTTGAACATTCCTGGCAACATGTGGTCGGGCATTGTCCTGCTGGAATATAGCGCCAGGAGTGCTCTGAAGGAAAGCTATGGTTTCTTGCTGTACAACTTCCCTTATGTAGCGGTCGCAGTTGAGATTGTCCAAAAGTCGTAGCAGCAGAGATCGCGAATGATATCCAATGGCACCCCACACCATCACACCTGGCGTTCGGACCGTATGACGCTCTACAATGCATGCTGGAAAAAGACGCTCACCACAATACCGTCTAATGCGTATGCGGCCATCACGGTAGTCCAAGTTGAATCGGGACTCGTCCGAAAACGCGACATGCTTCTCATACACTAAGGTAGGTCCGTGTCAAATTTCACTGAATCAAGTCCATTAGTTTGCAAGTTATAAGAGAAATTCAGGGGCCGAGAGCAAGTGAAACACCCTGTACCTTCTCCAAAGTCCGGATACAATGAATTAATCCAAGCTAGTGGCTCTGGCAACTGACGTGAATCAATCCTGCGTCTGGCAGGATTCTGGTAATCCGACTACGTGTAAAGCAGGTAAAATCCTGTTTTAATAAAAAAAAAAAAAATTCTACTACTAATAGGGCGCGAAGACAAGAAATTTCGTTTTACGTATGTTGGCAGCTTTCTCAACTCCACAAATGCGCTGCTTAGCCTTTTATGCTAATTATCGTTTGTCATGTGATATTGCGTCATGATTCCCTCATTTGCATATTCCCACGTTCTTTGTTACTTTACTTTATTACTCTTCTTTCCCCCTTTCGTTTGCTCTAAAATGTCTTCGTTTTTAGCTATGCTTAACTTTTGGACACCAGTGTATAATCTATACACCATGTAACGTACACTGAAGTGACGTTAAGAGTCAAAACGGCCGCCCAGGTGGCGCAGTAGTCTAAGCGCTGGCTTATGACCATTCGTCCGAGAAGGGCCCGGTTTCGAATCCCGGTAGGACATGGATGTTGTGTTTGTCTTACGGCACTGGCTCTCTCCCTTCCCTGGGACCAGTGACCCTAAATTAGGGACGGGCGACTGCTTTTATCTCATAGAGTTGCTCACGGTGGTCGTTAAACCTTCATTCAATAAAAAAAAAAAAAAAAAAAGTCCAAACGGCAAGTTACAGCGAGAAGCCAAGGTCGGTAGGTCGGTGTAGTTACGTCGGGAGAATATACGGCTCCGGAGCGGGAAGACGTGGTTTCGAAATCCACAACAGGCAAAAAAGGTTTTACGCCACATTTGCACCAGAACGTAAAAATGAATTTTCTGGCCGTGTGGTTCGAGAAAAATAAGTAATGTTCATTCCACACATCGTCTGGAATTAATGGGAATTCCTTCTTCAACGCTTCGAAAAATGTGTGATGCTTCTTCCGCACATCGTCTGGATTAATCAGAATCGCTTCTACAGCAAGCTATTTTTAAGCATGGTTTGCGGCAGGACCCAAAACCTGCAATTTCTTGCCCCCCCCTCTCAAGAGAGGGATGCATGTGACGTACCACTGAGGTGACGCAAGAGTCGAAACGGCAAGTTGCAACAATAAGCCAAGGTCGGTGTAGCACTGTCAGAAGAATAACCGGTCCCGGAGCGGAGAGACGTGGCTTTAATCATCACCGACGAAAAGGGCTCATTCACTATAACCATAAGTTCCAGTTTATTAAGTAGACCTGCCTTCGTAACAAACACATACAGTATAAGACAGCACGATGAGCGCAATGTGCAGCATGAATCAGGAAGACCAGCTTGCTGAGCATCAATTAGCATTCAATTGAGGGTCGGAATGGACAAAATGAGTCGTCCGAGTGAATTTGAACGTGACACATGATAGTTGGCTCCAGGCGTGCCGGTTCGAGGCTATCTCAAACGGCCGGGGTCCTGGGCTTTTCACGCACAATGATAGCAAGGACTTACCGTGAATTGTGCGACACGAAAAATATTACAAGTACTCTGCGATCCTGAGTAGGGAAACAACTGGCGGATAAGAGGGGTCAAAGAAAACTGGCGACATTGTCACCAGCTGTTGCAGCCTGTTCCCGACACGTGGCATACTCAGAGGTGACCCTGGGCAGACCATTCTTGAATTCTACAATGATTTTACGAGATCTGGACCGTCTGTTCGCTTGCACGATTCTTGCCAATCTCCGTTGATCCCTCTGTTCCAGCAACTATTTTTGTCCACATGATCGCCGATCGCTGGAAGTACAGTAGAACCCGCTTATAACGAGCCCGTAGAGAGATCCCGGATTTAACGAGCAAAACCGGAACTTTTGTTTGGTATAATGTTAATTCAAAGCTAATTTGATTGATTTTTACGAACAAAATGCAATAAAATCCCTGGATTTAACGAGAAAGAGAAAACTTTAGAAAAAACAGGAAGACATTGCAACAAAACATTGACATCTTTATGTGCTAGTGGGGGAATTCTGATAGAAAAACAATGGGAAGGAGAACATGGAATTCTCAAGGACAGAGTTATTCAAGAGACTCTCTGCCACCCACTACAAGTTGAGGGTATCACTCCATAAGAGTTGAAAACACGCGCCCTACTTCAAGGCAAAAATGGGATGAGTGGGGTTTACGCACATCTATTAAGTGAATTTCTGGGTGACAATTGCAGAGAAAGATAAGGGATAATGGAATGGGGATGACGCCTGACGAGAATCAGAAAATTCCTGGAAATGTGCCCATTGTCCCTCTCACCCTCCAAATGAACGTTGCATTGGGAAGGCCGATGCTGCTTTTGTTTCATGCGTGTCGTTACACAGCAGTCAATCTCACGTAACCGTCCAGTACGAAATCCTAAACAAGTGACAAAATGTTTAAGAGAATGATATTATCCGTTAAGTACAAAGCAACCATCATTAGAGAGCTAGAAAATGGTGAAGAAATGTTGCCATATGTTATGATATACAGCGTGTTTCAAAAGGTTATTAACAAACTTAAGGAGCATATAGAGGGATCGGAATATAGTAACTTTCGAATAGGAACCCGTGTTTTCCAAAGTACTCCTGAGTTAGTATAAGCCTTAGAATGTAAGGAATTACACTGCGGACAATGTAGTTCCTGACATAGATACACTATACGTTGGTATTGTGTTTCGCCGAAACGTGGCTGTTACGGCAATTGAAGAAGCTATTTCTGGTAAATGATGCCATATCCACGAAACAAAACTCTGCTCACAGAATAGGGCTCGTTCTAACAACGCTGCAAAATCCATTGGCAAAATTGCACCCGTGGTGGGAAATCCCCCACAGACAATCCGTGCACTTTCTGTGGATGATAGGGATCCTACGTGATGAGCGATTGCACGTGTGCAGGTGGATGGCAGTTCTTCCACACGCGAAAAAGTACATCCTCTTCGACAGCGACTGTTCGAATCTATCATGGACGACTTACGTGATGCGCTGCGCGCAGGGAACCTGTTTCTCCGAGTCGCCGGTGAATGTTTTGGAACGTCGTATGTACTGGGTGGCACCTGTTTGGATATTGTTCACGGTACAGGCGTTCAGCGTCGGTTGCATTTCCAGAGGCTGCGCCGTAGACGAAATGCATGTCCCGGAGTTCTGCGCAAGGGTAGGGTATTGTTCCGTTTAATGGATAGCAGGAGATTACGAAAGCACTAAGACACCAGTTACCTCCAACGCAAATAACCCACTGGCCTCGGCGCGCAGTAATAACAAGCACACATAACGCAATGACAATGCGCCCACAATGTAGTCCCTTCATTCAAAAGACTTGCATTGACTCAGGATTGCTTCGGAGAACGCTAGTTCCTATTCGAAAATTGCTATATTCCGACCCCTCTATACTCTCCTTAAGTTTGTCAATAACATTTTGAAACACCCTGTATACAATACAGATATACAGTATAATATAAACCAGTGGTGGCCAATCCACGGCTCGCCACGTGCCACTTTTGATGGAATCTTGAACGTGCCACTCCACCTTAACCTAACACCGCTCCACGGTTGCCAGAAAGGATACAAAAATTATGCATCTCTGTATACTTCAAATAAAATAGTACTGAAGAAAAGAAAAATATTGTTAAACCAATACTATTCAGCGTTCGAATTATCGAGTGGTCCATTGGCCAGTAAAACTTCCGTCAGACCACTGAACTATTGATTTTACTGGCCCGGATGGCCAGAAAGTTGTTTTTTTTTTTATTTGTCACAAGTTAAAAAATGAATTTCTATTTCTTTCACCTTGCTGTATGGTTTTCTTTTTAGGCTGCAAACTAATGGTAGGTTTAAAAACAAATATTGGAGATAATTCCATTGAAATGGCATGCTATTTTCTACATATATTGTAAAGTCTTTATTTTTTTACTGACCCAGTGGGCATTTTAGTGGACCAGTGGATTTGCAAATTCTAGTGGTCCTCTGGGCCAGTAGAAGATTTATTTCTAATTCTAATACTGCTATTGTAACATAACACTAATAAAATAATCATTCAAGAACTAGTTTACCAGTTTATTAAAAACACAAATTTACTTGAAAAGAAAGAAATATATTCCAACATTGTATGATTACATTTCCATTCACATGAAACAAACGCGGCTTAGTTCTTCGCGAGGCTTTTGATGTCTTTCCTCTTCGCCAGTTCTTCAATGTTAGGATTAAGAGATGAAGTAGCAAGAACCAGCAGATTTTTGAGGTGCTGATCGGTACTTAGTTTTCTCCAAGTTCATGATAGGAAAAGTATTTTCACATATTTTCGACCTGAACCTGCAACAATATCGCAGGGCCATGTCTCGTAGTGCAGGAAACTGAGAAGAGGGGGTAGATATTTCCAGAAAGTGGCAAATTACTGGCTAGCTGGAATTCCAAGCACCTCCTTGAACTTGCTGCGAATTGCAGTGTTATTCTGAAGCTCTAAAATTTCAGTCTGCACATCAGTTGAATAATGAATCATGTCCTCGATGGAAAGGGAGAAGGGGTTTGTGAAAAGGAGAAGATGTTATTTTTCGTTTCGAAAGTCTGAAAATCTGGCTTCAAAGGAGTTTTTCAAATCAGAAATATGTTGCTGATATTTAGAAAAGTTTGGAATCTCACCGAACTCAATTTGTGAAAGTTGTTTCATTCGAGGAAAATGTACGAGATCATGCCGAGAAAGATGCGTTCCAAGAAGAACAAGTTTTGCTTTAAATGCATCAACTGAGTTGAATAACACTGGGAAAAGATTGTTTTTTACCTCGCAAATGCAGATTCAAGTTGTTAAGGTGGCCCAATGTCCGTCACAAATGCTAAATCGTTTAATAAATTATTAAATTACAAAAAAGTTATTTTGCACGTGTGCCAGGGGTTGGCAACCTCTGATATAAACGTATATGCATATTATCACTTACATATATTTTTACAAGGTGGGATAATCATAAAACGGATTTAACGAGCGCCCGGATTCAACGCAGATTTCCATCGGTCCCGAGCTTCTCGTTATATACGGGTTGTACTGTATTTTGCTTATTGCACCATTCACAGCAAATCCTTGCAACGTTTGAGCGAGAAAATCCCAGTAAAACGACCGTGCGGGAGACGCTCGAGTTGCTGCAAATGGCGCCAAGTATCATACCACGTTCAAAGTCTCTCAGATCATTCGTTATGCCCATTTTGATTCTTAATCAAATGCTAACTGCTACTAGATGAGCTGGTCTGCCAGATTTATACCGCACACTTTGCTTACGTTCAGTCTTACGTTTTGGAGTGAACCATTTATGTGACGACGGCAGGTTTATCTAATAAACTGATGTCTCAGTGTGTGTGCGTATGTGCGCGCGCGCGCTTGTGTGTGACATTTAGACGCGTACTGAAGAACATGCGCAACTTCTTAATTTTTATAGCAGAGAGAAAGGTATGAAAAAAAAAACATTTTTTTTTCGTTTTAAGGTTTACTCTATCACAATCTACTGATGCTTACGCATAAAAGATAACAAACAATGACACACATCAAAAGAGAAATGCTCCCTAGTACTAAAATGGAACTGGAAAATAAGCTTTACCCTGTCGCCTCTTCTGTACTCAGTCATGCATCTCTTGAATAATATTTGGCTAGCAGCTGCGAGTCTTTCAATCTCCTCTCATCGAGTGTCTTTTCATTCTTGATTTAGACACTTGAGTACTTCAAGAACAGAAAAATAAAGAAAAAAAGAAACTGCCGTAGAGATTGGATAAGATGAGGGGAAAAGACCGCGATCCTGAATGCAAGGCCAACATCGAATTGCTGATGCACGAACACGCATCTGTTCCGCTTGGCATCCCCGCGCGGCTCTCATTGACCGCAATTCCAATTAATAAACAGGTCTCACATCACCGCCTAACGGTTCAAGGGCACTCCTTTTACTCTACTCTACTCACCTCCTCATGTCCTGATTTTTATTTATTCATTTATTTATTTATTTATCTTTCTCACGTGATTTAGAGTTTCCTAACGCATTCCCTGCGTTTGTGTTGATGGGACTCAGGGTAATTCAGAAATCTAAACTGAACATTTGAGTTGTTTCCTTTTTAGTTTAAACAGACTTTTTTTTTTTTTCGGGAGCTTAATTCTAAGCCCGTCTATCTTACGGTCGGTTAGTGACGTCTATCAAGCGAGGTCTTCACACAGGAAAACATAAAAAAGGTAGAGAAAGAGAAAAGGAACAGAGGGTCGGTGAACTCTGGTTCAACAACGAAGTTTCGGAAATGCAAGTCACGAGCTCTCTGAAAAATAGAAAAGTATATGTTTTCCTGCCAAAACTTTAAAAATCTCTCTCTCTCTCTCTCTCTCTCTATATATATATATATATATATACTTAAGAGCAAAACTGAAGACTAAGGAAAAAATTTTAGAATTTAAAACGAAGGGTGCAAAATAACCTGAAAATCAAAACGCGCAACGCAGCAGTTTTGAAAATTCAGAATTCACATCTACATTCAGTTGTTTTATTTTATTTTTTTATCTTTTCTCCTTTTACTCACACAGGTAGATACATAACCTTTTCTATGTTGTACTAGGTGTGAGTCAAAATTATATATGTATTTTTTTGCTTAGGTATCTTCTTTATAGAATATATATATATATATATATATATATATATATATATATATATATATATCATAATCATCATTGTCAACCATTATCAATCCACTGCTGGACGAAGGTCTCCCCAAGTTTCCTCCACAACGGTCTGTCTTTTGCCAGTCTCCTCCATGTCACTCCCGCATACTTTCGAATTTCATCCACCCATCTCCACGAGTTCCTCTTCTTATCTCTCCTGGTTACACCAAGCATGCACCTCTCCATGCTCTTTTGAGTTGTCTGCAGCCTTTGTATGTCTCTTTTAGTTAAGGTCCATGTCTCTGCACCATACGTAAGCACTGGAAGGATGCATTGATCAAACACTTTTCTTTTAAGACATAATGGCATATTGCTCTTGAAAATTATGCTGTTTCTTCCAAAAGCTCTCCAGGCAAGTTTTGTACGCCGATTAATTTCTTCATCAATGTGACCTTCACTTGATCGCTGCTGTCAAAGATAAACGTACGTGTCTGTTATCTCCAGCTTTTCTCCATCAATTGAGAAATCTTCATTTCTTTGTAAAAGCATTGAACATCACTTTTGTCTTCTGAAAGTTCATTTTTAATCCCACTTCTTTACTCTTGTCAGCAAGTTCCTGGATCATACTCTGCAGCTCTGATGGGGTAGATGCAAAAAATGACTACGTCATCAGCAAAACGAAGGTGGGTTAGATAATCTCCATTAAACTTTATCCCTTTGTTTTCCCAGTTCAGTGATTGAAAGACATTTTCCAATGTGGCATTAAAGAGCTTCGGAGATATGGTGTCACCTTGCCTCATATATATATATATATATATATATATATATATATCCCTGATACTCCTGTCGTCCCTATCGTTCCCTCTTCCTTACCCTTTTTTCGCTTTAAGGGCCTTCTTCCCTTTCCCATTTATATGTCCCTTTTGCTTTTCTTTCTCTTTAAATTTCTCTCACTTTCTATTCATTTGCACCTCCCTCTCTCCATCCCTCTCTTGCTCTTTTCTCTCCCTCAATCTCTCTTCCTCTCTCATTCCACTCCGCATCTTTCACATTCTGTTTCTCTATTTTTCTCCTTTCTCCTATTAGACCCTTTTTCTCTCGTCCCAATCTTCCTCTTGCTTTTCACTTCCCCTTCTCCTCTCCTCATCCGTTACTTTCAGTTTCTGCATCACTTTTTTCTCTCTCCCCCTGTAACACTTTCCCTCCCTCTTCTCCCATCTTGCTCCCCCTACTCATATTTCACTTTCTGTTCCTGTCTCTCCTTGTTTCCCCTCCACATATTCCTGTCCTCTCCTAATCTCTTGTGTTTCTTTTTTTTTTTTTTTTTTTTTTTTTTTTGCTTCCTCTATCTAACTTTTCCCTAGCTTCGTCTTCCGTTTTCTTCCCACTCATTTCCTTGATATTTAAATTCATACTTCGTATATCACTATTACATTTCAATTTCCCGTTAACACATCTCTAAAACGGAACTTTACCGTCAATAAGCGAAAGAAACTGCGGAAAGGTTTTTGAAAATTCCGAATTTTCCCGTGATACGATAAACCCGTGAAATTCCGGTTTCTGTCTGTCATTTTACGGAAAAGGTTGTATTAGAAATATTTTTCGTTAATTCACGAAAGAAATGACGGGAAGTGGCTCGTGAATTTCTGAAATATTTTTACAATGTAGCAAACAGCTCCGGCTGTATTTTGCCTTCATCCAACGTTTAATCACAGACTTACCGTGGCGACAAATCTGACAACAGGAAGCAGCTATGAAAGCTCCTCTCAACAAGACCAAAGCTGATAACAGAAATAAATTGTAGTTATTACTTAATGATTCATTGGGAAGTGGGGGAAGAGGTAGGCTCAATCTCAAAATTCTTATACCAAGCTTAGCCCTTGTATCCTGAACAGCCGCGATTTGAAGGGGGCAGGCCATGCGAGTTTACAGAGTTAAATATTAATATACCTTACTTTTTGCAGTCTACACCGAAGAAGCAACTTAAGTTCATACAATAGCAATCAGCTACCTGCTATCCATACGCAACTGACTTTGAAATGGCTTTTTAAACAGCTCACTGAAAAGTACGCAACTGACTTTGAAATGGCTTTATAAACAGCTCACTGAAAAGTACGCCACTGACTTTGAAATGGCTTTAAAAACAGCTCACTGAAAAGTACGCAACTGACTTTGAAATGGCTTTTTAAACAGCTCACTGAAAAGTACGCAACTTTGAAATGGCTTTATAAACAGCTCACTGAAAAGTACGTAACTGACTTTGAAATGGCTTTATAAACAGCTCACTGAAAAGTACGTAACTGACTTTGAAATGGCTTTATAAACAGCTCACTGAAAAGTACGCAACTGACTTTGAAATGGCTTTATAAACAGCTCACCGAAAAGAACGCAACTGACTTTGAAATGGCTTTATAAACAGCTCACCGAAAAGTACGCAATTGACTTTGAAATGGCTTTATAAACAGCTGACTGTAAAGTACGCCACTGACTTTGAAATGGTTTTATAAACTGCTCACTGAAAAGTACGCAACTGACTTTGAAATGGCTTTATAAACAGCTCACTGAAAATCACGCAACTGGCTTTGAAATGGTTTTATAAACAGCTCACTGAAAAGTACGCAACTGACTTTAAAATGCCTTTATAAACAGCTCACTAAAAAGTACGCAATTGACTTTGAAATGGCTTAATAAACAGCTAACTGAAAAGGGGTGGAAGATGGCTAGTAGTCAGAGTGCTACCACGGATAGGACCCCGGATCGATCCCAGGCGGGTCGGAACTATCGAACCGCTAAATATCCGGTGGGTCGGATGGGTGTGTAATACTGCGTGAATCAAAACTAAAAGATTGTCGTAGTATGGTGGAGCTTCTCTTTATTATTATCATTTTTATTATAGTTACTATTATTACTATTACTAATATTATCATCATAATATTAGTAATAGTAATACTAATATTATGATGATGATGATATTAGTAATAGTACACTGTAGTTAAATAAATTAACAAAGAAAGAAAAGAAACTTACTAGCTGTGCTTATTCAAAAATATATATTTCAATCATATATACAGGGTGATTTAAAAGACCTCGAACTCTATATTTTAAAAACGTATTTGCTGTAAAACCATAAAAGATATCAGAGTTTTTCTGCTTGTGGTTGTTGTGTGTGACCTTGGGGAACGAGCTGCGCCACGTGATAACACCACGTGACACTAGGCTTACGCGGGCGCTAGCAAGCAGCAACGTTCCTATAGCCCTGGTAACGTTCAGTCAGCCATGAGTCTCACGCCAAAACAAGGAGTCGCTTAGTTAGAAGTTTATTTTGCGGAAAAATCTCCCCAACGTTGCATGCAGATCTTTCAAAGTAAGTTTCCTGATGCTCCTATACCAGGGAAAACAACTGTGTATGGCCTTGTGAACCGGTTTCGAGAGACAGGCAGTGTTCAGGATAAGCCTAAAAGTGGCCCGCCGGCCGTGGTTACAACCACGTTTCTGGAAAAAATTACGTTGCCCTGCAGCGCTCTCCCCGGAAATCACTTCGACGCCTGTCTCAAGAGTTAAGGACATTGTATTCAGCCTGCCAGAGGGCTACTAAACGTCTAAAGCTACCGCCGTACAGAATTCGAGTAGTGCAAGAGCTACGTCTTTTGGACTCTGAAAAGCGCATTGCCTACTGCCAATGGTTTAAGAGTTTCGCGCGCAACAATGTGACTAACCAGCTCAACAACACTTTTTTCAATGGCGAGGCATGGTTTCATTTGAATGGATATGTCAATAGCCAAAACACTCGCATATGGGCTGCGGAGAATCCACACGCATTGCATGAGGTTGGACTTCACTGTCAGAAAGTTGGAGTGTGGTGCGCCATGTCTAGACAGCGAATTGTAGGGCCATTTTTTTCGACACAACTGTAAGTTCCGCTATGTATGCAGACATCGTCCATCAATTTGTAGCGATGCTGAAAGAACACGAACGTTACTGTTGGTTTCGACAAGATGGAGCAACGTGCCACACATCAAACGACACAATGGAGATGTTCCGCGAGTTCTTCCACGATCAATTAATCTCGAAAAAACTTGGGCCCCCTCGCTCACCGGACTTGAATCCTCCAGACTTGCTTGTGAGGCTATCGGAAAGACACACTTTACCACAACAACCCTAAGACGGTACAGGACCTGCGGAACAACAACATTACAGCCGTGAGGGACATACCAGCCAACACGCTGAAAAGAGTGTCCGCCAACATGTGTCGTCGGGTGAATTTGCGTCTTCAACAGAATGGTTGACAATTCCAGCATATATTGTAAAGTGGTTTCCATTACCTGTAACTATGAGTGTCAATATAACAGTATGTAAAAATAGTTATACATCACTATATTCGTGGTAGAAATATTTGAATTCAGAGTTCGGGGACTTTTGAATCGCCCTATACATATATAATCATTGTCAACTATTATCAATCCACTGCTGGATGAAGGCTTTCCAAAGTTTCTTCCTCAACTGTCTGTCCTGAGCCGGTCTCCTCCATGTTACTCCAGCATGCTTTCGAATTTCATCCATACGTCTCCCATATGGCCTTCTTCTGGGTCTTTTTCTGCCCCTTAATAACCAGTCTAAAATATCGGTTGTCAGTCGGTGGTCCGTTCTTCTGTCAACATATCCAGCCCATTGCTATTTCATTCATTTTACTCTGACCATTATGCCTTCCGCTCTTGTCACTTTCCTTATCCACAATTTCCTCCTCTTATCTGTCCTAATCACACCAAGCATGCATCTCTCCATGCTTCTTTACGTTGTCTGCAGCCATATTATATGTCGCGGGGTAGATACTGGGAGAAGTAGTGGTGTTGGCTTTATAATTAACAAGAAACTAAAGTGCAATGCTCTAGAAGTTGAAAGTTCCTCTGACAGCGCTGCAAGACTCGTTATCAAACTCTCAAAGAGATACCAGACTCAGATTATTCAAGCTTACGCACCCACCACAAGTCGTCATGAGGAAGAAATTCAAGAATTTTACGAGGAAATTCGGCATCTAAATAACGGAGACAAGCAGCATTTGATCATTATGGGAGATTTCAATGACAAAATAGGGCTACAGAAACTAAATGAAACTTCGGTAGGTAAATTTGGTCACGGCAACAGAAACCAGCGTGGAAATACTCTCGTAGAATTTGAAGAGGCAGAAAGGATTTTTATCATGAACTCCTTTTTCAAGAAAATGCCACAAATTATATGGACACTGAGGCATTCCAATGGGATGACAAGTGAAATTGATTTTGTTATGTGTAACAAGAAAGTTGTCATCGAAGACTGCAGTGTGCTGAGCAGGTTCAACAAAAGGAGTGACCATAGAGTGGTGAGAGGTAAGATGCACCTAAACACTGAACTTGAGCGTGACAAGCACATAAAACTAACAAAATGTGTTGACATGACCAATCTTAAAAAGAATCATAATACCTTCAAGTTCGAACTGAGGAACAGATTCTCTGCTCTAGGTCTAATATCGGAAGAAGTGGATATCTCTGAAGTTAACAGAAAACTAACCAAGGCTCTTATGGAAACAGCCACAAAAACGGGAGGTACTAAGAGCGAGTTGCATAAGAAGAAAATATTAAGAAAAACAAAAATGCTGATGCAATAGAGAAGGGAGATGAGGACAAAGAAGATGTATTTTCCAAAGTGGTGCATATAGAGTTATACAAGGCAGTACGGAAAAGTATCACTGAAGGCGAAAGGAAATTCAATTGTGAACTAGTGAGAAAAGCAGTTGAAAACAATCAAAGCCTGAAGAGAGCAAAGGGACATCTCAGTAAGGGAAGAAAACAGATTATAGCACTGAGAAAAGAAGATGGTTCTGTAACAAGAAATACAGATGAAATTTTGACAAGACTGAAATATTTCAACTCAAAACTATATGAAAGTGATGAAACATCTACTTTTGACATTACGAAAGGTACCAAAGTCCTTCTATTATAATTCTCTCGGCAGAAATTACACATGCAATTAAGAACATGAAACGGGGAAGAGCTCCAGGAGAAGATGGAACTACCATGGACATCATACAAGAAGCAAGTGGAGAAACTGAAACTACACTCGCCCAAGTTTTCACTAGATGTCTAAATGAAGAGAAGGTTCCTCAGAATGGAACAATGCTCCTGCTACAAAAAAAAAAAAAAAGGTAACAGTGAGGATCGCAGAAACTAGGGACCCATCAGCCTATCAGTGATTCATAAAATTTTCACTAAGGTTCTTTCACATCGCTTAAAGGTAACGCTGGACATGGCTCAACCGAGAAGACAAACTAGATTCAGGAGTGGCTACAGCACCATAGATCATATCCATGTACTGACAGAACTAATTAAAGAAACAAGGAAATATGAATGCCCATTACGAATGATTTTTATTGATCAGGAAAAGGCCTTAAATTCCATGAAACCATCAGCAGTTACAACGGCTTTGAAATCTTGCGGTATTGAAGATGCATACATTAGCATTATCAATAACATTTGTGAAAATGCATGTTCAAAGGTTCGGCTATTTGAGGATACAGCACCAATAAAAATCATGAAAGATAGTGAGATAAGGCGACACCATATCTCCCAAACTCTTTAATGCCACATTGCAAAATGTCTTTCAATCATTGAACTGGGAAAACAAAGGGATAAAGATAAATGGAGATTATTTAACTCACCTTCGATTTGCTGATGACGTAGTCACTTTTGTAAATGCCTCTTCAGAGCTGCAGAGTATTATCCACGAACTTGCTGACAAGAGTAAAGAATATAGATTTAAAATGAACTTTCAGAAGACAAAACTGATGTACAATGCTTTTACAAGAAATGAAGATTTATCGTTTGATGGGGGAAAGCTGGTGATAAACGATACCTACATTTACCTTGGGTAGCAGATACCAAGCGAGAGTCATATTGATGAAGATATTAATCGGCCTACAAAACTTGGTTGGAGAGCGTTTGGAAGAAACAGTGCAACCTTTGAGAGCAATATGCCATTATATCGTAAAATAAAAGTGTTTAATCAATGCATCCTGCCAGTACTAGTGTAGGGTGCAGAGACGTGGACCTTAACTAAAAACGATATACAAAGACTGCAGACAACTGAAAGAGGCCTGAAGAGATGCATGCTTGGTGTAACCAAGAAAGATATACTCGTGGATAAGGAAAATAACAAGAGTGGAAGACATCACGATCAGAGGAAAATCAATGAAATGGTAATGGGCTGGACATATTGCCAGGAGAATGGATCACAGATGGACAACCGAAATTTTAGATTGGAAGGTAAAGAGCCAAAAGTAGACCACGTGGGACATTGATGGATGAATTTCGAAAGCATGCGGCAGTGACATGGAGGAGACTGGCCTATATATTACAAATACAAAACAGTTATTTTGCTCTGTTTTTAAAGTTAACATTAAAATTTTATATTTTAAGGTTTACTTTTAAGCTGATGTTTCAGCGTTCGTTGTGAAACAAACACTAACGAAGGTAGGCATCTAAATCTTGATTAAAAGAAAAAAAAAGTATTTTAACACTAATTTATCCCTATAACCGACAAGAACAAATGTCCTGTTGCTCAGTCCTGGAAACACATAAATCTGGCCAATTTATGTGAATTTTCATTCAGGACTGACAACAGTCCAACGCATTTTCTATAAAAGAAAATGAGAAAATGTGTGATCATAATTTTTTTAGGTGGTCTCTCACTTTTCTTGGCATTGTGCAGGTGGTGGATATATATATCCATATATATGTCCTCTTAAGAAAAAAAAGGTTGAGAAAAAGTCAGAAATCTTGTCTCGGAAATTTCTCTTTCAAAATTAATCTATCTTTCTGGTGAGTGTGCTCTGTGTGTGTGTGTACTTTAGGTAACTGTAGTTCTTTTTTTTATGCTGTCAGTAGGTCGGAGTGAGGATATTGTATTTTAGGTGAATCGTTGTAACGTCATTTCATAAATTTGTTTTCCTCTTTTATTTTTCTGGGAGAAGAAGAGAAAAAAAAAAGAGAAATATATAGATATATAGGTATATGTGTGTGTATAGTAATTATGGTGTTGATCGACCATCTACTTGTATTTATGTAACCACCATTATAAAGAAAATTCTGTGTCGATTACAAATATAATTAGGAAATAAGTATTTGTTGTATGGAACAGTCTGTCCCGCGTAGAATTATGGATATATATGTATAAAGGTGCCATATAAATGTACATGATAACTTTGAGATTTATTTTTTTTTTCTTTTATTCCTCCCCCGTCTTCTGTCTTGAAGTGAAGCTACCACGTAGAGATGGTTAACCAGAAAGGTTCCTTGCTTCCCCCCCTCTTTCTTACGGGATGGTGTGAAAGAAAAGCTCAGCTTGCTTCCGGCCCCAGTAACAGGGAAAAGCTTTACGCGTACTCGGGTTTACCAAGTGTTGCTGGTACGCAGAGGGGTGGTTTGCAGCATCTCTCTCTTTATTTATGGGATGACCAGAAGTTGGTCAAGCATTTCCGGCCAGCAGTGCACCTGCATTCCCAGGAGAAGAGAAAGTCGTTGAAGGCAGAGTGGTATCAGATTACGCATTTTGGAATGCGTTCACTCTTTTGCAAATGGTGATAAATTTCGCATCTGGAATCGCCCTTTCCATGTTATGTCATAAGACGCAAGCGTTAGTCAGCTGGATGGGGGCAATCTTATTGGAGGAAAGTAGCGTCGGTGCAGAGGGCGCTGGCGTACTCTCTCATCCTTCAGAGAAGACGTGTGAGTTGAAATTTTTTTTTGACACTCTTCGATTACTTTTTTTGGCTGCTAAGACCGAGTCCTCTCCGGAAGATGAAGAAAATTTCGTGGTCCCCGAGATATCCCAAATTCTCGGGAAGTCCTTTATAGCCTGCCCGGTAAATGAAAGATGAACGACGGCAAAAAGGAAACCGAAAACTAAGAGCAGCATAGGATTAACAAAAAAGGGATTTGCTCCCTGTCTCCATGTGCGGGTTTGTAACCGGAGCGTCGGCTCTTGGAAGAGCCTGCTTACCTCAGCGACCGGGCAAGTTCGCTAATCAACCCGTCACATCGACTCATCATTAAAAAAAAAAAAAAAAAAAAAAAACACAAAGGGTTATCATCCTGGGATGTGTGCTAATGGCTGCTCGGAAGGAGAACTGCTGCTGTACTACCAGTCCCATGGTAGATGTAATTAGAACATCAACAGAAAAAAAAAAAAAAAAATTCACATGGCAGTCCTAAGGACTAAAATTCCTGGACTTCTGCTAGTGCCACTCCTGTACACTGGAGGTACACATTTCTTCAGAGACTAGAGGTGAAACAAAACGTGGAGAGGTATGCTGTATTCCGGAAGCGGTAAGCAGAAATTTTTAAATCATCCTCGTCACACCGAACGTCTAACCTACTAGCCGCCATGTTGGTCCTCAGAAGTTGACTCTTTTCTCACTACGAGACTTTCTTTTTTTTTCTCTTTTCACCTTTCTATTTGAAAACAACAAACCAACAACTAAACTAAATACAAAAGAAAAAAATCTACTCTGTTCTGGGAGTTACTCCCCAAGGTAATATTTCTGTCAGTTTAGAAAATGTGGTGACGTAAAATAAAAAAAAACAAAAAAAAAACAACTAGATTTTAGAATCTTGGCCAACACCTCCCATGTAAGAGTAAAATTGCCTGAAAATATATATATATATTGAATAACGCTAGAAAGTATACAACATTTTTTTTTCTCAAAGTTGTCCTTAAGGAATCGGAAAAAAAAAAAAAATTTGCTGTGTAGAAATATAAACAAAAATGTAAAATTTATGTAACCTTCCTGTGTGTTTGTGGAAAGCAAAGCAGAAATTCAAATTACAAAAGAAAGGGAATTTAAAATCACTGATTAAATTGTTTACAAATAAATGCAGACCGACTGGTCTTTTACAAAATTGATTTCTTGAGTTTGTCATGTGTTGTGTGATTAATATATGTTAGTCAATAGCATGTATCCACATTAGCTTAGACTAGTGGGTGGATCGGATTTGGGGCTCTGCCCATTTATTTTGCACGTCACAGACAGCAAAAGTCCTTGAATAACACAAATTGTTTTTTTTGTTGTTGTTGTTTGTTTTTTCGGCCATAAAAGTGAAATAACTGTCATGTACTGCAACAACTAATTTCCTATTATTGTCATCAGTTGTGGGAATAAATTGGGTCTTCATATAGAAATACCCGTAAGTTTTGCTTGTCTACTTTAATATCCATACTCTGAGGGAAAGGGTGGAATTTTAAATTTAAATTTGCATATGCCAACTTCATTTTAATTTAGTATCCTCCCACCCCCACAACATAAATGGTGCCGTGACCACAGGATATCATGCTGTTGACTTTACATATGTTATTATATTCTACCAAATAAGATTTTAAAGTTGAAAGTGTGTAAGGCTATGAAAAGCCTTCGGCATATTGTAAGGGCAGACTGTTCAAATGATTCAACACCAGTTTAAGCAATTTACAGTAGAGGTTCTGAATTTATTTCTCAGAGGCATTTAGGCAGGTTTTCAGGTTACACCAACTCCCATTGACCTTTTTCTGTTTTGCATGCTGAAATTTTTGATAAATGCTTTTATTGTGTTGTGCTACAATTAGAGTGATTGAAAACAGCTGTGTACTACACCTGACACTTATCAATATTGTTTACATGTGTGACACAAAGTTTTTATATATATAACATCCTCTCATCGGCATAAGTGATACATAGTGTTTACACGTATAGCATGGTTACAGTGTTTACATACCTGATAGTTTCAAGGTTATACATCCTAAACACAAACACATTGTGGACATATATATATATATATATATATATATATATATATATATATATATATATATATATATATATATATATATAATCATCATCATCATTGTCAACCATTATCAATCCACTGCTGGACGAAGGTCTCCCCAAGTTTCCTCCACAACGGTCTGTCTTGTGTCAGTCTCCTCCATGTCACCCCTGCATACTTTCGAATTTCATCCACCCATCTCCTATTTGGTCTTCTTCTGGGTCTTTTCCTGTCCCTTGGAATCCAATCTAAAATTTCGGCTGTCCATCGATGATCTGTCCTTCTGGCAGTATGTCCAGCCCATTGCCATTTCAGGGATTTAACTCTGATCATGATGTCTTCCACTCTTGTCATTTTTCGGATCCACGAGTTCCTCTTCTTATCTCTCCTGGTTACACCAAGCATGCACCTCTCCATGCTTCTTTGAGTTGTCTGCAGCCTTTGTATGTCTCTTTTAGTTAAGGTCCACGTCTCTGCACCATACGTAAGCACTGGAAGGATGCATTGATCAAACACTTTTCTTTTAAGACATAATGGCATATTGCTCTTGAAAATTATGCTGTTTCTTCCAAAAGCTCTCCAGGCAAGTTTTGTACGCCGATTAATTTCTTCATCAATGTGACCCTCACTTGATATCTGCTGTCCAAGATAAACGTACGTGTCTGTTAACTCCAGCTTTTCTCCATCAATCGATAAATCTTCATTTCTTGTAAAAGCATTGAACATCACTTTTGTCTTCTGAAAGTTCATTTTTAATCCCACTTCTTTACTCTTGTCAGCAAGTTCCTGGATCATACTCTGCAGCTCTGATGGGGTAGTTGCAAAAATGACTACGTCATCAGCAAAACGAAGGTGGGTTAGATAATCTCCATTAATCTTTATCCCCTTGTTTTCCCAGCTCAGCGACTGAAAAACACCCTCCAATGTGGCATTAAAGAGCTTCGGAGATATGGTGTCACCTTGTCTCACTCCCTTTCCAATTTTTACGTGTGTTGTATTTTCAAACAGCCGAATCTTTGCACTTGCATTTTCATAGATGTTATTAATAATATTAATGTATGCATCTTCAATACCGCAGGTTTTCAGAGCCATTGTAACTGCTGATGGTTTCACCGAATCAAAGGCTTTTTCATAATCGATAAAAGCCATGCACAATGGAAGTTCATATTCCCTCGCTCTTTCAATTAGTTCTCTCAGCACGTGGATATGATCTATTGTGCTGTAGCCACTCCTGAATCCAGCTTGTTCTCTCGGTTGAGCCATGTCTAGTGCTACCTTCAAGCGGTGTGAAAGAACTTTAGTGAAGATTTTATAAACTACTGATAGGAGGCTGATAGGTCTGTAGTTTCCGAGATCCTCAATGTCACCTTTCTTATGTAGCAGGATCATTGTAGCGGTGTTCCAATCCTCAGGAATCTTTCCTTCATTAAGGCATCGAGTGAAAATTTGGGCGAGTACTGTTTCGATTTCTCCACTTGCTTCTTGTATGATGTCTACAGTAATTCCATCTTCTCCTGGAGCTTTTCCTCGCTTCATGTTCTTGATTGCATGTGCAACTTCTGCTGGAAGGACTGGAGGAACTCTGGTACTGGTATCTTTCATGATGTCTGGAGTGCATATATCATCCCTTTCATATAATTTGGAGTAGAAATCTTTCACTCTTGTCAAAATTTCGCCTCTATTTCTTGTTACAGAACCATCTTCTTTTCTCAGTGCAATAATCTGTTTTCTTCCCTTACTGAGATGTCCCTTTGCTATCTTTAGGCTTTGGTTGTTTTCAATTGCTTTCCTCACTAGTTCACAGTTGAATTTCCTTACGTCTTCAGTGATACTTTTTCTTACTGTCTTGCATAGCTCTATATATTCCACTTTGGAAGTCACATCTTCTTTAGTTGTCCTCATCTCTCTTCTTTTTTGCATCAACATTTTGGTTTTTCCTGATAATTTGTTCACATAGAACTTGTTCTTAGACCCAGCTAATTTTGTTGCTGTTTCCATAAGAGCTTTGGTTACTTTTCTGTTAACTTCAGAGATGTCCACTTCTTCCGATGTTAGGCCTTCTAAAGCAGAGAACCTGTTCTTCAGTTCTAACTTGAAGGTATTATGGTGTTTTTTAAGGTTGGTTATGTCAATACATTTTGTTTGTCTTATGAGCTTGCTACGTTCGAGTTTAGTGTTGAGGTGCATCTTACATCTCACCAATCTATGGTCACTGCCTGTGTTGAACTTGTTTAGCACACTGCAGTCTTCTATGACGAATTTTTTGTTACACATAATAAAATCAATTTCACTTGTCGTCCCATTTGGATGTCTCCATGTCCATTTCCTGTGTGGCTTTTTCTTGAAGAAGGAGTTCAAGATGAAAAACCCTTCTGCCTCTGCAAACTCAACGAGAGTATTTCCACGCTGGTTTCTGTTGCCATGACCGAATTTACCTACTGAAGTTTCATTCTGTTGCCGTTGCCCTATTTTTGCATTGAAATCTCCCATAATTATTTTCAAGTGCTGCTTACCTTTATTATTTAGATGACAAATTTCCTCATAAAATTCTTCAATTTCTTCTTCAGGATGACTTGTGGTGGGTGCATAAGTTTGAATAATCTGAGCCTGGTATCTTTTCGAGAGTTGGATAACAAGTCGTGCAGCTCTGTCAGAGGAACTTTCAACTTCTACAACTTTATCCTTCAGTTTCTTGTTTATTATAAATCCAACACCACTAGTTCTGCCAGTATCTGTCCCACGATAGTAGAAGAGATGTCCACTTTTCAGTTCGATGAGATCTTCTCCTTTTCTCCTTACCTCACTTAGCCCCACGATGTCCCACTTGATCCTTTGTAGTTCCTCTTCCAATTCAAGAAGCCTTGAATCAGAAGATAGGGAGCGTCCATTGTAAGTAGCCAAGGTCAGCATCAGATGGCAGCCTAGTCCGGTCCTCCGGGGATTCTTAGCACCCTCTGCCTTCATGTCGCACTGGCCGCTGCCTTGGCCAGGTACATTCCAGCTGCCGGAGACTGAGGGCCAAGATTTAAGTTGTGGAATCATTTTGGAGGGGTTTGGCCATAACTCACCACGCTGGCCAAGCGGGTTGGTGAGTGTGGGATAGAATTTCCTCTGATCCCGATGGTATAGTTATACCGCTATGGGCGGTCGTCAGAGCCCCTTTAGTGGGAACAGGATGCACCACGAGAAGGCGGGGTTGACATTTGTCAAGGAGAGGCTGTGATGTTACGCATCACCTGACCTTGCATCCCCATCACCTATATATATATATATATATACAACAATTCTGAATTAGTAGTTTCATATGTAGTACTGTTATAGGAGTACATTAATAACAATTCTCACATTGTTTGCATATGATGCTGGTTTGCCTTGTTTACATATATGACACTTGTTCACCTTGTTTACATATGATACTTGCTTGCATTGTTAACATATATGACACTTATTCTCCTTGTTTGCATTGATTACATTTATGACACTTGTTCACCGCGTTTTACATGAGTGATACACCCACCACAAGAGTGCACAGAAATAGTACACATACTTTAAATTGCAGAATTGCATTGGGTTTGTTGTTGTTGTGTTTTGTCATTAGGTGTCATAAGAAAGTTCAGTTTTTTCTCTTCTCCCAGTGTAGTGTGCATGTGCAGTGTTCTGTTATTTTTGCTTCCTTTACTTTTCTTTGGCACATGTATAAGGATAGCTTCTCACTAGTCAACTTCATGATTTAGTGAATAGAGGGCATAATTTAATTTGAGACAGACTTGAATTTCATGCAGTAGTTGGTGTTGAAGATCAGAGTGCAATTTTGGGTAATTGTAGTTAGTTGTAGGGCTTTAGCATTGATATTTAGTTTATGTGAGGTGAAGCAGCCTATTTTTGAGTGAACAAGGTTAGAGAAGGAACTTTTGAACTTCTCGGATACTTAATTTTTTTATTGCCTCTTCCTTCTCTCTTACTATATATTTTTGGTAAGAGTGTTGCATGTGTAGGAGTGTAGTTTCTTGTTCGTCTTGTATATGTGTGTCAGTTTGATATTTGATAGAATATGTAGTAAATTTTGTCATAGTGTATTTTGGGTTATGCACTTAGGAAATACAGTGTTAGGGTTGATTTTTATGTTCTGAGTTCTGCTATGTACTAATTATTAGGAAGAAGTGTAGGATTTGCTATAGTGCATAGGAGGCATAGTGGTTAGATAGTGGGTGTGTAGTATATTAATACAGTGCTTTTCTTGTGTTTCATAATTAGTAAGGAGATAATTTGGTTAACAATATGAGTCAGGAACGTCGACAGAGGGAGCTAGAGCTGCAGTCGAGGGAAGATGCAGCCGAACTTCCACCAGGGGCTAATGCAGCCGAGATTCAGTCAAGGGAAAATGTAGCCGAGCTTCAGCCAGGGGTAAATGCAGCCTGGAGCATTCCCCCTCTTTTGCCAATGGTGATGGAATTTTCAGGAAGCTCCGATCAGGTTTCCGTCAATGATTTCTTAGAATCACTGGAAAATGCTAGTCGAATGGGAAACTGGCGCGATGCTGATAAGCTCGTAGTAATGAAGTGTAAGTGCAAAGGTGAAGCGAGGCAGCTTATAAGGGATAAGGAAGCTAGAGGCAGGAGCGTAACCTATGCTGCAGTAAAGGAGGCATTTTTAGATAGGTTTTTGTCCTCGGTTCCTCTGGCAGTCAAAATGAGTAGGTTTCACACATGTAAGCAGCGGCAGGGAGAATCTGTGAGACAATTTGCTGCTCGGGTAGAACGATATGCATACGGATATCTAGAGGATAACTCAGACTCCGAAGCAGTGAGGAATATAAGGGACAGAAATCTCTTGTCCAAGTTTGTTGAGGGTTTGTGCCCCAAGTTGAAGAGGTTAGTTATCTCACACAATCCTCAAACCTATGGTGCAGCTAGGGAAAAAGCCATCTTGGAGGAAAACAATGAGGCCTACATGGCAAAGAGTGATAGGCTTGTGTCGTTTGTGGATGTAGACAGTGGGGAGGTTGATGGTGCAATGGCTCCGGTAGATGAGCCTGGGTCCTTCGCCACAGTAGTCAGTGCATTAGTGGCTAGAGTGAACGAGTTGGAGGGACAGTTAAAACAAGTAAATATAGGAAGTTCTCAGAGTAACGCAGTTTCACCCGCCAGGGAATATATACCCAATTTTTCACCCTCAAGGGGGCTTCTAGATATTCCCCTGCCAGAAGAGAATTTGTTTCCCCTTCCAGAGAGGCAGGACAGGGGTATGCCTATGCAAGGGAAACTAGAACCTATGATAGGAACAGATCTCCCAGCCATAATCCGAGAGACAATTACCGGAGAGAGGATAGACTTGCGGTGACCTGTTACCGGTGCAGGCGGCTCGGGCATTATGCCAATGAATGTCCCGATAGTGACCTAGACTCTTACAGGAGGGGAGTGGAGGATAGAAATAGGGATTTCCGAAACAGAAATCCTAACTCAAGGGGTAATGATCCTCAAAGCTACAACCCTAGCACCGCCAGGCGGGAAAGGCAACCTAGGCCTAGTGAGAGGAGTACAAGGAGCCACAGGCAGGCTGACACAGCTAGGCGAAGCAATAGAGGCCCTGCCAGGCCTTTAAACTGAAGGTGGGGAGAAGTTTAGTAGAGTCGGCTTCTGTTGACACCCCTTAGTTGTAGAGGCTCCAATTGACTCATGTCAATCCCATTCATTCGCCATGCCCGTTTTGTCAGGTATTGTAAGCGGGAGACCTTTGAGGTTGCTTGTAGACACAGGTGCTTCTGTGTGTCTGATTCCTCAGAGGTGTCTCAGCACTTTACCTGGGCACAAAAGAGAAATTAACTATCCACCAATTGTAGTCAAAGGAGTTTCAGGTAAGCCACTTAATGTAGTTTCATGTTTGGAATTGAAGTTCTCATTAGCTGGGGAGAAATTCAAACACCATGTATTTGTTACCAAAACTGAATTGTCGCCGGCATATGATGCCATTGTTGGGTTTGACCTCTTGAAAGCCCAGCATTTTGTTTTCAGTGCTGCTGATAGCACACTGTGGAGGGGGAAGTGTAGGCCAGCTAAGGTTTCATGGCAAAACAGGGATTGCCGGTTAACCAGGAGGTACAGTAAGGAACGAGAACAGGCCATTGCCCTGGTTAGAGGAATTTTTAAAATTCCTATCTCTGACTCTGAAAAGGTGAGTAGAACATGCAGTGTTGAGGAAGTGGTGAGTGATAGGGAATCAGTTATTTCTATTTCCAGTGCAAGTGAAATTCAGGGTCTTACAACTGGAAATGAAATTACGGTGTGTAAAGAGCTCCTCACTTCCAAAGATAAACAAACCCTCCCAGGTAAGGAGTCGGGAAAAAGTCGTGGAACTTTCTCTCTCTCTGACCCGACCGTGGACCCGAGTCTTCCATCTCAGGTCAGGGAAACCTCCCCTGTGTTTGGCAGAACCATCAGGAAAGAGAAAATACCCCCAGGTCAGAAAAGATAATTTCGGTTAGTATACCGGGTTGCTCTCAATTAGGAGAGATCATGCTGTTGCAGCCCATTGAGACAGTGAGGATAAAATCACTGTGGATTGGCCGTTCGGTCAATGACACTAAGGAGGAGGTTGCCTTAGTTAAGGTTGTGAACACATCGGATAGCATGGTTTACATCAATAAAAGCTCCAAACTTGTTGTTGCTGAACCCATTAAGGTTACCACCGTGGCTACTGTAGATAGCCAGGTTGATGATTGCTCGACTTGGGTGGATGAATTTGATTTATCCCACTTGCCCTCTGAGCAACAGGAGATATTGTCGGATTTCCTACACAAGAATGGGAATACCTTTGCCAAGAACGTAGCGGAGTTGGGTGAGTGTGATACCCTGCTACACCAGGTGCATCTTACCGATGACATTCCTGTCAGGCAAAGAGCTTACCGGGTTCCTTATGCTCTGAGAGATGAACTTGATAGGCAAATTAACGAGCTCCTTGAGGCAGGTATTATTCGTCCGAGTGGTAGTCCTTACTCGGCACCTGTCCTCCTGGTCAGAAAGGCTGACGGCAGTTTCCGTTTATGTACAGATTTCAGGCGGCTTAACGCCAAGACTGTACCGGATTCTTTTCCTATCCCAAATTTGGTCGAAATGGTGGATGCCCTTGCAGGAGCCACTTATTTCAGCTCGCTCGACTTGACCTCTGGCTTCTACCAGATGAAAGTACACCCTGAGGATGTCTACAAAACTGCTTTTGTCACCGACCAGGGTTTGTATGAGTGGTTGCGAGTACCCTTCGGGATGAGGAACAGCCCAAATAGCTTTCAGCGACTAATGGAAATAGTACTTTCAGGTCTTAAACCCCTCCAGGTTGGCATCTACATAGATGACATTGTCATTGCTAGCAGAACTTTTGAGGAGCATCTCGACAAGCTAGAAATAGTATTCCAGAGGTTGCGCAAGCACAGCCTCAAGCTCAAACCCGATAAATGCCATTTTTTGAAATCCAGCATTCGCTACTTAGGTTTTGTGGTCAGCAAGGAAGGTGTAACCCCTGATCCCAGGAATGTGGAAGCAGTCAAAAATTTTAAGATCCCTAAATCTGTGAAACAAGTGAGAGCATTCTTGGGACTCACTGGGTTCTATAGGAGGTTTATAGTAAACTATGCTCATTTAGCTCTGCCTCTGACAAACTTAATCCGAAAGGATGAGGCATTCCACTGGACTCCCGAAGCTCAGAAGGCCTTCGAAGACCTACAACAAGCTCTATTAAAGGAGCCATGTTTAAAATTACCCGACCTGAGGAAGGAATTTGTTTTGGCCTGTGACGCCTCGAAATTTGCAATTGGAGCCGCCCTACAGCAAGAGGTCGATGGGAAACTACAACCTGTGGCATATGTCAGCAGGAAGTTAAAGGGAGCCGAGCTCAATTATTCAGTGGTTGAGAAGGAGATGCTGAGTGTAGTTTTCTCTGTGAACTACTTCCGCCAATACCTCTACGCCAGGCATTTCCTGGTCATTACGGACCAAGCTAGTCTGTCATACGTTTTTAAGTTGAGGGACCCCACGTCAAGGATAGCTAGGTGGTGTATGTCACTACAGCAATTTGACTACACTATCCAACATAGGCCTGGCAAATCAAATGTAGTTGCCGATTACCTGTCAAGAAATGTACAGGCTACGGAAGTATTTGAACAGACAGCAGAGGATAGAGCTCAAGAACAGGCCAGAGTTAGAGGGTTACAGAGGCAGGATGATCGCTGGGCTAAACAGATTGAGATTTTAGAGGGGAAAGGGGAACTAGGAAAATGTAAGGTATCAGATGAGTTTTTTCTTCAAGATGGACTTCTATGGCATTACTCTATACCTAAGTCCGGAGACACCCGAAGTCAGCCTTACGAACAGTTGGTGATTCCCGAAACTATGGTGGAGGAAATTTTGATGCAGTGTCACGATTCAGAAACTGTGGCACACCCAGGTTTTAAAAAACCTTGGAAAGGATTCGTTCGAAGTTTTACTTCCACAACATGTATTCAGTTGTAAAAGCCTATGTAGAGAGTTGCCACAGTTGTCTGAGTAAGAGAGCATACCAGCCGGGAAGAAAGGCACCCTTAGTTAGGGCTGAGCTACCTAGCCGTCCATTTGAGAAGATCGCAATGGATGTGGTAGGGCCTTTGGTAACCACAAGGTCGGGAAACAAATTTATCCTTGTCATTACCGATTTTTTCACCCGCTGGCCAGAAGCTTATGCTCTGCCTGACACTAAAAGTGAAACGATTGCACGAGTACTGGTGGAGGAATTTATAGCCACTCATGGCTTGCCGTCTAAGATTTTAACAGACAGGGGGACCAACTTCTTGTCTAAGGCTATGATGCAAGTGTACAATAGACTTGGCATAAAGAAACTGAATTGCAGCCCGTATCACCCTTCTGCCAATGGTCAGTGCGAGAAGTTGAACGCCAGCCTCATTCAGTCAATCAGTCACTTGGTCTCGGAGAGTCAGGATGATTGGGATCAATGTCTGCCTATGGCGCTCCTGTCTTTTCGGACATCAGTGCATTCCAGCACCGGTGAGACTCCAGCTTATCTCACCTATGGTAGGGACTTGGTGCTACCCTATCACTTGATTGGGAGCCCTACCACCCGTACTTACTCTTCTCAGAGGGAATACTGTGATGAAGTAACTGATCGCCTAAATAGAGCTTTTGAGGTGGTCAGAAGTAACCTGGAAAAGGCTGCGGAGAATCAAGAGAAGCATCGTGCCAAGGTTGCAGTGGACAAACACATCACCCTGAATGACAAGGTCTATCTGTACACACCTGCTGTTAAGCCAGGAAAAAGCAAGAAATTAAGTAAGTTGTGTACAGGGCCTTATAGGGTGACCAAGGTCCTTCCACCAGTAAACTATGAGATTACCTTCATACCTGATCCCCGGCGTAGAGAGTTGGTTCATGTAGACAGGCTCACCAAGGTGAGAGATCGACCTATGTTTCCCAGAGTAAATAGGGAAAGTGATAATTCACACAGTCCTGAGAGGCACAGTGAACCTCAGGAGGCTGGTTCTTCCCGAACACAGCCAACGACATCATCAGAAGGAGCAAACACCTATTTCATGCCCTGGTTGGTAAGGCGGCCCACAGAGCCGAATATGTCAGTACCAGTGAGAGATAGTACTCCCTTTATGAGTCAAGAACCTGTGAGAAGGCAAACTCCTACGAGTACTCCCAGGAGGGAGGTAGTTGCACCCCAGGTTAGAGAGACACCCCGGCGAGGGGAGGTCCCAAATTCCTCCAGATATGGCCTGCGTCCAAGGGACAGCAGGGGTTTTGTGGCTCGGCTAAACGCCTAGCTTATGGTATCAAGGCAACGTTGCTTGTAAATAGTATTTGTACATACCTCTGGTGCACCAGTAAAATATTGTATTATGCCATGTGTTGTTGTGCTAGTGATTTTATTTTCTCCTTCAGTAGTAGTGGGGAACTTTAGTGTTGACAGAAATATGAAGGATAAATTTGCCTTATTTCTCCATTTATTGATATAATTTTTTTCTCTCCTTTCAAGTACTAGGAGATTGTGGGAAGTAGGGAAGGTATGTGTTGTATGGTGGGTTGAGGTGAAATTGATAATATTTTGTGTTTTTTTTGTTTCGTTATGAAGAGTTTCTTCAAGTTCGGCAGGACAGTGATTTGATACATTTATATGAAGGCGAGTTGCAGAAATTGATAAATGATAGTTTCAGGAAAAGATATAGTGGGTTGGTGATTGAGTGTGATACCATAGTTGTTTCCTGAATAATGTAAATATGAGGGAAATTTTGATTTTCTTTCCAATTCTGGTTTTCTGTCCTCATGTTGGGGTCTACTTATCTAAGAAGGCAAGTAGAGATGAGTATGCTAAGGGCAAACTATTCTAATGAGGTAATGTGTGGTGCCTTGAAGAAATTTTGGGGCAGGAAAGTGAATTTTTCCTTGGTAAAGTACCCAAGAACGTTGAGGAAAACTGAGATCTGCAAGTTATAGTGTGACAATTTTAAGTGATTATGGAATTTTGGTAGTATAAAGATTGTGTAAAGGTTCTTGATATGTAATTTAATGTTTTGGGGCTTGTGGTTTTTCAATTGTGATTCTCGGGAAATTGATCCTGGGCAAAGAGTCACGACTTAGAGTTACAAATGTAAGGTGAGATTGTGACAATAAACGAGCTGGTATGTGATGCACTAGTAGGGGTGGCCATATAAAGCCCATGGTCAATTCTGAAAAGAAAATAAATAGCAAAGTGCAGGGTAAAAGAGAAAAAAAAATTTTTTTTTCAGTGGTCTAGCAATATAAGTTAAGCTTTGTTCCGTGTAGTGTTTTTGTTATCAATGTATTTTGGGTGTGGGTTGTGAGAAAAGAGGTAATCCAAATTCGGATTCACAGTCTAGTGGTCTGAGTGTCTGATGATGTGACGGTGTTTGCCTTTGGGTGCAACGTAGGTGTATGATGTGCTTGAGATTTCGTATTTCGCCATTTCATTAGATTGCATTCGTAAGGTCAGCTTAGTCCAACAGCAGTGCATTCATGCCTTTTGACTGTTGTAGGGTTTGCTTACCAATGGGGTTTTTTTTGTGTGTGTGTTAGCTGTACGTCGTTAGGTACACAGAATGCCTGACAGTAAGTTCAGATTTCGAGTTTTTTTTTGTGCTTCCTGCACTCACCTCTGGGAATCTTTGCCTTTTATTCCCGGGGAAAGAATGTATTGTCCTGTTGCTCAGTCCTGGAAACACATAAATCTGGCCAATTTATGTGAATTTTCATTCAGGACTGACAACAGTCCAACGCATTTTCTATAAAAGAAAATGAGAAAATGTGTGATCATAATTTTTTTAGGTGGTCTCTCACTTTTCTTGGCATTGTGCAGGTGGTGGATATATATATCCATATATATGTCCTCTTAAGAAAAAAAAAAAGGTTGAGAAAAAGTCAGAAATCTTGTCTCGGAAATTTCTCTTTCAAAATTAATCTATCTTTCTGGTGAGTGTGCTCTGTGTGTGTGTGTACTTTAGGTAACTGTAGTTCTTTTTTATGCTGTCAGTAGGTCGGAGTGAGGATATTGTATTTTAGGTGAATCGTTGTAACGTCATTTCATAAATTTGTTTTCCTCTTTTATTTTTCTGGGAGAAGAAGAGAAAAAAAAAGAGAAATATATAGATATATAGGTATATGTGTGTGTATAGTAATTATGGTGTTGATCGACCATCTACTTGTATTTATGTAACCACCATTATAAAGAAAATTCTGTGTCGATTACAAATATAATTAGGAAATAAGTATTTGTTGTATGGAACAGTCTGTCCCGCGTAGAATTATGGATATATATGTATAAAGGTGCCATATAAATGTACATGATAACTTTGAGATTTATTTTTTTTTCTTTTATTCCTCCCCCGTCTTCTGTCTTGAAGTGAAGCTACCACGTAGAGATGGTTAACCAGAAAGGTTCCTTGCTTCCCCCCCCTCTTTCTTACGGGATGGTGTGAAAGAAAAGCTCAGCTTGCTTCCGGCCCCAGTAACAGGGAAAAGCTTTACGCGTACTCGGGTTTACCAAGTGTTGCTGGTACGCAGAGGGGGTGGTTTGCAGCATCTCTCTCTTTATTTATGGGATGACCAGAAGTTGGTCAAGCATTTCCGGCCAGCAGTGCACCTGCATTCCCAGGAGAAGAGAAAGTCGTTGAAGGCAGAGTGGTATCAGATTACGCATTTTGGAATGCGTTCACTCTTTTGCAAATGGTGATAAATTTCGCATCTGGAATCGCCCTTTCCATGTTATGTCATAAGACGCAAGCGTTAGTCAGCTGGATGGGGGCAATCTTATTGGAGGAAAGTAGCGTCGGTGCAGAGGGCGCTGGCGTACTCTCTCATCCTTCAGAGAAGACGTGTGAGTTGAAATTTTTTTTTGACACTTTTCGATTACTTTTTTTGGCTGCTAAGACCGAGTCCTCTCCGGAAGATGAAGAAAATTTCGTGGTCCCCGAGATATCCCAAATTCTCGGGAAGTCCTTTATAGCCTGCCCGGTAAATGAAAGATGAACGACGGCAAAAAGGAAACCGAAAACTAAGAGCAGCATAGGATTAACAAAAAAGGGATTTGCTCCCTGTCTCCATGTGCGGGTTTGTAACCGGAGCGTCGGCTCTTGGAAGAGCCTGCTTACCTCAGCGACCGGGCAAGTTCGCTAATCAACCCGTCACATCGACTCATCATTAAAAAAAAAAAAAAAAAACACAAAGGGTTATCATCCTGGGATGTGTGCTAAGGGCTGCTCGGAAGGAGAACTGCTGCTGTACTACCAGTCCCATGGTAGATGTAATTAGAACATCAACAGAAAAAAAAAAAAAAATTCACATGGCAGTCCTAAGGACTAAAATTCCTGGACTTCTGCTAGTGCCACTCCTGTACACTGGAGGTACACATTTCTTCAGAGACTAGAGGTGAAACAAAACGTGGAGAGGTATGCTGTATTCCGGAAGCGGTAAGCAGAAATTTTTAAATCATCCTCGTCACACCGAACGTCTAACCTACTAGCCGCCATGTTGGTCCTTCAGAAGTTGACTCTTTTCTCACTACGAGACTTTCTTTTTTTTTTCTCTTTTCACCTTTCTATTTGAAAACAACAAACCAACAACTAAACTAAATACAAAAGAAAAAATCTACTCTGTTCTGGGAGTTACTCCCCAAGGTAATATTTCTGTCAGTTTAGAAAATGTGGTGACGTAAAATAAAAAAAAACAAAAAAAAAAAAAAACTAGATTTTAGAATCTTGGCCAACACCTCCCATGTAAGAGTAAAATTGCCTGAAAAAATATATATATATATTGAATAACGCTAGAAAGTATACAACATTTTTTTTTTCTCAAAGTTGTCCTTAAGGAATCGGAAAAAAAAAAAAATTTGCTGTGTAGAAATATAAACAAAAATGTAAAATTTATGTAACCTTCCTGTGTGTTTGTGGAAAGCAAAGCAGAAATTCAAATTACAAAAAGAAAGGGAATTTAAAATCACTGATTAAATTGTTTACAAATAAATGCAGACCGACTGGTCTTTTACAAAATTGATTTCTTGAGTTTGTCATGTGTTGTGTGATTAATATATGTTAGTCAATAGCATGTATCCACATTAGCTTAGACTAGTGGGTGGATCGGATTTGGGGCTCTGCCCATTTATTTTGCACGTCACAGACAGCAAAAGTCCTTGAATAACACAAATTGTTTTTTTTGTTGTTGTTGTTTGTTTTTTCGGCCATAAAAGTGAAATAACTGTCATGTACTGCAACAACTAATTTCCTATTATTGTCATCAGTTGTGGGAATAAATTGGGTCTTCATATAGAAATACCCGTAAGTTTTGCTTGTCTACTTTAATATCCATACTCTGAGGGAAAGGGTGGAATTTTAAATTTAAATTTGCATATGCCAACTTCATTTTAATTTAGTATCCTCCCACCCCCACAACACAAAATAACTCGGGGTTCGCAAAATGGGCTAAAAACAGCTCGAAAGAATATATTCAATGCCTAAGAAGTGGGTCTAACGCGGCTGGAAGAAGTGAACTTGCACATCAGAAAGCGTTACTTCCTCCTTAGCTTTGTTATTCAAAGTGGACATTTAGGGGCACGGCATGGTTGACACTAATGATTTCTAACTGATTACCTGCTGAAAAGTTTAAGAATGGCGACGAACTTAAGAAAGAAGAGAGATGTTTGAGGCACTTGCTTTTAACTGGTGGCATGATGTCTGTGCCAGAGGGACTAGTCGTTTCCGATCATGCTATGCGCCTCAGAGCACATAATAAAGGGGTAGAGGAGAGTGCTTATCACCAGTGACAGGTTTATGGTAGGTACTGCTGAGATGAGACAGGAAAGTAATTGTTTTTCCGTTGCCTTCGTAAAACTCGGTCGCTATGTGAACATATAGAGTTTGGGGCACCATTAGGTTCAGGTACATCGGCCGCTTAAAAAAGTTAAAATTTTGATTATTTTCTATAAATGTTTCGGTGTCTATTTTGAAAGTAAGTAGCTGCCCCAGTGGCACTAGGAGTTTGCTTCTAACCATTCCTCCGAGATGGGTCCGCGTTCGAATCCAAGGTGAGATACGGATGGTGTGGTTGACTTATGGTTCTGGTTCTCCCCCTCGCTGGACCCAGTGGTCCTAAATCAGAGTCAGGCGACTGCCTATATAGCCCAATGAGTTGCTCACGGTGGTCTTTAAAGTAGTATCTTGGCATTTCTTTGAAGACAAATATCAAACAAAACGATAAATTAATCAAGATGTAGTTTTCAAATTAATATTGACACGTTTATTTCTATGTAAATGATTTTGGCTTATATTCCACGTTAAACGAACAAACGCCTTCACAGCGGAAGCACTGTAATACGTTTCTCAGCAATACGTTTTTTACTTTTATACGTAATTCTGCATTAGTCCCGATATTTTATTGCAGTTCAGCTTTTTTTAACTTGCTGATATGTAATTTTATTCATACGTTTTTTGCAATTATACGTTAAAATCTGAATTCCAGATTATCAAAAATACAAGATTCTTTTATTCTTTTATACGTAACCCGGTATGTAACAACTTTGAGAGAATTGAGAAAGCGTTGTTGTGTTCCTTCTTGGTGCAGCCAAAGTTGAACCTTGATCCCATCAAAGAAGGGAATGTTGTTTACTTTGAGAGAATTGAGACAGCGTTGTTGTGTTCCTTCTCGGTGCAGCCGAAGTTGAACCTTGATCCCATCAAAGAAAGGTATGTTGTTTACTTTGAGAGAATTCAGACAGCGTGATTGTGTTGCTTCTTGGTGCAGCTAAAGTTAAACCTTGATCCCATCAGAGAAGTGTATGTTTTTTACTTTGAGAGAATTGAGACAGCGTTGTGAAGTTACTTCTTGGTGCAGCCAAAGTTGAACCTTGATCCCATCAGAGAAGGGTATGTTGTTTACTTTGACAGAATTGAAACAGCGTTGATGTGTTCCTTCTCGGTGCAGCCAAAGTTGAACCTTGATCCCCATCAGAGAAGGGTATGTTGTTTACTTTGACAGAATTGACACAGCGTTTATGTGTTCCTTCTCGGTGCAGCCGAAGTTGAACCTTGATCCCATCAGAGAAGGGTATGTTGTTTACTTTGACAAAATTGAAACAGCGTTGATGTGTTCCTTCTCGGTGCAGCCAAAGTTGAACCTTAATCCCATCAGAGAAGGGTATGTTGTTTACTTTGACAGAATTGACACAGCGTTGATGTGTTCCTTCTCAGTGCAGCCGAAGTTGAACCTTGATCCCATCAGAGAAGGGAATGTTGTTTACTTTGACAGAATTGAAACAGCATTGATGTGTTCCTTTACGGTGCAGCCAAAGTTGAACCTTAATCCCATCAGAGAAGGGTATGTTGTTTACTTTGACAGAATTGACACAGCGTTGATGTGTTCTTTCTTGGTGCAGCCGAAGTTGAACCTTGATCCCATCAGAGAAGGGAATGTTGTTTACTTTGAGATACTTGAGACAGCCTTGTTGTGTTCCTTCTTGGTGCAGCCAAAGTTGAACCTTGATCCCATCAGAAAAGGGTATGTTGTTTACTTTCGGTTTGGATGAAAATTTGGTTTCGCACTTCATGAGACATACAGATATGCGCTATTTAAAAATTAATAACTTTTTGGGACTAAATTTGGGCCTCCGCAATTTCGTGGCTTAATAGTATAGAATGCTAAATGAATCATCAATATTCAACATTCTGGTTTCAAATGGATGCAATCAGAATTCTCGGGGGTAGGGGGGCTGTTAATTCGTGAGCAGAGTTGTGTAGTTGTATAAGAATAAAATGTATCTGCGTACACAACCATTGAAACACAAAACTTGCTGCAAACCTGCGAAGCATGAACCACGATGACAATGATTTTGGCATCGTGGTTCACGCTTATTAATATTTTGCCATAATTTACAGAAAAATTAATAAAATAATAGATTATTAGAACATTCCAGATTCCAATGAAGACAAAAACAAAAAGTGCATTACAATTGAATGTGCAGCAATGTGTGTGAAATGGACCTTGATGACAAAATATTAAAATATTGGTCTATGAACCTCATAAAAACAAGACTAATTAAAGGAAATTTTTATATCCAGAAAAACAGTTTCATTAATGAACCTTCAAATTATAAATCGCATTTTCAACAACTTAATTCAAAAAAAGTAGACGTGCGCAATACATGAGAAAACGATTTTAATTTAATAACTGGCAACTGGAAGAGAAACCTAATAATAAAATTTAAATTCTTTCTGTGTAAACAAAACTTTTGAAACAGTTTGAGAACAGGCCTTGATAAAATCTAGAGACCAGAAACGTCTGAAAAAAAACAAAAGAACTCAGAAAATGTAAAAAATAATTGAACGTTCTTCAAGTTACAGAGGGTGAGCCGAAAGTTTTGCAATATTTGGATCACTGTATGTTTTCATATGTACCTTTACGACGAAAGCTGACTAGCATTCAGAGTATAGGACATCGTGTTGCACCGTCTTTAGCCATATGTCTGCCAGTTCTTCGATTCCGCGGCGGTGCAATTTCTTGTCCTTCTAGGCGAAGAACTCCTTCACCGCAGCTGCCACCTCCTCCTGGTTGAAGTGCCTCCCGCGAAGAGAGTGGGCCATGGACCGGAACAAGTAATAATCCGACGGGGCAAGGTCTGGACTATATGCTGGATGTAGCATCTGTTCGATGCCCTCAAGTTCCTGAAGTTTTGCCCGGGTCATTCCCGCGGTATGAGCCCGAGCGTTGTCCTGCTGTAGGAGAGCTCGCTTTCTGTTCACCAGTGCCGGGTACTTCTCCTTCAAAACGGCATACATCCGCTCCAGCTGTTCGAAGTAGAAGTTGGCGTTGATGGTCCGACCGTTTGGAACAAATTCGTAATGGATTATCCCCCGAAATTCCACCAGACGCAGAGCATCACCTTGTGCTCGAAACGCCCATGTTTAGCAACAGGTTCAGAAAGCTGGCTCGGGCTCAACTACTGCCGTTGTGTGTTAGGATTACGGAAACAGACCCACTTTTCATCGCACGTAACAATTCTCTTGATGAAACGTACATCGCACGGGTTTTCTAAGAGTTTCGTGCACACTTCCACTTGGCGGTTTGCTTCAGCTGGCGTCAGTTCGTGAAGGACAATGCGGAAGTTTCTGTAGACCTTGCCGAGGTCCTGAAGGTGACGAACCACGGTGGTCTGCGATATGCCCAGCTCGCCTGATAATCTCTTAGTGCTGGTTGACGGATTTGCCTCTACATCCTGACGCGCGGCCTCCGAATCCACGGTTCGCGGCCTACTTGACCTTGGCTGATTGTCGAGGTTTCTGTCACCTGAGCGAAATTTCTTGAACCATCTGGTTGCGGTGCTGTGGTCCACGGAACCTTCCCCTTTGCATGACAAATGTTTCATGTTGCTTGAGCAGCGTTATGGCCGAGTTCAAACTCCCAAAGCAAAAGTTCCCTAATTTGCCGGTTGTGGCTGTCCATCTTTTAGGCGTCCCAACCACAGACAGAACGAAGACATGCAATGCTGTTCACAGCAACGACTACCGCTTTATATCCCTTTCGACTGAGTGCAGTGCGCGACTTGAACTAGTTTAAACATGCGACATACCCGCCTCAGCACAAGCGTTTATGCAAATTTTGCAAAACTTTCGACTCACCCTCTGTAAAATAGAATTAAGTTTATTAACCTGAGTAAAGCCTTGAATAAGTTATTTGGTTGCTGTAAATAACATTTTTGTTTTTTTTAATCTACGAGCAAAAACTCTCTGCAAAATCTGCTAATAATTTGGAAACTATCCGCGTACAGCATAAGTCTACATTGTGCCACTCTGTTCGTGAGTTCCATACTTTAAACACTGTTCTCAGATTCTTAGTTGTGCATGGATTTCACTTAATCCAGAATCAGAATTTTTATAAGCAGATAGAATCATCAACAGAGATATGATTTTCATATGCTTTATGAGTTTTTCAATCCTATAAAATACATTATAACTTGTAATCCTTTTTTCTTTCTCCATCAATTACACTTTAATATGTAAATCATTATTAAGGAACGTCTTATACTCTTTTAAAGCATAAATTTTACAATAGTATTTAACATTTTGAAATTTCGTTCCAGAGTAGTAAAGTTCTTTTACAAGGATGCTGTATGTACGCTACATTATTTAAGATCTATATTGAGGTTTGTCTCAGAGAATGGCCAGCGAAGTGCAGAAATTTGGGATTACGGATTCAGAATGATTTAGTGTACCATTTGCTCTTTGCGGATGATGATCAAGTAATCTTGGCAGAAAATAAGGATGACGTAGCTTATATGTTTTGTAAACTGATCTCTGAATATGACCATTGGGGACTTATTAACGAAAATATAACTGAGCACTTGTCCTATGATCCCAGAGTCTTCATTGAAATAACAGATAATATTACGTTGAGAACAGTTGAGGAGCTTAAATACCTCGTATCCATAATACATCAGGATGGTACATGTCATTATGACTTTGATCGGAGAATAGCTGAGGGCAGGAAAGCTATCTCTGATTTAAATCCTGTTCTTTGGAGCAGGAATATCTTTCAAAGAGTAAAATCACACATTTTTTCTGCGATTGTACAGAGTATCATTTTATATGGTGCGGAGACGTGGACACTGAATAAAAGACGTTAAAGATTATTGGCTACAGAGATGGACTTTTGGAGGCGTTCTGCAAGAATATCCAGATGTGAAAAAGGGCGTAATACAAAAATTCGAGATATTATGAGTGTTAAAGTAGACATTCTCCAAACTATTGAGATGCAGAGATCGCAATGGTGAGGCCATGTAAAGAGAATGTCATCAGAGAGACTTCTTAAAATTCTAATGGAGTGGGAGGCTCCAGGAAAGAGGGAAAGACTAAGAACAAAGTGGACGGAGGAGATTAAATCAAGTTTAAAAAAGAATGGACTGGATGAAGTGATGGCCTTGGATATAGAGAAGTGGAGGAAGACTATGGTCGAGGAAATCCGCTTAGTAGTGGAAATTCCTGCTGATGATGAAATTTTGTTTACATATTTCTTACATTTATACGTTTTTTAAGGCCATCCCCTAGAAAAACGTATAACCGAGGTTTCACTGTAGTTATTATAAAACCTGAAGTGTGGCAACACTCGCAGAACCTATGAAAACAAAATCCTCCCCTGACTTCCCCGCATAAAATCACAGCTTACAATGCTTGAAATCGGTAACACCCACGGCAATGACCTACAAATGGAGCTCCGGCGATGCTATTTTTATTGCTAATGGAAGAGGAAAGTTCACTTTGTTTCAGTGCAATGTCAACGGAACTGAACGTTGCCCTGTTGTGTCAGCAGTCATTTTCAAAGATACTTCAATCACAGTAGAGCTGCTGTCGAGAACGTGTTTCCAAAAGACTTTTTTTCACATGCATGCATGCTTGTTTTAAAAGTTGCGCATGTGTGGTAAACCAGAAGCCTAGAACCCCAGACTGTCACACCGACGCTGCAGCCGGGTGAAATTTCGCTAATGACTTTGCAACGTTTGTGATTTCTCAGCAAAAAAAAAAAAAAAAAGAACAATTCCGGCGCACTTAAAACAGTGAGCAAGGCGTATTTTTATCTCCTGAAGATATCTTTTTTTCACCCTCCATTTTTTTATTATAATATTTTCTTTTCTTCTTTACTGGTACTGGTGTTGACTGCAACTGCCAAGAAATTTATGTTTCTTTAAAAATTTTATGCGTTGCACAGGCTAATTTTGAAAAAAAAAAATGTTAGAAAGTGACATCACTAATATTAATAAACTACAAGTGTTGCAAAATAGATATATAAGACTAATAGACCTTAAAATATCAAATAATTTTCAACCTATTACATTTATCTGGTCAAAAGTGAACCCCAATAAATATAATATACTTACTATAAAGCAATTATATGATTTTAATTTGGATAAAATAATGTTTAAGAGAATTAAAAATGATTTATACCAAGATATAATATCACTAAATATTCACACTCATCACAATGAAACTAGGAGTAGATCACAACTAATACCAATGTTCCCACAAACTGAAACAATTAAAATGTGAATATAAATTATACTGGCCCAATTATGGAATTCATTACTGTTACACCGCACTAGCAGTGTTCCTGCCGAGTCGGCCGGTAACGGTGCTTGAGACCTGAAGTACAATTTAGTTGGCCACGGCACCAGGTGAGAATCTCAGGTGCACTGCTGCACTCAAAGATTCACACCAGAACATAAAAAATGAAAAGTTGAAGAATGACCCGAAGCATAAGACTTGGGTGAATCCACCTTGTGAACAAAATAACAACAACAAATAAAAAATAAAATAAACTAAAAAAAAAATTATACTTTGGGATCAGAGTTGTGATGAGGTTCACCCGCAATCACCAATTCGTGACTGAGTGTAGTGGTCCGGATCTTACTCCGGTACATTCAATCCCCAACCAGCCAGTACAACACTCACTTTCGCAAATAACACATGATTCTCAAATACACAACACAACATTTAATAACGTTCTGCGAGATTTAAACAGATACGGCGCTCTCTGGGCGTATAGACAATTGCCCCTCTTATGTGGGCAGCATACGGTGTCACACATTACTGTCGGAAGACACAACCGACTGAGTCTCCACCGGACTATCTGAACAAGAGATACTACTCGTTTACACACTAAATAGAGCTGCAGGTGATATTCATATACAATTGCTTAGAGAATGAAAAAAAAAAATTATATGCAAACGATCACATTAGAAATACTCGTGACACAAAATACACAAGCACGTTAATTTGCGGTATACGATTATAGGTGCGAAATACTGCCAAAGTTAATTAACTAAATCTAATAAGCATGCACATGCAGATCCCTTCTCCGCTCGCTTTGGCCCTGAACCAAAGTTAAATGAAACTGTCCCGCCCAGCGGAATTTGTGGCCACACCCTCTCCCTTATTCATGTAAAAAAAATAATCAGGAAATGGGCCCTGTAAGAAATTGAAATCTGTATGTGCAGGTATTTCCTCTGAGGTTCAGTCACTCAGCATTACTGCATCTATGTCCATGCAGCTTTGGGTGTCGGGATGGCACAAGTTCGCAGATGTGCGAAGAAAGAAAAAGGAAATATTCATCTACTTACAGTTTCGTGACTTTGCTGTGCAAATCCGTTGTGCATCACATAATATCACACGACAAAAAAAAAAAACACGCACACACACACAGACACTTGCACCATGTGGCAGCACCGATGATTCAACACTTCACTTTGACGCTTGATGTAAATGAAGCACACAATTAAAATGGTAATATCACGCCGCACTTTGTTGCAATGATTAGAGTGCACACTGATCTATTCTCGTGACGATTTGAAGGTGGCCGTTAAACAAAATAGGCCCTCTCACATCACCTGTTGCGGTTTCCAAGATTGATTTTCTGTGTTCCTGGGAAATGATTTTTGTTGTCGTGAAGAAATAATTGTGAACGTCAACTGCTTGGAGAGTGGCACGCCCTCACTTCCGCTGCTGCTATAGTAGATTCCGTCCGTCGCTACCTTCCGTCCTTTTTGACCGTTCATTCCCAATTCAGTCAGTTCCTTTCCGTTAGCAAACCATCTACCCTGCCTGAGTACGCAGTTCAAATATGCCACTCGCAGGTTTTGTTTCCATTTTTTTTATCGAGTTGCGACCGCCAGCCCTGAGATTAATTTTCTCGGCCGAGCGAAATCAGACGTGCTTTTACCTTAAGCGTATATCGGCAACTCAACATTTCACCTGTATATTTGTTAGGTATCGAAGCCACCGCTCTTACGCTCATATTTTTTTTCGCCATGTTTTTATCCCGTCGCACTTACACGTAGTGGCTTCGCTGCTTACGTGACCACACACACGCACACATGGGGCCTCGCTTCGCCCCGTAAGACAAGCGCATCTCTTCACTTCCTCCACAGTAGGGGATGAATGGGGGTGACGATTCCACACTGCAGTGGTTGGCATCCGAACCCGACTTTGCTTGGCTTCGCTTCTCATTGGAATGACCACTGTCCACTCGCAGACTTCTTAATTTCCCTGTAACTTGGCTTTCATTAGGCCAAACAGTCGCTGATTTCCATTACGCTCCAGCCTAGAAATTTCTGCGTTATCACGCGGATTTAGGCATTCTGCTGTCTTTATGGCAAACTGGCATCTCCAGCTGCCTCGAGTTGTCACCATTTCTTACCAAATGCGGGGAGGTTTGCTGCTTCATTTTTCCCAATTCATTTTGCTGCAGATCCAAGGCATCCAGCCTTTCACATCGGAGAGCATACAGACAACTAACTTTTTTCCTTATGTTCATGCCAAGTGCGAACTCTTATTTTTCTGCACGGACCACACAGAGAGCAATTGTTCTCGAAAATGCCCCAAACAATCGACGAATTTACGATTATTCGCTAAACCTTTTGTCCCCATCTTCATTCATTTACTCAAGTGGACCCCTCTTCGAAAGGTACCATTCCGTGTTGCTTAGTTTCCCGTCAGCTGCGCCCTGATATTTATGACCTAACAGAGCTATTCTGAGACCACCCAGCCAGAGAGAGAATTCTTCGCCTCTTTTCTTTCCAAACCCCCAGATAAAACTTTATCTGCTGTTTACACATTTAAACTCCAATCAAGCCTCGAAATTAATTAATACTTAATTAATTTCACACATCAACCACGCCCATTAATTACTAAATTAATGGCGGGTGTGGGTCGTAACATCGGCCCCTCCTCAAGAAATCCAGAAGTCCTCTTCTGGGCCTATCGCTTTGCTCTTATCAATTTCCAGAGCAACCACTGAGTGCTACCTTTTCCCACAGGTAGAAACAATTCAAAATGGCAAAAATATTGCGTTTCTTGTCTTCGAGAGCATTGGAGCGACTTCCCAATTATCCCGCAATTTTGTTAATTAATTTAGAGAACAGCCGAAAGAAAAAACAACGTAAATGAGAAATAAATAAAAAAAACTGAACTGTAAAAGAACATGTGAGCCTGCCGAACTGTGATTCCTAGCTGCCTCATACAATACGCGACATGGCGGACAAATTTTAGAGTTTTCTTCAGGTTTTAGGATGGGATGGGGGGTGTCCACTGTAACATTACTTCATGACTTGACATCTATCAATAATTATAATTTATTTAAGAAAAAATTAAAAGCATATCTTATGAAATAACTTGAATATAATAGGTAATAAATGGTGAATTGGACGGTGACATTGGAGATGTTATGGGACCCAATGAGCAAAATAGAGAGTAAAGACATAAGAGGTACATTCAGAGTTGAAGAAAAATTGTGAAAAAGTAATTACAGTCAATTCGGCGATGTCCGATTGCTGTGTTAATTATCATAAGAGGTACAGTTATCAAGATTAATCGAAGAGAGTAAAACTGATAAAGTGTGAGTTACTATGATTAATTGAAGGAGGTGAAATCAAGGTCTGGTGTTTGTCTAACTATAAAGAAGGCTGTTGATGTCTAGAACAACTTATATGTATATTATAATAAACTAATTGCTGTGTTTATTTATATATCAAACTGCCATATGTGTGCTGGCTTGTCTTTTTGCTGAGCCTTTTCATTCTTTTCCTTCACTGTAAAAAATTGCAGGGTCAAATTACGGTAGACGCACCGGCAGCTGAGTGGCCAGTCAATAAACCGTAACTTTACAGTACCATATTGTAATGTTCATTAACATTCTAATGACCGGTAAATAAAAACGTCTAATGACCATAATGTTCATTAACATGTCTAATGACAAATAAATAATAATACATGTTATGTTGATTAGCATGTCTAATGGGAAATAAAAACGTCTAAAGCCGTAATGTCCATTAACATGTCTAATGACCGGGAATAAAAATTATGTCTACTACTAAGAAAAAAAACCTGTTGCCCACAGAGATGCTGCCAGTCGACTGATTGCACATGAAAACGGAGGCGTATTACCACTTTAAGAAGAATGTTGCCAGATTGTCATGGTTTAAATAAAGTAACAGTTCAAACCATCTCGTTGGTCTAGGCCAACGAGATGGTTTGAACACCGTGAACATGTAGTTTATCTACCGAAAATTTATGGTTGACCGCTAGGTGGCGTATTTACGATCTGTAAACAATCTTAATCCGGGTGAAACACTGAATATTCACGGTTAGGCCGCGGGTGGCCTAGTGGGCAACGTTCATGACTGCCACGGAAATTGCCTCAGGTTCGATCCCAGGCAGGTACGAACGCTCGATCCACTAAATATCCGCCGTGCGTCGGATGGGCACGTTAAGCCGTCTGACCCCGGGTACTCTCCCCCCCCGGTAATAAATAAGGGCGTCTTCCTCCCCCTTTCTACTTCACTTCCGTGTCACTTTCCTATCGGGCACTCTAGCCCAAATCTTCTAGCTTCCTATTTCTAAGGGTTGTTTAAGACCTGGGATCAGACACTCCCTTCCTAAAATCCTCTACATATGATCATGACTATTCACGGCAATTTTTTACAGTGCTTGATTAGGGAGATGAGGGCTATGTCAGATCTTATGGCCTTTTTCCTCATCTTCCTGGTTGCTATAATATTTGTATATTGTTACAATGAAATTATCATGTGTAATGTAATGTGGCAACTGAAAAAATAAATAAATGAAATAACATGAAATGCAGTTTCTTTCATACGCGCCTAGTAAGTTTATTTTTTCTAAGTATAGATTGTTTGCTGTTGTTTGAAAGATCACCATGAGCAACTCAATGAGCTATAAGCAGTCACACGTCCCTAATTTAGGGCCACTGGTTCCAGGGAAGGGAGAGAGCCAGTGCCGTAAGACAAATACAACATCAGGGGCGTACTAATGGCCCCCGCAACACCCGCAGCGCGGAGGGAGGGGGACACGGCTAAGAGGGCCTCTAGCCTCAACAAAAATATTTTACAAATTTTTTTGGTGGAAATTTCATATGAACCTGGCAAATTAAACAGCCGAGAATTTTGACGGCACGTTTGAAAGAAGTATAAAAAGGAAAACACTTTATTTTAAATACGCCAGACATGAATAATAATGAAACGCATATAGCGTATTAAATCAGTTTATTTTTGTGGTGTAGTCAACACAAAGATTCTCCAAGCTTTCGCACTCCACTGGAAGGCTGTTTCAAGGCAATGGTAGACATAAAAATGCAGGGAATTGGAACACGTAAAGAACGAAGATGATTTTTGAAAATAACGTGGGTGACATCACGAGCATATTACATGAATTTTTATCACGCAATTATACGGTGCGCCGTGATGTGTTTACATCTTTTAATAACGCATGCCAAGCCATTGGTAGTTCAGTATAGAGACTATATTATTGCATGCCAGTTTGCTGGATAGGACTTCCACAGTTACATCTAATGTAAAGAACACGTACGAAGTGTGAACCAGGACATGCAGAATACTGCCCTCTCCAAAGAAGTCATGCATTTCTCTGGCGCTCCTGTATGGAATAATATTAGAAGAATTGCCCCTTACACGAATTTTAAAAAGACTGCCACCAGGGCAACAGTGGAAATCCTATCCAGCAAACTGGCATGCAATGGTATCGTCAAGGAGGTTAGAGTAATACTTCTGGAGATGCCTTGCTTTCTTAACCGTGAAGCCGCAAGATGTGGGAATTTGCCATTGTTTGCATGATACCTATGTAATTTCATCTGTTTTTATTTTGGAATTGCGTGGTTTTGGGTTGTAGAAACAGTATTAATATCAAACCGGAATGAATTATACTTCTTACACGAGTGAAGTTTACAATTTTAACGTTATGTTTTGTTTAGAATTCGTACTAATGTTCGTGTATTTCAATTTGAAATAAAAATGGGAAGGAGCCTCATAACAATTAAGAATTTTAAAAATTCAGCATTTTCTCACACATTTGCAACAAGTAACGAAGCGAAATTGGAAACATTTGCGACGAAAGAATGCGATTCGGCTAACACAAAATGCATTGCAATAGCCTTGAAAACCAAGAACTTCCCCACACTTTGACGGCAGTCGCTCGCGGTTATAGGCTTCACGCAAAGTGGTACTGCTTCATTAAAAAGGGCATCTCCAGATATCTTATTCTAACCTCCTTGGATATAGTCTCAACTGAACTACCAATGGTTTGGCATGCGTTATTAAAAGATGGAAACACATCATAAAAATCCGTGTAATATGCTCGAGATATCACCAGGGCCGTCGCTAGCGAGGGGGACGTCGCCGACCCTGAGTCAGCAATTTGCCCACCCTTACATTTCAGGCAGAGAAAAGGCAGCAGCAGTTCAAGTTGCCGACACCGCATGGGCAACTCGTCAGATGATAACATTATCTCTGATAACATATGTATATGCTATGGGCTAGGTGTCGCGAATGATGTCATCTTTGTGTTTTTTACTCAACTCAACTGAACTTGTGTTTTGAACTCAACTCAAGTGAACATGTGCTTTGAACTCAATTCAAGTGAACTGTATCGGGAGGAGTAGAGAATCGAAGAGACTAACTGCCACCCGATTAACATTGCGTGTGAGTTGTTGATGTGTAAGAGTAAACTTTCTGATTTATTCGAGAATTTGAAAAACACTTGCGCTTCGTGACTCCTGCGAACTGTTATATTTTCATTAAAAGTGTGTATTTTCCTAACGGTTTGCTGACAGCTGTGAATTTGTGGAGATACGCCACCAAATTAACGGGCATTTACTCTGAAGAACCTGAGTGCAAACTAATTAGTGTTTAGATCTTCCGTTCCGACATGGACAGTTTTGTTGTAAGAACAAACCGAGCTTCAAATTCGAGTAACCAAGAGACTTCGGAAACGACAGGTGGAGATAGAAATATCAATGCTTCTGCTTGCACAGGTAAGGCAATTAATGATAAGAATCCTGATGATTTAGCGCAAATGGGAGAGCCAATTAAACAAATTAAGCTTTGTAAATATCCTAAGAACAAAGATAATTTCATCTGAAAATTCAAAATGAAATAATTAAAATAATGATTGATCTCATTCAAGAGGAAGTTTCTAATGACATAAAGAATGCAGATGTCCCATTTTTCATATCAGAGTGGTTTGAAAATTTTTAGTGGTTGAAATATTCTTCGAAACTAGATGCTGCATTTTGCTATGCATGTCGCTGATTTGTTCCATTTTCTAAAGAGCAGACTTACACAAAAAAAAAAAAAAAAGGATTTAGCAATTGGAAAGCTGCGTTGGATAAAACTAAAGCAGGATTTTACAAGCATGCTTCATCTGACACCCACGTACAGGCTATGTTAATGTGGTCTGAAAGAAATAACAGAACTGATTCGAACACGTGTATTTCAACCCTAATTAACGACGACATGCTTGAAAAACAGGTATTACGTTGCAAGCATTGTTGAAATCATGCAGTTTCTTGTAGTTAATGAGCTTCCAATGAGGGGAACGTACAACTTTGAAGAACATGTTGAGGAATGTTTATTTAAAAATCTTTTCGAACATACCCTCAAAAAGGACTCAAAACTACCTCATTCTTACAAAATTATTCCAAAGAATGCCACTTACTAATCCCCAGAAATTCAAAATGAAATAATTAAAATAATGACTGATCTCATTCAAGAGGAAGTTTCCAATGACATAAAGAATGCAGATGTCCCATTTTTTACTCTTGGAGGATGGAACAAAAGACAAAAATCGAAGAGAAAGTATAACAGTTGCTGCTAGATTTGTTAAAGATGGCGAAATTTACGAATCCATGCTGTGCATAGAGACAACAGCTGCTTTGGACGTTGAGACATTTACAAACACAACTTTAGATACGTTACGAAGGCATGGTGTAAATCCTAACAATATGTTGAGCCAATGTTATGATGGAGTATCGGTTATGAGTGGCAAAAAAAGTGGTGTCCAGGCATTAATTAAAAAAAACTGAAGAAAGAAATTATTTATGTCCACTGTTTTAACCATAGGCTGCATTTCGTTGTAGTTAAAGCAGCTGAGGTTGTGCCAATGGTGAGGGAATTTTTGGACAACGTGTGGCATTGTGGCTGCTGAGTATGAAGGCAGAGCTCTTTCTCGGCTGTTAGAACAGAGATGGTCAGGACATCTTCATGTGTGTAGAACAAATTTTGAACAATACAATCATACACTGGCGTGCAAAAATTAAGGACGAGACGGTTTTTCGAATGTAACGTCGTGCAGAAGTGCGCCACATCGACTCAAATCATACCATAAGATCCCCAAGATGTAAAAATATGGGACAAGTGTGCAAAACCGACCAAACAAGGAATCCAAAGGATACAAAGGCACTTTATTGAAAAGGTAGCTTCGAGCACAACTGGACAGAAGACAAACGTCGACGTAACAGGCGGCTGCCAAGAAAAATCCAATCTTTAGTAGGGGATACGATCACCCCTGACTGCGTTGCAGGATTTACAACGTCTGTCCATACTGAGGACGAGGTTGTCAAGGAGCTATTGAGGAATCGCGGCCCATTCCTCTTGTAGCGCCAATCGCAGCTGTGGAATCGTTGCTGGCGGCTGGTGACGTGCTGCCAAGCGTCTCCCGAGAAGGTCCCACACGTGTTGGATTGGATTTAGGTCCGGGGACCTTGCGGGCCAATTCATGCGTTGAATATCTTCACTCTCCAACAGCTCTGCGACAGCCACTGTACGATGAGGTGTAGCGTTGTCGTCCATGAAGAGGACCTCAGGACCCACAGCACCTCTAAACAGACGCACGTGAGACAGGAGAACTTCGGTACAATAGCGGACACCAGTGACTGAACCTCATTGGAAGATGTGGAAGTCAGTACGGCTACCAAGCATGATACCGTCCCAAACCGGTCCCTTTCGATGATGTTGGAGGTGTGATTGCGTGTTCCCTGCTCTCTCCAGATGTGCATACGTCCAGAATCGTTCGTCAGACTAAATCGGCTCTCATCCGTAAAGAGAACTCTACCCCATTGCTGATGTGTCCCGTTCTTGTGTTCCTGGCACCACAGAAACCGCCGTGTCCAATGAGCAGGCGTTAATGGCACACACCGCACTGGTTGTCGTGCAAATAGACCACCTTTGTGCAGCCTCCTGGCCACGGTAAAACGCGATAACGGACGTCCAGTTGTCTGTTGCGTGTGCCTTGCGATTTCTCCCGCTGTCTGCCGTCTGTCTCTTCTCGCCTGTAGGAAAATATACCGGTCGTCCGCCACCGTGGTTGCTCGTGGACGACCCACTGCTAATTTCTCGGACAGCTGTTCCTGCCGTTTGAAATGCTCTCCAAGCTCGTGAAACGATGCTGTGAGCGATCCCGAACTCCTCGGCCACACTAGTCACAGTTCGACCTTCTTCCAACTTCCCAATGACGGGACCTCGGGTAAAGTCATCCAGGTGTCGTCTACTGGATTGCCTGCTGGCCATATCACACGGTGGCAGCAACTCGTCGTTCAAACCGATGTACACCGTGCAATAGTTTTCACCGAATCGCTGAGCGTACACCGCCCGTGTGCTTTATACCCTTCCGACCCCCCCCACGTCATGCTGCATATATGCGCATGCCCTACCGTACCGGACCCTAGTCTATCTCCTGAGTGGTCTTTCGGTCCGTTCTGCTTGCTGGTTCCACTGTTATGCTACTTTCTCCTCTTCGTCCTTACTTTTTGCACACCAGTGTATATCAGAAACTCTTGAACTGATATCAATAAATAATGAAAAAATATTTGTTGGAGAAGATGTGGCTCTTAGCACTGGCCTCCATATTTTAATGCAAAAGCAAGAGCTTAGATTTTGTCTAGTGGTAATGAAAAATATTTTGGAAATTCTTTATCCAGTAGACAAAGGACTCCAAAGTCATGACATTTCCTTGGAGCAGGCCTATAACTTAATTCAAGCTACAAAAGGTTCACTAAAAGATTTAAGAAATAGTGAAACTTTGAAATCAATACTGCAGGAAACATCGAAACTGGCCAAAGAGGAAGATGTAAAAATGAAAAGTAAAAGAAAATTTAATTATTTACTTGATGATTATATAATGTCTGAAACAACATGTAACAGAGCATCATGTAGTGATTTCAATACCCACAGTAAGTATGCTTCTGTCTTTTTTGAAATTCTGGATGTAGTGCTAGCCGAAATACAAAGAAGATTCCAAGACAATGAAGATATTCTTCAGGCAATAATTGCAGCAGAAAATTTAGACGATGAAAATGGTAGGCTTAATTATCTAAACAATTTCAATATTGCCATTCCAAGTAAAAAAGAAATGAAAGTAGTGAAACATTTCCTTGAGAAGAACAATATTCAAAAGCGTAATTTCTTCAGTGAAATATACAAACACAGAAGTGCTTTTGAAGACTGTTATAGTATGTTGGCAGCAGTTAGAACTTTTGCATGTAGCACAGCAGTTTGTGAATCGCCCTTCTCAATGCTTACACGGATTAACAGAATTCAAAGACTATCAATGTCTCACTCAAGAATGGCTAATTTAGTATACCTAGCATTTGAGCTAAAAAGAATCAAGAACTTAGACGTAGAAAAGGTTCTCAGGAGATTCAACTCTCTTAAAAGATAGGAGAATGCAGCTCTACTAGGTGTACAGGAATAAATTCAAATCTCTACTTTGCTTTTTAAAAGTAATGAATATTGTAAAAACTAATAGTCCAATGGCGTTACTGTATTTGACTGGTATATATTTCCTCTTGCTTCTATGTTAAGCAAATAAATTTTATTTTAGCATGTATCAATTCATCAGTAATGTGTCATCATTAAAGGATAAGTTGCATGTTATTTCTATGTAGAGAAATACATTTTACATTGCATACGGAGATGCATTTATTCTATGCAAATTATTGTTACATTGCTCTACAAATGATGAATGCGTCTTTCAAAAACCCCCAAAAATATTTTCTCTTCATGAAATTTGGGTGAGTTACGGGTCTTTGATGTTTCTCCATACTTATCCTTTAATTTTGCACACCAGTATATATGAGACCCGACATATTTGCCCACCCTGAAAAAATAGCCGCCCACCCACCTCTGGAATCCTGACTACGAGCCTGGATGTAATCCACGTTATTTTCAAAGATCACCTTCGTTCTTTACGGGTTACAATTCCCTGCATTTTTATGTCTTACCATTGCCTTGGAAAAGTCTCCCAGTGGAGTGCGAAAGCTTGGCGAATTTTTGGGCTGACTACACCACAAAAATAAACGGATTTAATAAGGTTATATGAGTTTCATTATTAAGAAAACACTATTTTCAGTAAAATAAATAAAATATTTAAAAATAATTTTCGCGGTTTTAGTTCATAAAAACTAGATGACGCAAGAGCAGCCACTGCAGATGACTTGAGTCTCCTTTTCACAGCCATAGCAAATGTGAAAGAAACATCAGTTCAATGAATGAAATTTTTATACCAATGAGGATAAGGAGTTATGTATTACACTGCTGGACAATTGCTAAGGACGGATCATAAACGGCTATATAGCGCATAAAAAAGTAAGTGTGGTTGAATGCCAAGTGAAATAAAATAATGTCAGAATGCCAGGACATTACAAGAAAGACAATTTATTGTGCTCTGAAATCCAGAAGGCTTTGGAACGTGTTCAAGGGACAAACAGGCCATTTTGTGCAGAATACGTAAACGTGAAAAAAATGCAATTACCGTTCGCAGGCGTTCCGGCGTAAGATGTCAATACGAGATACGGCCACCATGGAGGGCGATGTAAGATTTCACACGTCGTGTCATGCTTTGCACAACATCATCAAGCAGCTGTTGGGGTAATTTATCCCATTCCTCTGTCAGTGCACGGATGAGGGTGTCCTTGTTTATTGGAGGGCATTGGCGACCAGCAAGACTCCTCCCCAAAGCATCCCACACATTTTCAATGGGAATCAGATCTGGAGAACGTGCTGGCCATACGAGGCGTTGAATATCCTCGCTCTCAAGACACTCCTGGACAGCGACTATTCTATGACATGTTGCACTGTCGTCCATGAAAATGAATCTATCACCGACCGCACCACGGAACATGCGAACATGAGGTAGCAGAACATCATTAATGTATCGTTGGCCAGTCATAGTCCCAGTTGGAAGCACATAGAGGGACGTACGGCCATTGATCATGATGCCAGCCCATACCATGACACTACATGTCGGATATCGGTCCCTTTCCTGTATGTTTGCTGGACAATATGCAGTACCACTATCACGCCAGATGAGTTGTCGTCGACAATCAGACGATAGACTGTATCTGCTGTCATCTGAGAAGATGATAGCAGACCAGTCGTTATCATTCCAATTGTGATGTTGATGGCACCATTGCAAACGGGTGGTACGGTGACGTCTGGACAATGGGATGCACACAACAGGATGGCGGGCGTATAGTACTCCCTCATGCAAACGTCTGGCGACAGTTTTTCGGGAGATCCGCTTGCCAGTAGCAGCCATAAACTGATTTGCTACCTCACTAGCTGTGCTGCGCCGGTGTCTTTTTGTTGATAGCACTATGTACCGATCTTCTGCAGGTGTCGTACTGCGAACACGACCTCCCCCGTGACGTTTGCTACACTCCCCATTTGTTTGAAATGATTTCCAAAGCCTTGAAACGACACTGTGGCTGATGTCGAACTCCCTGGCAACATCTGTTATTTTTCGCCCTTCTTCAATCTTGCCAATATTAGGGCCACGCGTAAAATCATCTAGGTGATGTCGGAAAGACATACTGAAAATTGCAAGTTCGTCAATTGATTTTTCCCTTTCAACTTTGCGTTTGAACAACAACGGTCAATACGCGTCAAATCCTTTATCTCTTATCAGCGCTATGACGTCACGAACAAGTTTGGCAATCCAAAATTTACATACGCACAACAAGTCTTACTGTATCCCGCACTTATGCTGATTTGCACATTTTCCTGCCTTCCATTTTATGGTTGCTATCGTTGCTATTGTCATCCGTCCTTAGCAATTGTCCGGCAGTGTACAATCGTTTGCACACAACTAAGCAACCTTCAGAAAATAATGAACTAAAAGATGTTCTTCGCGGGGACTTTTTACTATGTACAAAATGTTATGGCATGATGTTAAACTTGTTTTTTTTATATTTAAGAGTAAATAAGTTAAGGAATTTTACTTTTTGTGTGCCACAATTCTTAATTGCAACTTATTTACGTTCTACATTTTCGTATAAATCGGAAAAAGTCTCATACGACAGTTACGTGTGGTGTTTTTCGTTTTGCGTAGTCCATTGTCTGATGATTGGCGGCCATTTACATAGTTTTTCGTCATGTCGTATCTTACCTTATCTTACAGTTTTGATGATGCTTTTGTTTCTGTTGTAAATCGTTTGGCATGCCGCTCTTTGACCCATTGAAGCCGTTGCGCTAATAAATTCCAACCAACGGCAGTTGCACAATGGATTTCAAAAGCATTCATAGCCTTTCGTAAAAGAATAAAATTTGCATAACATTACCTATTATTACCTTTGAAGTAAGTGTTTTGTACTACTTTGTATTAAATTAGGGAGATCATTTCAATTACAACGTGCACATTCGTGTTACATACAATAAAGTGCAATCATTTTGGTTTTCCGAAAATTATCTGCAAGTTCAAAAGAATTTGAATTATGGAAAAGCCCCTAAAACATAGTTAATAACACGGAATTTAAAACTTTCAGTAATTAAAAGCTAATACATTTTGCAAAAGGGCTTCTAAATTTATTTATTTTTTTTGCGGGGGCGAGTTTATCCGGTACGCCACTGCACAACATCCATGCCTCACCTGGATTGGAACCCGGACCTATCTCTGAGGGTCATAAGACAGCGCTTAGACCTACGCGCCACCCGGGCGGCCCTTCTAAAAATGCAGTACACTGTAAAAAGTTTTCTGAAATTCACGGGCAACTTTCAGTCATTTCTTTCGTGAATTAACGAAGCGTGTTTCTGATACAACCTTTTCCGTGAAATGACGGAAAGAAACCTGAATGTCACGGGATTTTCGTACTACGGGAAAATTCTGAATTTTCAGAAACCTTCTGAGGTTTCTTTCGCATATTGACGGTAAATTACCGTTTTAAAGATGTGTTAACGGAAAATTCTGAATTTTCAGAAACCTTTCCGGAATTCCTTTCGTAAATTAACGGAAAATCTCCGTTCTCCCTTTTTCCATGTCCGTACGATGAGAAATTACCGGTAATAGGAGCGATTTGTGAAAATACTTGAGGTTTGATTAACTTTTAAATTTTAACCGTCTGTCGAATTTTGAAGTTCCGTAGCGAGATCGGATACTGTGGATAGCATATCGCGTGGATTTTGTTTATTGTGGCACAGGATATTTTCTCCTTTCCCCTATTTGGTGCATCAGCTACTTATATATATTGTGTTACTGTAAGAAACAGAGTACTTCTTGTACAGATGATTATACGATGTCTGTGTATCAGTCTTTGGACAACTTAAGACCAAAGCTATTATAGCTATCAAGAGTAAATTTCATATTTAGTTTTGTGTGTCTGTGGGGAAGGGGGGGGGTGAAAAATACTATAAAAAAGTACATTTCGCCTTTTTTTTAAGACAACTGAAAGTCAGTCATTGTCTGTTTAAAAAAATTAAGTTGCAAAGCATTCTGTTGCTTCGAAAAATCACGATGAAAAATGCTTAATTTGTGAAAAGTTTTCCTACAGAAAAAAAAATATATATATTACAAACCTATTCAGAAAAATAAAATGACTAAATCACTCGCATTAATGACAAAAAGCAAAATTTCATCGTCGCTGAATTGATGTTACCATGTACGAGAAGCTGATTGCTGAACGTTTGTAGCTCAGTCGTTAAAGGGGTGAATTTACTGTTGAAGCAGCTTAAACGTCAGGTGTTCGATCCTGACTTCAGCAGAAGGATTATCTGGGGTAAGGGTTGAAAAGTACAAGGTCGTCAATTTCGCGGGATTTCAGTTTAAATACGAAAAAACTTGAAATGGACTTTTCTGAAACACGCGGAATTTCTGTCTTCGGAAAATCTGTGAAAATACGGAAGTTAAAATGAACGGGCACTTTTACAAACTGAAATTTCTGAAAAACACTGATACCTACCGGCAACTTTGCTGCACATTATTTTCAGGAATTTTCCGTGAATTCACACCACTTATTTTTTACAGTGTACTTGCCCGCTGGTCGAATGGATGCAACACCTCTTTTCAACACCAGCGTCCCCATTAGATACACACTCAGGATCTGCTACAGTGGACTCGTAAATTTCATCGAAAGTTATAATCAATAACCATTTTTAATGTCTTACACTGGTGTGCAAAAATTAAGGACGAAAAAGAGAAATTAGCATAACAGCGGAACGAGCAGGCAGAACGGACCAAAAGACCACTCAGGAGGTAGACTAGGGTCCAGTACGGTAGGACATGCGCATATATGCAGCATGACGTAAGGGGGGGGGTGTCGGAAGGGTATAAAGCACACGGGCGGTGTGCGCTCAGCAATTCGGTGGAAGCTATTGCACGGTGTACATCGGTTTGAACGACGTCGAGGTGCTGCCACCGTGTGATATGGCCAACAGGCAATCCAGTAGACGACATCTGGATGACTTTACCTGAGATCACGTCATTGGAAAGTTTGAAGAAGGTCGAAGTGTGACTAGTGTGGCCGAGGAGTTCGGGATCGCTCACAGCATCGTTTCACGAGCTTGGAGAGCATTTTAAACGACAGGAACAGCTGTCCGAGAGTTTAGCAGTGGTCGTCCACGAACAACCACGGCGGCAGGGACCGGTATATTGTCCTACAGGCGAGAAGAGACAGACGGCAGACAGCGGGAGAAATCGCAAGGCACATGCAACAGACAACTCGACGTTCGTTATCGTGTTTTACCGTGACCATGTGAAGGTCAGTGCGGCTACAAAGGTGGTCTATTTGCACGACGACCAGTACGGTGTGTGCCATTAACGCCTGCTCATCGGAGACGGCGGTTTCTGTGGTGCCAGGAACACCAGAACTGGACACATCAGCAATGGGGTCGAGTTCTCTTTACGGATGAGAGCTGATGAGCCATTCTGATTTAGTCTGACGAGCCATTCTGGACGTATACACATCTCGAGAGAGCAGGGAATACGCAATCACACCTCCAACATCATCGAAAGGGACCGGTTTGGAGGTGGCGGAGTTCTCGTTTGGGGCGGTATCATGCTTGGTAGCCGTACTGACCTCCACATCTGCCAAGGAGGTTCAGTCACTGGTGTCCGCTATTGTACCGAGGTTCTCCTGCCTCAGGTGCGTCTGTTTAGAGGTGCTGTGGGTTCTGAGTTCCTCTTCATGAACGACAACGCTACACCTCATCGTACAGTGGCTGTCGCAGAGCAGTTGGAGAGTGAAGATATTCAACGCATGGATTGGCCCGCAAAGTTCCCGGACCTAAATCCAATCGAACACGTGTAGGACCTTCTCGGGAGACGCTTGGCAGCACGGCACTAGCCGCCAGCAACGATTCCGCAGCTGCGATTGGTGCTACAAGAGGAATGGGCCGCGATGCCTCAACAGCTCCTTGACAACCTCGTCCTCAGCATGGACAGACGTTGTAAATCCTGCAACGCAGTCAGGGGTGATCATATCCCCTACTAAAGACTGGATTTTTCTTGGCAGCCGCTTGTCACATGGACGTTTCTGTCTTCTGTCCAGTTGTGCTCGAAGCTACCTTTTCAATAAAGTGCCTTTGTATCCTTTGGATTCCTTGTTTGGACGGTTTTGCACACTTGTCTCATATTCTTACATCTTGGGGATTTTATGGTATGATTTGAGTCGATGTGGAGCACTTCTGCACGACGTTAAATTCGAAAAACCGTCTTGTCCTTAATTTTTGCACGCCAGTGTATAAGTTTAAAACATTTCCCATTTCGTTAATTCTTCTGAGGAAATACTGAGATAAACCCTTTACTAGTCTTCTGCTGATCGTTAATGAGTGTGGAAATATGACCACTCCCTGCTTTCTATGCTTCCAATGTTTTTGAGAAAACACTATTACTGGCCGTTCCCTGGCTCGGCTGTTCACGAACCTCAGAGCTTGAGTGAATGGTTTAATGGTTTCATGGGTTTAAAGGACCAGAGTTCACGTAGCAACAGATTCGAGCACATGACCTTTTCTTACAACTTTAGGTTTTAATGAGATATTTTTCACGAGGCGGGTGAAAGTCGTGATTTTGAGCATTCAGCAACTGCCCAGGCGGTCTGAAAGGGGGCGTGAGACAATTGAAATAGTAAGCGTTTTCCTAAGAGAATGAGAGAGAGAGAGAGAGAGAGAGAGAGAGAGAGAGAGAGAGAGAGAGAGAGAGAGAGAGAGAGAAAAGCAGGAGAGGATTTGGATCTAGTCCTTGGAGGAGGTAATTCGAGTGGTTGTCCGTGCGACGGAAAGGGTTTTCGGCTCCCCGAACAATAAGGGGAGATTTTTTTTTTTTTTTTTGTTCGAAACGGGACGTCGTGGTAGAAAATAAGGCGATGCGAACAAGTACCATAAACAAATCGTACGTAACCTGATAAAATAAGCAGGAACACATCTGTGTATGTAAACGATAAAGAACAATATTTGAAATAATGCAGAAATCAGGACAAGCAAATCCGTGACCTTCCCCATACGCTGTACTATATAAAAGGCACCACTCGCATTCTCATTTAGCTGATAATTCATTCATTTCACCATCGGAGGAAAATATAGCTAAAACCACGGAACTGTTAAATTGCCTTACAAGTGAAGGCCTGACGAACATTCGCAACCAGGCGCTGAAAGTAATGCCAATGAACAGCCCAGTGACAAAGCCATAAAATTTTGACCACCTACCTAATTGTGTTTTGATCCACGCCGGTATAACCACACTAGACCGCAGAAAATGTCCTCAGGAATTCTGTACAAGTTGGACAGAAGGGCGTCTTAGAGTTCGCTTACGGAGCGACGCCCTGGTGTGAGCCGAAGAATGCTGAGTTTTAACGCATCCCACAAGTGTTCGATGGAGTTCAAAACGGGAGACTTTGGTGTGCAGCGAAGTATGCTAAATGCTTGGAGGCGATTCTCGAACCATTCCTACAAAATGCGGGCTTTATGAAACGGGCTTTGTCTTAATGAACCAGCCCAATGCTATCCGAATACACGATTACAATGTAGGATAACATTTAGCCCGAAGTAGGATCTGGCGCTAAGAGTGTGTCCAGTGTGCATGAGAGGACCCAGTGGTATCCACGAGAACAATCCTTACAGCATGATACTGCGGTTGCCTCTGTATTTTCTCCAAATCGTGAACTGATGACAATCCGTTTTTTGATGTAAACATGACAAGAATGGTAAGTCAGATAACATCCGAAAACTTGAAAATTTCATCGTCCTGGAGCGGGAATTGAAACCGCGTCTCCCAGATAGCGCCCGGGTATGCTAACCACTACACCACCCAGAACGACCAAGTCTCTAGTTTCCGATTAATTTGAATATAACCATCACAGAATTCGCTACTCGAAAGCAACCGACATTCATGCTTAGCGGATCTGGAGGTTAAGAATCTTATCCCGTGATTGCCCGGAGAAGCAGATAAATCATGAATGGAATACGGGATTACACCTTACACCACAAATTTTGAAGATGACAATCCACTTTTGTTTTTTGGTGTAAATACGAAAAGGATGGTAAGTCAGATAATATCTGAAAACGTGAAAATTTCGTCGTCCTGGCACGGGATTTTCGGATATTATCTGACTTACCATCCTTGTCATATTTACACCAAAAAACGGATTGTCATCTTCTAAATTTGTGTTGTGGGTGCAATCCCGTATTCCATTTATGATTTATCTGCTTCTCTGGGCAATCACGGGATAGGATTCTTAACTTCCAGATCCGCTAAACATGAATGTCGGTTGCTTTCGAGTAGCGAATCCTGTGATGGTTATATTCAAATTAATCGGAAACTTGAGACTTGGTCGTTATAAGTATTTGAAGCTCTGGGCAGAAACGGCGCGAACAAAGAAATTCCACGAAGCAATGAACATATGCATACACATTTGCCATTATTTTTAATGGCCTGGGGATTAGCGAATCTTGCACACATCATAATCCATAATTACTTATAATTTCCAGAGCGAATTCTGAGTATATATAAGTAACATTAGTTCTTGGCAAAGGAATGCCATTAGCAAATTGTCATCCGTGTTCAGTATTCAGGAAACAGCTCTGGAGCGGGAAATGAGAAACAGCAAAATTCCGTCCGAATATGTTATTCACTGTAACAATCAAAACAACACCTTTCAATGACAATGAAGTATTTGGAGCTTAAATTGCTGCTCCGGTGACCGAGCGGTCATAGGGGAAGGTTTTCTGGTTGGTCATCCTACCAGGGTGTGTTTTCGAGTCCAGCATGAGACATGGGTGGAAGTACCTGTCTCATGGTGCTGGCTATCTCTCCTTTCCCGGAAACCCGTGGCGTTTAATTAGGGACGGGCGACAGATTACAGCCCTTAGATTTGCTCACAACTGTCGTTAAACCCAGAAACAAACGGGGAGGGGGGTGAATAATCCCCCAGTCAGCATGAGCGAGCATAAAATTTCCAGTTCTTAGGAGCAGCCAGCATTCCTCCTCATAAAAGACGCATATCACAAGAAACATTTCACTTGATCAGGGCCATGGAAGACCTTGTGGGTAGCGCACACGGCTTGGCACCGAAGAGTCTAGGTTCGTGTTCCGATGTCGCCAAACATCCGCTGTGATTCGGAAGTCACTTTAAGCAGAAAGTCTGGGAATAGGCTCCTCGTCATAAACAAGCCTACTCTGCTTCCCTTGAAACTTCGGTCCGGGCCACTTAGCCCATTTCATAATATAAGTACTGCCCACTAACGGGTTAACAACAAACCAATAGAAGAATATGCATGAAGATGTTCCAAGGCAGGGGTTCTTAAACTATGGGTCGCGACCCAAATTTGGGTCATTGGGACTTCCCAGATGGGTCGCCGTAGCTTCTCAGGAAAAAAAAATGCAAAAGTGTTAAAATTAAAAAAAAAAAGTCTTTTTCGTGTTTAACACGTGTAAAGGCCCCGGAATTTCTGGAGATGACATCACGGAGACCACCAGCGTTGCTTCTTCCGGTCACTGGGATCGTGGGTATTTTTAGGACGTCACAGCATTGAAAAATTTCCACCTAAACCTAAAGTGTAAGGCCAAGGATTGCACTGAACTATTGTGAGTAATTATTTTTTAAATCTGTTTTATAAAAAGATCTTAATTTCCAATTATTCATATTATTTGTCTCACAATTTATGTTATTATTCATACCTTCCCACTATATAGATAACCCTAACCACTCCCCCTCCCACACTTTGTTGTGCCACTGGAACGTTTTCGTGGCATTTCCTGGGTCCACTCATACCTATAGAAGGCACTATGGACCGAATACGTTATGAATCCATCCTTGCAGACCACGTACAGCCCATACATGCCTGAAATTCCAAAAACCAAAAATGTTGTTACACTCTGTGCAATAATGAATAATTACTGCATTTACATACAACGGTCGAGTCACATTATTGTGACCACCAGCTAATATCCAGTGCAACCGCCGTGTGCAGCGCGGAAAGCAGCTAGACGGGCTGGAAGTGACTCAATAAAGGTGCTGGAAGGTGTTCACAGGTATGTGGAGCCATGCTGACTGCAGTGCATCTGACAGCTGCTGGAGAGTGCGTGGTGAAGGATCCACAGAGCGAACAACACGATCGAGGTGGTCCCACAGATGCTCAATTATGGGAATTATGGGACCAGCGAAGTACTTTGAAGTCTTCATCGTGCTCTTCCAATCACTCTCGGACATTTCTAGCAGTGTGACAAGTCGCATTGTCGTGCTGCAAGATCCCATCCTTCCCAGGGAAGACAATCAGCATGTATGGGTATACGTGGTCTACAAGGATGGATTTATAACGAATTCGGTCAGTAGTGTCTTCCACAGGTATAAGTGGACCCAGGGAAATGCCACGAAAACATTCCCCAGACCATAACACTGCCCCCATCAGCTTGTGTTCTTCCTGCAATGGTTGAAGAGTGTTTGTTCTCTGATGTTTCTCGCCTTATACGCCAATGTCCATCCGTTCGATGAAGCAAAAAACGTGACTCATCGGAGAAGGCAATGCTTTGCCAATCAGCGGAGGTCCCATTCAGATACTGCCGTGCAAATGTAAACCTTTTCTGCCGATGCACCTTGGTTAGCATAGGTGCAGTGGCCATCCGTCTGCATCGGAGCCCCATACGCAGCAGCGTTCGCTGAACTGTAGTTTTAGACACACTTCCAGTACCCCTGGTTCATTCCGCCAGTGAGTTGCTCCACTGTAGCTTGTCGATCGGCCCTCACGCACTTTCAAAGCCGACGTTCACCTCTCACATCAATGGCACCTGGTGCTCCGCAGTTTTCACGTCGCTTATTCGCAATGGTGCCATTTCTCCAATCACGATACACTTTAACTTCAGAAGCACGCGAACAGTTCACAAACTGCACTGTTTCAGAAATACTGCCACCCTTGGCCCGAAAGCTGATAATCATCCTTTCTCGCAAATCTGATAAATTACTCCTTTTATCCATGGCAGCAACGAGTGATATTTTTTCAGAATTCCTACAGCACACCTTATATATCCTCCAAGCCAGTTCACGACACGCGCCTTCTTTCATTGGCTACGCGCTGTTGGCGTAACAAGTAGGAGGTGGTCACAATAATGTGGACTTAACTGTGTATTTTATTACATTAGCATTTTTAATTTCAAAATAAACCCATGGTTTGCGAAGTTGATCGTCTTGATGCTTTTGCGTCGTGGCCAAAAAAGGTTAAGAATTTTTGCTAGAAGGCAATGAAATTTTCAACTTTTCTGAGTTCACCAAGTCAAAAAAAATATTTGTGATGAAAAAAAGGGCCTCACAAATGAACTTCGGATCCCAAGTCACACCTAACCATTGGGTGGATCTCCCTAAAAGCGGATCTGTGTTAAGAAAGAAAAAAAGAACGATTTACACGTATGACTTACAGTGCATATCAATCCAAACAAAACCACCGGTGAATGTTTGAGCGGTGATTGGAGAAACGGCGTGGTCATGCGAAAATTCTGCTTGCGACCGACATTTACGCATTGAAGCATTTAAGTCGGCATTCAACTCTTTTCACCTTAGCACCCATCATGCGCATCTAATAAGCTCTGGGGGAATTGTGTTTGCCTACGGCGGATTCCTGCTAAAATTCACTCCACCATACAATGAGCATCATAGCGCAGTTACGCGATTTTTGGAGACACAACGGGAAGCACGGGGAAACATTCATAATGAATTTTTTAGTCCAGTATGTCACTTATTTCATTAGTGCACAGCTTGTCGGCGAGCAACTAGACAGGTATTTGTAACCGGCATGCTCTAATTCTCAGATACATCGCCTCAGGCGGAGAAAGTTGTATTTATTGTTTTTTTTTTTTTTTTTTTTACTTTGAATGTGTAATGAGAAGACATTTTATACCCAACTAACTTCTTACAGTATTTCAATAAACATATGAATTACATTAACGGAAATTTTGTTTTACGAAAGAGAAACTCAGACTGTTGTTACAAGGATATTACACCCCGTTTATTTCAGTGTCCTGTACCGGGGTTCGTCAGGCGTTCGCTTGTAAAAAAAAAATTAGAAGTTCCAGGGTTGTAATGTAACTACATTTTCCCACCTGTGATGAAATAAATTACAACCTAAATAAGGAGTGACTCTTTTGCACTGGTGTTTTTTTTTTTTTTTTTTTGTTTAATGCTGTATTTAGCTTTTTCTGTTTTTATATTACTTCTTATTCACTCTTTATTATTTACACATTGATTTGTTTCTGTTTACAAACTTAACCTCTCGCTGCTCCTTCTATCGCGTCATCGAACATCTTCCAGCCTATTTTTCTTCGTTTCCCTTCTTTGTTCGAAGAGCCCAAAAATGTTCTACCTCGCACAAAGAAAATCTCACCTCCCAACTTTTGTCTTCAAGCGCTGTTTCCAAAATACCTCTACGATCACCGGTTCATGCCCATTCTGCTTTATTTCCTCTCTCGTTTATATTGCGGTCATTAGCGGTCACTAGTGGCTGTAAAGTGCGGAGAGGAAATTTAAGTCAACAACAATTCTCAATCGACTTTTATACCTATATGGCTTTATATTGCGGCCATAAAACGGGGGAAGCTTTACCTAATAGAAAATGGAGGTAACAAACCTTTTAAGGGGAATTAAACAGGTTTCTTTCATAGCAGTTATCGGCGTGCAAATCTGTTGAAGAATTGATCCCGCTCATGCGCTCTGCGTATTAATTCAATTTCAGCCATTTTCAACACATTCCTTCGATATGCACCATTTTTCCCCCATCGAGTTTTTAAGTAAAAGATCGCCTCCTCGGGGTCCCTAAAAACAAACTAAAATTTCGACGGAATTGAAGGCTTTTGTATGCGTATTATCATGCGTAAGTTTCAAAGAACATAACAAACCAGATGAAAATTTCCGGAAGAAAATGGCAAATTACCGGGAAAAGCGCGTAATCAAAAACATATTTTTAGGCGCTCTGAGCATTGCGTTTTCTTAGCTTTCAAAAAAGTAAGGCATATACAAAGTGCGTTCAAAAAGTTGTTTCTTTATTGGCGGCAACATGGCGCTACAGCCGTTAGTGCAGAGATATTTCCACTATATGCTTTTATATTTGAATCTATAAATCAACGTTTCCCTCAAGAAACTGAATGGCAACGGCAACATGTCCAGCCATTGCCTGAACATGTAGCCGTTCTTCTGGCAACATGCCCAGGCAATGGGCTGGACATGTTGCCAGAAGAACGGATCACCGATGGACAACCGAAATTCTAGACTAGATTCTAAGGGACATAAAAAGACTCAGAAGAAGACTACATGGGAGATGTGTAGATGAAATTCGAAAGCATGCAGGAGTGACATGGAGGAGACTGGCGCAAGGTAAAACCTTTGTGGAAGAAACTTTAGGAGATCTTCATCCAGCAGTGGATTGTAAATGGTTGACAATGATGATTCAAATTATATAGAATGTTACCCAAAAAGAATGTTACCCAATCAGTTTCTTGAGGGAAACGCTGATTTATAGATTCAAATATAAAAGCACATAGTGGAAATATTTCTGCACTAACGGCTGTAGCGCCATGTTGCCGCCAATCAAGGAACAACTTTTTGAACGCACTACTTTGTGTATGTCTAACTATTTTGAAAGCTAAGAAAAAGCAATTCTCTGAGTGCCTAAAAATATGTTTTTTTGATTACGCGCTTTTCCCGGAAATGTGTCATTTTCTTCCGGAAATTTTCATCTGGTTTCAGTTATGTACTTCGAAACTTACGCATGATAATACGCATACAAAAGCCTTCAATTCCGTCGAAATTTTAGTTTGTTTTTAGGGACCCCGAGGAGGCGATCTTTTACTTAAAAACTCGATGGGGGAAAAATGGTGCATATCGAAGGAATGTGTTGAAAATGGCTGAAATTGAATTAATACGCAGAGCGCATGAGCGGGATCAATTCTCCCACAGATTTGCACGCTGCAAACTGCTATGAAAGAAACCAAGTGAATTTCCCTTAAAAGGTATGTACTTCTCTTTTCTAGCAGGTAAACTTTCCCCCGTTTTATGGCCACAAATAAAACCGTATGGGAATAAATGTCGATTGGGAATTGCTGCTGACTTAAACTTCCTTTCTCAGCTTTACAACCACTAATGACCCCAATATAAACGAGAGGGGAAATAAAGCAGGTTAGGAAGACACGACGATCACTTGGTCAGTTGCTGAAAGCCCATTATCGTCATGTTCACTCTCTCTTGACCTCTTCATTACCAAGCTTACTTTACACGTATATTTTCACGTTACGTGCGAAACATTCTTCGTTTCACAACCTTCTTAAAAAGGGGATGAAACCCAAGGATTCCAAACAAAGCTGAAAAACGATTTTAAGTGACGTATTGCAGGTGTGGCGCACATTATCAAGACAGCAAGTATCAGTGCCTAATTGGGAAAACATTCGGCTCCGAAGCAGAAGGATGTGGGTTCGAGAACCGCCACCGACGAATTTCGGTTTCACATTGACGTGATCAAAACGAGTAAAATGAATCTACTAGCCGTTAGGTTCTTAAATATTTAAAAAAAAAAAAAAAAAAAAAAAAAAAATGTGTGCTGCTTCTTCCACACATTGTCCGGAATTAATGAGGATCCCTACTTCTACAGAGTTACTTCAGGCATGGTTTGTGGCGGACACGAAACCTGCGATTTCGTGTCCCCGCATTTCCTTTCTCAGGGGAGGGGGCATATGTGACATACTACAGAGGTAGCGCACATGAGAAGACAGCAAGTAGTAGTGATAAGCCTTTGCAGGGCCGTAGCTTCGTTGGGAAATAATTCGGCTCTGGTGCAGAAGGATAATTTTAGTTTCGCAATAAAGTAATATATCGCCATGAACAGGAGATGCATGGATAGTAATAGTGTCCTAAAGCGTAGCCGTAGTGTCTTTCCTCCCCACAATAACACAGTTGGCAAAAAAACTAGGACAAATGACAACCACAAAATCTTCCCAAAAGAACTAACGAAAAGAAAAATGATTTTAACAACCAGGCGATACTAAAAATGGTTATTTATGTTAACTTCCGTTGTAATTGGTGGGCCTAGGGTTACACTGTTTTTTTTAAAACAACTATTGATCTGTACTTTCATTTCAGTTAGGAAAACTAATTCAGAATAATTTATAAAATTTTCATGAATTGTTTTCTTATTTGAGCACTGATTTTCATTGGTGAACTCTGAAGGAAAGATCTCCTCTTCGCCATGCCTTCATTGCTACAACTGACGTCACTGCAGTGGTTGCAATGAACCATTCAAGGTCACGCTACGACAGCGAATCGACGAAAACTTGACTAAGAGAAGGAAGATCCTTCCTTGAAAAATTTTCCAATAAGAAACAATACCTTAGAAGAATGGTATATAAATCCTTGGAATTATTATTAAGATTTCACACCACACTGATTCGAAAGTTGCTGAAATACTTAAATTATAAAAGCAACTTTTATCTACGATAACAAATCGCTTTGATTCACTCAGCGAAAACAAGTTAAATCCTCGGAATTATTATTAAGATTTCACACCACACTGATTCGAAAGTTGCTGAAATCCTTAAATTATAAAAGCAACTTTTATCTACGATAACAAATCGCTTTGATTCACTCAGCGAAGACAAGTTAAATCCTTGGAATTATTATTAAGATTTCCCAGCCGCCCCGCCCCGGTGGCGCAGTGGTCTAAGGCGCTGGCCTCTGATCATTCGTCCGTAAGGGGTCCGGGTTCGAATCCCGGTCAGGCATGGATGTTGTGTTTGCCTTATGGCACTGGCTCTCTCCCTTCCCTGGAACCAGTGACCCTAAATAAGGGACGGGCGACTGCTTATAGCCCATTGAGTTGCTCACGGTGGTCGTTAAACCTCCAATCAAAAAAAAAAAAAAAAAAGATTTCCCACCACACTGATTCGAAAGTTGCTGAAATACTTAAATTATAAAAGCAACTTTTATCTACGATAACAAATCGCTTTGATTCACTCAGCGAAGACAAGTTAAATCCTTGGAATTATTATTAAGATTTCACACCACACTGATTCGAAAGTTGCTGAAATCCTTAAATTAGAAAAGCAACTTTTATCTACGATAACAAATCGCTTTGATTCACTCAGCGAAGACAAGTTAAATCCTTGGAATTATTATTAAGATTTCACACCACACTGATTCGAAAGTTGCTGAAATACTTAAATTATAAAACCAACTTTTATCTACGATAACAAATCGCTTTGATTCACTCCGCGAAGACAAGTTAAATCCTTGGAATTTTTATTAAGATTTCACATAACACTGATTCGAAAGTTGCTGAAATACTTAAATTATAAAAGCAACTTTAATCTAACGGTTCTTGCTTTTTCTTTTCTTTCATTTAACAATAAAATATACCAGTGGCGCACCCAGGATTTCTTTATGGGGGTGGCCCAAAATATTGATGCAAATAAAAATACCCGGGAGAAAACCTTTCCCTAAATATTGTGAAGCGATAAGAATCTCCTGCACATTAAAAGTCCGCTTTCAGTTGTTCGTAAAACACATATTAAAAAACATGTACAAAAATATTAAAAGTAAGAAGCCAATAACAAAAAACGAAGGACCAAGTGATATCCCAAGAGAAGGACACAAGCCTCTGCCCCCCCCCCCCCCCCCCCACTGAGTGAGTGCGCCACTGAAATATACACATACCGGCGACTTAATTAGAAACGTTTGTTCAATACGGGGTTGGACGTGCTTTAGCCTGAATTACAGCTCATATGTGGTTTGGCATAGATTCCACAATGTGTTTGAGTGCATCTATGTCTACAGCATACAGCTCTTTAACTGGCTCAGATTTGACGGAAGGGGAATTGACTTCCGGATCTGTTTTTCTAACATGTCCCATACGTTCTCAATGGGGTTGATTCAGATCCGACCTTTGTGGAGGCCAGGGAAGATGGTGGACGTTGCTATCATGCTCGCTGAACTACTTCTGAATACATCTTGCACGATGAACAGTAGCATCGCCGTTCATGAAGCAGCCAGCACTTAGTGATGGATAAAAAATAATCAACATTGCAGGATGGACATGATCGGCAGCAATGTTCATAATAATCCTTGGAGCACACCCGACCTTCCAGCAATAGCAGGGGACCCGTCCGATACCAACAGAACGTGCCCCACACCAGAGTTGGAAATGGGTCAAAAATACTGGACCCGGAACTGACCCTAAAAATCTGCTTTGAACTATAAATTCGAAACTCAATTTATAACTATACATAATCATGTATAATTATAATATATAATCATGTATAATTATAACACAAAATCATGTACATACGCAGAGCGTTCAAAAAATCTCTCCGCAGTGGGTATCGTAGATTATAAAGAAATCATATTAAAGTATTACGGAAACGTATAATTTACTCACTTACAGAAAGTGTTCAAACTGTCGTCTTTCATATAACCTGCATAACTGTTTTACACATGTTTTCAAACACATCTGCGAGAGTCAAAAGTCCCTCTGCAGTAATGTTAAGGCTGTTCCATTTAATTGATGCTGCTGCTGCTGCTACAGTCAAAAATTTTGAATTATGTAACTCGTATGTTTAATTTAAGTTTCTGCTGTTTTCTTGATTGCATATGAAATGAAGTTTCAGGACTGGTGAAAGTTGGTGTTGCTGTGAAACATATCCTGGTTTCTTAATGAGACGAAACAACTTCCAGAATTCATTCTTCCCACTTTTTTTAATTTTTTTCAACAAGAACGTGTTTGTTGGCCTCTACGCCTTAATGTTAAATTCATCCATATTAACAAATAAGGCATTGATTCCGACAAGACATGCGATGGAACGGGATGTTAGCTCGTCAAACAAAAATCTCTGAATGCTCAATGCAAAAGATGCGATGTAAAAAGTAACTCTCAGTCTTACAATGTGACACGCGGGTGTGAGAGAATGAATCACCAGCAGAGAAGCAGACGACAGGAGTTTTTCTGTATCTTGCTCCGGACAATCGCGCTGAAAACAAACGCAAATGAAGTATCGTTTTACGATATGGTATCGTCGGTCGGTGGAAATCTTTTTTGCTTTAAGAAAGAGAAGGCAATATTTTTGTATGACAAATAATCTTTCCGCTGGCACCAGCATCGAACACAAAATTCCACACTACGCATTTTTCTTTGAAATATTTTTTTCCTTTTAAAAAATAAAACGTAAATAAAACCGGGTTGAAATCGGGTCAGGAACACCTTGACCCGACCCGTTTCACCCGCAAGAAATTGTCGACCCGTTGATCCGGTGACCCATGACCCGTTTCCACCCCTACCCCACGCCATGACACCATCTCCAGAACTTTCAGCTGTACTTACAATTCAAGCTGTAAACATTACTCAAGCTAATAGCAATGGGTAAAACCAAAGATTTATCGGCGTTTACAAAAGGACAAATAGTAGACGCGCGGAGGATTGGTGTGACCATTTTGGACACTTATTTTATGGGATGTTCGACGCAGGGGCGTAAAGATAGCCCCCGCAAACCCCGCGTCGCCAGGTGGGGTCCGTGAATTTTAGGTGGCCCAGATCTATATATGTATTTATTTATTTATTTTTTTATTTAGCAATTTAATTTTAGACAAACGGTTTTCTACTTGCTCTAAAAATTTTTGTCTTAAATTTTCTGTCTTCTGGATACGAAAGTTTTTGAACTAAAGGGCTCCATTGACACAGACTTTATCTGCGTACCGATTACAGATCAGATCAGATCATATATAGAGGATTTTAGGAAAGGAGTGTCTGACCCCAAGTCTTAAACAACCTTTAGAAATAAGAAACTAGGAGATTTGGGCTAGAGTGGCCGATAGGAAAGTGACAGGGAAGCGAGGTAAAAAGCGGGAGGAAAACGTCCTTATTTATTACCGGGGGCCAGCACCCGGGGTCCGACGGCTTAATTTGCCCAGCCGACGCACGGCGGATATTTAGTGGTTCGAGTGTTCGTACTTGATCGAGGGCCTAGTGGGCAACGTTCGTGACTGCAGCGGAAGTGATCTCAGGTTCGAACCCAGACAGGTACGAACGCTCGATCCACTAAATATCCGCCTTGCGTCGGATGGGCACGTTAAGCCGTCGGACCCCGAGTACTGCCCCCCCACACACACACCTGGTAATAAATAAGGGCGTCTGGCGTCTTCCTCCCCCTTTGTACTTCGCTTACGTGTCACTTTCCTATCGGGCATTCTAGCACAAATCTCCTAGCTTCCCATTTCTAAGGGTTGTTTAAGAACTGGGGTCAGACACTCCCTTCCTAAAATCCTCTACATATGATCATTTGATCATCGTACTTGATCGAACCTGGAGGTTTCTACCTTCGGTCATCACACACTCAAAGTAGGCTTGATGGGCTTGCGATGATAAGCATTGAAAATGACCATGCCAGAAAACTAGACGTGACGAAACTCATTGAAATATTCGCTAAGAAGAACGTTAGAAGGGAATCCAGATTTTAGTAACGCAAGTTTTCTTTATTTTGTAAAGTATGCTTGCTTCTTGAATTTAAAAGACAAGACACTAAAAAGAAACAATAACGCTGAAATTTTTAAAACTAGAAAAATGTACTTGTCTTTCCTATTTCTCAAAAATTATTGTATTAAGGAATTAAAAAGCTTTAAAGGAAGTTTGAAATCAGACACTCGAAGATCAGTATTTCTTTTTACTTGATTTCAAGGTTTTGCACTTTTTCCCTGAGTACTAAATTTATTGAGGATACTTACCAGAATAAGTGCTCACGTAATTAAAAGCAATACATAAGTGATCACAGAATAAATATCTGGAAAATATATTTTTACAACGGCGAAGTTAAATATTTACCCTCAATTTTTGCATTAATTTTTACTGTGTTGGGGGCCTATTAGGAAAATTTCGCGGGGGGAGGGGGGGCAGAGATTTTGCGTTACGCTACTGGCTTGACGGTATCCGTGGTTGAAGTGTACCAGCAATGGTGCCCACATGGTGAAACAGCCAACCGGCTATACAACTGCGAAGGGCGGTGAAATATGATTCCAGAAGTGAACGGCGCATGCGTCGCTTTGTACAGGACAATCGGCGCAGTCCAGTTTTGCAGTTGACGGCCCAGTACGGTACATGTGTCAACCAAATACAAATAACACGTGTGACTGTGCGTCGCATGCTAGCACGGATGGGCAACAAGAATAAACTCCCTGTACGTCAGTCTCTGAACTGTGACTATGCGTCGTATGCTAGCACAGATGGGCAACAAGAATAAACGCCCTATACGTCACAGTCTCTGAACTGTGACTATGCGTTGCATGCTAGCACAGATGGGCAACAAGAATAAACGCCCTATACGTCACAATCTCTGAACTGTGACTATGCGTCGCATGCTAGCACAGATGGGTAACAAGAATAAACGCCCTATACGTCACAATCTCTGAACTGTGACTATGCGTCGTATGCTAGCACAGATAGGCAACAAGAATAAACGCCCTATACGTCAGTCTCTGAACTGTGACTATGCGTCGCATGCTAGCACAGATGGGTAACAAGAATAAACGCCCTATACGTCACAATCTCTGAACTGTGACTATGCGTCGTATGCTAGCACAGATAGGCAACAAGAATAAACGCCCTATACGTCAGTCTCTGAACTGTGACTATGCGTCGCATGCTAGCACAGATGGGCAACAAGAATAAACGCCCTATACGTCACAGTCTCTGAACTGTGACTATGCGTTGCATGCTAGCACAGATGGGCAACAAGAATAAACGCCCTATACGTCACAATCTCTGAACTGTGACTATGCGTCGTATGCTAGTACAGATGGGCAAAAAGAATAAATGCCCTATACGTCACAATCTCTTAACAGTTTATCGAAGCACTGGTAATAACAGCAAGTCGAGTGAACGATAGAACACTGGAAGCAGGTGCGCTGGTCCGATTAATCACGATATGTACTCCATTCTGCCGATGGTCACGTTCGTATTTGAGGGCAGCAGCATGAGCCAACAGAACCCTCGTGCATGGCATCGATAATCCAGGCCGTTGGGAGCGGTTGTGTGATATGAGGCATGTTTAGCTGGCATGAAATGGAAACACCTTGGTGCGTGTGAACCAACGTATGGATCCCGGCTACTGCCAGGGACTGCATGCGGGCCATGTACATTCCTCACAGATTTACCCCTACCTAGTGGGGGAAGGGTCCTCCCAGAATGATAGTGCCACATGTCACTGAGCCCGCCACGAACAGCAGTGGTTCGACAAACACAGTGCTGATATGAGACATATCGAATAACCCCCAAACTCGCCTGATCTCAACCCAATTGAACATCTGTGAAAGGTGGAACGGTAGGTGAGGCAGATGGACGCACCACCCGTCTTCAAACAGGAACTGTTGACAGCAATACTACAAATATTTTGGTTGCAGATCGCCACCCAAGTGTACAGACACCTCGTGGAGTCGATGCCAAGCTGAGAGGCGGTCATTCTCCAAGCAAAACGAGGGCCCACTAAGTAAGTATTAGATATGTGGTCGTTGTTCAGTGAGTACTCAGTGAATTTGCAACTGTATCTATATTTTCTGAATGCCTGATTGAAAAAATTAGTACTTGTTCAAACACCATACATTTCAAGCATATTTCCTGCTGAAAATAATGAACAATTTGTCAGCTTGGGGTGCAAATGGAACATATATTTTTGCCAATATATGTGTTTGTAAAATTTCGATTTAATTTATTTTTATCTTTATTTATTTATTTGTCTAAGATAACGTTCACGGTGAAGAATATTTTGCATGTACTTTCAAAAGAGGGCGTAAGCGGATATTTCTGTTTAAGACTACAGGGGTTGGGCAAAATAATAACACCACGCCCAGAGACGTGACTTTCAATGCATCTGCTTACGTCGCCATACGCAAAGGTATCCCCCACTTTTTGGCTGTAACATCTTTGTTTAGAACCTCAAGGTCCTGTTAAGCGCATTTAAAGTGTCTTATTACAAAATTTCTTTCAGGGTGAGGACGAAATGAGCCACCTAACGGATTTCAAAAGAGGGCTAATTGTTGGTGGCCGGCTAGTTGGTGCTTCCGTGACAACAGTCGCCACGGTAGTGGGGGTACCGAGAACTACTATGTCTAGCGTCATGACAGCATACTGTGTTTGTGGCAAAAACCTCGTCTGCGAAACACAAGAGCTGCAGGAAAACACGACCCTGACCCATAAGAGACAGGAGAGCATTACAGAGGATTGTTACCCGTAATAAGAAGACCACGGCGCCAAAATTAGTGTGGAGCTTAATCTCCATCTCCAGACCCCAGTATCAACGAAAACAGTGCTCACAGAACTGCATAAACAAGATATTCATGGCAGAGTTGCTATTACAAAACCTCTGGTGACCTAGCTGAATGCATAACGGCGAGTTCAGTGGTGTTATAGGAGCATACATACAAAGTATACTGCCGATGCATGGAAGCCTGTAATGTGGTCGGATGAATCCACATTCACACCATTCCCCACCGCATGACATGTTTACGTATGGAGATCACCGTCAGAAGCGTACAACCCAGACTATCTGCTCCCAACAGAGAAGCATTGTGGTGTTTCTGTTATTCTCTGGGCGGTCATATCGTTGTTTTCAGCATCTCCCCTGATCACCTTGAAAGGAAGGATGACTGGCGGTGCGTATGAAACCATTTTGGCCGACCAAGTCCATCCAATGGTTCAGGCATTGTTTCCTGCAGGGAATGCTATATATCGAGATGATAACGCCCCAATTCACAGAGCTGGGAATGTACAATCATGGTTCGAGGAACATGAGGGTGAACTTTCACACCTTCCTTGGCCTCCCCAATCACCAAACTTAAACATCATCGAGCCACCGTGGTCTGTGTTGGAAAACAGAGTAAGATCCCCCTGCGTCTCTCACGGACCTGGAGCATTTTCAGCATGAAGAATAGTGTAACATCCCGCTAACCGCGATCCAGGATTTGTATGCTTCCATTCCAAGGATTCGGGCAGTTTTCAATGCCAAAAGGTGGTGATCCCACACCCTACTAGGTACGTAAAACCTTTTCCTAGGTGTTCACATTATTCTCTCCAACCCCTGTATTTACAACCTCATCTACACGTTTAAAATAAAATGTCGATTCAAAATTTTAATTCTTAGTCTGTATTATCGCTCAGTACAGAAAACACTTAATGCAGTTATTCGGTTTTCCAGCTAGTGGGCGCAAATATATATATATATATATATGGTGACACCATATCTCCGAAGCTCTTTAATGCCACATTGGAGGGTGTTTTTCAGTCACTGAGCTGGAAAAACAAGGGGATAAAGATTAATGGAGATTATCTAACCCACCTTCGTTTTGCTGATGACGTAGTCATTTTTGCAACTAGCCCATCAGAGCTGCAGAGTATGATCCAGGAACTTGCTGACAAGAGTAAAGAAGTGGGATTAAAAATGAACTTTCAGAAGACAAAAGTGATGTTCAATGCTTTTACAAGAAAATAACAGACACGTACGTTTATCTTGGACAGCAGATATCAAGTGAGGGTCACATTGATGAAGAAATTAATCGGCGTACAAAACTTGCCTGGAGAGCTTTTGGAAGAAACAGCATAATTTTCAAGAGCAATATGCCATTATGTCTTAAAAGAAAAGTGTTTGATCAATGCATCCTTCCAGTGCTTACGTATGGTGCACAGACGTGGACCTTAACTAAAAGAGACATACAAAGGCTGCAGACAACTCAAAGCAGCATGGAGAGGTGCATACTTGGTGTAACCAGGAGAGATAAGAAGAGGAACTCGTGGATCCGAAAAATGACAAGAGTGGAAGACATCATGATCAGAGTTAAATCCCTGAAATGGCAATGGGCTGGACATACTGCCAGAAGGACAGATCATCGATGGACAGCCGAAATTTTAGATTGGATTCCAAGGGACAGGAAAAGACCCAGAAGAAGACCACATGGGAGATGGGTGGATGAAATTCGAAAGTATGCAGGGGTGACATGGAGGAGACTGGCACAAGACAGACCGTTGTGGAGGAAACTTGGGGAGACCTTCGTCCAGCAGTGGATTGATAATGGTTGACAATGATGATGATGATGATATATATATATAGTTTAATTTTCCTGTCCCTTGGAATCCAATCTAAAATTTCGGCTGTCCATCAATGGTCTATCCTTCTGGCAGTATGTCCAGCCCCACATGGGAGATGGGTGGATGAAATTCGAAAGTATGCGGGAGTGACATGGAGGAGACTGGCACAAGACAGACCGTTGTGGAGAAAACTTGGGGAGACCTTCGTCCAGCAGTGGATTGATAATGGTTGATGATGATAGTTTAATTGAAAATTGTTTTTTTACATCGGATACCATTCACTGAAGGAAACAGTTTGCAAATACACTGCTGGCTACCCAAAATGCAACACCAAGAAGGACACGAGATAGCAAAGCCAGATTTACTGGACACATAACAACAGATACAAAAGGTGAAACACTTGAGCTTACAGGCCCGTGCGACTTGCGGAACACGCAGACTTCAATAGTTCGTATGGCCCCCATGGCTGGCAATAACGGCCGCTACACGCCGTGGCATCGAACGAGAGAGGCTTTGGATGTGGGCTTGGGGTATGTCGGTCCAGGCTGCTTCTACACGTTGCCACAGTTCATTAAGCCTGGCCGCGAGTGGTGCTTGCCGGGACACTCTGTTGCCGATCAGCGACCAGACGTGTTCGATGGGCGGCATATCGGGAGAACAGGCGGGCCACGGCAGCAGTGACACCTGGTGGGCCGTGAAGAATTGTTGCACGATGCGTGCCACGTGCGGGCGCACATTGTCCTGTTGAAACGTGGTCGCTGGCAGGTCCTGCAGGTAAGGGAGGACTACAGGCTCCAAAACGTCGGAGATGTAGCGGTGGCTGTTGAGTGTACCGGCGATGCGTACCAGAGGGGTGCGGGTGTCATATTCAATTGCGCCCCAAACCATAACGCCAGGCGACGGACCGGTATGGCGATGCATAATGCAGACGTCATACAGTCTCTCGCCGCGGTGCCGCCACACGCGGATCCGACCATCGTGGTGTTGCAGGCAGAAGCGGGATTCGTCGGAGAAGACAATGTCGTGCCATTCCGTAGTCCAGGTGCGGTGTTCAACGGCCCACTGCCGCCACACTCGCCGGTGATGTAACATCAATGGTAATCGGAGCAATGGGCACCGTACGACAAGTCCCCGCTCCTGCAGACGACGTCGAACGGTACGTGCTGGACACAGGTTGTTGCGCAACACACCCTAATTTCTGCGCTAACGTTCGTGATGTGGCGGTGCGAGCCGTCAATGCTCGCCGCACAACATGCCTGTCCTCTCGTTCGGTGGTGTGCCGCAGCTGCGGCAATCGCTCACGTTGGTCCGTCCGTCCCTCCTGCACCCACCGAATCCATACTCGCCTCACTGTGACTGGATGTCGTCCCACACGGGCGCCGATGTCTCGGTACGATAAACCGCTGTCGCGATAAGCCACTATTCGTCCTCCGAAACGTGCTGGAATGACTGCCGTATTCTGCGACGAGGCATCAGGAAGCTTCCCACGCACAGGTCCGGCAGCACAACACACTTCCACTACTTGCACCCTGCCTTCTGTGCCCCCTTCTTATAGTGCTTCTCGGTGGCGTGCCGGGCGCACATGATTTGCATATGCCCTGCAATGCTAATCGTTTGCATGTCCTCTCGCGGGCAACGCATGCTGCGAATTTCAGGCCAATCGGATGCTTCCTTCTTGGTGTTGCATTTTGGGTGGCCAGCAGTGTATCATTGAATTTCTCGTAATGTACAGTTCAGCTACTGGGCAACGTAACTGTATACTTCCGTTTTCAACTGTATCTCCGCTTCTAAAAATCCAACTGTAAAAATTCTTTTTGTACTGGATACCATTCGCTACGTGTTATACGGATATATCTGAATATTATGGAGCAAGTGATTTTTTTAATTGCGCAACTCAGACAAGCAGAGAGTTATGGGGGAAATATCTCTCCCGCAGACCCCCTCAGCACATCATTATAGGGGGGGGGGGCTTTTACACACCCTCTAACCACCACAGAGAAAAGAGACTTTCCTCCTACAAACAGAATAGAGAAGCTATCGCCAAGGCCCTGTCACAAGAAGATACTGTACTTATTTATCAGTTGACGATCACTTACGACTTTAATGGTATATGTCCGCGTGAGATAAAACTTTCTTCAGCTGGTGTGAAGACGCAAAGCCATAGGCAATTAAACTCCTTGCATCGAAGCTAACGTAACTGGCCTATTCCGGCAAAAGTGCAGAGGAAAAGAATGGACAGCTGAAGTTAAAGAGTTTGGGAAGAGAAAAACGCATTTCTCCGAGATATAAGTAGGAGGCAAAAAGGGCGCTAACTTACGCAGAGGCAAAAGGGCCTTCAACACCTCACTCCCTGCTGTGGCAGCATTAAACAATATTAATATTTCCTCCAAATCAAAAGAATAAAGGTTTTTCGTGCGATTTAATCTATTTATTTTCTTTCTTTCTCCCATGAGACAGAGAACCTGAAATCTCAATCTCGTGGTGCCTATGCAATCGGCATCCAGTGTTAAACATATCAACAAAGCTTCTAACAACGTCACCAAAAAAAAAACATGTTTTCTTTTTGTTTTGTTTTTTATTGAAGGTTTAACGACCACCGTGAACAACTCAATGGGCTATAAGCAGTCGCTCGTCTCTAATTTAGGGTCACTGGTTCCAGGGAAGAGAGAGAGAGCCAGTTGCGTAAGACAAGCACAACATCCATGCCTCACGGGATTCGAACCCGGACCCTTCTCGGACGAACGGTCATAAGTCAGCGATATTAGACCACTGCGCCGCCGGGGCGGCCAACAAAATTTATCAACCGCGCCGACAATATTAAAGATTGCGGACATTATTCCCCTTAAATACTAGGCAATTTTCCCCGTTACGGACGTACATGTGCAAACTATTTTCTTGCTTTTCTAAAAGCCTCATTTGGAAAATAATTCTTTTTCCACCGCATGTTTCCCGCTATTGAGAACATTTTGCTTACATTTTCTACTTTTTCATAATGCACAGTTCTGACTCTAGGAGGCATCAAAGCATATTTCTATTTGCAAAAGCCCTTCCGATTTTAAAAGTTCAATCGAAAAAATATTTTCTTGGTCGAATACCCTTCACTATCAAGAACATTTTACGCACATTTTCTTGTTTAAATAACGCACAGTTTCCTCCCGCTAGTTATATTACGTTTTCCTCGGTATTTAATAGTTTGGTTTGAAAATTTTCTTCTGCTTCTGACATCTTCTGGTTTTTCGTAACGCACATTTCTACCGCTAGTCGACATGTAAGGTTAATTCTGCTTGCCAATGTTTTACTGATTCCAGGAATCCAGTTTAAAAAAATTTGTGACTGGCTTCGCTCACTGTGTAGAACAACGCGGACAATGAGTTTCATATAATTTGCGGTTTTTCTGCTAAAGGCACAAATGCACTATTTTTTTTTTTTTCGCTGATTTGTCTCATTTTCTAAAATTCGACTTTGAAAGATTGTTTTTGTGTTGAAAAGGATTCAAAAGACGTGCTCACAACACCGGAGAGTAAGTCTTTTTTTTTTTATATATAAAAAAAGGCTGACAATCCGATTTTTGGCGTAAATGTGACAAGGATGGTAAGTCAGATAAAAACGCCAAAAATCGGATTGTCATCTTCAAAATTTGTATTATATGGCGTAATCCCGTATATCTTTCATAAAAAAAGGCTGTGCCACAGAAGAACGTACTAGTGACAACTAGTGTTAAAAATGTCCTTTTTGTTAAACGTGCTTCAACTGCGCACGTCGGCCCTTTTAATTTGTGTTGTTTCCGCTGAACTCTTTGTTTCGGCCTTCGGGGTGTCACGTTTCCAAAAAGAGATGGACATCTATACAGGTGAAATAACATGACGGGACTCGGTCAAATGTTTACTAATGTTTCCACAGGCGTCAGATAAAGCTTCTTCCATTCGTGAGGTGCATATCAAATCCCGTGTCGGGCACTCAAATGTGCTCGCTCTTAAGCCCTGCCTTCCTCATCTTGTCTAGCGAAAGATAACCGGAATGTTTTCGCCACTTACCGAGGACGGTTCTTGTTTTATCAGCGTTGTTTCTTCAGTCCCTTTAAAAGGAAAGGAAGTGCGGTAGGCACGGGGTCTACAATTTTGTCATTCTGTACGGCTGGTTAAGCGACCGTTTGTTAAAACTATTGACATAGCATATTGCGACTGAGAAAACTAAATTAAAACTTTATTACGAGTGAAAATATTTCTTCATACTATTGCACAAATTCTGCGAACTAAATGACAGCTTAAAAATTTACTTATGTTTATTCTGTGTGAAGAGAAACACTCACGGTTCCCGAAAAAAAATGTGCGATACGGAGAACTTGAAATATCTGCAACCACGAATGGTGCAGATAAAGAAAGACACAGTTTCACCTGCAAATCATTTTATAATTTTAAAACATAGTTCAATGAGTAATATTAACATTACACAACTTAACAAGAAGTGTGTATGTTTTTTGTAAAACTCTTCACACGGTGTTCTTGAGTAGCTAAGGACATTTATGTACGTTAAAGCATATTACATCTAATGTATGAGAACAATAATATCAGCGACCATTTTCTGACTTGTTACTGACATAATAGTATCTGCGATCATCTGCTACATGCTATTGTTCTCATACATTAGATGTAATGTGCTTCAACGTACATAAATGTCCTTAGCTACTCAAGAACAACGTGCGAAGAGTTTTACAAAAAACATACACACTTCTTGTTAAGTTGTGTAATGTTAATATTATATATTTCTATAACACGTTTTGATCAAACGATACTAATATCCTTAGTATCACATTTGATAGTTTAATGAGATTTTAAAGTACACTTCTAAAAAAATAGTTCACGCAAATAACGGCGCCATGTTTCGACAAAACGTGCTGAAATAATAACGGAAATAAAATAACAAAGAAATTAAATTGTAAGTAAAAATGATTCAGTTCATTAACACCAGTATGTATATGTATTAAAAAAACTCATTTCACTTTAAATACTGTCAAAAAAGTTTTTCTTAAGATGCATGAAGTGTTTCTGAAAAGGAAGTCGTTGACGAAAAAATTTAAAAAATAAAATCAACCGCATTTCCACAATCGATAAAACATAGAAGTAGAAACAGTTACTTCTTCCAATTAGCGGATTAAATATATGTTACGAAAATTAACAAACTGTGCACACAAAGTTCTTCATAGCTGAAGGAAGATAATACCCTCTGATATCTTCCTTCAGCGATGAAAAACTTGTAGATTTTCAAATTGAACATTTAAAAGAACAGATCCAGAGGACAACATGATATGGCGGAAGAATTTTGAAAAAGGGAAAGGTAAAAAATATGCGGAAAGTATTCTTCATAGCAAAAGCTATGCGTCTCATGGAAGCAGAGATAGCAAGGAAAAGTTGTTGTTTTTTTCACTTCATCCCCCTAGCGGGAAAACTATACATTATGTAAAGATAATATTCCCCATGTTTACTGTAGTGAATGGCATCTAGAGCAATGGTTCTCAAACTGTAGGGCACGACCCTCGGGGAGGGGGGCGACAGTTGCTCAAGAAATATTTCGAACATAAAATATTATTATTTTAACTTGAGATTTTTATTTGATGTTGCGGCGTCCTTGCACGTCACCCATTGTGACATCATTAATGATACGACGACTCTTATTGGCGTACGTGGTCGGGCCTCACCTCTCCTCTCTTTATAGACATAGAGAGGAGGAGGAGTCCCGGGGGCCCCGACGTGGTACGCCAACGAGAGTCATCGTGTCATCGCGGATCAGCGCAAATGGTATGTTTAGAAGTTGATAGGGTAAATTTAAAAGTAACAGATGCCTACATTTATATGAAGGTGACACCATATTTCCCAAGCTCTCCAATACCACATTGCAGAATGTCTTTCAGTCTTTGACCTAAAGTAAAAAAGTAAAAAAAAAAAAAGAGGAGAAAGACTAATGGAGAATATTTAATCCACTTGGTTTTGCTGACAACATAATCATGTGTTAGCTGTAAGTTCAACTGTGATCAAGAAATGAGATCACTAGTGAACTTGCAGAACACAAAATTGATGTACAATGCTTTTACAAGAACTGAAGGTTTAGAAGTTGATGTTGTAAATTTAAAAATAACCGATGAGTACATTTATCCTGGGCAACAGATATCAAGCGTGGGTAGCATCGAAGAAGAAATTAACAGGCGTATAAAATTTGGCTGGGGTGGTTTTGCACAATTTTAGAGAGCAACTGATTATTATGTCTTAAAAGAAAAGTTTATAATCAGTGCATTCTTATGAGGGGATGCTGAAAAGTTCTCGGCCTAACCCAGTTCCTGTAATTGTAGCATTATTTTGTCACTGCAGCTCGAAAGAGTGCTCTTTTGTATTGTAAAGTGCCAATGGTTCAGGCTAATAGCATTTTTTTTTTTTTTTTAATGCAGATGTTTGACGTCCTGAACTGAATCGTGTCAATGCGAAGTGTTGAATTTTCGAATGTGGAACTCCGGGCTGTCATGAAATTTCGGTTCCCGCAGAAGAAAATTGCAAAGGAAATCTGCAAGTGCATGACGCAAACATTGTGACAAGTGCCCTTCATATTCCACTGTGAACAAACGGTGTGCCAACATTCAATTTAGAGACTTTGAGACCGAAGATCCAGCAAGATCTGGGAGGCCCTTCACAGTGACAACACCCAAAATTGTTGATCGTGTTCATGACTTGATTTTGTCAGATCGGCAACTCTCGGCTTAAAATAATAGCTGAGACACTGGAGAAATCCAGGGAACGTGTTGGGTTCATAATTCATGAGCACTTGGATATGCAGAAGACGTCAGCGAAGTGGGTGCACAAATGTTTGAACGCCGATGAAGAACGAAAACGAGTGGACACTTCCAAATACATTTTGCAGCATTTTGAGCAATCTGGAGATAATTTTTTGCAGTGACTTGTCACTGTTGATGAAACGTGGTTGCATTACTACGATCCAGAGACGAACAACAGTCCCTGCAGTAGCGGCACTCGGGTTCTCCACGGTCAAAAAAATTCAAGACTCAAAGGTCTGCAGGAAAGGTCATGGCAAGTGTTTTTTGGGGGATTCGAAAGGCGTTTTACTGACTGACTATTTCCCGAAGGGGCAAACAATAAATGCTGAATGCTATTCCAACTTGCTGTGCCGATTAGAGGAGGCGTTGAAGAAAAAAAAAAAGGCGAGGAAAACTGCGGAAAGGTGTTCTCTTTTTTCAGGACAATGCGCCGGCTCACAAGGCTGGCAAGATAATGGATGTTTTGAGGGATCTAAGTTTTAAGTGCATAGACCATCCACCCTACTCAGCGGATCTTGCTCCATCGGACTATTTCCTGTTCCTAAACCTTAAAGAAATGTCTGAAATTTTCCGAATGATTCAGATGTGATATCAGCAGCAGAGCAGTATTTGAGTGATCAGACTTCAAAAATGTTTTTGGAAGGGTTAAAGAAATTCCAGAAACGTTGTGCCAAGTGTGTTGAACTTCGGGATGAATATGCGAAATAGTCTGTAAGTTTCATGGCTCTAGCCTATTGCCTTCTTGGTGAGGAAGAGAACTTAACAGCATCCTCTCGCACTTATGAATTCGAGACATGAACCTCAACAAACAAAAACACACAGCGCTGCCCAGGGCTGAAGCCAGGGATGGATTTTGAAGGTTTAAACACTTTCCGAAAAGTTTCAAAATGTCTCAAAAAACAAAATAATTGTTTTATAATTTTTTGTAAGTAGTATATAGCATATAAGTCAGTATTTGAAAAATGGGGAGTATTACATAGAAGAATTTTGTGTGCAAATAAAATGTGACAGAGAAAAAACAACTCAGTATATGTATAATGCACGGTGAAAATTAATTTTCAAATTCAGAAACCCTCCCGAAAATTATTTCTAACCTCAAAGAAGCTTGGAGAGGTGCGTGATTGGTGTAACCAAAAAAGATAAGAAACTCGTAGACCAGGAAAATGACAAGAGTGGATGAAATCATAATCGATTAGAAGAACCGACTACTATTGGACAACAGAAACATTAGATTGGATACCAAGGGACAGGATAAGACCTAGAGAAATACCTCGTGGGAGATGGGTATGTTGGAAATAAAATTATTTAAAATAAATTTAGTCCAACATGCACGTGCATAGATAGCCCCAGGGGATATAGGGGGGTCGGAAAAGTTGAAGGGTCAGTTCCCAAGGAGGGAGCGAAGTGACGTTCCCCGGACGGATTAGATGAATTCCAGACTGGTCAAGTGACCTTGGCATCCGCGGACAAGGTGAAGCTCAGAAGGTCTTCACTGGTCACGAGGAGTTGAGTTCGAGGAGCAGCGAAACACAGACGTGGATAGCGGATCGTCGAGCGATGTGACGAGAGATAGATGAAGTACTGCCCGCGCTGACAATTGGATAAAGATTTGGATTGAAAACCTGAAAGACATATGGAAATACCAGTTAAGTGATTTTTCCTTTTCCCTGTTATTGCATGTACTTGCTTAAATTTATTTATAAACCTACTTAGAGCACGTGGCGTGTGCATTGGTCATGATCAAACAATGAAAACCCAGTTAGCTAGGTAAAACATTTAAGTAAAGCATAGGAGAAAAGGAACTAGAAGTAAAATGAATCACTACGCTTTGCACTTATATATATAGATATATGTATGCAGAAATGATCGGAGACGTTATAGAGAACAATCGTAATAATAGTAAATTTTATGTGTAAGGTATTGCTAACGGCTGCACCCACGCACGTGGTACCTTAGTGTTCCTAAATCTCACGTATTAAACCATTTTTACTACTTCCACATAAGACTACTGTTTGTTTGCCTTATAACCACACAAGACATAAGTTAAGGTATGTGTAAGTTAAAATATGTGTTTATGTTTCTAATTTCTTTCACGAGCGGCACCTTTATTCCCCCACCATTCCAGTGACGGGATAAAGGTGAATCACAACGCCGTGCTTTATTATATGCCAGTACATATAAGGGGCACGTTTTTGTCCATATACGATCACTGTAGAACAAAAGTCCCATAGTTATAACAAGGCACGATAAAGTAAAGTTAATCGGTAAATGATCTGTAACTGATGCACCTATAATTTGTTCATAATAATAAATATGACAATAAAAGTAACACCTTGTATTTAACATTGATGACAGTAACACGTGTTCCAATGAATAGCATCAACACGTGTTCCATTGTTCATAACTTTAACACGTGTTTTGTATTAGAATGTAACGTTGGTACAGATTATCGTTTGAAGATTTATGGTGAATTGTTTCATAAAGTATATAACTATGGTGAATTGGTATGAGCTAAAAATTTGTTTATAACATATGATTATTCCTATGATTATAACGTTTCAAATAATTGAATATAACATTGGTGCCGTGACTTTTGAGCCATTCGTGCTGTCACGTATTTTTCCCCGTCGCAGTACGGATTGAATGGGTTTTCTTTTCTTCATGTGTAGCAGTTCTTTATTTTCTTTTGTTGTATGCATCATGCAATTGTTTTCTTAAGATGTTATTTTGACAACTTCATTACTAAGAGTTAGGTAAAAGCGCAATTGCATGTTGTAAGGAAAGGTATTATTTTAATTGGTATTAGTGTATAACTTAGGTATTAAATATGTCAGACGACGAGAGGGCAGAGCCAGGTTCCCCACCACAAAATTTTGTGTCAGATTCTTCCTCACACGGCGCTTCGGCCCCGTCCACAATTCCCACAATTGCAGATTCCCCCCATATAGTACAATCCATGGCATCAATGCTGCCACTCATTTACCAATTTTCAGGGAATGATAAACTTGTTTCGGCCACGCAGTTTTTCGAGTCGATTGAATCTCTGGCCGCCATTAATAACTGGTCAGATAGCATAAAACTGTTTGCAGCAAAAGCCCGCATGAAACACGCGGCGTTAGAATTTTTAAATGAAGCACCGCATATAAGGAATACTGCCAGTTATGAAAATTTTAAAAAAGCAGTAATTCGAAGGTTCGACGCTAGTCAACCCATTACATTACAAATGCAGAAATTTAATTCATGCCAACAAAGGCCAAATGAGTCGGTCGCACAATACGAATCGCGGCTAAGAGGATTAGCGTATTCATATTTAGGCATTGGCGACACAGATAATCAGCAAGTTAATGCTCTTGCTGACAAAGTAAAATTATCGCAATTTTTGACAGGGTTAGAGAGAAATCTTCAAAAAGAAGTGCTGTCGAAAGGGCCGAGTAATTTTGAACAAGCAGTGGAATTTGCAATACTGGCTGAGGCGAACAGACACATTATGTCCAAAAGTGTCAATTTCGCCGATTATGGAGATCCGGTCGCGCAAGAAAGCGGATCTGCCGATGCAATGGCAGAAATTTGCGCCATGTTTAAGCAGCACATGGTACAACAAGAAGCAGTAGTAAATACGCTGCAGAAGGAATCCAAACAATTGAGCGAGCGACTGCAGCAAGCAGAAGATCGTTTTTTAACATTTCAAGGCAGGAACGTCGATAACCAATACTATAGAAATTCCGTTCAAAGTAACCCACGGAATTTTGAGAATATGCGATGTTTCGGATGTGGTACATTTGGACACCCAGTCAAGCGATGTCCCCAGCGAACAGATAATTTCAGAAATCAAAGACAGGCAGGCAGAGCTCCGTTCCGTTCGGCGCCTCAATATTCGAATTATAGACAGCGAGATACAAATGGCGCGGGGTATTCTAACTCTCAGGGAAATCCAGACCAACGAGCGGAAGCTCCATCGCATTCACAAGCTTTCGGGCAGGCAAGAGGTGCATATCAAGGAAGGACAAATAATGGGAATTTAAACTTCAGAGGGTCCAGGTAGATTCCGGGGCGCACCCAGACCCCCAAGTATCAGTCCCAGTAGTTATTAATAATTGTCAGATAATAGAGGATGCATCTTTGCCGCTGACAGAGGTAAAAATTGGAAACGCAGTATTTTTGGGTCTACTCGATTCAGGAGCAAGTATAAGCATTATTACGCAAGACGCAATCCAAGAGATTAAGCGTAAAGTAAAAATCCATCCCATAGCTGACAGCATAAGTGTTACCGGAATTACGGGTAATAGATTAGAAATCATTGGAGCGTTTACCATCCCCATTATGATGGGCGACAGAAGAGTCACTCACAAATTTTACGTATCTAAGGCCCCTCTGCATTTTGCTAACCAAATTATTTTGGGATACGATATTTTAACACAAAATGGAATTATTTTTGATGCCCAGGGCGGAAAAATAAGTTTTAAGGATCAACATATTGATCGAGAAGAGCAGCCACAAACTCAGAAAAGTAGAACGAAATTAGGCAGAGCATTGCGAAAAGAAATTATTCCCCCTAGAACCGAAAGAGTTATTTTAGCACGATGTGACCCCGAGAGAAACCATATTGACATGCCAATACTTGTTCAACCCATAAATGCATTTGCCCAGGGTCGTTTAAGAATAGGCAGAAGTGTTGATACGCTTAGTTCAAAAGGTATTATTTCTGTATTAGTAGCAAATGTTACAGAAGAGCCGCAGCACATTAATAAAAATACAAAATTAGTAACGGTGGAGCCCGCTATTCAATTCAAAGCACAACACCACGTGGGAGTTGTGACTCCGGCAAAAATGTCTCCTCCTCCACTTTCCGAACAGGATTTCGATTTGGCCGACGTTGATCCAGCTTACCGGAGGCCTTTAGTTGAACTTTTATTAAACTACAGCGACGTTTTTGCTCGAACCACAAAAGAAATGGGGCATACAAATTTAATTTATCATGAAATACACCTCACGTCGGATGTTCCCATAAGATCTCGTCCGTATCGCGTGCCCGAGAAATTAAAAGCTGAATTGGATCAACAGCTGGATGAATTATTAGAGGCTGGCATTATCGAAGAAAGTTCATCGCCATACGCTAGCCCCCTTATCCTCGTGAAAAAGAAAGACAATAGTTATAGGATGTGTATTGACATGAGAGGTATTAATAAAGTTACCATTCCATGTTCTTATCCTCTGCCCAGAATCGACGAAGTAATAGATCAATTAAGGGGAAATAACATATTTTCTACTTTGGATTTAACCAAGGGATTTCATCAACAGGAGATTGCCCCCCAAGATTGCCATAAGACAGCATTTATTACGTCACATCGTGGACTATTTCAATATAAAAGGTCGCCAATGGGATTGAAAAATTCGGCAGCGTCGTTTCAAAGGTTAATGGATGCCTTATTAATTGGATTAAATCAGTTTTCAATCCTATGTTATGTTGACGACATCGTAGTGGCATCGAAGGATCCCGAGTCCCATTTACAAAAATTAGAAGCAGTATTTAAGAGATTCAGAGATCATAACGTCAAATTTTCCCCCAAGAAATGTAAGTTTATGCGACAGAGTTTAACATATTTGGGATATGTGATTGATAAAAACGGCATTCAGCCGGACGAGAATAATGTTAATAAAGTTAAAGATTTTCCCAAACCCAGGTCTGTGAAAAATGTACGCCAGTTCTTAGGCATGGCAGGTTATTACAGGAAATTCTTGGAAAATTATTCGGATTTGGCAAAGCCATTAACAGATCTTCTGAAGAAGACAAATACGAGGTTTAAGTGGACTCCGGACGCCGAGAAATCATTCCACGAAATTAAAGAAAAACTTCTGAAGCTTCCTACTTTATTTTATCCGTCATTCGACAAGCCATTTATGATTCATTCCGATGCAAGTCAACATGGGTTAGGAGCGGTTCTTAGCCAGGAGGATGACAAAGGCGATTTAGTGCCAATATCATTCATGTCGAGGAAATTAAACCCGGCAGAACAGAATTATCCTACAATAGAGCGAGAGTTATTGGCTATAGTAAATGCCGTCCGACATTGGAGGCATTATTTGTTAGGCAATAAGATATTCATCAAAAGTGACCATAAACCTCTGCTATATTTACACAAATTTAGTGATAAGAATGCCAGGTTAGCAAAATGGGCCATGGCTTTATTAGAATATGACATCGACATAAAATATGAAGCTGGCAAGACCAACTACGTAGCCGATTATCTGAGCAGAATTCCAGAAAACTTTTCATCGAGAGAACAAAATCATATTGATAATGAGATAGGTATTAACGCATTAGCCTTTACCCCGGATGCATCTCAAGTGCAGCGTATAAAGGAATTACAGTGGGCAGATCCAAATTTACGAACCGGCATAGAAGATTTACGGAAGAAACAGTATACTGTTGGCAACGCTAAGATAAAGGATAATTTTTTCTTATCCGAAGAAGGTCTGTTATACCATTTTCAGGCACCAGATAGAAATTCCTCACAAGAGCAATATTTTGAACAACTGGTAGTTCCTGAAGCATTAAAAGGAGAAGTTTTATTTCTTTGCCATGACGCTCCTTTCTCAGGTCATTTTGGATTTACTAAAACATTTGCACGAGTGCGAGAAAAATATTTTTGGAAAAATATGTTTAGCGAAGTACGTAACTACGTTGATTCTTGCAAGTCATGCATAGAAAGGCGCGGTTACAAGCCAAAACATAAAGCACCGTTAATGCGGCCGGAGTTGCCAAAACACCCTTACGACAAAGTCAGTGTGGATCTTATCGGTCCTTTGCCAATTACAGAGAATGGATTCCAGTACTTGATGGTAGCTGTAGATCATTATACCCGCTATGCGGAGATAGCTCCGTTAAAAGACGCTAAGAGTACTACAGTGGCCGATGCAATATTCGAGCACGTGTTTGCGCGTCATGGAATTTGTAACATCCTTCTTCACGATAGAGCGCAAAATTTTGAATCAAAGATATTTAAATCATTAATGAAGAAATTGGGAGTGAAGTCTATTTCGGTAACGCCATATTGCGCGCATGCCAACGGAATCAACGAGAAATTAAATTTCAGCATTGAGAATTATTTATCACATTTCGTTGCCCAGAATCAACGTGATTGGGATGTCCATATCCCGGCATTTTTGCTTGCATACAGGACATCCATTCATAGCGCGACGAAATTTGCTCCTTCATATCTGCTATATGGCAGGGATATCTCTATCCCAATCGATTTAGTCAACCAACCCCAAGACAACAGTATTTCGCCTATGACGACTATTCTGAAAACCTAGTAGCCAGGTTAAGACAAGCATATAACTTATTAGAACAGAATTTGTATACGGCAGCAGAAAAGCAAGAAGCATATAGATTAAAGCATTGCAAGCATAAGAATCTGCAACAAGGACAACTAGTATATCTGTATACGCCCAAAACCCGAATCGGAAGATCCAGAAAATTGACTAAATTCAATTCAGGGCCGTGGGAAATATTATCATTCCCCACCCCAGTTAATGTAAAAATTCGGTCAACTACGGGGAGAACCGTGGAGCAAACGGTACACATAGACCGAATTACGACCTTCCCGCCAAGGAAACCATCGTTAGAATTCCACAAGGAAACCGAAGAGAATCTAAGTTCGGACGAAGAATTCCCTACTCAATCATTCAGCGACAGCACGGACGATTCGGACAACGAATTTAATCCGGTTAATTTTTGGGCCTCGCAAAATATTGATGTGCATAGGGAGGAACACCGAAACAACAGCACCCCACTCACAAGTACTCCAGGAGTGCACACCAGCCCTAAGCGGATTAGAGAACACCAGTCCGCCGGTGAAGAAAGTGACGAAACCATAGTGTACGACTGGGAGCAGTTGTGGGTTGAGCCAGGAATCAACGAAGAACTACCCAACATGCACAATAAGGAAACTGATGACAGGCACCAGGAAAACCCCACGCATAGGTATGAATTACGCCCAAGAGAAAAAATTCCAAATCCTAGGCATCAGATCAATAATATGAACTGATACTAAAAAAAAAAAAAAAAAAAAAAAAAAAAAAAAGATCCGAACCACAAATCCATTTATCCAAGTGAATAACCCAGCATTTTAAACGGAAGTTATTAGATGAGGAAGAATTTTTTTTTTTTTTACATTTGATTAGCATATCTCTTAATATTAAAGCAAAAGGTGGAAAAATTTACTAGTATTTTGTGTAATACACTGCTGGACAATTGCTAAGGACGGATCATAAACGGCTATATAGCGCATAAAAAAGTAAGTGTGGTTGGATGCCAAGTGAAATAAAATAATGTCAGAATGCCAGGACATTACAAGAAAGACAATTTATTGTGCTCTGAAATCCAGAAGGCTTTGGAACGTGTTCAAGGGACAAACAGGCCATTTTGTGCAGAATACGTAAACGTGAAAAAAATGCAATTACCGTCCGCAGGCGTTCCGGTATAAGATGTCAATACGGGATATGGCCACCATGGAGGGCGATGCAGGATTCCACACATCGTGTCATGCTTTGCACAACATTATCAAGCAGCTGTTGGGGTAATTTATCCCATTCCTCTGTCAGTGCACGGATGAGGGTGTCCTTGTTTATTGAAGGGCATTGGCGACCATCAAGACTCCTCCCCAAAGCATCCCACACATTTTCAATGGGATTCAGATCTGGAGAACGTGCTGGCCATACGAGGCGTTGAATATCCTCGCTCTCAAGACACTCCTGGACAGCGACTGTTCGATGACATGTTGCGTTGTCGTCCATGAAAAGGAATCTATCACCGACAGCACCACGGAACATGCGAACATGAGGTAGCAGAACATCATTAATGTATCGTTGGCCAGTCATAGTCCCAGTTGGAAGCACATAGAGGAACGTACGGCCATTGATCATGATGCCAGCCCATACCATGACACTACATGTCGGATATCGGTCCCTTTCCTGTATGTTTGCTGGACAATATGCAGTACCACTATCACGCCAGATCAGTTGTCGTCGACAATCAGACGATAGACTGTATCTACTCTCATCTGAGAAGAGCACAGCAGACCAGTCGTTATCAGTCCAATTACGATATTGATGACACCATTGCAAACGAGCGGTACGGTGACGTCTGGACAATGGGATGCACACAACAGGACGGCGGGCGTATAGTCCTCCTTCATGCAAACGTCTGGCGACAGTTTTTCGGGAGATCCGCTTGCCAGTAGCAGCCATAAACTGATTTGCTACCTCACTAGCTGTGCTGCGCCGTTGTCTTTTGTTGATAGCACTATGTACCGATCTTCTGCAGGTGTCGTACTGCGAACACGACCTCCCCCGTGACGTTTGCTACACTCTCAAATTGTTTGAAATGATTTCCAAAGCCTTGAAACAACACTGTGGCTGACGTCGAACTCCCTGGCAACATCTGTTATTTTTCGCCCTTCTTTAATCTTGGCAATAATACGGCCACGCGTAAAATCATCTAGGTGATGTCGGGAAGACATACTGAAAATTGCAAGTTCGTCAATTGATTCTTTCCCTTTCAACTTTTTGTTTGTACAACAACGGTCAATACGCGTCAAATCCTTTATATCTCTTATCAGCGCTATGACGTCACGAACAAGTTCGGCAATCCAAAATTTGCATACGCACAACACGTCTTACTGTAACCCGCACTTATGCAAATTTCCACATTTTCCTGCCTTCCATTTTATGGTTGCTATCGTTGCTATTGTCATCCGTCCTTAGCAATTGTCCGGCAGTGTATATATGTATAAAATTTTCTCGAGTTCGGATATTATTTTCAGTCCGTATTTCAAGTATGTTTCAAGTCTGTGTGTGGTTAGTTCATAGGAAGAAAAAAAAAAAAATTCTTAACTGGTTAACTAACGTTATGTTATATCTGAATATTCCCCAGGAACACTTGGTTATCTCTTGTGGAGGTGTATGCACGAAAAATTCGTCAAATAAAAATTTAATAGTGATATTGGCAAGTGTAATTTTAAATATTAATGTTAATAATGTTTAGGTGCAGCGTGAAGGTAATGATTGATTGGGTTGAGCGGATCTATCTTTGCTTGGGAAGGAAAGAAGTGTAAATCTAAGATATTAGATATACAGCTATTCTGAAAAAAATAATAATGATAATGAATGTAGATAAGGGTAAATGAAAATTAAACCACTGGGTAGTTGACTTTGTTTGGATTGACGGATCACACTGCCGCGTCTAGTCTGGGTAATGACAGAGCGGTACAGTGCGTAATCAGGGGAAGAGAGAAGGTTACAGAAGAAAAAAATAAATCAAAGTGTGAGTAAAGTCAGTGTGTTCCATATGGTGGTGAACAAAGAGAATCACGTGTTGGTGAACAAAAAAGAATCACGTGTTGGTGAACAAAAAGAATCACGTGTTGGTGAACGAAAAGAACCACGTGTTGGTGAACGAAAAGAACCACGTGTTGGTGAACAAAATAACTATGCTTCCTACGGGAACTAAAGTGCAGCAGTGATTGAAACACCGTTTTCTTTTCCCAAACTCAAACAACAGGAGGATATTCAAGTAATGATGCAAGCTTTTGAAAATAATGAACGGATCGCACGTGGCATGCGTAATGTAAGCGTGCTGGTGTATCCAAGAACGGTCGTAATTACTGTGAATGCAAAGCATTTTTTTCATGTGGATGACCTACAGACTAAATAAAGTGCTACATTGACAGCGAAGACTTTGTTGTGCTATGTGGTCAACAGGTAGTGAAAACGGTATGGCCGATGAGCGGTGTGGTGTTTAAAAGCACAAAGGACAGTGTCAATGAGGGCGCATGCAGAGATGAATAAAACACAGGTGAAATGATTTTGCTGTTATTGTGTTCCAGGTCAAAGAGACCTTGGTGAATAACCCATGTTATAGGTGACTGTGGACGAATAATACTAGATAAACATATACGTACAGAGCAAAGTGTTCTACAGCTAATTTTATTACCAGCATATAAAAAGCACAAATCAGGTGACAATGTTCTCCAAATATTGCGAACTGCCAGTGATATTGGTTTGATGTCTGATAACTTTTTGTGTGAATTGTGTGTGAATCGCAGAACTGAACGTAAATCGAACAATTTCACCTTGTCTTACTTTCCACCAGGAAAAAAAAATTAAGTCAAACAATAAAACTCAAGAATCGGTGGACGTGGACAATGACAATAAAAAAAAAAAAATTGAATATAAAAGCAAACAAACAAACGGAAAAGCGTTTGGCAGTTAAATGTGTTACTGATACTTGGTCAGCAACAGCTCAAAGTGTACTAAACGACACGTGCATGTAAGCTTCAGATGCCAGCGGTATCACTGAATTGATATTTTTTAGATATGTATTGTGGGTGCAGGACCGTAACAGTTAATTAATTTTTGTGTTTGAAAAGTGTATTGTGTATATGTGTGATTATGAATATTTTATATAATTTCATTGCTATATGTATATATAAGTGCACATGAGGAAAAAGATAGAGGATTACTAGGTAAGGATGGAGTAGTCTATCCGTGCGTGTAGTTTTTCCCTCAGCATTCCTTTTGGCCCCCATAAAGATTACATCTGGTAAGGGAGGAATGTTGGAAATAAAATTATTTAAAATAAATTTAGTCCAACATGCACGTGCATAGATAGCCCCAGGGGATATAGGGGGGTCGGAAAAGTTGAAGGGTCAGTTCCCAAGGAGGGAGCGAAGTGACGTTCCCCGGACGGATTAGATGAATTCCAGACTGGTCAAGTGACCTTGGCATCCGCGGACAAGGTGAAGCTCAGAAGGTCTTCACTGGTCACGAGGAGTTGAGTTCGAGGAGCAGCGAAACACAGACGTGGATAGCGGATCGTCGAGCGATGTGACGAGAGATAGATGAAGTACTGCCCGCGCTGACAATTGGATAAAGATTTGGATTGAAAACCTGAAAGACATATGGAAATACCAGTTAAGTGATTTTTCCTTTTCCCTGTTATTGCATGTACTTGCTTAAATTTATTCATAAACCTACTTAGAGCACGTGGCGTGTGCATTGGTCATGATCAAACAATGAAAACCCAGTTAGCTAGGTAAAACATTTAAGTAAAGCATAGGAGAAAAGGAACTAGAAGTAAAATGAATCACTACGCTTTGCACTTATATATATAGATATATGTATGCAGAAATGATCGGAGACGTTATAGAGAACAATCGTAATAATAGTAAATTTTATGTGTAAGGTATTGCTAACGGCTGCACCCACGCACGTGGTACCTTAGTGTTCCTAAATCTCACGTATTAAACCATTTTTACTACTTCCACATAAGACTACTGTTTGTTTGCCTTATAACCACACAAGACATAAGTTAAGGTATGTGTAAGTTAAAATATGTGTTTATGTTTCTAATTTCTTTCACGAGCGGCACCTTTATTCCCCCACCATTCCAGTGACGGGATAAAGGTGAATCACAACGCCGTGCTTTATTATATGCCAGTACATATAAGGGGCACGTTTTTGTCCATATACGATCACTGTAGAACAAAAGTCCCATAGTTATAACAAGGCACGATAAAGTAAAGTTAATCGGTAAATGATCTGTAACTGATGCACCTATAATTTGTTCATAATAATAAATATGACAATAAAAGTAACACCTTGTATTTAACATTGATGACAGTAACACGTGTTCCAATGAATAGCATCAACACGTGTTCCATTGTTCATAACTTTAACACGTGTTTTGTATTAGAATGTAACGTTGGTACAGATTATCGTTTGAAGATTTATGGTGAATTGTTTCATAAAGTATATAACTATGGTGAATTGGTATGAGCTAAAAATTTGTTTATAACATGATTATTCCTATGATTATAACGTTTCAAATAATTGAATATAACAGGTAAATGAAATTCGAAAGCGTGCCAGAGTGATACGGAAGAAACTAGTGGATACCCTCAACCATTTTTAGAAGGATTGATAATGATGATGATGATGATGTGTGTGTGTGTGTGTGTGTGTGTGTGTGTGTGTGTGTGTGTGTGTGTGTCATAATTTTATGATACCCCTCCAGAAGGGTCTGTCACCTAACCTAATACCGGTGCCAATACTGCACATATAGGGGAACTGGCAGAAAGTCTTTCTGGATCAAATTGTGAGCAAAACAGTATGCTAGATAAAAGCGTACGAAGACGTTTCATGTTCTCCTACCTGGATGTCTGGTCTGATTTCGTAGCATGCTACAACCATTTCTCAATAAGATTTTCCCAGAGAGAAAAAATAAAATATAATCTTCCTCCTTAATTACAGATAGTGCTCTTTTCTAATGGTTACCCTTTATCAGGTTTTGACTATCAGTACATATAATATATAAAGTACGTAGTTAAAAGGAAAGTGGGCAACACTGTGTAGAGCATGAAAATAAAAAGCGATGCGCCTTTCATTTGCACGTCATTAGCGAAAAATAAATAAAAGGCATTGAGTGCGTTGAAGGGTTCTTTGAGTAATCACTGATTGGCTTCCTCAGTGAGGTCTCGCCTGACCTTGAGGCTGCGGCTAACGATCTCTTTGGGACCACCTGCTTTTGTTGTCTCCTAGAGGTTTCACTAGTGAAAGAACCTCCCTTTGTCGGCGCTGGTGGTGGTGGTAAACCGCAGCAGGTAGGTGGATAGATTAGAATATGTTGGCCAGACAATTACATAAAACTCCTTACTCAACAAATTCGCCACTTTCTGAAGATGAATCACCGTTAAAATCTGCGTGTGCCGATCCCACGAAGAAATACATCTTCCATGTGGAAATCAACGGCCTCACACAAACTGCGAAAACATGCTCACCCGAAAATCGAAGTACTCTCTGACATTTCAGACTGATTAGTAGCAGCAAAAGGATGATTTGTTTTAAAAGGTATAGGTACGTGAAACAAGGGATGCAGCCATTTCAACAGGAACTTGATACAGGCAGGTCGGATTCCACTTAACAATTTATTTATATATTAAAAACAGGTGCTTTTGTCAGCGAAATAAGTAATACAGCCATTTCGACGCGTGCTAGTTCGTATTTTATTTAAGGCCTGCTAGGGCACTTCAGTCAGTGAAAAAAAAAAAAGAACCCAACAATTTTGATAGAACTTGAAGATTTTGTTAACTTGTTTGTTTCTTGAGGTTGTTAAGAATGAGCATGGTGCTATGTAGTTGATGATAAAAATAATACTCTTTCACCTCGGGTTTCGTAGTTACAGTTCGGCACGCAAACACCAATGTGATGGAAACAATAGAAGAGCTAAATATTGTAAGGAGGACACTACACTATTTCATGAAATACTTCTGTACCTTTTAACAAGTTAGTAAAATCATGCAATGCATTGATTATGATACGCTTTCCAACATACCAAAAATCATTACTAAAGTTATTACTCAAGTTATGACGATAATGGCTGTGGAATAATTATCACTCCTGTGCCCTGACCTTTGACCCCATTTCGATGATATTCAACAGAGCCGGTTCAGTATACTTCCGTAACAACATACTAAAGTTTTGTCGCAATAGAAGCATTTTTAAGTCAAGTTATGAGGATAATGGCGGTGAAATAAATTTCGCTCCTGTGCCCTGACCTTTCACCCCATTTCAATAATATTGTTGCTGCGAAAATTCTAATTTTGGGCACATTGCTTTTGGTAAAGAAATACCCAAATTCGGTATTTAATTACCTAATTAATTAACCTAATTAATTAATCAGTTCTTTAATTAGAGTAATTCCTTATTGGGTGCAGGAAGTACGTATTATACCGACCCATGCCGCATAAGGATTCGCTGGTTTCTTTCCTTCTCTCTCTCTCTCTCTCTCTCTTTTTTTTTTTTTTCTTGCTTTCCGAACTTCGCGTGGGAAGGAGATCGAAACGCAAACTCTAGGCCAAGTGCAAAATTCCGCAAACGAAGTGAAAGGTATTTTTCATTGCCCCGCATCGAACATGCTACCGTTGTACCTAACCCAGGCCAACGAATTGCCGAGCAACTGAGAATAAGCAAATGTGTAGCTTAACTTGGGAATCTGAACTAACTTTCCATTTTGCGAGACATCGTAATGCTTCCTCGTAGCGTCGACGGCCAGTCTAATCTTAATCGAACTAGAAAAGCTGGTATTTCCATCTCTGCTTGGCTCGGCGAGCTATCGTCTACCCTGTCCTGAAGTGTAATTACTTTTCGGACGCTTCCTTTAGTGCTCACTTATTGTCCTGTTATTTATGGTCATAAAACACCAAAATGAGGGCTAACCAAATTAACATTGTGTTGATAAAAATGTATACAAAATAAAAAATAATCCACATGATTTCAAGAAACATAGGTTTTCTACTACGACTAGAAGGCTTTGTGATATTAGTATTTCAGCTGGATTGTAAATTCATTTCATATATTCACATAAGTACACACTGAGCACACAGAAATCATGCGATATCAACCTACTAACGGGTAGTCCCACCTTTCGACTTGATAAGAGCAGCCACACGGCGAGGCATTGAGTCCAATAGGTCACGAAAACGTTCCACAGGTATCTCCACCCATGATTGCTGCACCGCTGTCCACAATTCCATCGCATTCCTAGTAACGGTAGTCCCACCAATAGGTCACGAAAATGTTCCACATGTATCTCCACCCATGATTGCTGCACCGCTGTCCACAATTCCATCGCATTCCTGAGTAGAGGATCCACTCAGGAATGCGATGCATTACTGTGGAAAGGTCAGTCCAGAGCTCGCACTGGCCTTTCCACACTATACCATAAATTTTACACGGGGTTCACGTCCGATGAACGGGAAGCGCCCTCCAGAGTGGGAACTTCTGCGAAATGCTCTTCTAATCATGTTCTCTTTTTCTTTGTGGGAAGGCGAATTCTCCTTCTGGAAAAGTTAATTGCCCTGAGAGTGCATGATGACCATGAACGGATGCAGATGGTCTGCGACGATGGACACGTAGACTGGAGACTCATTGTCCTGCTGGAAGAGTCCATGGCCCCGTAGGTGCATGATGACCATGACCGGATGCAGATGGTCTGCAAGAATGAACACGCAGTCTGGAGGCGCATTGTTCTGCTGGAAGAGTCTATTGCCCCGTAGCTGCACGATGACCATGAACGGATGCAGATGGTCTGCGAGGATGGACACCTAGACTGGAGACGCTTTGTCCTGCTGGAAGTGTCCATTGCCCTGTGAGTGCATGATGACCATGACCTGATGCAGATGGTCTGCAAGGGTGGACACGTAGACGGGAGGCGCATTGTCCTACTGGAAGAGTCCATTGTCCTGTGAGTGCATGATGACCATGAACGGATGCAGATGGTCTGCAAGGATGGACACGTAGACTGGAGGCGAATTGTCCTGCTGGAAGAGTCCATTGCCCTTAGCTGCGCGATGACCATGAACGGATGCAGATGGTCTGCAAGGGTGGACACGAAGACTGGAAGAGTCGATTGCCCTGTGAGTGCATGATAACCATGACCGGATGCAGATGGTCTGCAAGGATGGACACGAAGACTGGAGGCGCATTGTCTTGCTGAAAGAGTCATTGCCCTGTGAGTGCATGATGACCATGACCGGATGCAGATTGTCTGCAAGGGTGGACACGTAGCCCTGTAGCTCCTGCTGGAAGGGTCCATTGCCCTGTTGGTGCATGATGACCATGGACGGATGCAGATGGTCTGCAAGGGTGGGCACGTAGACTGGAGGTGCATTGTCCTGCTGGAAGAGTCCATTCCCCTGTGGGTGCATGACGATCATGACCGGATGCAAACGGTCTGAAAGGATTTACACGCGCACTGAACGCGCATTGTCCTGCTAGAAGTAACCAATTCCCTGTAGCTGCATGATGACCATAACTGTACTCAGATGGTCTTTAAGAATGGACACAGCGTGGACCGTTCAGAGATGCACCTAGATGAACTACAGGTCCCGACTTGTAAGTTGAACACGCCCCATATACGTATCACAACCGAGCCTCCACGAGCCTGGGCAGTAACTTGTTGACATGCCGGGTCTATCGCTTTGTGAGCTTTCCGCCAGATCCGCAGCCTTCCGTGTGCCCGAAATAACTGGAAACGGGACTCATCGGACCAGGAGATCCGTCCCCAATTATCCAAGGTCCACTGCCGATGTTCTTTCGCCCAGTTGAGGCGTACAGTTCGTTGATGTGGAGTTAGCAATGGGACTCTGGTGAGTTGGTGGATCCCATAACTTATTGCGGAAAAAGATCGCCTGATGGTCTCTGTGAAGACTTTCCTAGCACCTTGTCGTTAAAGTTGACGGAGATTTGTGATTCTGTCGCTTTCCGGTTAATTAAAACTATGCAAGATACACGTGGACTGCCACTTTCATCCACCAGCTTTCTCCGTCCATAGCTCTATTCACGATGCGATGTTATTTCGGAAATAGCGTATTCCCGATAAACTCTTAACGCTGCCGAATGGGGATACCGCAATTCCTGTACCACATCTGCGATAAAGTGCCCCCATGCTTCGGGAGGCACTTTATCACAGATGGTTCCTCCTCTTTCAAACTCTGTAAACCAACAATGTTTATCCATACTGACATAGAATTACCGTCTATGTGAATGCAATGTTGTCTTCCTACCTATATACCTGCTAAATGGTGGATTCGTCCACTATCCAGGAAGCAGGTATCTCATTATTTCTATTCTTTCAGTGTACATAGAATACAGGCTCACACACACACACACACACACACACACACACACACACACACACACACACACACACACACACATCTTCGTTCTTTACATCTTTTACAAGTTCTTTAAAGACCAGCGCTCAAATAGTAATATTTTCAAATTCTTCTCATATCAGCATAATAAATCTTTGCCGCCTCAATGTTAATATTCCAAATGCCTGCAAAGGTAAAATATATCGGAGCACTGAGTCATCTTTAGTATTCCCAATATAAATATAGTTTAAGAACACAAAGAATATCCTTCAGTAACTGTCATCTGTGCGAACAACTCAGAAAAGGTGACAACGGTATCGAGTTTGAACGGAAATCAATGTAGCAGATTTAGGAAATTTACTGTATATAAATTAAATATCAGAGTTTTGCTGAAATTTTTTTCATTGTACCTTGAGCATTTAGGCGTCAAGGACAGGAAGATGTTAGTGTTAATTTCACGTTGTTTCACATAATGTGATTTTCATCTGTTGAGTATACGGTCACTACAGATTTGATGATGTTTCCACTTTCAGAGCCAGTTATTATTTTTTTTTTTTCATGTAAATGAATAATATTCTAGGTGTTTGATCAACGCAGACTTTGTCGCAGTTGCATTAATCAATGATTTAATCTTGTGTGAAGGTTTCAGCAAATGAAGGAAATGAATGACCTTCGTTTGAGTTTTGAAAACACTTTCGTATTCCGCGATTGTGGAGAATGGCACTGCATATTTCTTTGAGACTGTTGGAGTACAGTGGAGAAAAAACGACAAAATGGTGTCGTAATTGTGATAATTGGTACACCTTAAGCACGACTTTTCACAAATGTATGCAAATAATAAAACAGCGTGCTTTGACATCCAACAATGACACGATACCTCCCCTTCAAGAAGAAAAAACAAAAAAAAAAAAAAGAAAGAAGGAAAAAAATTAAGTGGTAGTTATATCTACCACTATTTTTTTTTATTCAGAAGTTTCCTGGTATATGACCTAAATGCATATTTTTCCACACTTCCATACATGGAAAAACAAAATTGGTAAAATTAGTTTCCGGCATCAGAGAGATTTAAGCATGACAAAAATGATTGATACATACAAAAATGACAGTTACATACAGACACACATGAGCCAGATCACTATCGACACCTCTCTCTCTCTCTCTCTCTCTCTCTCTCTCTCTCCCTCCCTCCCTCCCTCCCTCCAATCCCACCGCACGCGCAGTTACATCACCACCAAGCGTGGAATATAAAAAAATTTCTGTAATGTTTGGTCAAACTTTGGGAACTTGTTCTACGCCGATTCTGATGAAGAAAAAGTCGCATAAACACATGGCCGGATACACTTTCCTATGGATGTATATCACGTGTTAAACTGAAAGTCATAGACATTCAGAAGGTAAAAATGCTGTATTCCAGTTAGTACAGTGCATAGGAACTGGTCGAAGAGAGCAGCAACTTACGACTACATCGCAGCAAAAATGTCCGAAGTGGGATTCGTGAGCAGCAATACATGACGCAACAGGTCGGCTAAGCGATTGCAGTACACGTTCGAAAAGTTTCTAAGCATACAGTATTGTCGCACAACGATCCATCACGATTCTTTGGAGGAACAGCCTGTTCAGGCACCATTGTAGCCCCCACAAAAGTCGGCGTTTCGCTGCTCCCCCCCCAAATCCAGTGGATTCATATCGGAAGATTGTGTTAGTCATGCAATTGATCCTCTTCTACTTATTCAGCAGCAGGAATAGGCACCATCGAAATGATCTGTAATCAATAAAGATGAGCCAGCGCTCCAACACGCATGAACCACATGCGCCGGTGCGTTGCTGATGGCAACGCCGGTAACTCCTTGAACAAAGAAGTGCTACTACCGCTGGACGTTAAACGTCGGTGACAAGAACAGACCGATGAGGTAGACTCCAATTATACCGATCCAAACATTCATATGGAATCTTCGCTGATTCAGAGACTGCCTGATTTCACGTAGACTGTTCTGTACCATGATGTGGAAGTTCACAATGCCGGGTGAATTGTGATACATCCGAAAATATCACCCATCACGGAGAAATCCAGATTTGATAACTTTTTGCAGAAGCTATTGAGCAAAGCTGACTCGAGGAAGGAAATCCACTAGTGAGATCGATGTACCCGTTGCTGGGGATAAAGAAATAGTTGCACCCTGACGACAGATGCGCCACACGGTGGAATTTGATTCGCTCACCGCTGCGGTTATTTTTCTTGTGTTTAGGCATCCGTTCTTTTAACAAAGGTGTGCGCACATGTCTGGGTCGTCTCCGATCCGTTGTGCGAGGCTGTATCGTGGGACTGCGGGAAGCAGGCTGGTTGAAGCAGTCGTATTTGCTACCGGGGTTGAAATGGTAGTAAATGCGACCGGCTTAACGCAGAGAGATGGGGAAAGAAAGAAGGGAGGTCAGATGGATGGGGGGAGAGAGGAGGGGGAGCTGCTGACGATGCGGAGTGGCGAAACGGGTAATATTTGCGACGATCACGATAACTACGGAAATGCGTTCTCCCTACACCGTAAAAGAAATTGCTTTGTACCAAAGTACGCCCTTCAGTTTGAACGCGACAGAGCTTCAGTGTTTTGAACGCGTGTCTGGGGATTCGCGGTTTCTCCCACATGAATTTTAGATCTCCAGAAAATATTAAATAATAATAATAATGGCTTTGATTCATTTGTCATTTTTTAAGAATAGCTTATTTATGCTCTGACTTTATTACAACCACATAATAACGATGGGTTAGAAAATGTAGGAAATATCATTCCCCAGAAAACATTTCTACCTTCATGTATTGCTCTTTTAATTCCTCATAGATTATTTTATACGTACCCGGAATTATTATTTCTAAACAATCTGCAGAAATAGCTGTTGTAAATTTCAGATCTTCATACGAACGCTCAGTATCGGACTTGCGATCCACAAACAGCCCTGGAAGCAGATTTTTTGCGACTCACTGTTTGCAAAAAATATCCAAGTGTCCCTAACCTAAAATTAACGGTATACTGACTGACATCACTATTTCCTGTTTAATAGTCTTTTTTAGCAAAAGTCTGATAATAATTATTGTAATTATCGAATTGTTTGTATTTACAAAATAAGGTTTCACTCATGTTTCTGGATTGCAAATGAAGATACCCCTAGTAAAACTTGATTTGTATAATAAAAAATAAAACACTTCCTTTTCCCAAGTAATAGCCATAGTACTTTCTCTACGACAAACTGCCGGAGATTTTATTCCATTCGTGTGCGAATTTTATTGCGGTAGCTGCATTCAGAATTAATGGCAAGTTTTTTCGCTTTAAATAAGAAAAGGAAATCCAAATGTTCCCAAATTTCATTTTTTTTTTCAAGACTGTGAAAAACGAAATAATTACGAAAGCATCAAAACCATCGATGACAAAATTTAAAATTTCTGTTACTGCAAGAATTTCAATGGTAATTCATGTACAAAGTGAGAGAAGTTAGAGTGCGAAAATTGTTTATTCAATTAATTTCTACAAACGTGATCTGCTCGGCCCTGAACCCACTTACCATCTGACCTTACAACAGGGGTCGCATTGACCGTTGGAAGACCCCAGGTGGTCAACACCTAATCTCCCACCCTGCCTGCCTCCTTTCATCCCTACTCCTCTTTGGCCCTGCCGGTCGCATATGCTACCATTTCAACCCCGGTCGCAAATGCGACGACACCAGCTGGTTGTGTCACGAAACCCCAACCCCATCTAAGCCGCAGTAATGCAGCAGTGAGACGGTGTTGCCGGTAGTGAGTACATGAGTGCACGCGGACACTCCTAGAAGCTTCTGGTAGATCCAGGTGGACAACGGGGTGAGAGAATCGTCCCGTACTCCGACATGCTCAAACCGCTTCGACGGGTTCTCTATCCACCATTAAGCGAGATGTAGCGTCCTCTAAGCGTTCTCCTGTGTTACTGCGTACCATTGCAAGACTACCTGCGGAGGAAGGACTCCATTCTCGTCGCCCTTTTCGACGTCTTCCATTATCAACCCTACATCGTTATGATCGGCCTCCGACTGGAATCGCATCATTTTTAGCAACAAATCCCGCTTCTGCCTCGGAGCGGATGACCATCGCAGTCGCATATGCAGGAAAACTGGGCAGTGTTCACATTCATCCGAACGAGTTTTGGAGCGGCACACCGCCACCACTAATAGTGTTACAGTGTAGGAAGTCATCTAGGACAGCTTGACGCTCCTAGTCGCAATAACAGAAACGTTAACAGCACAGCGATACGTTCAAGATGCCCTGAGACCAGTCATCTTTTTTTCGTGCCACGTCTACCAGGGGCCATTAACCACCAGGATAATGCGCTGCCACATACGGCTCACCTCCCTCTCGTAAGAGTTGTAACGCACCCTTAACCATCTCTCTACGCTCCCATATGTACTCTACGGAACTTCAACACTTGGCCATCTGGGCCCCCGGTTCTTTCTCCTATTGAACATGCCTGGGACATTCTGGGATGTCAGCTGCGGCCATCACGGAATATTGGGGATCTTGCGCAGCAATTAGAGGACTGTTGGAACAACTGTCGCAGAAAAAGAAAGTTTTGTTTAACGCCGTATAACATCAGTAATCATTGCAACCATTGCAACCTATAATCCAAATCAGAATTACCACGAACATCCAAAAGTGGTGATTGGCAAAATGGAGATTGTTTGTGCCCATTGTCAAGCATACAAATGGAAAGAGGAGACGCCAGCAGTGTGTTGCTCAAACGGCAAGGTGAAACTGCCATTGATTACTCCACCACCTGAGCCTCTAGAAGCATTAATGACTGGAACCACGTCAGTTTCAAAACACTTCCTGGCAAACATAAGCAAATACAACTCTTGCTTCCAAATGACTTCTTTTTGCGCATCTCGGGAAATCAGAACACCAGGATTTATGTCCACTTTCAAAATGCAGGGCCAAGTTTACCACCGCTCAGGTTCATTGCTCCCACCATCCAATGAAGAGCCGAAGTTCCTGCAGATTTTCTTCATGGGAGATGAAATCGCACAGACCCAACAGAGATGCTCAAACATTCCAGATACTCGACAAAATAGTGTTCTGGGCTTGCAACAATTCCTTCATCACCACAATTCCTACGTGAATCTGTTCAAGACAGCATTGGAACGCATGCCAACAGATGATTACCAAATTGTGAAATTGTGATCAAAGCTGACAAAACTCCAGGAGGTGAGCATCAAAGGAGATTCAATGCACCCACAATTGATGAAGTTGCCATTGTCATTGTGGGCAACGAGTTTGACCGCCGCGATATTGTCCTCCAAAACCAAAAAAGAAACAACAGACTCCAGAGCCCAGGAGCAGAAAGTATTTAAAACTGCAACAAAGTCCCCCCTTGCAGAACATTTTCTTTTTAATCTTAGATTCCAATGTCTTGTGGAATATATTTTTTTTAACTTAGATTTCAGTTTTCTTGTAGGATGTTTTTATTTGTAGAACATATTTTGTTAAATCTTAAATTTCAAACCTTTGCAGAACATTATTATTATTTATTTTTTTTTCTTAAATTTGCGAGCGCAGCACTCGCTCGCGTGTCCGATCTGCTGGTAACTCTTCTTGTCTACAATTCCCCACTGCGCTTTTTTTTATTTTTTTTTATTGGAGTTTTAACGACCGCCGTGAGCAACTCAATGGGCTATAAGCAGTCGCCCGTCCCTAATTTAGGGTCACTGGCTCCAGGGAAGGGAGAGAGCCAGTGCTGTAAGACAAACACAACATCCATGCCTCGCCGGGATTCGAACCCGGACTCCTTTCGGACGAATGATCAGAGGCCATCGCTTAGACCACTGCGCCACCGAGGCGGCCTGCACTTTTGAAGGACCCTTTTCTCCCTCCCCGCTAGTATGTTGTGAAAGTGGGAAGTGCAAAGCCATGTTAAACCACATGTTGCTGGGGAGAGTGTTAGGTGTCCATCTTGGAAAAAATCATCTCAAGTCAACAACAGCAGAACACACGGGATTGCGGGATTCCCGCCCAAAGTTTTAAACTCCCGCCGAAGTAAAGTTGCTAGGAAGAAGTCTCCCTCTTTAGAAAATTTTAAGGGAGGAAAATATATATATATATATATATATAAAATCTGGGTCTGTATTTTGACCACTCACAAAATTCGAGCTTTAAAAACGTATCCTTCATAAAATTACGTGCGTTAAAAAAATTAATCTTTCTCTGAGTTACGAATATTGCGGTCACATACATCGTGATTAATTTGTATTTCGGTCGGATACATCGGGAATAATTAATTTTATGGACACGTTAATCGACTTCCACACGTAGCGGCCTGGACAATTCATTTTGCATGTCGCCAACTGTTACAAATCAGGCACAAGATTCTTTCACAGAATTCTGCGTTTTTCATTATTTGGGATCGATACGAAACTGAAGAGAATTTAGGGGGGGGTAATATGTGTGTGCGTGCGCGGGGGGGGGGGGTCGTTTCCCGTCCTGGAACAGTATTCAGTTCTTCAAAACTTTAAAATTTTCCCGTAATCGTTATTTCTTCTTCTTGCGAAGTTGCCTCTGCCCAGTATTGTTGCTAAATATCAGTTTATTGCATAAATGTTTGCAATTCAGCTTGAAACTGTAGGCAACAGTTTTCCGAAAACGTAAATTCGACGAAGCGAAAATTTTCCTGTAATCTTTAGGCATGAGTATCTTCCGCGGATTCGGGAAATTTTGCCTTTGTTGTCATCATTTGCGCCATTCTCGAGATAAGAGCATTGCAGGGTGGGGTGCGGGATGACGTTTTCCGGCTGTAAACAGAATTCAGTCTTTCAAAATATTCGAAAACAGAAGCTAGACAGACTGACGATTTCTCCCGTAATCGTAATTTTTTTCCCTCGCGATTCTCTCTGTTCAGTATTAATGTAAAATATGATTTTGTTCAATAAATTATTGTTTCAGCTTTAAAATGGAGGAAAAATTTCCCAAAATGGAAATCGGATTGAGAGAAGAGTTCGAAAAAACTGCGCTCCACTCAGAATAACTCTGCATAGCTCCCTTATGTTGTGATATTCAGAAGATAGCAGGCTACATAGCTGATCTATTAGAATAATACGGTATATATTTTGAAAATGAGGAAATTGTTGACATAATAAATTATAAGAGCAGGTATTTTATTGAATTTTGAATAATTAATACAAATTGTTATTATTAGTATTAACGACTTCCGTCTAGTTGCACGATAAAATAAGTTAAAACTACATTGAAAGTCAAAACTTTGTTTAAAAGCATTGACACACATTAGGCCTTTCGGGCATTACTGCACGCCCATCTTCACATGGTAAAATTAGACCGTCCATCCAAGAATATATAGGTAACAGGTAAGAGACCAAAATTAAAAGAAAATTTACATGTCAGTCTTGACATAATGGTCACGGTTAAAAGTCTCCAAAAAGTTTTTTAGTGTATAGTGCACAAGTGCTCTAAGGAAACAATTAATAAATTGACTTACACTGAGGTCTTTGGAGTCACCTGTTTATTCCAAGAGTGAAAAAGTAGATTTAACACCACTCCAACTCGTTAGAGATTTCACAGTATATAATGGTACCCATTCATAAATAGGGTCAAGATCAGCGCGAGCGACGCTCCTAATTCGTACAGACCTTCAATCAAAAAATTTCAAAATTCAAGTAGGTATAGCTATTCATTCCTGGGGCCTCTACTCAGTGAAGGTTCAGACATAGCTACTTTGGCCCCAAGGGCTGTATACCTCCTTCCTCAACTGCAGCTGCATCCTTACTTTCTTCTCTACCTCAGATTCCTCATCATCTTTCTGCCTCTCTTTTACAATCTAACACTTCTTCTGAGCTCAGAACCGTCCTTCGTTCTCAGAATTCCCGTGCCGTCCCTGGTCCTGATGGCCTCCCTCTTGCCTTTTACATTACCTTCTCCTCTGCCTTCTTTCCTTTCTTCCTTGCTGCTTTTTCTACCGCTCTTACCTCTTCTTCTCTTCAGAGGGGTTTCACTGTGGCATATGTCGTACTTTTCCCTGAGAAAGGTGACTTCCTTAACTTCAGGAATTGGCGTCCAATCTCACTTCTCAATCTAGATTACAAACTATACACTAAACTCCTCTCTCCCAGACTCAATCCTGCCTTCCCATTTCTTCTTTCTACTGACCAAACCTACACAGTCCTTGGTCGGTCTATCGCCTTTAACCTACATCTTCTTCGTGACCTCTCTCACCTCGCTCATACTAACTCAGAATCGCTCGCGCTCCTTAATTTAGACCAGCGTGGGGCATTCGATAATATCTCCCACTCTTATCTTTATTTGGCACTCCTTGCTTTTGGCTTTCCCCCTGCCTTTGTTACTACCATTCTCAACCTCTATCAGGACGCGGTTCTCCATGTTAGGACGGTCGCGTTTCTTACAGCTCTCAATGATTTCAATCGTGGAATACGTCAAGGCTGTCCTTTGTCAGGGCAATTATTTGTCATTGCCTTTGAGCCATTCCTGCGTAAAGTTCACCATGCTGTTCTTGCCGTACTTCCTTCTCTGACTGCAAGCACAAGGCGCTATCAAATCACCTATTCGGCGTATGCGGACGACGCAACATTCTGCATCCGGGACAATGTTCAGTTTGACATCCTTTCAGATTGCTACGCACTCTACTCATCCTGCTCCGGCGCAAGCCTTAACATTACAAAAAGTACAGGTCTCTGGTGCGGACGCTGGACCACCCGGTCCGACAACCCTTGGGAAGCTTCTTGGACTCCCACTACGCAAAAGTTCCTTGGCGTACATCTTGGTGTTCTTTTGGCTGCGAGGAATGCCACATGGAATTCGCTCCACGCGCGTCTGAATCGCTCTGCCGCCTTTTGGAGGAACACACAGTTCTGCAGATCTTATGTCACTCGAGCGAGAATTGCTGGTACTTACCTCCTCTCAAAGTGCCTTTATACTTGGACAGTCCTCAAGCTAAATCTCTATTACCTTCAGGAGATCACCAGAATTGTATCCAAAGTCATCTGGACACACCATCACTGGATTCAAGTCTCAACACTCTGTCGCCCGATCTCTACAGGAGGATTTCCCTCACAGATGTGCTTCTTTAAAGGGCTCATAGAATGATCACCTACCTCCGTATCCTGACAGCCTCACCAAATCCAGCTACAGTCACTATGGATGTGATGGTATCTCGCCGAAATCCAAGATGTACTATTACTACACTTGTGTTGATGGATCACTTATCTTCTTCGCTCTCGCCTTTGCCCCATCTATGCTGAAGCGCTTTCTTTTCTTCACTCTCTGCCTCTTCTTCGTGTCCCTCCTGCCTCTACCACTGAACTCTTGGCCCAACCACTTTTCTATTGTTCCGTCATCCATACCCCTGACGCACCTCACTTCACCGACCTCTCATGGCTCCCTGCAGGCGTCGTGACTGTTCAGGACCTTCTTACCACTGATCTCCTGTGGAAACCTTTTTCTGACATCTCTCCTATGCTTCCTTGCACTCCTGCTTCTCTTTCACTCTACTCTGACATCCGTACAGCTATTGTCACACTTTACCCTGACCTAGCTTCCCCTACTGGCCTGTCACTCGTTCCATCCGCTTCTCTCTCCCTCCCCTTCTTTCTCACTTTTCAATGCTTTACTCTCCCGCTTTCCAGTTTCTATGTCTCTTTCCTCTATCGCTTCCTTCGTGCTCCATCATCTGTACCACTTCCAATTCCAGATGTTCGACCAACAGCTCTACCGTGCGTGTGGTAGACGGTTTCATTTATGATATCTACACCGATGGAGAGAAATATCCATTGGTTGTTCCTACATCGTCACCTGCCGGTACCAGCCACGCTCTATCGAATGACCATCACTTCTCCAACCTGTGTCTTCTGTCACATGCCTGCAGATGTACCCCATATTTATCTCTTCTGCCCGGTGCTTCTACCACTCTATCATCTTGCATTCACTGTGGTGCAACATCTGTGCGCACTCAATCTTTCATTTGGAGCTTACAGTACCCTGTATAGCTCGTATCAACCCCCTACTCCGCTACCTACAGCAAGCGCTTATGTGTTCATCCTAGCCCGCCACGTCACATATCTTTACCATCAACAGCTTTGATCTGTTCCAGTAACGCCCACCATCTTCCAGGCGGGGGATGCAATGTGTAGTATCTTTCTCAACAGCCTTCTGTCGCGATTGCGCCTCGCATATGCCTCAACTGACCCTCAGAAACGTCGCTTTTTCCGGGTTTGGTCACCATATCGAACCTGGTTTACTGATCCCACAGTTCATATGCAACTCATTCTTTGAGAACTGATGTTCCCTTACACTCCTCTACTGACTGTCTGACCTAGCTTTCTGTACCTATGCAGAACGATTGTCGGTTACTGTATTTCTCCAGGTTCAATCATCCATGTCTTTGTGACGTACCATAATCTACACACCCGCTCTCTGTGAAGAGTGTTTATCTGTCTATGTATTTTGTTACTGCCTTTGTATACACATTTTACATATTACTTTTTATTAATTTTTGCACTACATCTTTTCTTTTAACCTTTTCATGTCAGTACAGCAATGTACATGGTATTATAACCATACATTTATCTCTGTTACAATCTTTTACTAGAATTGCTCACACCGATTCTTTCACTGTGTATCTCTAGTGCATTGCTCATACACCATTGTTACCGCTCACTTTTGTAGCTCAACTTATATCAGTGATGACACCTATCTTTTTGTTTTTATTGCCATTGTATATAGCACATCAGCATCTGTACATTTTTCATCACCATTGTACATATGTCGTCAATTATGTGTAACGTACCAGGAGATGTGACGTACCTGCCAGAAGGACGCACACGACATAAAAGCAGATAGGAATCAGAATAAAACGTCCGCGTAGCTCAATTGGTAGAGTGACTTATTCCGGAATGAGGGGATCCGGGTTCGAGCCCCGGCGCGGATAAAAATGACGGAGAAATTTACTTCGTTATATATGTTTCTGTTGGCACTGTAAATACAGGCCTTCTTGTTTCCTCCATCCTGGTTTTCTCAATAAACATGTTGAAAGCTAGAACCGGAAGTGACGCAGGGCGAGCCTATAGGAATCCTGGTAGTAAAGTGGGTAAGTGTCAGACAGGAAAGTGCGAACTGACATGGTGAAAAGCCAGACGATAGCAGAGCTGGGGTGCACTTCCAGAAGGAAGAAAAAATACTGACCTGATTTTTAACGGGGGGGGGGGGGGGGTCCTAGCCGGGACTGCGGGATTATCGTGCTCTACGAAGTGCGGAGGGTTTTAGTGGTTAGAGCAGTGAGGCTCGTATCGAACCTCTCTACCAACGGAACGGTAGCCGACTGCTCCAACAACTGGGCTATCGCTGCCCTACACAGACATTCAAATGGCAAGTTGCCAGTATTTATACCAATTATGATGAATAGACTAACAGCCAGTCACATCCTAGAGAAGAAAATCTCATGGTAGTTCAGGCGTGACGTTCAGTAAAATAAAACTACAAAAACGGTAGGTTAGAAAGGCAGTAGACGTCCTAACGTGAGTGTGTGCGAGTTTATGTTTAGAGTTCGAAAGCGAAAAGTGTTTATGGGATCAACGATATTTTCTAACTACAAGGCGCCTACTTTTTCTTTAGGAGGGAGGTGTAATGACATGTGCATACTAGTTAATAAAGTTTATTAATAACTTTTAATATAACAGGCTAATGGATAATGATCATGTTTTTAATGTGTCATAAACACTTAGAAACTTTCAGTTAATAATGCTTAATTTTGATGTGTAAATATTTAGAACCTTGCATTTGAATAATGCTTTGAATGTTGTAAATACGTGGGAACCTTTTTTAGAGTGTAGACATTTCTTTATTTCTTGGGGTGCCAGTATGTCACCTCTATGAGGCTGGCGTAGTCAGGATCTTTTGAGAGCCCCAGATTTCAGGGTACCCGAGGCGCCGATGTTTATGGCATAAGTGGTTTTTGAATGGCCGGCATCTGGCTAGAAGCAGAAAGTGGTTGCAACGGGGCCAAAAGTTCATTGCTGCAGGGGAATTATGTTTTCAGTGAGCTAAGACTTTGAACTGGACGGCGGTCAACATCCCGCGGCTAGGAGTGAGAGTGAGTAGAAGAGTTCCATTATATGATGGAACTCGTCTACTTCTACTGTAGGAGTTTACCGGTGTGGGTGTTTTCCACGATGTAGCAATTTTCCTAGCGGTTGAAGAAAGTGTAGGAGTTGACTGGTTTATAGGAGTTCTCCGGTGAAGAACTTTACCGAGATGTTGCAATTTTCCTAGCGGTAGAAAAAGCGCACGAGTTTACCGATGTAGGAGTTTTTCGCAATGTAGCAGTTTTCCTAGTGGTAGAAGAAAGTGTAGGAGTTGGCAGGTGTAGGAGTTTTCCGGTGTAGAAGTTTTCTGATATGCAGCAGTTTTCCTACCGGAAGAAATAGTGTAGAAGCTTACTGATATGGGAATTTTCCGGTGTAGGAGTTTTCCGATATGTAGCAGTTTTCCTACCGGTAGAAAAAGTGTAGAAGTTTACCGATATGGGAATTTTCCGGTGTAGGAAATTTCCGTTATGTAGCAGTTTTCCTATCGCTAGAAAAAGTGTAGAAGTTGACGGGTGTAGAAGTTTTCTGATATGTAGCAGTTTTCCTATTGGTAGAAAAGTGTAGAAGTTTCCGATATGGGAATTTTCCGGTGTAGCAATTTGACGATATGTAGCAGTTATCCTATCGCTAGAAAAAGTGTAAGAGTTTACCGGTGTGGGAGTTTTCCGCAATGTAGCAGTTTCCTAGCAGTAGAAGAAAGTGTATAGGAGTTTACTGGTGGGGAAATTTCCCGGTGCGGAAGTTTTCCGCGATGTAGTAGTTTTCTCGGTGGTAGAAGAAAATGAGCAGTTCACAAATGTGAGAGTTTTCCAGTGTAGAGATTTTCCTGGATCCGTTTAGGAAGGAGATGAGGTTGTCTGGATGCTGCATAAGTAACCCCACAATTAACGGGGTATGGAGTGCGGCCGGCCGAAACTTAGGCTCGAAACCTATGTACCCGCAGTATAGCTAATTAAAGAAAAGTAAAAACTATTTAAGTCTATAATTTAGTTTTCGTGAATAGGTTTGCATTTATTATAATCGTAGCTTTGCTGCTCGAACCTGCAACGAATTGTCTTCGATAACTGGCTAATAATCTAAAGATCTTCAAGCGAACCAACAGCCCCGTTTCAGCATACAAGACATGTACAAATACCGAATGAGAAATAATAAAAAGATATAGAAAGTCTGTTCTTAGACAGCTAATGATTACATACCTTAAAATACAAGGTCAAAATTAATAAGAAATGACAATTCGTTCGAAAGTGAAATAAACAATAAAGATTACTCCGAATTTTCGGTTGTAATGAGCAAGTCATTTAAAACCGTTTCGACGCGAATTAAATTCATCAAAGTTATTCAAAGTCAATGCAACGGTTAGAAAAAATCACAACCGGATTTCTACAATTGATAAAACATGCAGAAATAGAAACTTGATGAATTTAAACAGCTACTACTTACCACAGCGGCTAAAAAGTATGTTACGAAGATTAACAAATGGCGCACAAAAAGCTTCTTATAGCAGAACGAAGGTATCGGAGACAATGATTTCAAATCGAAAAGTTGAAAGAAAATACATATATATATAGAGAGAGAGACGGAAACATGATATAATTCTATGCCTTCTAGCGGGAGAATTTTGCATAATGGGAAAGTTGAAAATAGGCGAAAAATATTCTTCGTGGGGAAACGCTATGTTAAATTAAAAGAATTTTTTAAATGCGTCTCCTGGAAGCAGATATAGCGAGAAAAAGGATTTGGGCTTTACGTCTCCCTAGCTGGAAATCTGTGCATTATTTAAAGAGGATAATGCACCACGTCTCTATTGTAGCGAGCGGCATACAGTAAAACAGAAATTTCTCAACAGAATTTTTAGAAGCGGAGATACAGCTGCAAACAGAAGTACACAAACACCACCTAGCGACAGAATTGTGCACTATAATACTCCTCAAACACTAACCTAAATTGTTTCACATGGTAAATAGCATCCGGTGTTGACAGAAATTTTAAATGACACATCTAGAAGCAGAGATATTGAGAAAAACAGATGAAACATTGGCGTCCCTAACGGCGAAATCGGGCATTATTTCGGGAAGAAATTACAAACAAAGGGTTTCCATAGTTACTTGACTGAAAAAGGATTTTTCAATTAGTTTTTTAGTCCCGCAGATACTGCAGTAAACGGAAACGTGAACTTACGCTCTCTGGTGGCAAAGTTGTGCACTAAAAAATATTAAATTATATGAGAAACATTTCGCAGCGGCAACACTCTCCAATAAAGAATATTTCAAATCGGTCTCTTAGAAGCAGAGATATCGACAAAAATAAGATATGTCTACGCCCCCTGGCAGCAAAACTATACGCTATTTTACGCAGGAAGTATTGTCAAAAGGTTTTTCGAGGCGAGCTGTATCAGTCCACGAAATAATTTATTCAATCGAGTTTTCGGAAGCTTAGACTTGGCTGCAAATATCAGAAGCAGAAATTAACACTGGTGGACAAACCATTATTTATAAAATATTAGAAATTACACGCAAAACGTTTCCCATCAAGAGCTGTATCTGATGCAGGAAGATTTTCAAATCGGAGTTTTAGAAGCAGAGATATCGGGGAAAGGCAATTTACGCGACCTAGCAGGAAATCTATGCATCACTTGAAATTTTTAAAACTATGAGAAAAATTTCTCACCGGAAACTCTCTCCAACAAAGGAAGAATTTTTGAAATGGGACTCTTAGAAGCACAGATATCGACAAAAAAATATATTAGATATACATCTACGCCCCCTGGTAGGAAAACCTTGAGCTATTTTAAGCAGAAGGTATTCTCAAAAGGGTTTTTGAGGTGAGCTGTATCGGTCCACGGAAATTTTTCTCAATCGAGTTTTCAGAAGCTTAGGTTTTTCTGCAAATACTGTACATCGGAAGCAGAAATAAACGATGACGCCTCTTGGTGGCCAAACCATTCCTTTCCAAAAATTAGAAATTACATGCAAACATTTCCCATGACGAACTATTTCCGATGCAGGAAGAATTTTTCAAATCTAACATTTAGAAGCACAGATATCGGATCAAACGCAATTTGTGGCAAACCAGTGTAGTTGGTAGAGCGCTCGCTTCGCAAGCAGACTGTCGGTTCGTTTCCGGCCAGATCGAAACGGGCGTTTTTAAGGAATCAGGACCTGTTGAGAAAATTTTGCCGCCTCGGTGGCGCAGTGGTCTAAGGCGCTGGCCTATGATCATTCGTCCGTAAGGGGTCCGGGTTCGAATCCCGGTCAGGCATGGATGTTGTGTTTGTCTTATGGCACTGGCTCTTTCCCTTCCCTGGAACCAGTGACTGCTTATAGCCCATTGAGTTGCTCACGGTGGTCGTTAAACCTCCAATCAAAAAAAAAAAAAAAAAAACTCAATTTATCCTTACGCCCGCTAGCGGAAAATCTACGCATTACTTTAAAAAGGAACTGAGCCCAAAATATTATTCGTTATAAGTGGCATCGAATGGGAAAAAAAAATTTCAGTCGGATATTTAGAAGCAAGCATATGCAATAAAATTTATTTTTAATTCAATATCAGCTGCATTTACGCCCTCTAGCGGTGAAGTTTTGCATCGAAAAAAACACGACGGCAAGAATCATCATTCGTACATTTCAAGCTATCCAATGCAAAAAGAATATTTTAAATCGGACTATTAGTTACAGAGATATGGTGTACACAGACGGACGAACAGACAAACCGATAACACAAGCACGATCTTTCTTACAAAAAGAGAGCTAAAAATAAAAGATAAAGTTGGATTTTTTATTTAATTTTTCATGCAGATATACGTATTTAATTACCGTACACAACACAATTGTTATACAACATATTGAAACTTTCCTTTACAAAAAAAAAAAAAAAAAAAAATGCTTATCACACCCCATAATCCGGTGGTGCTTTTCTTGCTAACACTAGTTACGTCCTTGAACATCTAGACTGCTCTGCAGAAGAATAAAAATCTCTGACAGACATGTGACATGCTCAGGTGGTGAATTGATAGAGGGTACCGCATATTTCCTTTTTAGTTAAGGATTTTATTTTTATAAGTCTACCACCTTATACAGCAGAATTCACTTACTCTTCTTTTTTTAGAGGGTTCTGAGAATCCTTCGAAGAATTTATCTATAGAGGAAAGTCCAGAGTTGTGGGAGAGAAAGAGGAAGAGGAAACCGATAATAAATCACGAGAGAGAGCATGATTACCTCTCTCACCTCTCACACGAAATTCTGGGAAACCGATGGGCACTTAGTCTTTGCTGGTTCCCAAGTTCTTAAAGTTACTGAAAGGAGGGGGTCATATCTATGATGACCCCAGTCCACGTCGGAGAAATAACATCGCAGCGACCCCCCCCCCCTCGTCTGTGCTCCCAACCTCCCGCCCTTGTTCTCTCCTCGTTTCTCTGGACTTCCTGGAAGAAAATTACGAACTAAGAAACCGTTCTAAAGTCTCAAGTGTTAAATGCAGGATCACCCTTACATCCGAGCAAGCGGGACACCAGCCCAAGGACCCGTGATTTGGAGGACCCCACTCATCATAGGTACAAAATTTATTTAAATAAAAATGCAATATACTAAACGAAACAAAATAGTTATGAAAGACCTGTCCAATCAAACGAATCTTACAGTATTTGTAATTGATATATTTCCAAAAATTCAATATTTCTTTAAAAATGTTTTTGACAATTCCAGTTACTAGTGCCTAAGCACAGCGAAAATTCTCTACAATGAAATTAAAAAAAAAAAATTGTCTTAGAGATACAATGACTCAACAAAGATTTTCTAATTTCAAATTCCTGTCAACAGAACACGCATTATGTAAAAATCAGGATTACAACAACACATAAATGACAGAGGCGTAACTAGGCAATTCTGCGCCCGAGGCAAACCACAAACTATTGCCCCATCCCCCCATTAAGACAAAAGAGTTTTACTGCTTGAAATACTATCCTGCGTGTTGCACTGGTAGACCAGTTACCACCGGGGTTCGGACATTTGGGCACATTCCCTTTTAAAGCAATGAAATTGCGCTGCGTTAAAAATTATAGCGTTCCTATATTTCTCCCTACTTGAGCAAGTGGTGTGCACAAAATTTTTTTCACTTATATCTCATAATCATTAAGAAATTGAGACATATTTACGATTTTCTGTCTGAAAGACGGGGCGGACATTTGGGCACAAATGTTTAAGGGGCCGTATAACAATTGCCGTTTCTTGGCCCAATAGTAAGAGTTTGACCGAGAAAATGTTCGCCGTAAGTTACTTAGGCACTGAATATTTACGGGCACGTGCCTACTCAGCAAACCTGTCAGGGGGTTAATACTAAAAGTGTAAAATATGAAACATTTCTCGTCCGATCGGGAAATTTTCAGCATTTACAAACTACAACTGGAAACATTATCTCAGGGCATGGACCTACTGAGCAAACCTGTCGGGAGGGGAGGGAGTTAATACTAAAAGTGTAAAATATGAAACATTTCTCGTCCGATCGGGAGATTTTCAGCATTTACAAGCTACAACTCGACACATTATCTGAGCGCACGTGCCTACTCTGAAAATGTGTGTGTGTGGGGGGGGGGGGTTAATACCAAAGCTGTAAAGTTTGAAAAATGTATCGTCTAATCAGATTTTCAGCATTTACAAGCTACAACTCGAGACATTAACTCAGGGCATGTGCTTACTCAGTAAACCCAATGGGGGGGGGGGGGTCAATACCAAAAGTGTAAAATATGAAAATTTTCTCGTTCAATCGGGAGATTTTCAGCACTACAACTCGACACATTATTTGAAGGCATGTGCTTACTCAGCCAAACCTGTCGGGGAGGGGGGAGGATTGCCAAAAGTGTAAAATATGAAGAATTTCTCTTCCTACCCCCGGAGATTTTCATCATTCACATGCGTTCAGATAATGTGTCGAGTTGTAGCTGCTAAATGCTGAAAATCTCCCGATCGGACGAGAAATTCATCAAATCTGCTGATCGGACGAAGAATTTTTCATATTTTACTTTTACATTTTTTGTATTAACCCCCCCCACACACACACACACCATCACCGACAGGTTTCCAGAGAGTGCACATGCGCTGAGAAAATTTGTCGAGTTGCAGCTTGGAAATGCTGAAGATCTCCCGATCGGAAGAGAAATGAGAAATTCTTGATATTTTACGCTTTTGGTATCCCCCCCACTAGTTTCCTGAGGCAGCAGACGCCCTCAGGCAATTCCATGACTTGTAGCTTGTAATGGCAGGAAATCTCCCAATCGGACCGGAAATGCTTTATATTTCATATTTTAGGTTTTAAGCCCCCCCCGACAAGTTTCCTGGGTTTGCTCATACTCGCAGAGAATTTGTTTAGATATAGTTTATAGAAAAATATCTTAAATAAGAAAATACGAAATTACGGACATTTTATGTGTGCTTGGGGGGGGGGGGGGGGGGGGCTAAGAAAAATCCTTACCTCCTTCAAGGCTGTCAAACATTTAAAAAAAGGTTTCGTCTATTTTAGTGTTTTAAATTTTTTAATTTATCAAAAATTTGGCTATATTAACGGGGGCTCTCCCCATGGACACCCTTGGTGCTATGTAATCATGAATATGATGTAATCCATATTCATGATTATGAGCTATGTAATCCCCATCCAGGACGACGAAATTGTCAAGTTTTCGGATATTATACTTGTCACATTTACACCCAAAAAAACGTATTGTCATCTTCAAAATTTGTGCATTGTAATATTTTTTTAAATTCAATTATAATTGTCGTTTGTCTTACTGGAAACGTTTTCTCCATTCAATTCCCCTCACAGCGAAAAAAAAACCGGCAATTTTTGTACGGCTTCTCAAGATTTGTGCCAAAATGTCCGGGTGCCCAAATGTCCTAAACTCGTTACCGCCAGTTTCCTTTGCACTAGTAGACCAGTTTTGCTGATCTCTTGTGTGTTGATTACGCACAAATTTGCATCATTTAGAACCCACACGCACATGCAATTACAGATGATGAGTCGAAAGTTTTGCAATATTTCCATAAACGCATGTACTGCGGCGGCTATGTCACGTGTTTAAACTAGTTCAAGTAGCTCACTGCAGTCAGTCGAAAGGGATATGAAGTGTGGTAATCGTTGCTGTGAACAGCATTGCATATCGTCATTCAGTCTATGGTTCGGACGCCTAAAAGATGAACAGCTACAACCGGCTAATTACGGAACTTTTGCTTTACGAGTTTGAACTCTGCTCAAGCAACATGAAACATTTGTCATACGAAAGTAGAAGGTCCCGTGGATCACAGCAACGCAACCAGATGGTTCTTTTTTTTTTTTTTTTTTTTTTTGATTGGAGGTTTAACGACCACCGTGAGCAACTCAATGGGCTATAAGCAGTCACCCGTCCCTAATTTAGGGTCACTGGTTCCAGGGAAGGAGAGAGCCAGTGTCGTAAGACAAACACAACATCCATACCTCACCGGGATTCGAACCCGGACCCCCGTTCGGACGAATGATCAGAGGCCATCGCTTAGACCACTGCGCCACCGGGGCGGCAAACCAGATGGTTCAAGAAATTTCGCTCAGCTGACAGGAACGTCAACAATCGCCGCCCCGGTGGCGCAGTGGTCTAAGCGATGGCCTATGATCATTCGTCCAAAAGGATCCGGGTTCGAATCCCGGTGAGGCATGAATGTTGTGTTTGTCTTACGGCACTGGCTCTCTCCCTTCCCTGGAACCAGTGACCCTAAATTAGGGACGGGCGACTGCTTATAGCCTATTGAGTTGCTCACGGTGGTCGTTAAACCTCCAATCAAAAAAAAAAAAAGAAAAGAAAAAGAACGTCAACAATCAGCCAAAGTCAGGTAGGCCGCGAACCGTGGATTCGGAGGTCGTGCGCCAAGCCGTAGAGGTAAATCCGACAACCAGCATTCGGAGATTATCAGCCGAGCTGGGCATATCACAGACCACCGTGGTCGTCACCTTCAGGACCTCGGCAAGGCCTACAGGAGCTGTCGCATTGTCCCTCACGAAATGACGCCAGCTGAAGCAAACCGCCGAGTGGAAGTGTGCATGAAACACCTAGAAAACCCACGCGATGTAAGTTTCACCAAGAGAATTGTTACGCGCGATGAAAAGTGGATCTATTTCCGCAATCCTAACACACAACAGCAGTGGTTTAACCCGAGCCAACTTCCTGAACCTGATGCCAAAGGTGGGCACTTCGAGCACAAGGTGATGCTTTGCGTCTGGTGGAATTTCGGGGTTTAATCCATTACGAATTTGTTCCAAACGGTCGGACCATCAACGCCAAATTCTACTTCGAACAGCTGGAGCGGATGTATGCCGTTTTGGAGGAGAAGTACCCGGCACTGGTGAACAGAAAGTACGCTCTCCTACAGCAGGACAACGCTTGGCCTCATATCGAGCGAACGACCCGGACAAAACTCCAGGAACTTGAGGGCACCGAACTGATGCCACGCCTAGCTTATATAGTCCGGACCTTGCCCCGTCGAATTATTACTTGTTCCGATCCATGGCCCACTACTGCCTTTGCGGGTGCCACGTCAACAACCAGGAGAAGGTGGCAGCTGGGATGAAGGAGCTCTTCGCCTGGAAGGACAAAAACTGGTACAGCCGCGGAATCGAAGAACTGGCAGACAGATGGCTAAAGACGAGGCAACACGATGTCCTATACTTTGAATGCTAGTCAGCTTTCGTCGTAAAGGTACGTATGAAGACAAAGTGATCCAAGTATTGCAAAATTTTCGACTCACCCTCTGTGCAATCTTTCGACTCTCCCTCTGTGCAATCTTTCGACTCACCCTCTGCACTAACAGTGGGCACCGGGAGTTGCTTGTGACATTTCGCTTTACACTGAATTGTTCACTTTTCTTTTTACGTCATTTTCTTGTAGTTATTTGGTAACTAATAAACACCAGTGGTTGTGCAACAGGTTTTAAGAACCGGCTGGTTTTCCTTCGGTAAACCAGAGTAAGATTAATGCCAAGTTTTTGCCATTTTAATTGTAGTTTAACAACCTAAACTTTCAAATATTTTTATTAAGGTATGATACTGTAAATAAGGTACTAGGGAATAATAGGTGTCATTTCTTACTCTAAACGGGAACGGCATTTTACCTTCATTACTTGCTTCGGAAAAAATTAGGAAATAGGGTACATCACTCAAAGATGTCGTGTACTCTCCTCTTTACCTTTATCAGGAAAACCATTTCCCACGCCAGCACACAGTTCTTCAAAAGGCCTGCACCATAGTTGTAGCGTGACCAAAAAATTGAGCCCTGGGGAAGGGGGCACGAATAAGTGCAAACTGATGTTTTACTTTGAGTACGGCCGGGGTAAGGCCTTAGTGAGCCCTTAGGCTAATACCTCTGAGTGGACTATACCAAGACACCTGAGTGGGCCCCCCAAACAACTTATAACCAGGACCTGATTTCTGCACATGCATAGGGCCTCAGAATTTGGAGGGTCCTCCAAACTATCTTATTAATAATATAAATTTTCAGAATCAAAACATATTTTATTTTCCGTTATAGCAAAAAATTATTATGCGGTTCGGTTTCAAAATTTACGGTGAGATTTTGGAAACCAAATTATTATTTCGTATAATAAAGTTCAAGCGTTGCGCCGAGCTGTGAGCGGCCAGTATAACATCTTCATCTCACCCTTATTTGTAACATTCAAAATGCAATGGAAACAGCCTATATTCGGAACAATACGGTATGTTATACATTAAAAGCATTGCAGCAAACATGTAGAATTTACAAAAAAATATTTTTATTATTAATATTAGTCTTGCGAGAACAAAAATTGTGAATAAATATTCATAATTATGTAGGGTTTATTTTTACATAAATAAAAATACAAAAAAAGTTCAATTGACACTACTTTATTTAAAGACTTCTAATAATTAACATAAAGTGTTGCAGTAATTTATACCGCAATGTGTGTGATCAGCTGCAAGACTTTGTGAGGGATTACTTCTTACAGCTTAAACTACCATTGGTTTATTGCAAGCCACATTGGCTATAAAGTTGACTATATGTGGGATGTGTTTTAATGTTTTTACTGCTTGCAAAAAGATATTTACCAGTAAATATTCTTTTCGACTGTTTAAAAATTTTAACCGAGGGGGCCCCAGATATAGTATGAGCACAGGGCCTCGACTGACCTGAGTCGGGCCCTGCTTATAACGGATAATTACTGAAGCCATTACGACAGGAAACTGTAGCAATATGCTAGTGTTAATTATTACGTAGTACAGTCTTCAAACTAATAAATTACCTGCAGAGTTTTCATAAAAGTCACTATATTTTCCATTGTTCTCACACGAACGTGAGTTAAAAGCTTAAGATTCAAAGATTTTGTCTTGGCATTTTTAATAATTTAGCATTGGGCGCTTTTCTTTATCTTTTGTTATGCAATATAAAGAAAGTCACAGTGGATTTCACCCTTTCACGGTCCCAAATGCAAATAGGAAGATGTGGGTGGATGGTAGTGAAAAAGCTGTAACTGTTTCGTAGACCCCGCTATACACAGCGACATGGAACGTTTACCATTATTGAGTTATTGCCTTAATCTGTTTGTCTTCTAGCCACTGTTTGTGATCGAGTGGAAATCATACGTAACAAAAAAAAAAAAAAAAAGGTAAAACTATTTTACTTTTCTCTACACATAAATACAGGGTGTGCCATATAAAAGAGGCCCCGTGGCCAGACGTTGTTAGGCGAATTAAAGTTGTTTGGCGGGTTTCCAGTTAAAACCGCTTTGTTCCACTTCTATCCGGTTTCTGCTTGTACAGCTGCAAAGGAATTCTCCTGAGTAGTTAGTCACAGCCAGAGCAGTGTAGGTACGCGGTCATAAGTGTAAGTGAAGAGAGAGCAAAGGCAACGGAAATAGTTTTAAGTACGAAACAGCGGATTTTTATTGTGGAACAGTATTTCAGAAATAACTCATAGAAGGTTTTAAATGAGTTCTTTACAGAAAAATTTCCACATTGTGCAGCACTGGCGAAATCAGTGGTACAGAAGTGAGTGCGGAAATTTCGTGAAACCGACACGGTGTGCAACAGGAAAAGAAACAAACCCAAGACAGGTCGTACTGAAGACAATATCAAGGATGTGTGCACAATGATGCTACAAAGCCCCCGGAAGTCGATTCGCCGATTATAGTCTGCAACGGGAATATCTGCCACGTTATGCCGACGCATACTTAAGGTGGATTTGCATTTTCGGCCGTACAAAGTTATGGCGCTCCAAGAACTTAAAACTCCTGATTATGCAAAACGGATGCAATATTGTAAGTGGTTTCAGCAGATCATTGTCAGCGGTGAAATGGACCCAACACTTTATTACATGACAGATGAAGCATGGTTTTATCTGTCCGGGTATGTCAATGCGCAAAACAGCAGGATTTGGACCGACACGAATCCAAGACGGACAATAGAGACTCCTCTGTACGACCAAAAGATAGGAGTTTGGTGTGCTGCGACTGCGGAGAGGATAGTCGGCCCATTCTTTTTCACTGACACCATCAAATGTTCAACCCATTTGTTGCCGCACTTACAGAAGAGCGAACATATGCTTTCTTTCAGCAGGATGGTGCAACGGCGCATACTGCGCGGAACAGTTTACGTGTTGTGCATGAAGTGTTTGGAGAGGACAGAACGGTATCGAAGGGACTATGGTCACGCAAATCACCCGATCTCTCCATCTGTGACTTATCTGTGGGGAGCATTGAAAGGGAAAGTGCACGCAACTAATCCGCACACCCTTGATGAATTAAAAGTGAACATTACGGATGCCATAGCCCAGATTACTGCCGATGAGTTTTGACGCGTTACGAACAACATGTTCCGTCGTGTGCAGCTGTGTCTTCATGTCGGAGCACTTTCAGCAATTGTTGTAAACGCAGATAAATTAGTTCTGTTTTCTGTCATTTCAACTATTCTTTACAATGTACAGTAACATTGCCTGACTGTTGTCGTTTATCATACTCGGGCCTCTTTTATATGGCACACCCTGTATGTCTGTAAGCTGTGTATTATTTGCAGTGTAGCGGCATGCCCTCCTGCGCCCTCGGTAATAATAGGCCCCTGGGCTATAGCCCCGTTAACTCCCCCCCGCGCACAAATAAGTGTTAACTGATTGATGTCTTCCTTGGGGAGGGGGAAGCACGAATAAGTGTAAACTGATGTTTTCCTTCGGAAGGGGACACTCTTGGAAACAGCCCCCCCCAATAAATGTCACAAAATTTGGATCTCTTTAATGCATAACTCTTCAACCACTGCTGCTGACAAACGAAGACGAACAATCCAGCGTATTTTTGACAAGCCAAGTATTTTGAAAATCAGTTCTCTTAAAAAAAAACTTTTCGATATTGCATCTTCTTGCTGATACATGAATAATGTTATATAATGAGTTCTCTACATTAATAGCATTTTGTGGTGGTTTTACTTCCTTTCAAAAACGAATCACGGCTCAATCTAAAAGGTGAACATAATAACGTACGTACATAAAGTTCTCGGTTCTTCCGCTTTGAACTTCGTAGTGACTTCATTAAACCTCCCATACACATTTGCTACCATCGTATGCTTGACCAGATTCAAAAGTGTCTGCATGAGAAAAAGATTATGAAGTATATAATAATGTCTTGTGTACGGCGTGCGATGGATGTCAGTGCACTGACATTAGGCCCCTACGCTATAGGCTTCATGACGCCCTAGTCGTATGTCAAGATCGCTGTAAATGGAGAAGTTTGATACAGCAACAGTAGGTAAAAATTATCTGGTAGTTTGTATTTCTTTGTGGAGCTATCCTCTGAATCTCAGAAAACAGATTTTCTAAAGTTAAGGGGCACGTCCCACTCCCCAACACTACGCCTATGGCCTGTAGTGTTGATACCTGACAATGTGGTTCTACGGCATTATACCGAAGAGGCAAACTATTATGACCACCACGTCTTGACAAAAATCGAAGCAACTGCAGGTAAACGACGGCGAGTATGAAGGTCATAAGACGGTATAATTAACACCTGATACTGAGCTCTTTTAATCTGTGTCATTCTTGTTCTTCGGACTTTATTGAGTTTGACAAAGGCCAAATTGCAATGGCCAGACTACTAGATCAGAGCATTTGCGAGACTTGTGGGGTGCTCAAGGGTCAGCTGAAGTTAATACTTTCAAAAAGTGGTCCGAAGAGGGGTAAAACCACGAACCGCATACATGTGTGGGCCGACCAGAGATTGAAACGGATCACGGGTCAGCGGGTCGACAATTTCTTGCGGGTCAAACGGGTCGGGTAGAGTTGTTCTCCACCCAGTTTTATTTCAGTTTTATTTTTGAAAAGGAAAAAAAAAACACATTTGAAAGAACCCTTCAGAGGTCTTTGAAGTAATGCTGCAGAGTATGATCCAAGAACTTGCTGAGAAGGATAAAGAAATGGAATTGAAACTGAACTTTCAGAAGCCAAAACTGAAGTACAATGCTTCTACACGGAATGAAGATTTATCAATTGATGGGGAAAAGCTGGAGATAACCAATTCCCACATTTACCTTAGGCAGCAGATATCAAGCGAGGGTCACATTGATGAAGAAATTAATTGGAGTAATAAAACTTCGATGGAGAACTTTTGGAAGGAACAGTCCAATTTTTAAGAGAAATATGCCGTTATGTCTTAAAAGAAAAGTTTTTACTCAATGCATCCTTCCAGTGCTTACGTACGGAGCAGAGATGTGGGCCGTAAATAAAAAAGACATAGAAAGACTGCAGACAACTAGAAGAAGCCTGGAGAGAGGCATGCTTGGTGCAATCAGGAAAGATAAGAAGAGGAACTTGTGGATAAGGGAAATGACAAGAGTGGAAGACATCATGATCAGATTAAAATCCCTGGATGGACATGTTGCCAGAAGAACGGACCACCGATGGACAACCGAAATTCTACACTGGATTCCAAGAGACAGGAAAAGACCCAAAAGAAGACCACATGGGAGATGGACGAATGGAGGAGACTGATTGCCCAAGACAGTCCGTTGTTGAAGAAACTTGGGCAGACTTTCATCCAGCACTGGATTGATAATGACTGACACTGATGATGACGATGATATATTTGAATTTATAGTTCAAAGCAGATTTGTCTAGCTCAAGTCCGTGTCGGGTCCAAAATTTTTTACCAGTTTCAAACACTTGGGCCGACCACTGTTCATCGATAGTAGAGGTGAGCTAAGGCTATCCCGTATGGTACCAACCAACAGAAGGAATATTGTGGCGCAACTCGCCGGTAATTTGAATGCTGGTGAAGGGAGTAATGTGTCACAACACACAGTATATGGAATCCTGCTGAAAATGAGACTGCGTAACTGCATGCCGCTCCGAGTGCCCATGATAACTTCGGTTCACCGTCAACAGCGCCGACAATGGCCATGTGATCAACAAAACTGGACCTTGAATCATTGGGAGCAGGCGAATTAATCGAAAACGAATTCATCGAACGAGCAGTTTACCGAAAGACTACTTTTTCGAAAAAACAAACGAATTCATCGAAATGGAGTTTAAGACAAGTGGCCACAGGACAACTAGCAACTAAACAGCTGGCCAAATGGACAAGTGCCGAGACCCACTTTAGGGGCTGTATAAAAATTGCACTTTCTTGGTTTCGGACGTGCACAAAAGGGCAATGGATTAATATTTAATGCCTAAGTAAACTTACTTACACTCCACCTGGGACCATAGGCCTTCCCACCACCATTTTCCACCGGAATTTGTTTTTGCTTCGGTTTTTATTTCGTTCCAGCTTTTATTAATAGTTCCCTTTTCTTTCATTATTGTTCTTTTCAATGTTTCTCTTGGTCTTCTTTGACCCTGTGGGTTCCAGTCAAGAGCCTGTTTTGCTATTATTTTATTCTCCTTCCTCAACACATGTTCCATCAACTTCCATTTCCTTTCACGTATTTGTATGCCCAAGTAAAAGGGGCAACAATACTAACTTGCCTTGGTGTCTAAACCTTATGAATATGAGCAAGACTGAATATATATATATATATATATATATCATCATCATCATCATTGTCAACCATTATCAATCCACTGCTGGACGAAGGTCTCCCCAAGTTTCCTCCACAACGGTCTGTCTTGTGCCAGTCTCCTCCATGTCACTCCCGCATACTTTCGAATTTCATCCACCCATCTTCCATGTGGTCTTCTTCTGGGTCTTTTCCTGTCCCTTGGAATTCAATCTAAAATTTCGGCTGTCCATCGATGGTCTGTTCTTCTGGCAGTATGTCCAGCCCATTGCCATTTCAGGGATTTAACTCTGATCATGATGTCTTCCACTCTTGTCATTTTTCGGATCCACGTGTTCCTCTTCTTATCTCTCCTGGTTACACCAAGCATGCACCTCTCCATGCCTCTTTGAGTTGTCTGCAGCCTTTGTATGTCTCTTTTAGCTAAGGTCCACGTCTCTGCACCATACGTAAGCACTGGAAGAATGCATTGATCAAACACTTTTCTTTTAAGACATAATGGCATATTGCTCTTGAAAATTATGCTGTTTCTTCCAAAAGCTCTCCAGGCAAGTTTTGTACGCCGATTAATTTCTTCACCAATGTGACCCTCACTTGATATCTGCTGTCCAAGATAAACGTACGTGTCTGTTATCTCCAGCTTTTCTCCATCAATCGATAAATCTTCATTTCTTGTAAAAGCATTGTACATCACTTTTGTCTTCTGAAAGTTCATTTTTAATCCCACTTCTTTACTCTTGTCAGCAAGTTCCTGGATCATACTCTGTAGCTCTGATGGGGTAGTTGCAAAAATGACTATGTCATCAGCAAAACGAAGGTGGGTTAGATAATCTCCATTAATCTTTATCCCTTTGTTTTCCCAGTTCAGTGATTGAAAGACATTTTCCAATTTGGCATTAAAGAGCTTCGGAGATATGGTGTCACCTTGTCTCACTCCTTTTCCAATTTTTATGTGTGTTGTATTTTCAAACAGCCGAATCTTTGCACTTGCATTTTCATAGATGTTATTAATAACATTAATGTATGCATCTTCAATACCGCAGGATTTCAGAGCCATTGCAACTGCTGATGGTTTCACCGAATCAAAGGCTTTTTCATAATCGATAAAAGCCATGCACAATGGAAGTTCATATTCCCTCGCTCTTTCAATTAGTTCTCTCAGTACGTGGATATGATCTATTGTGCTGTAGCCACTCCTGAATCCAGCTTGTTCTCTCCGTTGAGCCATGTCCAGTGTCACCTTCAAGCGGTGTGAAAGAACTTTAGTGAAGATTTTATAAACCACTGATAGAAGGCTGATAGGTCTGTAGTTCCAGAGATCCTCAATGTCACCTTTTTTATGTAGCAAGATCATTGTAGCGTTGTTCCAATTATCAGGAATTTTCCCTTTATTAAGGCATCGAATGAAAATTTGGGCGAGTACTGTTTCGATTTCTCCACTTGCTTCTTGTATGATGTCTACAGTAATTCCATCTTCTCCTGGAGCTTTTCCCCGCTTCATGTTCTTGATTGCATGTGCAACTTCTGCTGGAAGGACTGGAATAACTCTGGTACTGGTACCTTTCATGATGTCTGGAGTACATGTATCATCCCTTTCATATAATTTGGAGTAGAAATCTTTCACTCTTGTCAAAATTTCGCCTCTATTTCTTGTTACAGAACCATCTTCTTTTCTCAGTGCCATAATCTGTTTTTTTCCCTTACTGAGATGTCCCTTTGCTATCTTTAGGCTTTGGTTGTTTTCAATTGCTTTCCTTACTAGTTCACAGTTGAATTTCCTTACGTCTTCAGTGATACTTTTTCGTACTGTCTTGCATAGCTCTATATATTCCACTTTGGAAGTCACATCTTCTTTAGTTGTCCTCATCACTCTTCTTTTTGCATCAACATTTTGGTTTTTCCTGATAATTTGTTCACATGCAATTTGTTCTTAGACCCAGCTAATTTTGTTGCTGTTTCCATAAGAGCTTTGGTTACTTTTCTGTTAACTTCAGAAATATCCACTTCTTCCGATGTTAGGCCTTCTAAAGCCGAGAATCTGTTCTTCAGTTCCAATTTGAAGGTATTATGGTGTTTTTTAAGGTTGGTTATGTCAATACATTTTGTTTGTCTTATGAGCTTGCTACGTTCGAGTTTAGTGTTGAGGTGCATCTTACATCTCACCAATCTATGGTCACTGCCTGTGTTGAACTTGTTTAGCACACTGCAGTCTTCTATGACGAATTTTTTGTTACACATAATAAAATCAATTTCACTTGTCGTCCCATTTGGATGTCTCCATGTCCATTTCCTGTGTGGATTTTTCTTGAAAAAGGAGTTCAAGAAGAAAAACCCTTCTGCCTCTGCAAACTCTACGAGAGTATTTCCACGCTGGTTTCTGTTGCCGTGACCGAATTTACCTACTGAAGTTTCATTCTGTTGTCGTTGCCCTATTTTTGCATTGAAATCTCCCATAATTATCTTCAAGTGCTGCTTAGCTTTATTATTTAGATCACGAATTTCCTCATAAAATTCTTCAATTTCTTCTTCAGCATGACTTGTGGTGGGTGCATAAGTTTGAATAATCTGAGCCTGGTATCTTCTCGAGAGTTGGATAACGAGTCGTGCAGCTCTGTCAGAGGAACTTTCAACTTCTACAACTTTATCCTTCAGTTTCTTGTTTATTATAAATCCAACACCACTAGTTCTGCCAGTATCTGTCCCACAATAGTAGAAGAGATGTCCACTTTTCAGTTCAATGAGATCTTCTCCTTTTCTCCTTACCTTACTTAGCCCGACGATGTCCCACTTGATCCTTTGTAGTTCCTCTTCCAATTCAAGAAGCCTTGAATCAGAAGATAGGGAGCGTCCGTTATACGTTGCCAAGGTCAGCATCAGATGGCAGCCTAGTCCGGTCCTCCGGGGATTCTTAGCACCCTCTGCCTGCATGTCGCACTGGCCGCTGCCTTGGCCAGGTACATTCCAGCTGCCGGAGACTGAGGGCCAAGATTTAAGTTGTGGAGTCATTTTGGAGGGGTTTGGCCATAACTCACCACGCTGGCCAAGCGGGTTGGTGAGTGTGGGATAGCATTTCCTCTAATCCCGATGGTATAGTTATACCGCTATTGGCGGTCGTCAGAGCCCCTTTAGTGGAAACAGGATGTACCACGAGAAGGCGGGGTTGACATTTGTCAAGGAGAGGCTGTGACGTTACGCATCACCTGACCTTACATCCCATATATATATATATATATAATTTTTTTTTTGAGGTTTAACGACTACTGTGAGCATCGCAATGGGCTATAAGCAGTCACACGACCCTAATTTAGAGCCACTGGTTCCAGGGAAGGGAGAGAGCCAGTGCCGTAAGACAAACATAACATCCATGCATCACCGGGATTCGAAACCGGACACCTTTCTGGCGAATGATCAGAAACCATCACTTAGACCACTGCGCCACCGGGGCGGCCTGAATATATTCATAACGTTTACATAATAAGTCAAGTTAATAATGCTGCGCTTTCCCTTAAGCATCAAATACTAATAAATAGGTCCTCAGCCTAAGCATTTTTCACAGTTTTTATTCCGTCGTGCTCGTATTCATAAGGTTTAGACACGTAGTATTATTTCGCTTTTACTTAGGCATTCAATATTAATACATAGGCCTACGCCTTTTTAACAGTTATTATTCAATCGTGCTCATATTCATAAGGTTTAGACACAAGACCAAATTAATATTGTTGCGCTTATACAAGTCTGGTTGGATGAATGTCGCTTCCTGCTGCACCATGTGGACGGCGGGGTACGTGTGCTTCGTTTACCTGGGAAGTGTTGGCACCAGGATGCACCTTGAAACAAAACCAAGCCAGTGGAGAAAGTGTAATGCTTTGGGCAATGTTCTGCTGGAAAACCCTGGGTCCAGTCAATCATGTTCAGGAAACAACTATGGCATTTACCACCTACCTAAATATTATTTCAGACCAGGTACATCCTTTCATGGTAAAAGTATCTCCCTCTAGAAGTGCCTTCATTCAACAAAATAATGCGACATGCCACACTGCCTGGGTTGTTAGAGAATGGTTCGCGGAACATGAGGAAGACTTTCAGGTATTGCTCTGGCCTCCAAATTCCCCACACATCAATCCAATCGAGCATCTGTGGTTTGTGTTGAAACAGCAAATCTGATCTGCGGCAGCTTAACTGCGTAACAAGAGGTAAGGGATCTGCTGCTAATACCAGGTATCACAAGACACCTTTAGAAATCTTGTAGCGACCCTGCCTAGCCGGGTAACAGCTGTTTTGGTGGAACGTGGAGGACCAACACAATATTAGGCAGGTGGTCATAATGTTTTGGCTCTCCAATCATGTACCTACTGTATGTCGCTTGCGTCAATTTGAATTGTACCATCCGCATGATTCACGAGGAACCTATAGATTCGTCTGTTCACCCGACTTGTTTCCATTTCTCAACGGCTCAGCGTCGAAGATCTCGCGCCCACTGTAGATGCTCTCTGGTATTCAGTGCTGATAATATTGGCGCTATATAGACAATATCGTCGGCTGTTGTAAACCATTCGCCATATGGTTCGATATGTGGTGCATTTGGAGATGAACCTCTACACACCAACATTAAATTCTTCAGTGATTTCCCTGGTTGCGGCCCCTTTCTTCGCTTGCAATATTCTCGCAAGTCTCTTTCCGTCCGCAGGATTACTGGAAGTTTTGTGTGTGTGTGTGTGTGTGTGTCGAAAGCCTTCGCTACGGTTGTGCGTTAAAAGCCATGGAGAATGGCTATTTCAGAAATCCTCGAACCGGCATGCCTGGAGCCAACTATCATGACACGGTCAAAGTCTCTCAGATCACTAGTTTTACTCATTCCGATCCTCAATCGAACGCTAACCGATGCCGGATCAGCTGGTCTGTTTGACTTATACCAGACACGGTGTTCGCAGGCAGTCTTACGTGATGGAGTAAGGCCATTCATGAGACAAGGGCAGGTGTACCTAATAAACCGGCATCTCAGTGTACATTACAGTTTACGAAACTTTCAATCGAAATGATTTTAAAACGTAACTTTTATTTCAAGGTCTTAGGTTTCCACAGCAAACGTGTTATGTTTTAGCAGCCACAATCGCCTTCCGTAAGCCAAAATTGAAACTCATCCTGGGATAACAAGTTTTTCTTTTCTTTGTTTTATTTTATTTTTTAAGAAATTTCACGCTAAATTAATTGCATTTATTTTCGCAAAAAAAAAAAAAAAAAACATACTTTACAATTCTATAAGAAGTTCCCAGCTGAAGGTCGAATCCTTCTCTAATCCTAGGTCAACCAGCTCTAACCCCCACCCCCAAAAAAGAAAAAGTAAAATTTATTCTTCTGTAGTATCATCCAGACCGTTTTTTAATAATCAGTCGATGTTACGAACTGTCCACAAAAAGGTTAATAGCATTGCAGAAGTTGCTGAACTTTCAGAGTACCTTATATCCTAACACCAGATAGTTACACGCAACTGCAACGGTAGTCAAATATCATAAGACAATATAAATTCATAAAAGGGAAAGTAAAAATCAATGGAAACTAGTGCTTAAAAATCTGAGAGAAACCCAGGCTTTCTTACACCTGTACATGTCTCATCATTTTAATGAAATATGAATGCCAGTAAGATAATTTTAACATTATATACTTACAAATCCAGTACTTCTGCGGAAGGCACAATTAATTCACACACTCAGAGAAAGGGAGCAGAATGCACGTAAAAACGCAGAAGAATATACACCCAGTAAACAAAATATTAGAGGTAGAAGTGATGGGCAGTTGGCCTGGGCATCCCCGCGCAGAGAGGAACGTCAACCCAAACCGAACGCCTGCGATAGATATGCGAATAGTAGGCCTTCCCAACACATTATACTGTTGCTTTCGCACGTTCGATGCCTCCTGGGGTTCGTCAGGAGGATGTATGATAACAACAGTTACCCTACAAAGGTTGGAAAATGTGTAGCGCGGGTGCAAATATCGTATAGACGTTTTATGTGCTACTAGGTGCGCTGTAGATGATAAAGTTCATTAAGAATGCATCACAACTTTGTATGTTTATCTACCACTGTTTGAAACTGTGTTTAATTACCAGGGTTCATTTAAAAGTTATAACGTACTTAAATCAGGCTAATCATTAGGGGACACCCTGTATATTTCATGTCTCCGTGACAAATATTTCATTTCGCGTACATTTTCTGGAGTTAAACTTCCTTTTCATCCTTATCCTGTAACTGATGCAAAATTAAAATGGAGGATTTTTTTTTTTCTAAATTTTGTTAAAAAGCTTCAAAAGACTGTTTCTCTACATCCGGATGTTCGGTGGTTTCTTTCTTGTTTCTGTGGTTATCAATTTCTCGCTGCAAATCAAAGCACTTGTCAACCACGATGTGCTGAGTTTTAGAAACAGATTAAAGGGCTTAAAACGGAAATCCTCTGAGCACCCAGAGGCGCATTGGGTCGACGAAACCAGGGCGGGAATTTTAGTTGTGTCGTCCCACTAGAGATGAGCTTGGGCCCAGCCCGGACGGGCTCAGAATTCATTAACTAACGAAAAACCCGGGCACGGAATTACAAGTCTTGAATTTCATTACTGTAATTAATTCAACACGTGTAATTCCGAGCCCGGTTGAATTACACTTGTTGAATTTCATTGTGGATTTATTACCATGGTGGAAGGATTTTCAATTTCCTAAGCTAGCTGCCATTGAAAGACAAATTTTGCTTAGCAAGACTTGCATTATGCATTGTCCAAAGCTATGGCTCAAACAAGGATTACTTTAAGGAGGTCAGGTATCGAAAAACTGGGAAAAAATCACATTCCCATGTTTTGTATTTTATTAAAAATCAAGAATCTTATCTTTAAAATGATGTATTAATTTCCAAAATTGTGCAGTTAGAAGTATTGTTATTTATTTTTTAAAATTTCCTCACCCTCGCGATTTTTGGGGTGACGTTGGTTTTTAGTGCAGCAGGTCGAGTTGTAGAGAAAAGAAGATCAAGTTGAAGCGTTGAGGCATTAGATGCAATTTTCTCTCTCCCTCTTTTCATGATGAACTTGATCTGGAAACTGCACACACATATGATAATATTGTAATTATTATACTATTAAGCGCAAACCTTTGTTAATGTTGCAAAATGCACAATAATCTGGTCTGGAATGCTTTTACGTTCTTTTTTTCTTTTGGAAATTTCCCTACATGCTTTTTTTTATATTCTACTACATCACTCTAAACTACCTTTACCAATTAGCATATATGTAAATTATATTGCAAAGATTAGTTTTCTAGAGTCAAAATTTCAAACACTTGCAACTGTCTGTACTGCGTTGTACGTTTCATAATGCAATTTATTCAAAATAAAAGTAAATTTTGAAATCAAAAAGAAATAACGAATGGAATTTTTTGTTTCTAAACGATTTTCTTTTCTTCAGCTTTTACCAAAATTACTGATTCCCCTGATACGGTTGAAGGGCACGCTGATTTTTTTTTTTTTTTTTTCAAATCCAAATTTTGGAACATTTGGCTTTATGCGTAGTATTTCTAAAAACATATTAATATTGTGAAGTGGATTAACTGAACTAAACTTTTTAAACTAAGGATTTTTAAACGAATCCTTGCTTGGGCCATATCTTTGGCCAGTGTATAATGCATAAATGCAAGCCTTGATAAGCAAAATTTTCCAAGAATCCGGGCCAGGGCTCTAGGCCTTTGGACCCGGGCTCCTAAAATTGAGCCCCAACTCATCTCTATCGTCCACTACAGAAACGCACGTATCCACAGGGGAATATCTCATAAAATCCTTCATGAAAAGAAAACAATTCCGTTAATTCCTGGATGAAATGGAATTGTTGAAATATGCATTGTAAAATTAATTCAGTCGTGAACGAATTTTAACAACAATTTAAGGTTAAAAGAGATATAGAAATCCACTCAATGATTGAATGTATCATATCAAACCATGCTCAAAAAGGGGTTTTGTACCAGATAATATTTACTTGGTCACTGGTCATCTGCCGCGCAGCGGTATTCGTACCATCTGCTTGAATACACGCCTTTTTTGTCTACCCATTATTTTGACTCGTGAACCACCATTTTGACATTTTGATCCACGAACCAGTACCAGTAAATTTTTGTTTTGTTTTTTAAGATAAATGTGGGTGGGACACGGATTTCGGGCCTTTTTTTATTATTATTATTTACTGGAGGTTTAACGACCACCGTCAATAATTCAGTGGGCTTATAAGCAGTCGCCCGTCCCTAATTTAGGGCAACTGGTTTCAAGGAAAGGAGAGAGCCAGCGCCGTAAGACAAACACAACATCCATGCCTTACCGGGATTCGAACTCGGACGCATGATCAGAAGCCATGGCTTAGACCACTGCGCCACCGGGGCGGCATGATTTCGGAACGTTTCTTATGCCCTATGTCTGTACGTGGATAAGGGTGTAGGGAAAATGTGCAATCCCAAAATGGGTACTAGTTAGCGCATCTTTTAAGATTGTAAAAGGAGGGCAGGGCCTACCAATGTGCATCTTTGTCTCCAAGCTTAATTACTTAAAACAGTTAGCTTAATTACTTAAAACAGTTAGCTTAATTAATAATATAAACACCCAGATCAGTCTCTCTGGAACGCTTGACGTCACACCAACTTCTGCATTGTTGCGTCATCACTTATCGATCAATTCGTGTGTGCTCTCGCGATGTCAAAATGATTGCCTGCTATATAATAGCACGAGATCACTTTCAGATGTGAAGGTGGTCGCGTGCTAATTTAAAAACATTGGATTATTAATGACTCGAGTTCTATTTATCCGATCTACAAAATTCGAATTGAATTCTTAATATCACAGTAAGTTGAGTTTGCACGCGATCACATTGCGATGTCAAGGTGATCGCGTGCTAATTTAAAAACACTGGATTACCAATGACTCGAGTTCTATTTATTCGATCTACAAAATTCGAGTTAAAAACTTAATATCAGGGCAAGTTGAGTTTGTATATTAATTTAATTTAGCACAATTCAAATATTAATTTGTACGCTTTAATTATTTTTTACTTTTTTAATTTAACTAACTTTCCGAGTTTAGTGCTGATTATATTGTACATTTGAAAAAATATCGGTCTATCTATCTAAAGGCTCTGAACTACAATAAAAACTGAAATCTTGAGGTGTCGAAGTGAGCAAAATTGCATCTAAAAACAGATGTCGCCTCAACAGCACATTGTCGATAATTTAGATAGTTCCGAGGTGTAATGCTATATGTCGCATTATTTGATGAAAAAGCTTCGGTATGAAGTCTCAAACTAAACTTCGAATAGGACAGTCTAAAACAAGACGTGAGCGGAATAACATTTGTGCTGGAGAAAAAGTCATTTAACGCGAAAAATCAAAGCAAAAGTTATTTAGGTAAGTTTACACGAAAACAACTGGACTACAAGGAAAATTCTTAAACAACAAATATTTCGCACAGAATATTTATAGCGAGGCCTTTGCAAAACGGAAATAAATAGCATATAATTTTCAGTTCCAACATGAATGAGTTCTCACTATATAAGTTTTTACTATATTTTCTCACAAAAAAGACGGCGTCTATTTGATTCGTTTTCAATCTGCTTCAATCAAGAATTTAACCGTCTTAGGACAGGTAACATCCCCTATATATTAATATTTATTTAAAGCTTAAAAACAACCGTCCTAGGACGGGCTAAATTTTATTATAACAACCGTCCTTGCACAGGCTAGTTTATTTATAACAGCGTGCCTGGTCTGGGGGTAAATTTTTCGGTAAACGGCAAAAATACCTCCGGAGAAAATAACCCTGAAAGGCGTAAAAAATGCCCCCGGAAGAAAATACCCCAAGAACAAACGGTTCACGGTAAACTGCATCACAGGAACACTGATGTGTGGCAATTAACCGGAAACCCTGCCACACATCTTTCAGCAACTTGGCCACAAAAGTTCATGGGGGGGGGGGGGGGGTGCTATAAAGATTGCCGTTTCTGGGCCTATATTGAGAACTCAATTGGGAACTCCAAACGAATTTCGAGAAAACGTTCCATGTAAGCCAAGCGAGAATTGTACTTTAATTTGAAGAAATAAATTACCGAGGATTCGAGGTACATACACTTGGTTTGGGGGAGGGCTGTACCCCCAACTTCCGCAATATTATATTATGGGACTCTGGAGTCTGTCAGTGTATCCAGAATGGTCCCCTTGAAGCGTCCGCGAACTTTGAAGGGGGAGGGCTTCCCCCAAAATGTTAAAATGGACGTAGAGCTTTAAACACTAGAACCATGCTTTACATAATGATTCTGTACAAGACCACGAATTTTCAGGAGGGTGGGGTGCAAGTTTCTAAGAGCACAGACAAGTGTTCAAGGTAAGAGATTTACTCGCAATTTCTATGCTTCATGTTGTGTTTAATGGTAAACAACGTATGCCCTTCCCACCTGCCCAGAAATGTGGTGAGGCCTGTGAAAGGGATAAGAGGTGCTTAGTTTGGAGTGCTCTACCCACAACTTCCGTAATTTTATATTCTGGACCTCTAGAATCGGTCAGTCTATCCTCGATGTTACCCCTGAATAGCTCTTAAAAACGGGGGGTCCCTACCCTCCTGAAAATTCGTGGTCGTGTACAGAATCATTATATAAAGCATGATACTAATGTTTACAGCTCTACATCCATTTTAACATTTTGGGGGAAAGCCCCCCCCTCAAGCTCATGGACCTCGCGGACACTTCAAGGGGAACTTCCTGGATACACTGACAGACTCCAGCTGCCCAGAATATAATATTTTGGAAGTTCGGGGTAGATCCCCCCAACCAAATGTACCTCGGAAATTTATTTCTTCAAATTAAAGTACAATTCTCGCTTGGCTTACATGGAACGTTTTCGCAAAATTCGTTTGGAGTTCCCAATTCAGTTATCAATGTAGGCCCAGAAACGGCAATCTTTATAGACCCCCCCCCCCCTTTGAACTTTTGTAGCCAAGTTTCTGAAAGATGTGTGGCAGGGTTGCCGGTAAATTGCCACACCGGAACACTGCCACACATCAGTGTTCCTGTGTGGCAGTTTACAGTGAACCGTTTGTTCTGGGGTTTTTTTTCCGGGGGCATTTTTCCGCTTTTCAGTTTTCAGGGGTATTTTCTCCGGGGGTGTTTTTTCCCCGGGGTATTTTTTACCTACATCCAAATTTTTCACCGAAGTAGAGAGAATTCTGCTTTGTCATTTTAGGGCAAACGCCCAAAGTATATATAGAGATAGAAGAAAATGGTAATTTTTTAAACACTATTTCATACAGATAACATAAAAATGAAATTAGCGATTCTTATTCATAAGTACCAAAATAATTATTCGTTCTTTCCAAGCAATCCAGACAAAAAAGATACGAGAAAGTACACCATTTCTCGAGCTGTCCACCGGAAACTATCCCGGTGTCCCAATCCGTCCCTGCGCGCATCTATACCATTTGTTTAACTTAGTGTTTAAAACTCTCTCAAGGGATTAGTGTTTCTCTGCCGGACAGACGCCCGAATGGTCATTTCTGACAGATGAAAAATATCACACGGACACAGTTATTTATTTCCTAATCCCTGCACCTCTTCCTGCTCGAACTGGAACGGCTGGAATGTTTTTCCTCCTAAGGACGGTAGAGTGGAGGGAGCAATGAATGATGGGAAGGTGGGGAGGGGTGAGGAGGGAAGGAAAGAACTGTGAAAGCCTGAAGCGAACACGGGTTCCTCTTTAGGGTCCTTTCCCTGAACCTGACCTTGCATAAAGAAACTCATTGTTCTTCAACTATGGCTTTGACTGGCACTTCTTCAAGAATTCTAAATCTTCAGGTGAGAATGTCTGATCACTTGTAAAGCTTCTAATGCGCAATTTCGTGATCAGTTTATCCTTCTAGCATTTGCGTTTTACAAGACAGGCATGTGCAAGAATATTTATTTATTTTTTATGGCTACTGATGCCGATTACGCGTTTCAGAAGTCGGTCGTGTGAAACGTTTCTCGTTACAGACATCGTTTAACACATTTCTGCAATAAACAAATAAATGCGACCTTTACGGAAGAGAAAAAAAAAGATGGCTGGGGGAAAAAAAAAGTAAAACGGACTCGAGGAAGAAAATATTCTTTACTTTCCACAACTTTTTCATTTGTTCGCACTGAAACAGCAATAAAAAAAAATGCGCATTTAGCAGAAAGAAATCTTAAATCAATAAGTGCATTGCTGCCCCCATTTTCACGTTTCCGAGAACGCAAATGCGAAAGCAAAATATTTAGAGCAACTTTCTTCAATATTTAGAGCAACTTTCTTCAATATTTAGAGCAACTTTCTTCAATGCACAACTTCTGATATGAAAGAAAAGATTATTAAAGCGATTTCACTGCAGCAATAAAAAAAAAGTGTTGAGAAAAGAAAGGGAAACAGTAATGCTTCTTCCAAAAGCGATCATATGTTCCTAAAATTAAAGGTCGATGTGCCGTCTCATTCGAATTGCGATGTCCCGAGTCAAAATACGGCAAAAACGTTCCGTTGATCCACTCGGCAACGGTGGTCATCGACCTAGCATATAACCAGCTTTAGAAGGAAGTTGTTCATCGTGTTTGAATAAAATGAAAATAGTGTATCATAAAACACCCGAAATTTGCTCCCTAAGTGCTTTTAACGGTGAGAAGTATTTCCAGCCATCTATCTGGGCGAAAGACGAAAAAAACATGTATGCAATCAAACCATAGCTTCCGAAGCACGGATAATCAGACATTTCTGACATTAAACGTTCGCTACAATGTCATAAATATGACCGGTTCCAGCACATTACACTACGCAACCCTGAAGTCTTTACTACTTAAAAAAAAAACAGAAATAGCCATTAAGAAAAAGCACCTCTAAAATGTGCAAAGGGGAGAATAACTGCTCATTATTCATGCTCTAAAACTTTCGAAGTGCTTGGAAAATTCGTCATACTCCCATGAGAGCAAAAACATGAAGTTTACGCTTGGAACATCATTAGTCTGCTGTCACAAACTTCGTTGTCATGTCCGTTTGTGGCAGTGACAAAACTCAACTTCTATAATTTTATGTTCTTCCCGAAGAGGGCGTCAGAAATTTTCTTTCTGCTTATGCATTCTATTTTCTACCTCGTGCTAGTTTACCTTTTTTTTTTTTAATTCTTCCTCACAGTATTATTTTTTTACCAAAAATGCTTCAGCTCTAACATTAACTACAAAACTCAATTTTTCTTGGGTTGACGTCCTTAAGAATTTTAAGACTTTCAGTTTTCATCAATTCCTACACATTTATTTTCATCGGTACACAAAATTTCATTTTTCTCACTAAATTAGGGTGCACCTCACTAGAGGTCGAGGGCACGGCCTGTCCTTTTTTTCCTTTTTTTGATTGGAGGTTTAACGACCACCATGAGCAACACAATGGGCTATAAGCAGTCGCCCGTCCCTAATTTAGGGTCACTGGTTCCAGGGTCGGGAGGGAACCAGTGCCGTAAGACAAACACAACATCCATGCCTGACGGGATTCGAACCCGGACCCTTTCGGACGAATGATCAGAGGCCATCGCTTAGACCATTGCGCCACCGGGGCTGCTCGGCCTATCTTGCTACTGCTACTTGTTTGTTTGTTTTTTCTCCCCCCCCCATTTCGGAACTTAACTCCCGTAACCATCTAAGGTTATTACGAGTCGCACTGATTCCAGGGAAGGGATAGAGCCAGCGCCGTAGGACACGTGCTTCATCCGGGATTCGGACTCAATATGGCAGATTAGCTAGAAGCCTGCGACTCTGATTACTGGTCTGGATTAGGATTGCGAGCCCGTCGGGACGGGCTAAAATTTTGGTCAAGTATTTTCCTAGTGTCCTGGACACCCTAAATGAAGATACATGCTCCGAATTATTATTATTTTCTTTTGAATTGCAATTACTGATAAGTGCTCATCAACTCGACAAAATCTGTGATTATATGCATGCGAATGTTATTTAAATTTAGTATTTCATTCTAATCATTATATGATAGATTTTGCTTTTAAACATCGCAAATTAGTTCAGTGCGTTGTATCTGCCGATAACTGGGTGATCTGCTTTCAGAAACGTATTAATGAAGTAAGATGGAACGAGGAGTTATTGAAAATTACATCATACGTAGGTATATCAATTCTTGCTAGTAATGTCTATTGTGAGAGACTGTTTTGCTTAACAGACGATTTCTTGTAATTTAATGATAGAAATCTCAAGAATATGGACTAAGTTAAAACTGTCCAAACTCCAAATAAGATTGATTGTGATCGAAATACAGTACATAGATTGTTTTGGACAAAGAAAAAGAAATTAGAAGCCGCCGAGACTGATCGAAAAGCACGCGGGAAAAGAAAACAATTTTAATGTAATTATGCAATTTTAAAATTTCAACTGCTATAGTATCGATTTCTTTTAATCCTAAAGTTGTTGGAAGAGAGTTTCCTTCCTACTCTATAATTAATTTCCAGTATATCTTATCTGACGATAAACAGTTGTATTTCTCAAGGAATTGGGCCGCGGGTGGCCTAGTGGTCAACGTTCGTGACTGCCACGGAGATAACCCCCGGTTCGATCGCAGGCAAGTACGAACGCTCGAACTACTGAATATCCGCCGTGCGTCGGATGGGCACGTTAAGCCGTAGGGCCCCGGGTACTGGGCCCCCGGTAATAAATAAGGGCGTCTTCCTCCCCCTTTCTACCTCGCTTCCGTGTCACCTTCCTATCGGGCACTCTAGCCCAAATCTCCTAGCTTCATGTTTCTAAGGGTTTTTTTTAAGACCTGGGGTCTGACACTCCATTCCTAATCCTCTACATATGATCTGATCTTTCTCAAGGAATTCCAAATTTAAAAAAAAAAAAAATGCCTTAAGATGCCTTGAAGATATTTAATGTCCGCAGTTGCAATAACTGTTATACTAGCGTTAAAGTGTCATACTGAAACAAATGAATTATACTCATAATACAGTTATAGACTCCTGAAATTTTGTCTACGCACTGTCTGCAACTGTCCCGATCAACTTTCCCAGTAGCCCAGAATGTCATTTCGAATGGCCTTCCCAGCAGTCCCGAAATAGCATTTCCAACCGACCCAGAAGCCCCGGAATGGCATTTCCAAGGGTCCCACAACGGCTTTCCCAATGATCCCATAACAGCCTTCGTTACAGTCGCAGAATCGCTTTCCAAAAATATAGTAACCTCAGTTTGGTTTCGAATCCAGTTTCATGAAAATTGGGTTCTTACAGAACTGGTGTACTTCCATTCACTGGAACCGGTGACCTTAAATTACAGATGACCAATGTTTTCAGCCTCAGGTGCTCATGGAAACAAGTTAACCTCCATAAATGAATAATTAACATATCACTGCGTTTCTTTTATAGGACAAAGTTTTAAATTCTAAATTTTTTTTTTCTCGTCAGTTTGGCTCTATCCAGGGGCGCCCACTTCACTAAATTATGGGGGGAAGGGCAGGCGAGGAGAGATTAGATGTGGGAGGGCACATCCCTTCCATTGTCAAGAGAGAAAAATAAAAGGGGGTGGGGTAAAAAGATGAACTACGAGATTAGACGTATATTTCAAAACGCAATTTTGATTTCTCATCAAGCAAATAAACAACAAAACATTATTTTGCTGAATATTAATATGTTTTAAATAAAATTCAACCTGTGATTTTATAAAAATATCAAGAGACTATTTCCAAACTTCATAAAAAAATATGAGAAATTAGCGCGGGGCTGAAAACAAAGAACGAGAAGGGCAAAAAATAAATATATGAAGGCGATAGAGATTATACATTTCTGTATATTTTTTTAACTTATTTTTAATAATTGTTTTAAACATTTACCACATATCATGAGAACATGTCAAGAAGAAAAAAAACAGCTCGAGCAAAACAACAATGATGAACTGACGAAAGAATTTTAAAATATTTAGCATGTGAAGTAATAGCAAAAGATCGTATATAATTGGCCATACACCTTACATGTAGCTCTCTGTTGTTAGTTTTAACCGATGAAATACCTTTCTTTATCAAGTACAACACATCGGCGCAAATAATTAAATTACTAATTATATCCATTGATAATATCCCTAAAGCTGTTTTTTCCCCCTACGGAATTCCTCTTGAATTAGATCTAAAAGCTATAAAGAGTTAATATTACATGAGATCTCGAAGTAATATAAAATATATATCGAAGTAATGTAAAATTAAATATGGTAATTAATTATTAATATGCATTATCTTGTGGATTTCAATACTTGTATCTGCAACAATAATTCTGTGTTCTTTTCAGGACGTCAATTGTGTTCAAGTATGAAGCCACAAAAAAACCTCAAGAGTAGAAAAAAACCCAAGATAAGATGGAGGCACTGTTTAAACAACGGCTTTGAAGAAAAATAATTTAAAAAATCAGATAATGCGTAGTACAGCTTAATGGAGGGAAAAGGGTGTTTTTCGGACGGGGGGGGGGGAGCTCACGACCACCATGAACTGCTCTAAGCAATCGTCCGTCCCTAATTTGGGGCCACTGTCTTCAGAGAAAGGACGAAACTAACACCATTCAACAGCCGTACCACCCTGCTTCACCCTGGGCCCATCTCAAACGACTGAGTCGAAGCCCGAGCCTCAGACCACTCAGGCACCGGAGGAAGATGCACAGGGTCGATCCCACCTATTGGTAATGTTGCAGGGAAAGAATTTTACCTCTGTAATAAATACAAAATAACACGACAGAGGTAAATTCAAACAGAATTCGAATTCAATTAAACCATTTTTTATTTATGCGTCTCCATAACAGACATTCAGTCAAAATCATGTTTCCTGATTATCCAATAAAGTCTGAGCGTAACTAATCACTCATTTTTTAGTTGCACAAAAAACACGTGATTAACGAAAATGTTCATTGTCGACATAATTTTACTTTGCTTCAAGTTTGATTTATAATTATATTAACATACGTCGCCTCCTTAATAGATATGAAATCAAAAAACTAATAAATGGACATTTAAATCCATGTGAGCCTAACTTTGTCAGAAGAACTGAAGTACAGCGTTGGATAAGGTATACATTGCAGCCAACTGAGGTGCAAACTTTTCTCTTTGCGAGCGCTTAGCACTTGTGCATTAACTTTAACAAGAGAAGTGGGATTTAATTTATTTCAGGGCTCATTAAAAAAATATTTGTAAGTAGTGAAACAAAAAATCATATATAAAGAAAATCGTGTTAATCATATCGTGCATCTAAATCAGGCCAACAATCGTTAATTTTTCCATCGACCTAATTAAACCTCAACACGTTGAAGGCGAAAGCAGACGAGGAATGTTTACACGAGAAACATGTGTTCCGAGCAGTTGACTGAACACTGAATCAATTTTTAATACAAAAACATGTTTTTTTTTCTCGCACGGACAAACGTCAAAGGATTTCGGAGGGGAAAGTTACAGAGAAACTTACCGGCAATGTCAAGCGCAAACTTTGTCAGCAAGTGAGGGGACAAACTTTCCAAAGATAAACACAGGTCTTGAAATCCAGCGTATCCTTTCCGCGATATGGAATCCACAAGTGCGTCGGTTCTTTTTGTAGAAGATTTCTCTTCCAGAACAGTTTTCTTCTCTTCGGAGCTAAATACACCCTGAAGTTGAAGCTTATACAGTAACTTGTTGAAATCAACGTCGGTTAAATCCTTTTTGTGTTTCTCTAGCAACCGTGCCACTCTTGCTGAGCCAGCCATTTTGAAACAAACTTTTTAGTTGCCTGACGCAAGTCAGCGCCATCTGGTGCATACCTGTGACAACAGAAATTACCTTGGAAAGTATTCCGTTTCGGCACAACACAGTGAACGTAAAAGATGTTGGTTAGTAAAAGTACATTTGATTTGAGAGAAGAAAAAATGTGATCTACTTTCAATATTACACAAATTAATCTACGATTAGTAATTCAAAGAGAAGTTTTCTTCGTCCATATTGAGTTCGGCTCCAATTCTCAAAAATTAGCTAACAGGTAAATCTAATTTTTCAATGCATTTTTGTTACCCTTTATCGAGAGACTGGGGACAGGTGCGATGCTACGGGTGGGCTTTCTTTGAGCGCCCCCTTCCCAGCCCCTAATATTTAAGCAGTTAAAACGCAGGGCAAGTGCAAGCATCTAAGATTTTAGAGAACTTGGATAAACGTATATGAATTTTTAGAATTCACAGAAATTTTGTTACATAAAATGAATTTTTTATTAAATTTTGTGTGTGTACTACTCTATGGAGTGGATGGAGCCTTTTCAGCGAATGTCTGGAATAGTAGTAGAAATGCACCATTTTTCGTAATTATGGTTTAAAATGAGAGTTCCCTTGTCAGATTACAAACCAAAAGTCATGAACAGCCTTATGATAGCAAATATTTAAAAAAAATGACGTAAGTATGTTAAAATTGAGAAGAAATAGTAATGTGTTAAATCCCGTGACAGTTTGTATCCATGGTTCTGGGTACTACATACAAAATGTACCTGAAAACGTATTTTTTTTTTAATTTTTTTTTTACTAGGAATGACATCATCACCGTCGGGTAAAATTAACACAAAGGAAATATTTTGGCCACGTTTCTGCTGCCATGCACTTCAAAATGTGTCCCCCCCCCCCCAGTTCTGAACTGTTGGCGTTGCCATTGCTAGGGGGTGGGGATGGAATGGGTAAGATGAATCTTATCCAGCCAGTACTTTTATGAAAGGACAGTGCCCCTCCAATTTTTTGCCCTGTTTAATTAAATAAGTTTTGTTTTGTTTTCCTTTGTAGGAGTGTATATATTCCTTTTCGAAATGCATGAAATGAAATATTACACAATTTTTTTGTTTTATTTGTTTACGAGAAATTACGATTTCATTTCCAATACCTCGAAGCGCGTATCTTACGTTTTTAACAATGTTTTTTTCTAATTTTCGTCCTAGAAATGGAACACAGGGAATAACCCCACAGGCGATATGCTAAATTGATAACAACCGGTTAATATCCCTCAACATGAGTGATGGTCACGACATGGGGAAAAAGGATTCAAGTCGCTTTTTTTAATCTAAGTAAAGAAATTGTACTCATGCATCATCATCATTGTCAACCATTATCAATCCACTGCTGGATGAAGCTTTCCCCAAGTTTCTTCCACAACTGTCTGCCTTGAACCAGCCTCCTCCAAAAATGTAATTGTTTTCTGGAAACAGTGTATATGTAATATTTATTTGGTTACAAAGTTTGGACTGTACTGTGCAATCTAGCCGAATATCTCGAAGATTGTGCAGATATGTACTATATAATATTTTTTTGTTTAAACTGGTTGATTTGTTGCTTTTACGTTAAGTTAGCTTCACTGCCTCACACTAAAACTTTTAGCTCGTTAGTTTTAACTTTCGCTTTGTGAACTGGCTTCACTGTAGAACCTGCATATTTTACTGTTCGTTAAAACTGAAAAGAACTTATCTACACATAGAATATACTTTCAGAATAATGTTCAAGGGTATGATTTCCAAAGTCAGACAGGGTGATTGAGACTCTGGGGTTATGGCCCTCAAAATTTGCGAAGTCCCCTTCAGAGATCTTTCGCTTACCTGAGTTATTCTTCTTTTTGTGTGGTGGGTTCCGTGGAGGTTTCGGAATCCCTTCGAAAGGTGTGAGTATTTATTTTGTCTTTGTGTGTGTGTGTGTTGCAAACTACAGCAGCCCGTTCGTTTACGTTTGGAATATGTAGGGGCGGATTTCCGGCTAGGCGCACTAGGCGCGCCTAGGGCCTCGCTGTTTCAGGGGCCCCGAAAACATATAATTGGATTTTCAGTTTTGGTTTTCGCTGACCGAAGCAAATCAATCCTTAAAGCGATACTTTGTATTGTCAATTGATATTTTACTTTCTCAATATATTTTCTTGCTGTTGCTGATATTCCGAATTTTCGAGTTCTTATCGATGTACTTATTTTAAAAGGAACGGTTAAAATAATTTTGAGTTCCTTTCAGTGGTTGGTAAAGAAGGTATTCACGCTTCCCACACTTTTCATTGTTTAAGGCGAATTCTTAACTGGCCTGCTATGCTATAAATTGCTTTCATGCTACTTCCAGCCAAGGGTTGTTCCCTTGGCATCTGTGTTGGAATCTACCCACCTTCTTCCCGAGTTGCGATGAGGAGTACTTATAAAAAAACTTTCCTGATGATCGGGCGTGTTTGCTGTTAATAGTTTTTTCCTTCGTATTAGGATAATAAATGAAGAAAAATATTCTTCACAGGATAACTCTTCTTAGGACAATCAAGTTCTTTCTCGGCCCTAATCCCCCTAAACCATCTTAAACGAAAAGAGTTATTAATATTTATGCTGAAAAAATAAAGAAATTTGAAAATATCACACTATCTTATTTAATAGTGTTAAAAGTAATTTACATTGCATTGCAACAACATTTTCTCATTACTTTCTGCTCCCTTGGTTTAATACTGATAATTATCAAGTATTCTCACCTTTTCTATTCCTTAAATCGACTTAAAACTAGCTTTTGAAAAAGCAATAAAAAGTTTCAATGATACTCTTACTCAAAAAACTGCAGTTCTTACTTTTTTCCATTTTCAAACCGGATCTTTTGCATTTAATTTGTATGATTCTGTTTCTGATAACTGCAGTGCAGGTATAAATGGGATACGGGTATTTAAAATGCCAAATCTAACATCCATTGATTCCCTATTAGCCTCAAAATTCTGTTTACGATAACTGCAGTGCATGAAGTATATGGGATATTAAAAGTGCCAAACTTAATATCCATTGAGTTCCTATTAGCCGCAAAAATAATTTTTGAAATATCTCTGAAATCAAAAAGTTCGATGTGCACGGACAGACAAAATTATTACACTAGCACTGTTTCTTACAGAACGTTTTAATAATAGGAAGCGATGGCATTTTTAAAAAGTGTAAAAACCGTTTTCCTGACACCCCCCCTTTTTTTTGTTAATCTGACGGATGAAAATTTCTGAAGGGATAAGAAGGGGAGGGGGCCCCTGAACCTTTTAGCGCCTAGGGCCCCAAAAGATCTAAACTCTCCTCTGGGAATATGGTGACTTCCGAAGACGTTAATCCTAAAGTGACTCAAGCGGAGTTCGCCGCTATGCAAATTCCTCATCCTCTAGCGTGCATTCCACGGAGTTAGCGTCTTTCATGAAGTATGTAAATGATAATACCTCTTCTGCTCCTTCATTCTCACGGACTCAGTCTTCAACGAAGCGGTATTGAATGCATTTCGTCCTGTACTTCTATCCTTTGCTGCAGCAAGGAGAGGCGCAAAGGAGGCCTAGAGCGGTTTAATGCACGTTACGACCTTCTTTTCCTGCTGTAATCCCTCAGTATTTAGTCGTCCCCGAGATACTCAGGCAGAGCCGGATTAAGGCTTTAGTGGGCCTTTAGGCTGACATTTAATTGGGCCCAAGAGGGCAAGACGTCTGAGTGTGCCCTCAAAAAATTATGACGGAAAACCATTACGAAATCCGTTAAAACACGAAACTCTTGCAATATGCTTATCATAATTAATACGTAGTGCATTAATGGTCGTAGTCCCCTGTGGTTTCACATTGCGTAACAAAAAAGATGCACTAAGTATACGATGCTTAATCATTACAAAATCTGGGAATCTCAAGCTTTTAACTCATCTCTTTATGAGAACAATGAAAAAATACGTAGTGCATTCTGCGAACTAATAGATAACCTGCAGACTTTTATAATAAGTCACTGTATTTTTCATTGTTCTCATAAGGACATGAGTTTAAAGCTTAAGATTCCCAGATTCTGCCTTTGATTTTGTAATGGCTTAACATTTATATACTTAGCGCATCTTTTTTTTATTACGCAATGTGAATCCACCGGGGACTTTGACCATTACCCTTGGTGAGTAACTGCCTTGAAATCTGTTCGTCTTCTAGCCTCTGTTTAGGACCAAGTGGAAATCATATGAGACAAAAGTAAAACTATTTTATAAGCCTCTCTCTTTCTCTGCCAGATCAGATCTGATCATATGTAGAGGATTTTATGAAAGAAGTGTCTGACCCCAGGTCTTAAACAACCCTTAGAGATAGGAAGCTAGGAGATTTGGGCTAGAGTGCCCGATAGGAAAATGACACGGAAGCGAGGTAGAAAAGGGAAGGAAGGCATTCTTATTTATTACCGGGGGGGGGCAGTACCTGGGGCCCGACGGCTTAACGTGCCCATCCGACGCACAGCGGATGTTTAGTGGTTCGTACCTGGCCGGGGTCGAATCCGTGGCAGTCATGAACGTTGACCACTAGGTCACCCGCGGCCCAACTTTTTCTCTACCTATCTATCTACCTCGTATTATTTGCCCAGTCATGCCTCCTGGGCCCTTGGTCAACGTGGGCCCCAAGGCTAAAATATCAAGAGGCCCTGTACTCAGGGTTGATGATATTCTACAAATTCGGTTTAGTGACTTATCGTCGTAAGACTAAGCACAACTATATATACACAGCGACTTCTGCTGCATTTTCCTTCGTTGAGAGGAACGCCTGCCGCCGTCTATACGGACGCTGTTGAGAAAATTGTACCGTAGCAAAGCATCGCGAACATCGTGCAAACAGGGGAGCTGTCATTCACTTCTTAACCATGGATGTTGTTAGCCATGTTCTAGCTCACGATGTTGATATCAGTAACCTACATGAGAACCCCACTCAGCTTCTTCAACGTCTTATCAGCGTTACCTTGGTGCCTGTCCGCTTGGAGATTTCTGAATCTTTGTTAATAGCTGCTCTTTCAACTCTTAGCGACGCCCCGGTGGCGCAGTGGTCTAAGCGCTGGCTTGTGGCCATTCGTCCAATATGAGTCCAGGTTCGAATCCCGGTGAGGCATGGATGTTTTTTTATTGGAGGTTTAACGACCACGGTGAGCAACTCAATGGGCTATAAGCAGTCGCCCGTCCCTAATTTAGGGTCACTGGTTCCAGGGAAGGGAGAGAGCCAGTGCCGTAAGACAAACACAGCATCCATGCCTGACCGGGATTCGAACCCGGACCCCTTACGGACGAATGATCAGAGGCCAGCGCCTTAGACCACTCCGCCACCGGGGCGGCGGATGTTGTGTTTATCTTACGGCACTGGCTCTCTCCCTTCCCAGAAACCAGTGGCCCTAACTTAGGGACGAGCGACTGCTAATAGCCCATTGAGTTGCTCACGGTGGTCGTTAAATCCCCAATTGAAAAAAATATCTCTTGACAAGGTTGTAGGATCCCCTAAAAATTATTCTATACTCCCCTTACCGACGCCAGTAGTAGGATCGTTTTTTTTTTTTCGTCAGACCAGGCCATTTCTCAGAGGCCAGAAACAATCCCTCTTCGTTCAGAAACAAGAGCATACTCTTTTGACCTCTATGCCGGCGTTCAGAGTTTCAACTGCAATGCAGAATGTCATCTAGTCACAACCAGCGCTCAATCAACTTCCAATTCCTAAGCATCTTCATCTTCTGCACAATAAAACGATGTGCTTCCTCCTGGTTCCACATTACCAGATTCGCCTACAGCAACAGCTTCGCGACGACCTTACTCCTCGATTTCACCGCTCGATTCAGATAATCCAGTTCTGCAACAGCTCTGGAAAAACAATTCGAACACCCTCCTCTACATGTGGACATCGAAAATTTGAAGCACTATCCACCACTTTCAGTTTGTGAGAAAATTGTCCAAATGGACACCACTGAACACACTACTGAAGATAGCGTACCAGATATCCCATCTGCTGGCACTAAAAATCTCAGAGGACAATCTGGGAAAAGATCGAGCAGTAATAACGGAAAACGAAAACAGAATAAACGCCGTTCCGAAAAAGCGTCGCAGAAATTCTTTGAACACTTCTTCTCCTGCCGGTACACTTTCTGGAATTCCTTCTACGGCAGAATCATGGCTCCACTGAACAGCCTCAAGAGATCCACCAGACAACACTGACACAAGTGATGCTTCTTGATCTGACACGGAGGACAACACACATTACTTGTTCCTCCACTGAAGCCACCTCCATTTTCAAGAAGTGCAATGTCCCACAAAGTCCATTGACACTTCTAGAGCTCCTTGCTTTTTCTCAACCTCCCACAGCATTCCAAGATCAAGTCTCATCCCTTCATACGAGTTAAGAAACGTGTTCTTCCGTACGTTGTCCATCAACTACAAACCACAACTGAGCTTCTTGCCAGTGCTGCCGAAGATTTCTCAGCATGCACCATTTGATTTCGTATAGAAAACATATTACCACCCTACATCAGCTTGCAGTTGTAGAGTTACAACCGCCTCATGATGTCTCAAACTATCATTGCTAGTTTCAGCTGCAGAGAATCCGATAATCTATTAAAGAAACCTCTCGTCTATGAAGATTTAATTCCAATTAACGTTAACGCACTGCCCATTGGGGAGACGAATTACTTTCCGACCACTGACTTCTTTAGATGGCGCCTTTGACTCTGCTCCTTCTATTATAACTTTTGCATCCACACTTCCTTAGGAATGTCTCTGACCTTTCATACTCGCCCGAATCATGTCATCTCTAATGTCACGGAAATCGATACCGCACCAGGCCTTCTTCAATACCTCCAAATTTTAGATTTTCAATATCCATGTTCCTCCCAGCCAGAACTTGCCCAGCTTTTCTCCGATCTACATGCATTTCCATCTCCTGAAGCTTTAATAATATGTCGCGATTTCAACTGTACGATTGATCCAACTTTGAACCGTGTTAACTCACGAGAATATCGACATACAGTTGTTGCAGCTCTCTCACTTCTGATACAAGAGTTTGATTTTTTAGACGCTTTCAGAATTTTTCGTCCCAGCCTACAACAGTTTACTTGGCACTCCAATGTTCATAACTTTCACGCAGCCGCCAGACATGATAGATTTCATACCACAAGCTCTTTACAAGCAAGATTACACTCTATTTCTCATCATCTAAGTGCCTCCTCGGACCACCAAATTGTATCATTTACTCTTCAGTTGCTCCGCCTTAAATCTGCACTCTGAACGATGACTGTCTCAATGATCCACAATTTTAAGCTCATGTTCTTTCTCTGTTCCATGATGCAACAACCAAATTCATCTCCAATTCTGATCCCGCTCTACTCTGGTTGAATACAAAGATTCAAACAATTGAGTTCGCCAAATGCTTCTCGTTCACTTCCAAAATTCAAAACTATGAAAATTGCCAGGCCTCCTACCGTTGCCCACTGCTCTTCCTTCAACTTCTGACGAGTATGTAGACCATCTGGCAGAGCTCCGACAGCTGGTGGAACCGAGTTCCTTGCTGCTCTGATGGTCTTAAAATCCAACGTCTCCATCTTCAAGACGCCCTTACTATCTCCTGCAACATCTCGAAAAGCATCGCCGTAAAACTAACATCATGTATTTATTCTGGCCGGACGGCACGGTTACTGCCGTCTCTAACCGAATTTCTGATCTGGTTCATACTCACTTTACACGCCGTTCTCAACTTTCTAAGGCTGCTTGCTCCCTGTGTAACTTCTCCAATTCTACAAATCCTGCTTAAATTCACTGAGAGTCAGAGAGAGTCTCTCATCGCTCCGACCAGTCCTGAAGAAATCCGCACAGCGTTCAACAAATCGAATCGTCATTCAGCCCCACGTGGAGTTGGTCCCCTGGTAAACTTCTTTCAAATCTTTTTTCATGCAGTCTTTCCACTCTTTACCGCATGCTTCATATCTTTGCTTTCTTCTCCTTCTATGCTCCCAGACTTTACTGCAGCTATCATCCGTCTTCTCCCAAAATCTGGCAGCATCCTTTCTCTCTCAATAACCGGCGACCCATCAGCTTATTGAACACAGACTACAAGCTCTTTATTAAAATCCTCTCTCTTTGTCTTAACCCTGTTTTTCCTCACTTAATTCACCCCAGACCAAACTTACACCATTCCTAACCGATCGATCATTCCAAATATGCATACCATTCGTAACCTCCTTTTCCTGGCACATCGTAATTCCTAACCTCTGGCTATCTTTAACATGCTAATTGGTAAAGGTAGTTTAGAGTGCCCAAGCAAGGAATAGTTTAAGGAGGTCTGGTATCGAAAAACTGGGAAAAAATCACATTCCCATTTTTTGTATTTTATTAAAAATCAAGAATCTTATCGTTAAAATGATGTATTAATTTCCAAAATTGTGCAGTTAGAAGTATTGTTATTTATTTTTTAAAATTTCCTCACCCTCGCGATTTTTGGGGTGACGTTGGTTTTTAGTGCAGCATTTCGAGTTTTAGAGAAAAGAAGATCAAGTTGAAGCTTGAAGCGCTGAAGCATTAGATGCGTTTCTCTCTCTCTCTCTCTCGCTCCCTCTGTTCATGATGAACTTGATCTGGAAACTGCACATACATATGATAATATTGAGATTATTATACTATTAAGCGCAAAGCTTTGTTAATGTTGCAAAATGCCCAATAATCTGGTCTGGAAGGCTTTTACGTTCTTTTTTTTTTTTAATTTTGGAAATTTCCTTACATGCTTTTTTTATATTCTACTACATCACTCTAAACTACCTTTACCAATTAGCATATATGTAAATTATATTGCAAAGATTAGAGTCAAAATTTCAAACACTTGCAACTGTCTGTATTGTGTTGTATGTTTTATAATGCAATTTATTCAAAATAATAGTAAATTTAGAAATCAAAAAGAAATAACGAATTGAATTTTTTTTTTTTTTTTTTTGTAAATGATTTTCTTTTCTTCAGCTTTTACCAAAATTACTGATTCCCCTGATACGGTCGAAGGGCACGTTGATTATTTATTTATTTATTTTCAAATCCACATTTCAGAACATTTGGCTTTATGCGTAGTATTTCTAAAAACGTATTAATATTGTGAAGTGGGTTAACTGAACTAAACTTTTTAAACTAATCCTTGCTTGGGCCATATCATTGGCCAGTGCATAATGCATAACTGCAAGCCTTGATAAGCAAAATTTTCTAAGAATCCGGGCCTGGGCTCTAGACCTTTGGACCTCGGCGGGCCCGGGCTCCTAAAATTGAGCCCGAACTCATCTCTATTTCACACACCTACAGACTCATTCTTTCTCCAAGAGCTTTCCAGCCCTCCCACTGCCGGTACTGACATTCTCTACTTTCTCAGCTTACCCAAAATCCATTTCTCACAATCCGCCATTTTATTAAAATGGACCGTTACTCAATTATTCCTCTCACCCTTCCCGATCTCTACCGTGAAGACTGGGACAAGAGCTACCCTTTGGGAGCTCTTGTCACAGTCTCTCTCCCGCCCACTTCCACTGATAATCTACTCGACGAACCCCTGTTTTTCTCTTCCGTGCTTCATTCCCACTTTCACTTCCCCTCCTGGCTTGCCAGCGGAATGGTGAAAGTGTCCCAACTTCAACATCCCAATATAACATTGAAATCTCTTCCCGAAATTCCTCCCTTTACTTCAACAAACACCCGAAAACCGAGCCAATCTTACACACCTCCAAATGGTCCATGCACCGACTTTTTGAACCCTGGTGAACAGAACTGGCCTTATGCATCGGCCATTGGCTCAGCTTCTTCTACCATTTGTTATCTGTCAGAAAGATTCTCAAACGCTACTCCACATAACCTCGAAACTACATTACCGTCACCTCCTCACGAATAATAGTTCGTCGATGCCGGTCTCACTGATTCCAACCTCAGATCTTGCTGCCACCTGGATGAAGGCCTAAAACTCCATAACGTTCCCTAAAGCTGTTGATGTACACCTGCGTGGCCGCCTTCCAACGCCCAGGGGTGGATTTACACTGAAGCCCACGAAGCCCAGGCACGGGCCCCGCAATGCCGGAGGGCCTGAAAATTAAGAATTACTTCTTTATTTCTTTTTTTTTAATTTTGCTGCTAAAAAAAAAAAAAACTTACAGTGTAGGATAAATTCGCTGTTCTGGGTTTGGCGGGAATGATTCCGGTGCTGCAGTGGTCAAAGGGATGGCTTCTGATCATTCACTTAGGGAGGGGGTCTGGGTTCGAATCCTGGGTAAGGCATGGGTGTTTGTGTTTGTCTTTCGGCCCTGGCTCTCAATGTGTTACTTGATCGGCACTGGATCTCTCTCAGTTACTTGATCATTTGGCATACTGTATACCATGTTCGCTGTGTACATTGTTGATGTAAAATAAATATACTGCCTGACAATACTGTACAACTATGTCTGTTTATCCTGTAACTGTATCTGTACCACCAGATCAAATAAATAAATTTTTTTAAACCTCCAAACAAAAAAACAAAAAAAAATGATTACGGTTGAACGCGAAGATGTCATCTACAAGTATGAATTTACTAGCTTAACTGCACGCTCACTAGAAATCATTTTGAGAGTAATACATTTTTTTTTTTGATTAAGGGTTTAATGACCGCCGTAAGCAACTCACTGGACTATAAGCAGTCGCCCGTCCCTAATGTAGGGCCACTGACTCCAGGGAAGGGGGCGAGCCAATACCGTAAGACAAACACAACATCCATGCCTCACAGGGATTCAAACTCTGGCCCATCTCGGACGAGAGATCAGAAGCCGTCGCTTAGACCACTGAGCCCCGGGGCGACAAGAGTAATATTACTTAATAAGATACTATAATTGAGATAAAAAATTTGGCCTATTTTCTTAAAATGTAATGAACATTTCGCTCTTTAATTCGGTTTTAATATGACTGCTTAGCTATTCCTTAAAAAAAAATAATTTCACCTCATTTAGTCAAGTTTAAGAGGCAAACACAAGACTTACGGTACGAGTAAATACGTGGCATTGGAAAAGCTGGTTTTATGAGACACGGTAACAAATGTTCGGGCTCTTCATTGAAGTGGAATCTGATTATATGCGACAGCAGATCCCACACCACATATAGCATAAGCCAACAATACGAAATATGTTAAATACTTGTACTGTGCTTCATGACCATCGTTTCAAAAATTCTGCCTTTACTTAAGAAAGGCTTTCTGCTATTTCTCCGCCATTAGGGTAATGCAAAACCTCTACGCATTTAATTTCATTTTCATAGTTATAATAGGTTTTGAGTTATACATCTAACAACCCGCACATACCACCTTGAAAATAGCCAAAGCCGCCCCCGGTGGCGCAGTGGTCTAAGGCGCTGGCATCTGATCATTCGTCCGTAAGGGGTCAGGGTTCGAATCCCGGTGAGGCATGGATGTTGGGTTTTGTCTTACGGCACTGGCTCTCTCCCTTCCCTGGAACCAGTGACCCTAAATTAGGGACGGGCGACTGCTTATAGCCCATTGACTTGCTCACGGTGATCGTTAAACCTCCAATAAAAAAAAAAAATAAAAAAAAATAGCCAAATTACTTCAGAGGAGCCCCAGCGACATTGAAAAAAAGATAAATCTAGATGTTGAATTTTTTGGAGCTTACATTACTTTCTCGTGCATTGGGAGTGTAAAAATGGGAGGAGGGGGTATGCAACAGCGAAACACGATGATGCCCAGCAAATTGAAGGGTGGGGGCCTAAAACCGGTGCTGTGCACAGGGCCCCGGTAACTCTGAATCCGCCACTTCCAACGCCCGTGAGATAACATCGCTTTAGGCACCTTACAAGTCCCGAATGCATCTACTGCACTACTTCAGCCGATGTCCGTCACCCTTTTTCAACGTGCTTAATATCACAATCTCTCTTCTCTTCAATATTCTGTCTAACCAGCAAGGTCTGCCGTTCACCTCACACCATGCACGACTAAAGCTGCGTGAAAGGACAGCAACCTACTACAGCCAGCCAAAATATGATTTGTGCATTCTTCTTTATTCAGAAAAAGTATGCAATCTATCTATTCCACTTCAAGAGTACTAAGGTAATTAAAATTAAGGAAAGAAGTCTGTCTTGGTTTATTTTCCCTAGCCCTTATATACCAGGCAATGCATATGCTACACTATCAGTCTCATCGTATATAGCAAAAAATACATAGATGTTATTTAAAACACTCAGACGTTTTTGAGTTACGAAATGCACTAGAAACACGCAATAAACAATAATTAAGAATTTTAGGTAAAGAACAAAAGACAGACTGTAGCCTAACCATTCAATCGTACGTTTCCCGTTGCATTAGTTAATTCTGTTAGCAGTGTTAAATAAAATTAATGTTTGTTGAAATTTTGTAAATCAGTTGTTTGTTTCCTCCTAAAATTGTGCTATTTTTAGAAGTGTTAAATAAAATTAATAAAAAAATAAAAAAATAAAAGGGAGAATTAACTTGAGCCCGGGCCCGGATCCTTTTCCGGGCTTTTCGTCATAGTCCGGGCCCGTGCTTATCTTTACTGCCCACCCACTTTGTGACGTACTACAGAGGTGAAAATATGTGTCAAGACGACAAATCTGTAGTGAGACATTCTGTCCGTGTAGCTCAGTTGGGAGAGCGACTTACTCCGGAGCGAGGGGGAGCAGACAAACTTGTGCCTTCACATTGGCGCCCGATTGTGTAAAATGGATCCACTGGCCGTTGGGTTCTTCGAAAAATGTGTGATGTTTGTTTCACACATTGTTTGGAATTAATGAAAAATTCCTACTTCGCTTCAAAGAAAAAAAAAATTTAAGAGAGAGAGAGAGAGAGAGAGATGATGTGACGTACTACAGAGGTGAAAACATTTGTCAAGACGACAGATCTGCAGCGAGACATTCTGTCAGCGTAGCTTAGTTGGGAGAGCGACTTACTCCGGAGTGAGGGGGCGCCATATCGATGTCCGTCGCGGACAAACTTGTGCTTTCACACTTTTTATTTTATGCGTGCAGAAGTTCTTATCTTGAGGACAGTTTTTAGCAGATTTAAACCACCACGAGGAGAAACAAAAAAAGAAAAACATCTGATAAGAACGCCCATGGAAGCAGAGATTCAATTCACTATTTTCAGGAAAAAGAGGATTGCGTGTCTCAACGGAGTAACACAAATAAATACCAAAGGCGAGAATTTCCTTAGTTTACATTCAAGTTCCTGTTTCCGGCTCATTTCTCTCCTGTCAGAATCTTTCAAAATTTAACACATTAATGCAATCATTTTGTATGCCCAGCAGACAAAGGGAAATGTTATATGTATGTAACCTTGACTTTTCGGGGAGTGGTCTACAGGAGTGTCCCTTGTTAATTGACGTCAAGCAAAAGCTAAATGGGTGGTGTACATGAACGGGGTTTGAAACGGATGTCGTTTTAATGGTGAGTAGCGATTGACGCTGGAGTCTGGGTGGAGAATGCTAAAAAAGTGTAGAACATTTTAGGATAGGAGTATCTGACTCCCGGTCTAAAACATCCAGTTAGGAATCGGCAATTAGGAAATTCGGACTAGTGTGCCTGATAAGAAAGAAACATAGAACTAAACAGTGTTACCAACTTTGGGGAAAAGTCGCTAAATTTAGGGAATTTTTGTTTGTAGTTTGCGTCAAAAAATATTATTTTGAGATTAGCAGTGGCGTGCCTAGAAATTTTTTCCGTTGGGTTACGAAAATTTTTTTCCAGGGGGGTTACGATTTTTTTTTCTTCTAAATGTGTTATGAGTGCATTTTTAAAATGTATGAAACATCCGCGCAAAAATATTCAAATAAATTTTGCTATTTACTATGCAGAAACCAAGAATACTACACTATACTTACTGTTAGATGGTTAAACGATACAAGTAATTCTAGTACGAAACAAAAATTTACTGCCTAGTGAAATATTCTTCATTTGTATAACGGCTCCTTTTTTCATGGTACAGTAAGACTAACAATTCTTGACGCTGACAACATTCCTCTTTTACTTACTATTACTTGAATCGTTTTTCCAGCCTTCTGGGTTTTTTCAGCTAATTCATTTTGAACTTCTTCAGTTTCCGGTGTGTATTCTCGGTGTATGTGAAGTAATGCTAGCCCACTCAATCTCAGTTCTAATATGGTATTACGTAGATCTGATTTTAAGGGACGCAGTGTTGAAACCGAACGCTCACTTTCTGAAGTTGTCACCAGTGTTTCTTTCAGGCATACATTCGGGGGGGGGCGAAGCCCTCCCGGAAACGACCATTCGCCCACCCGGTGACATTTTAGGTTACCGAGCCAAATGTTAATAAATTCAGGCTATGATGAAAAAGAAATGTTCGTTTCTTTTTTATGCTACAAATATTTCTCTAATTATATTTTTTTAAATATTTGTTCAAGGATTATAGTTTATTTTACTAAAAAGTATATTACAACGAATGCTATTCTTCAAAATATAATAAGTAAACTAATCATACCTAATTGTCTGGGAATCGTGATTTAAGGATCAAGAGTGTGTTAAATGTATGTATTATCGTCTGCAGGACAGGAACCGGGACTTGTCGCACGGCGCCCATTGCTCCGATTACCATTGACGATACACCACCGGCGAGTGTGGCGGCAGTGGGCCGTTGAACACCGCACCTGGACTACGGAATGGCACGGCATTGTCTTCTCCGACGAATCCCGCTTCTGCCTGCAACACCACGATGGTCGGATCCGCGTGTGGCGGTACCGCGGCGAGAGACTGTATGGCGCCTGCATTATGCATCGCCATACTGGTCCGTCGCCTGGCGTTATGGTTTGGGGCGCAATTGAATATGACACCCGCACCCCTCTGGTACACATCGCCGGTACACTCAACAGCCACAGCACCATCTCCGACATTTTGGAGCCTGTAGTCCTCCCTTACCTGCAGGACCTGCCAGCGGCCACGTTTCAACAGGACAATGCGCGCCCGCACGTGGCACGCATCGTGCAACAATTCTTCACTGCCCACCAGGTGTCACTGCTGCCGTGGCCCGCCTGTTCTCACGATATGTCGCCCATCGAACACGTCTGGTCGCTGATCGGCAACCGAGTGTCCCGGCAAGCACCACCCGCGGCTACGCCTGATGAACTGTGGCAACGTATGCAAGCAGCCTGGGCCGACATACCCCAAGCCCACATCCAAAGCCTCTTTCGTTCGATGCCGCGGCGTCTATATAGCTGCCCTTATTGCCAGCTATGGGGGCCACACGAACTATTGATGTCTGCGCGTTCCGCAAGTCGCGCGGGCCTGTAAGCTCAATCATTTCATCTTTGTATCTGTTGTTATGTGTCCAGTAAATCTGGCGTTGCTATCTCGTGTCCTTCTTGGTGTTGCATGTTGGGTGGCCAGCAGTGTATGTTTATGTTATAGCGTTAGTTTTGTTTTGATATGACTCTTCGTATTTTAATCAAAACTCCTTGCTTTTCAGCGTGCTTTAGATTAATCTGAAATAAATCACGAAACTCAAATTTGGCATTGCCTCGTCGCCACAGAAACTTTCTGTATACCCATGCAATGCGACATTCTGGTCCCTGCTCCTTGCCACTTCCTCTTCTTCATGGAGAAAACACGTTCAATTGTTGCCATGAGATATAAAAACAATTCCAAATACTAAAACTTTGCTTTTTAAAATCACATTTTTGAAATATCGAAAGGTTCCAAAAATATTTTTGTGGAGTTGACCTCTCTTAGGCACGTCACCAGGGATTAGCGATGCTTTAGGGGATTTAGTTATGTTTTCAACGATTTCAGGGACTTTGTATATTCACGATTTCAAGCATTTAAACGGACGAGAGTCAGTTGCACCCCTCACAGAGCCTGTCAATCAAATTCAATGGTGAATTGCACAGGATTCCCCTCCTGTCGCATGGAATAGCTGAACCGGATCCCCCCCCTCCCCCAAAGAGGAAGTTGTAGACTGTTTCGTAGACGATTTGATGTCGGATATCTCGCAGAATGGAAGGATGCAAAAATACGCTGATTATATGACAGATACATATGTAGCTGAAGAAGCCAAATTCCCACCCATAATATGGGCTTCGGATAGAATAAGAGAGAGAACAACTAATGCCTGTGAATCATTGCATGCAAAATTCAATTCTAATTTCTGTGCACCTAATCCAAATATTTATGCTTTTGTCGAAGTAATTAATCAAATCCAGGTTGATGTTTATGCATTGAAAAATAGTGGAAATGTCATAAAGCAACCAAACCAAAATTCGAAGAAGAGGATCGGAAATATGGAAAGAAGGAAGCAGAAGTGCAAGAATAAAGAACTTACAAGATTTGAATTTTTAAAAGCTATTTCTTATTATGGTTCTAAGAGGGATATCAAGAAATAAGACAAATTGGTAAAATACAGATCATGAAACAAAATACAGATCAGATCATAAATCTCTTGTCTAAGAGAACATAATCTTGCTTTAAGACAAAGACAAGGGAAACTCATTCCGGAAATTTTTTAAACACGCCAGAAGCAATTAGTCTCTGCCAGTTCTAAGCCTAGAAAAAGTTTGAAGGGAAAATTATGCTGATGAAGAAAAACAACCCTTATCAACCTTGCTTCATTATTATGGTTCTTAGATTCAGAGTCTTCAGAACCTTGATTCACCCCTCCCCCGCTTTCTTCCACGGTGTGAGTTGCACCGATGCCACTCGCCCGTCGGTAGAAAGGGACTATGCGGTGCAACTCGCCCGTCGGTAGAAAGGGACTATGCGGTGCATCTCGCCCGTCGGTAGAAAGGGACTATGCGGTGCACCTCGCCCGTCGGTAGAAAGGGACTATGCGGTGCACCTCGCCCGTCGGTAGAAAGGGACTATGCGGTGCAACTCGCCCATCGGTAGAAAGGGACTATGCGGTGCAACTCGCCCGTCGGTAGAAAGGGACTATGCGGTGCAACTCGCCCGTCGGTAGAAAGGAACTATGCGGTGCAACTCGCCCGTCGGTAGAAAGGGACTATGCGGTGCAACTTGCCCGTCGGTAGAAAGGGACTATGCGGTGCAACTCGCCCGTCGGTAGAAAGGTAGACTATGCGGTGCACCTCGCCCGTCGGTAGAAAGGTAGACTATGCGGTGCACCTCGCCCGTCGGTAGAAAGGTAGACTATGCGGTGCAACTCGCCCGTCGGTAGAAAGGTAGACTATGCGGTGCAACTCGCCCGTCGGTAGAAAGGTAGACTATGCGGTGCAACTCGCCCGGCGGTAGAAAGGGACTATGCGGTGCAACTCGCCCGTTTCGCTGTCTTTCCGGTACAATTCACCCACTCCCATTTAAACTACGGGTTTTAAATCAGGAAATTATGGTTTTCACTATCCATAGTTCTAGTAATTGTAACCGTGAATCGTTAGGCTTGTAGAATGCAGTCCCGCTTTTCCCTCCCGTCTTTGTTTTTATCAGGCACAGGAAACTTGCCCGTACCGGCTGAGTTTGCCTGGGATCCCTTATTAGGCTGTGAATGCGATGGTAGTGGAACTTCCTTCACTTTTTCCATTCGCAGATGTATTGTTAAAACAATAGTTATATTTTATTTAAATCAGTAAGAAATAACTGAAAAAAAAACAAGCTTTTTTTTTTTTTTTTTGTAAGAAATAATTTTATCTTCAATGCTGTAATTTATTGTTTATTGGTGCACCACATTTTGCATGCTGAATATTTTTATAGTTAGTCTTCTTGACCATTTAAAAATCGTTACTCCCTTCCCCCTGAGTACACTATTTAAGCCATATTAAGTAACAAAGGTGTTACATTCACTTCTTTACATTGTTAATTTAAAGTATCAAGAAACTGCAGAGGTTGAATCGAAAGTTTTGTAATATTTACCAAAGCGCATGTGCTGAGGCGGGTATGTCACGTGTTTAAACTAGTTCAAGTCGCGCACTGCATTCAGTGAAAGGGATATAAAGTGGTAGTCGTTGCTGTGAACAGTATTGCATGTCGTCGTTCTGTCTGTTGTTGGGACGCCTAAAAGATGAACAGCCACAAACGGCTAGTTAGGGAACTTTTGCTTTAGGTGTTTGAACTCGGCCATAACGCTGCTCAAGCAACACGAAACGAAAGGGGAAGTTTCCGTGGACCACAGCACCGCAGCCAGATGATTCGAGAAATTTCGCTCAGGTACCTCGACGATCGGCCAAGGTCAGGTAGGCAGCGAAACGTGGATTCGGAGGGCCGTGCGCCAGGCCGTAAAGGTAAATCCGACAACCAGCACTCGGAGATTATTAGGCGAGCTGGGCATATCACAGACCACCGTGGTTCGTCACCTTCAGGACCTCGGCAAGGTCTACAGGAGCTGCCGCATTGGTTCTCCCTCACGAACTGGCGCCAGCTGAAGCAAACCGCCGAGTGGAAGTGTGCACGAAACTTCTAGAAAACCCGCGCGATGTACCTTTCATCAAGAGAATTCTTACGTGCGATGAAAAGTGGGTCTATTTCCGTAATCCTAACACACAACGGCAGTGGTTGAGCCCTGGTCAGCTTCCAGAATCTGTTGCCAAACGTGGGCGCTTCGAGCACAAGGTGATGCTCTGAGTCTGGCGGAATTTTGAGGGGATAATCCATTACGAATTTGTTCCAGACGGTCGAACCATCAACGTGAACTTCTACTTTGGATAGCTGGAGCGGATGTATGCAGCTTTGGAGGAGAAGTGCTCGGCACTGGTAAGCAGAAAGCGAGCTCTCCTACAACAGGACAACGCTCGGCCTCATACCGCGCGAATGACCCGGTCAAAACTGCAGGAACTCTAGGGCATCGAACTGATGCCACACTCAGCCTATAGTCCGGACCTTGCCCCGTCGGATTATTGCTTGTTCTGGTCCACGGCCCACTTCCTTCGCGGGCGGCACATCAACAACCAGGCGGAGGTGGCGGCTGAGGTGAAGTAGTTCTTCGCCGCGGAAGACAAGAACTGATACCGCCGCGGAATCGAAGAACTGGCAGACGACAGGTGGCTAAAGACGGTGCAACGCGATAGCCTATACGTTGAATGCTAGTCAGCTTTCGTCGTAAAGTTACATATGAAGACATAAAGTGATCCAAATATTGCAAAACTTTCGACTCACCCTCTGTAGAATCGAAGAACTGGCAGACAGATGGCTAAAGACGGTGCAACAGGATGGCATATACTTTGAATGCTAGTCAGCTTTCGTCGTAAAGGTACGTATATGAAGACATAAAGTGATCCAAATATTGCAAAACTTTTGACTCACCCTCTGTAGAATCGAAGAACTGGCAGACAGATGGCTAAAGACGGTGCAACACGATGACCTATACTTTGAATGCTAGTCAGCTTTCGTCGTAAAGGTACGTATGAAGACATAAAGTGATCCAAATATTGCAAAACTTTCGACTCACCCTCTGTAGAATCGAAGAACTGGCAGACAGATGGCTAAAGACGGTGCAACACGATGACTTATACTTTGAATGCTTGTCAGCTTTCGTCGTAAAGGTACGTATATGAAGACATAAAGTGATCCAAATATTGCAAAACTTTCGACTCACCCTCTGTAATAATAATAACTCATCATTAAATTTCAGATGACGTATAGATAAATATTGAAATTTAGCATGATTTAAATATTTTTGGAGAGAGTTCTTTTCACTTTGAGAAACTTATTTTATAGCTGATTTGGAGACTTTCAGAATGACTGAGCTGGCAACACTTTAAGTAAAATTAGAGACAGGTAATATCCCCTCAACACACTGCAAGTCGGGAAAACAAAGAACAGGAAGAGTCTTGCGTAGGTCCCACCCCATATGCACTACAGCCCGCCAACCACATTCGTTGAATAGCCACCACCCACGCGGGGACGTCGTTAGACTTTGAAATCATGGTGGGCGACCGGTGCGCGAGTATTACTTTTCCTGGGACAGGGTTGATAGTCACTTTATTCACTAAAAGCTGGAAAAAAAAAAAAAAAAAAAGAATTTTTATAATGATTTTTACTACCGGCTACAAAGGAATTCGGTGCCCCCCGACGCCTTCCCCTACAACTGGATCTGACAAGTTTATGCCACTGATAAATCATCAAGATATGACAATGACTACTGGATTAGTGGTGTAACATATTAATGTTGGTAGAATGTTGCCTTCAACTTTTTTCTTGATGTGAATGAATTGCCTTAAGTGGTTTTCAAATAATCATGAAACACATATAGCGTATTAAATCCGTTTATTTACGCTTTCCAACCGTAGGTTGAAGAAGCGTATATGCTCCAGCTTGTCCGTCTGTCTGTCTGTCCGCACGATAACTCGCGTTAAAATGGTTCGATTTCGATGAAATTTCAGTATGTGGTAGAGGACGACTTGGGAACGAACGCTATTGAAAATGGGCGAAATGATGTCAAAGGTCAGGACATAGGAGTTGGATCCATTCCATCGCCTTTATGAGTTATAACTTACGTAAAAATGCTTCGATTGCGACAAAACTTTATCATGTTCTTCCGGAGATGCTCTGAACCAATTCTGTTTAATATAATCGAAACGGGATCAAAGGTCAGGCCACAAGAGCGAGATTTATCACAGCCATTATCCTTATAACTTGAGTAATGATTTCTGATATGCTGGAAAGCGTATCATAACAAATGCATTGCATGATTTTACTAACTTGTTTTTGTGGTGCAGTCAGCACAAAGATTCGCCAAGCTTTCGCACTCCACTGGTAGGCTTTTTTAAGGCAACCCCACTGGGAGGCTTTTTCAAGGCAATGAATGCCTATCATTGCTTTGAAAAAGCCTACCAGTGGAGTGCGAAAGCTTGGTGAATCTTTGTGCTGACGACTACACCACAAAAATAAACGGATTGAATACGCTGTATGCGTTTCATGATTATTCATGTCTGGTGTATTTAAAATAAAGTTGGTTTTCAAAATTTTAAATTTTTATGAAAACAATACTATACTTGAAAAATTTTTTTTAAAGGAAAGTGTTCTATATTTATTTACTTAAATCAAATTTTAACGTCGTTAAACGACGACACAACATCTAATCCCTCCCTAACTCCATCCCTTTAAGCCAGCGACCTTACTTTGCACTCCTCACCTCCAAAGCAGTCGTCAGCCACGTAAAAGAGCGCTGGTATAGCTTTAAATTCCAATCTCCATGTTTAAATTCCATACTTAGTCGAACAAACAGTAGAACAGTTAGTACTGATCCCCTCAGTAAATTCCTATTTCATCTCCTCTTTCGCCCTGGCTATGCTAACATGAAAATAATGCTTTAACTAAGGATTTCGAAGGGTGGAGAACAGTTACATTTTCCTGGCCCTGCCGATGCAATTTTGGTAATCTTTCTACCTGTAAACAAGGACTTCTTAGCGGGAAAATACGTTGGGCTACCCGACGAAAAACACTAGACTCATTATTACTTGGCAAAGTCCAGATTCCTTCCCGGTAACGTACTCGTCCGAGAAGGGTCGGGGTTCGAATCCCGTCGGGCATAGATGTTGTGTTTGTCTTACGGCACTGGCTCTCTCCCTTCCCTGGAACCAGGGACCCTCAATTAGGGACGGGCGACTGCTTATTGCCCATTGAGTTGCTCACGGTGGTAGTTAAACCTTCAATCAAAAAAAAAAAATCCAGATTATATTTTAAAGTTAAAGAAAACTTAAAAATGGCGCATCTTAAACTGAGTGAACGGTAGGGTGGGCAAGAAGAATTTCAGGATGGGCTCCTGCCCACCCTCGCACCTCCGTAGCGATGTCCCTGCACCCAGGACCAGCTTAAGCAGATAAGGAAGGGAAACAAGGCGTCGGGGTGCGTTTAACAACACACCTCTTGTATTTTCGTTCTATAGCTGAGAACAAGTGATTTTACCCAAAAACAGTACGCAGGCACGCAGTGGTCTAAATGCTGCCTTCTAATTATTCGATCGAGATAGGCCTGGGTTCGAATCCCGGTGAGGCATGGATGTTGTTTGCCTTATGGTACTGGCTTTCTCCCTTCACTGGAACCAGTGGCCCTAAATCAAGGACGGATGGCTGCTTATAGCCCATCTAGTTGTTCTCTAAGGCCGTTAAACCCCCAAACAACAACAACAACAAATACTGACCAGTTTATCCTGCTTCCCTCTTTGTCCACAGGCTATCTTTCTTCGTCATTTCTTTCAGCGTATTTTCGTTCCTTTCACTTCTCTCTTTTTCTGATGAAACGAAACGCCATGTTTGTTTGTCTGTAGCCCCTCTTTTCCTGCAACACCGTATTTCCCATTAAACAAAGAAAACAGCTGGTTGGAATGGCAATAAACGATGAATCGGAATTTCGCTCTCTAATAATTTCACGAATCACTTTTTTCTCATGAATAAAATGTGGGCGACTCCGAGAAACTACTTGCGCATTTTCATCTCTGTATTCTGACTACGTATAGAACAGCATCATGGGTCCTGATCCGGCTATGTGAATCTAGTACATCCAATAATTTTACTAGGGGGACAGTTCCTATCCGACCTTTTGTAACATGAATGGAATCACCACTTTACTCCGTGACAATTTATGTTACTAAGTGCTTGAAAGATACTAAAACACCTTGTCTCTAAATTTTTGGAAGTGAAAGTGTGGTCAGAACAGCCAAACGCATGTTAAATTTCAAAACATTAGGCAAACATGCCTCGAGTCGGAGCCGCCGAGGTGGACTGAAACTTCTAGTTCCCTTCACTAGCGCTTAGTAAGCTTCATGGCTCTAATCTCGCGCCAAGGCAAACCTGACTATGGAGTGAGAAGTACTGAATCTGTACTTTCTCTGCACAATATAATTCCAGTCTAAAAGCTCGTATTCCGGCTTCATCTACAACTTAAAAAGTACGCAGTTGTTAAAAATGAAGATCTCCGTTTTGGTGGCATTCCTAAAAATTGCAGATATTCGTGTTTTGGAGACGAAATTGTCATCATTTCCGTCGGTTTACCATGTGTGTGTTGGAGAAAGAGGCGCAGCCAAAGGGGGAGGGTCCTCAGGTCTGGATCCCCTTCTTAAGAACGGATTGAGTACGAATTTAAAGCGATATACATACTGTATATGTATATACACTGAAGAGCAATTGAATTAGAGATACCTGTCTAGTAACGTGTAGCACTACCTTTCGCCCTGATGACGGCGGCAATTCGTCCCGGCATGGACTCGACAAGACACCGGAAGCGTTGGGAAGCCATACAGATCCACGACCCCTGAACAAGCTCCCACAGTTCACAAAGATTTGATGGAGGGGGGTCAGAGCCTCGAACATCTTTTTCGATGGCATCCCAGATGTCCCTAGATGGGATTGAGGTCAGGTGACCTAGCTGGACAAGGAAGCGAGGTCACGTCGGTGGAGTGTTCATCCAACCATTCGGATACAATTCGGGAGTGATGGTACGGTGCATTGTCTTGTTGCAGGATGAGGTCCCCAGTGGGATGTTGAAGACGCACAAACGGGAGCAAATGGTCGTCCAGGATATCCCGGCAACGTTTTCCTGTGAGGGACGATGTCACGCGTACCAGGGGACCCATTTCAGTCCACGCGAACAGTCCCCAGACGAGAATGCCACCCCCACCAGCTTGAAGGGTACCCTGCTAGCAAGAAGGATACATCGCTTCATGTGGTTTGCGCCGTACTCGTATCCTGCAATCCGCATGTACCAACGGGAATCTTGACTCATCAGTCCAGGCAACATTTTACATGTCTAGGGTCCAGTGGCGATGTTCCCGCACCCATGCTAATCTTTGTACCCTGTGATGTGCGGTCAGCAGCGGTACCCTCGTGGTACGATGGCTTCTGTACCCCATAGCGAGGAGATGGTTCTGGATGGAGTGGCTGCTTACACGTTTTTGTGCACCAGCGTTAAATTGCCGAGTGATTTCTTGCACTGTGGCCCGTCTATCCGCTTTACAATGCGAGCTAGCCGACGATGACCTCGCTCATCCACACGCTGTTGTCCACGGCAGTTGGCCCTTGCAGGGATTGTTTTACCGGATTCGATGTGCTCACGGTGCACCCGTGACACAGTGACTCGTGAAAATCATAGTGCCTGCAAGGCTTCCGAGATGGAGTGACCCATTCGCCGGGACCCGACAATTTGCCCACGATCAAATGCGCTTAGATCCTTCGTCTTACCCATACTGTGTCCGACTCTTACTGATTACCGTCGCATCACTCCTTATATTGTCGGATCGCGGCATACGTCATGTCGTTTCCGTTTACAGGGCCGTCCACAGCGCCACATTTGCATAACGCCAGCTGTCTCTAATTCAATTGCTCTTCAGTGTATGAGGCTTTCAACAATGTACCAAATCCATGGACCCCTTTTAAAAAATTTCTGGCTTAGCCATAGTTAGAGAGGCCATACACGAAGAATATTTACTGCTGGTGAGAGGGTAAATGGACAGTCAAGTGGTTTGGTGGGGGGGGTACTATGTTTTGCGCCATTCTTTCTGAGAGGAAAATCGTTGGCAGAAGGATCAGCAGAAAGTTTCGTTTTGTTCAGCCTCCTTTCTCTGTGGCACCTCATCAGAGTTTGTGGGATGGTCTCCGACATATTGCCCCCCATTCGTGCGAAGAAATACTGAAAAACTATGTGAGACCTTTTACCCAGCGTGTACTCTATAGCCAGGTTAGGTTTTTTTTTTTTTTATTGGAGGTTTAACGACCACCGTGAGCAACTCAATGGGCTATAAGCAGTCGCCCGTCCCTAATTTAGGGTTATTGGTTCCAGGGAAGGGAGAGAGCCAGTGCCGTAAGACAAACAGAACTACCGTGCCTCATCGGGATTCGAACCCGGACCCCTTTTGGACGAATGATCAGGTGCCATCGCTTAGACCAGTGCGCCACCTGGGCGGCCATGTTTGGTTTGCCCCGAGTATAAATACAAGGGCTAGCTCATCGCTTTGTGATGGTTGTCGCCAAACTTAGTGACGTCACCAGAATGCGTGTCGTCTTATTCAGTTAGCATGCGTTCTGAATACTTGCTGTTTTTTTAAAGCCCGAATGTTTTATTAGGGTTAGTTTTCTGTCATTTTCTCGAGAACGGGGCAAGCTCTTTTCGTCGGGGAGAGACTCAAAATACACCCCTTAGAGTTTAAAAGTTTCCTATTTCCACCCAAAGCAGTTTCACTTTCTCATATGTTCATTATGGGAAAGTATTATTGTTGTTCAATAATCTCGCTTCCAGTTTTTGACATAATTTTACTAAAAATGTAAAAACGAGGTAAACAGCCAACGGCTAGTGGTGGTAAATATCAAATATTGCCGCCCCGGTGGCGCAGTGGTCTAAGCGATGGCCTCTGATCATTCGTCCGTAAGGGTCCGGGTTCGAATCCCGGTGAGGCATGGATGTTGTGTTTGTCTTACGGCACTGGCTCTCTCCCTTCCCTGGAACCAGTGACCCTAAATTAGGGACGGGTGACTGCTTATAGCCCATTGAGTTGCTCACAGTGGTCGTTAAACCTCCAATCGGTGGCGCAGTGGTCTAAGGCGTTGGCCTCTGATCATTCGTCCGAAAGGGGTCCGGGTTCGAATCCCGGTGAGGCATGGATGTTGTGTTTGTCTTACGGCACTGGCTCTCTCCCTTCCCTGGAACCAGTGACCCTAAATTAGGGACGGGCGACTGCTTATAGCCCATTGAGTTGCTCACGGTGGTCGTTAAACCTCCAATCAAAAAAAAAAAAAAAAAAAAAAAAAAAACCTCCAATCAAAAAATAAAAAATAAAAAAAAATATCAAATAAAACATAAAAGCTATGTGAACTCCTACAGCCGCCCCGGTGGCGCAGTGGTCTAAGGCGCTGATCATTCGTCCGCAAGGGGTCCGGGTTCGAATCCCGGTGAGGCATGGATGTTGTGTTTGTCTTACGGCACTGGCTCTCTCCCTTCCCTGGAACCAGTGACCCTAAATTAGGGACGGGCGACTGCTTATAGCCCATTGAGTTGCTCACGATGGTCGTTAAACCTCCAATAAAAAAAAAAAAAAAAAAAAGAACTCCTACAATTCAGCACTCTTGCAGGAAAGCAGAAGGGGAAACTGACTAGACAGAATGAATGGATGAATGGGTATCAAATAGTGAAGGTAATAAATAAACTGTTAAAAACTTTGTGATAGATTGCACCAAGAAAGTGGTGCTGCACCACTTTCTGAGAAAAGATGCGCCATTTTGTGGTGCTAACAAAAGCCAACAGCTGGTGCAACTTTGCATGGTACAAGGTTGTACCATGTTGGATTTTGTTTGCACCACACAGTGATGCACCTTTCCCAAGAAAGTTATACAGCTGATGTAGCACCACTTTTTGATGAAATCTATCACAAAATGTTTAACAGTGAAGAAGATGGTTTCGGCTTAGGGCTTGGAAAACTTCCGTTTAACGTTCAGTGATACTTTCTATGACGCATCACAAACGGCTCTTCATCCCCAAGGCGGGATTGGAAAGGTCATGGAGGTTAGACATATCAGAATATTGTTCCATACGCTTCTATCTATTGTTTCTGACAATTTATCTCATGCGTATGAATATGAAGGGTCCTCACCTCACAAAGTACGTTACTCTGTTCTCTTGTTAGCTGCAAGGGAATACTGTATGCGGCTAATTATAAAGTCTTTGAAAAAAAAAGGAAATAATGAAGAGAATAACTTTCTTTTTGAGCTTCAATTTTTGATATATTTATTCACTCGTTGTGCATTTCTGATTTTTGCACCCCTTAGAACATGAATTTTTCCATTCTGGGAGGGCGGTTGCCCCCCCCCCCCCCCCTGCCCGTCCGTTAGCTACGGCCTTAAGCACAATATTGATTTTCAATCACGTCACAATAACAAATATTGCTATCAACATGCACTTTAAACTACTAAATCGTTATCTTGCAAACACAAAATATCAAGACTTTATTTCAGTGCCGTTCAACAAATCTGTAGCTCAAAAGATACTGCCTTTAACAAATTGTTAGCTCGAAAGAACTGCTCTTATCTTGAACCTATCAACTCTGCTCTTATCGTTAACAAGAAATCTCAAGAAACTGCATCTTGCTCTTTCGAAACTGCTCACCACATATCATGGGGTAGGGGGTGGGGCGACTGGTCATAGGAGTCTTGAGGAAATACCCGTTGGGCCGTCGGTGGCAAGTTATTTCTATTTAACAAGTCCAAACAAAATTAAGAAGAACTGTGAAATATGGCACGAGCTTAGAGATAGTCTGCATGTAATAATCGGGCACAAAAGCTGAAAGTTAAGCGAATTGGATCACTGTCAGGTCTCACAGTCACGTGCTCTAGTCTGCTTTTCGAGGGCATAAAGTTCGTAACAGTTTTAACTGCTGCTGAAGTTGCTGACACTACCCTTAGGTCAGTGAAAATGGCCACAGATATTTACCATAAAAAACATAACAAGAAGTACACCATAGTTGCTATTCTACCTTTATACGTGTGGCTTTTCTAGTTGGAAATAATAGGATCTTTTAACTTTTATTTTATTATTATTATTATTATTATTTAGTGAATTGAGATTTTGAAGATTAACATTTTTTTGGTGTATTACTCCAAAATGCGGAAGCACGAGGGAATGCAGGAAAAGAAATGGAAAAGATAAGTGAAGCTTCGTGAGCAAAAGACACTTCATCAACTCGAAATTTTGGTGGTATGCTTTACAAGAGATTTATATATGTACTGTATATAAATCTCTTGTGACCAAGACACAAGTATAAAATGCAGTATCAAGAACATGAAATGGGGAAAAGCTCCAGGAGAAGATGGAATTACTGTAGACATCATACCAGAAGCAAGTGGAGAAATCGAAACAGTACTCGCCCAAATTTTCACTCGATGCCTTAATGAAGGAAAGATTCCTGAGGATTGGAACAACGCTACAATGATCTTGCTACATAAAAAAGGTGACATTGAGGATCTCAGGAACTACAGACCTATCAGCCTCCTATCAGTGGTTTATAAAATCTTCACTAAAGTTCTTTCACACCGCTTGAAGGTAACATTGGACATGGCTCAACCGAGAGAACAAGCGGGATTCAGGAGTGGCTACAGCACAATAGATCATATCCACGTACTGAGAGAACTAATTGGAAGAGCGAGGGAATATGAACTTCCATTGTGCATGGCTTTTATCGATTATGAAAAAGACTTTGATTCGGTGAAATCATCAGCAGTTACAATGGCTCTGAAATCCTGCGGTATTGAAGATGCATACATTAATATTATTAATAACATCTATGAAAATGCAAGTGCAAAGATTAGACTGTTTGAAAATACAACACACGTAAAAATTGGAAAGGGAGTGAGACAAGGTGACACCATATCTCCGAAGCTCTTTAATGCCACATTGGAAAATGTCTTTCGATCACTGAACTGGGAAAACAAAGGGATAAAGATTAATGGAGATTATCTAACTCACCATCGTTTTGTTGATGACGTAGTCACTTTTGCAACTACCCCATCAGAGCTGCAGAGTATGGTCCAGGAACTTGCTGACAAGAGTAAAGAAGTAGAAGACAAAAGTGATGTTCAATGCTTTTACAAGAAATGAAGATTTATCGATTGATGGAGAAAAGCTGGAGATAACAGACACGTACGTTTATCTTGGACAGCAGATATCAAGTGAGGGTCACATTGATGAAGAAATTAATCGGCGTACAAAACTTGCCTGGAGAGCTTTTGGAAGAAACAGCATAATTTTCAAGAGCAATATGCCATTATGTCTTAAAAGAAAAGTGTTTGATCAATGCATCCTTCCAGTGCTTACGTATGGTGCACAGACGTGGACCTTAACTAAAAGAGACATACAAAGGCTGCAGTCAACTCAAAGCAGCATGGAGAGGTGCATGCCTGGTGTAACCAGGAGAGATAAGAAGAGGAACTCGTGGATCCGAAAAATGACAAGAGTGGAAGACATCATGGTCAGAGTAAAATCCCTGAAATGGCAATGGGCTGGACATACTGCCAGAAGGACAGACCATCGATGGACAGCCGAAATTTTAGATTGGATTCCAAGGGACAGGAAAAGACCCAGAAGAAGACCACATGGGCGATGGGTGGATGAAATTCGAAAGTATGCGGGAGTGACATGGAGGAGACTGGCACAAGACAGACCGTTGTGGAGGAAACTTGGGGAGACCTTCGTCCAGCAGTGGATTGATAATGGTTGACAATGATGATGATGATGATTTTAGCATATCTCACTTTCTCCAGTGCAGCTCTGTAGGGATATTTGTCTTTTGAAGCTGCTCTGCAAGTCATAGCAAATGCCAAAAATCAAGAAAATCTAACAAATATGTAAAAAGGTTTTCAGTTTACTGTGGTGATCAGATTGCTAAATTGGAAGGTAGACGGTCAATACTTTTAGCTTTTCACCAAAGATACAGTATAAGAAGAAGCATAGTGAGCTGCTTTAAATAAAAATGCCAGGGCTCTGTTTTCGCCCCAGTCCGGCCCCTTTGGGTTGTGTTCAACTAAATACAAACAAATTGAACTCTCTTGAAATATTAGATCATCCCAGAAGTAATGTCGTTTTGCGCAAGCCCAACAGTAGTGAGTCCCCTGGTACCCAGACTATGACGTTGACCATGGTGAGTATAAGAGGGATCACGCGAGCAGACCTTCAAGTCACTTGAGACCGCAAACGGGAGTTCTAGGTGCACTCGTGTACTTAAACCTCATAGGAAACGGCAGTGTCGTCAGAAGAACACATTAGGCACATTATGGTGTATGAGTTCCACCATCGACATTCAGCGACGGTAGCAACACGAAACATCAATGCCGTATATGAGCCGGGTACCCTGGAGGTCAGGAAATGTCAACGCTGGTTCCAGGAATTTCGAAGGAGAGACACCAGCCTCAAGCATATGCAGCGACTCAGAGGGCCTGTTGAGATGGATAACGACGTGCTGAAAGTAGCTGTTGAAGGAAATCCGCTGGCAACACTCGAGGAATTGGCCATACTTGTTCATTCAACCCATTCTACTATTCACCGGCATCTGCAGAACCTCGGTTATGTGTCGAAACTGGATACGTGGCTACCCAATGATCTCACTCCACAACAGCTGCAACAACGTGTGAACATTTGCACTTCTTTGCTCTCCCGTGAAAAAAGGAAGCCGTTTTTGCATAGAATTGTCACGGGCGATAAAAAAATGGATTCTTTATCACAACATTAAGCGTAAGCGGCAGTGGCTTCCCAAAGGGAATGTGCCTGCAGCAATGGCGAAACCAGGACGTTTCCCACAAAAGGTTTTGATGTCTGTGTGGTGGGTGGGATATGCGAGACATATTCCATTACGAGCTGCTGGCACCCAACAAAACCATTACAGGGGAAGTCTACTGTCAGCAGCGGCAGCGTCTACGCACTGCTTTGCAGGATAAACGTCCAGCACTCGTGAATCGTATATAAAGGCGTGCTGCTGCAGCAGGACAACGCAAAACTACACACAGCGAAAATGACCAGTGCCACGTTGCAGGACTTCGAATGGGTAAAACTTCAGTACCTAGCATATTCCCCTGACATCACTCCATCCAACTACCACCTCTTTCGCAGCCTGGAAAACCATCTTGTTGGGAGTGCACTTCGAAATGTAGAGGAGGTACGGCGAACTCTTTCTGCCTTTTTTGCATCGAAACCCATGGAATTCTACAAGTCTGGGATTCAAAACCTTGTCGATCGATGGAAGAAGGTTGTAATTACCGGGGGCACTTGTTATATGGATTAAAACATCTGCTCCAGGTACGTTTTTCTTTCTTTTTTCACACGTTGAAAAAACGACAGTATTTTTGGGATGACTTTATATATATATATAAAAAAAAAAATCACTTTCTCTGAATTTGGTTGTTGGGGTCTCTGAATTTGCTTTCAGGTTCCTTATCACCGCAGGCAAAATAACTCCCAACTAAAATGGAAAAACTATTTAGTTTAATGTTCGGGTCAGTGGCGGCCCGTGACCAAAATTGCTGGGGAGGCAAACTACTTTTCAGACTGGATTCAAATAAATTTATTCAAATTTTGAAGATAACAATCCGATTTTTGGCGTAAATGTGACAAGGATGGTAAGTCAGATAATTTCTGAAAACTTGAAAATTTTCATCGTCCTGGTGTAGTGGTTAGCATACCCGGGCGCTAACTGGGAGACGCGGGTTCGAGTCCCGCTCCAGGACGATGAAAATTTTCAAGTTTTCGGATATTATCTGACTTACCATCCTTGTCACATTTACGTCAAAAATCGGATTGTCATCTTCCAAATTTGTATTATATGGTGTAATCCCATATTTCTTTCTTGATTTATCTGCTATTCCGGGCAATCACGGAATAGGATTTTTAACCTCCATATTCGCTAAACATGAATGCCGGTTGCTTCGACTAGCGAATCCTGTGATGGTTATATTCAAATTAATCGGAAACTTGAAACTTGGTCGTTCTGGGTGGTGTAGTGGTTATCATACCCGGGCGCTATCTGGGAGACGCGGGTTCGAGTCCCGATCCATGACGATGAAATTTTTCAAGTTTTCGGTTGTTATCAGACTTACCATCCTTGTCACATTTGCGCCAAAAATCGGATTGTCATCTTCAAAATTTGCATTATATGGTGTAATCTCGTATTTCTTTCATGATAAATTTATTCAATTTAATGCCATTTTTTTATAATATTATTTTTTTTATTTACTTTCTCATGGGCGAAGTATGAAATAAGTAACGTGACCCGTGAAAAGATTTATAAAATTTTACCGGAAACGCACTTTTCACATTGTAACGTATACTCTATATTCACTTTCCTTTTGATTTTTACTATCTCTGGTTATTTTATTTTACTATGTAAATTATCTTCTTACTGAACGAGATGTTATTTCACCCGCTGAATGAGATCTGACAATGAGTGTAAGTCATGACGTGGTGGTAGCCAGTATAAATAGGCGCGTTCAACGATACGTAGGGAGAGTTTGTTTATGTGGAGAGAGTTTGTTGTTGTATAGCCAGAGCTTCGTTCTATGTGATTAGGTTGATTATTCATTATTGTGATACGAGTAGTGTGTGTGCGTTGGATGATTCAAGAGTTATCTAATAAAAGAGCTTTTTCGTAAGTACGTCTTTCTCAGTTCATAGTTTTTGTCAGATCTCTGTCTGGCTGTTAGGTTTATGTCATTAGTTGATTATTATTAACAACCAGCGTTAAGACTTTATTCATCTTAATTACTACCACAACATTACTAGCAGTTAAAAGCTTGTTCATTATTGTTACTACACTACTAGCAGGAAAGTTTATTCATGATTTAATTAACAAACAACAACCATTAGAAGAAGCATTAGCTTAGTACAAGCATATAATTCAGTAGCAGAAGCATTATAAAACATATACTTAGCTTAGTAGTAAAAGCTTTATTCATTATAACATGACTTACCAACACAAAACCTGTTTACGTAAGGGTCCGGCCCTTCGCCTAAATATATTATTTTCAGTCTGAATTGCCCTCTTGGACTATTTGGGAACTGTTAAGCCAGTTTGAATATGAAATATATTGCATCGAAATAGATTTTTATTAAAGTGATCAACAGAAGATAAAAAGCAAGACTGAACTATACATCTTTTTCATCTCAAATGAAATTCTATTGTATGTACGCCTCTGCCTTCACTGACGCCAAACGAAAAAAATCTCGAAGACTTCTGCACACAGCGTTTACCTATACAGCAAGAGAGAAAGCTTACCTTACGCTTATGTTGTCTTGTATATGAGATCTAACTTTCGTTCCTTCTGTTTGGCGAAGATATATGGTCATACCATGTCTGTTCTGCTTCCATCCTCTTCACAAGCGCCTTCTCGATGGACAGAACTGATAAACTTGACAACCTTTCTTGCCCAATGGAGTTTCTCTTGTAGTTTTTTATCCTCTTCAGGCACGAGAAACTGCGTTCCACAGAGGCCGATGTTGCAGGAATTGTTACTGCGAGGGAAAGAAGTCTAAATAGCTCTGGTAGTGCCTGTGCTAGAATATTATTGTATATGTCAGATAGAAGTTCTGTTGTACTTTTGGCATTGTTCCACAGATCTCTGTCTGAATACAGAACCTGCAGCTCACTATGCAGTTTGGTGCTGTCAAAGTATTTTTCATAAGTTTGAAGCAGAGCTTTAAAACAGTGTTCAGGAAAAATTCTAAAATGAGCTTCAAAGCAGTGTACATCGACCAGCTGAAGAAATTTTAATTTCTCAATGTCAGAAAACCGGCATTTTAACTGAGTTGTAACATTGTCTATTACCTCATAATACAGTCTTCTGTATTGCACGGTGGCTGGAATATCAGTGCTTCATTTAAATCTTTTATTTCGAGAACCAACCTCACTGCAAACGTTATGATAGAGATCATCAAACTGTCTCTGATCTCGAAAGTACAACAATTTTTCACATAAGCCAGTAATTCGTTTGTTACAAAATGTAACATCGGAACTATTTGATTGTAGTACAGAGAAAGTAACCTCAGTTAAATCAAATATTTTTTTATGTGAGAAGAGAAGAAAAACGAAATTAAAATCTTGGAGCCACCGTTTCAGTCCTTCTGCTTCGTGAATTGTCTCATCATCATAGTTGGAATCATCCTCAATTTTTTCAAATACTTCAATTAGCAGGCACCTGTGGTCAGCTATGGTAGACACTGAACGAGATTTGAAGTTCCACCTGGTCTGAGATACACGAGATGTTCTGGGTCCACCAACAGATTCTAGTAAATGAACACGCTTTGTCGATTTGGAAAAGAATGCACAAATTGCATTTAAATTTGCAAAAAAAATACGTGATTCCTTCAACACTGACGCTGCTCTGCTCAAAACTAAGTTCAGCCTGTGTGCGTAGCAGTGAACAAATAATGCTTGAGGGGCATCACACTTCACTTTTGCTTGCAATCCATTCAGCTCTGATGCTATCACTGCTGCGCCATCATATGTCTGTGCAACTAGTTTTCCTTTGTAGCTAAATCTTTCCAGCTCACGATCTAGTAATTCTTTAAGCGAAGTATCACACCGATCAGAACTTACGTCAAAAAATCCCAAAAATATTTCTACTGGTACTCCATCTTTCACGAATCGAACTATAATTGATACTTGTGCATGGGAGCTAATGTCTGTCGCTTCATCAATCTGCCAAGAAAAAAACTGGGCATTTTCAATATCTGCATTGATTTCATTCCTAATTATATGAGCAACTGATTCGATTAAATCATTCTGTATTGTTTTTGAAGTTCCTGAAAATGTTGTACTATTCTCCATAAACACCCTCAATGTTTCTTCACTCTTTGAGAGTAAATCAATCATCTCGAGGTAATTTCCCATATTTTCAGAGACTTCGCTCTTATCGTGTCCACGAAATGGGAGCTCTTGCCGCTCCAGCAGTGTTTTATTATCAATCAACTTCTTCATTACATCAGGATTATTTTTTACTTTTTCATTATGACGTAAGTCACTTGTTCTCTTCGCTTCGTTGAGAGAGTAGTCTATCCTTGTTTTGCCTAGCAACTCTAATTTAACAACTGCCAGAATGTGATCTTTATACTTTTTGTGCCTGTCCAAAGCACGTGGCAAATTTTTCAAATCATTGAAGCCTTTCTCTTGCCATACTTCATTGCCACTCACAGGAAACAGCAAACATGGCCAACAATATAGTATGTTTGTTGATTCACTACCAGTTAGCCATTGTTCTTTTCTGTACCGGTCAATATTAAAACCTCTGTTTGAAGTTTTGCCCTTTGAAGTCATCTTTTTCATTTCAGGTGTAGGCTTACCACCATTTTCAATTTGATTCTTTTCTTCAAAATCTCTTCTACTGAAAGGCTTTCCCAGTAAGCTATCCACAATATTAGATATTTTTGAAGCAGAGGCCATGGTCTGATAAACAACTCTTCATAAAACATAAATAAAATTAGTTACACAAACATTAGTGTGAAAGAAAAGCAACTAGGAAGAAAACGCTATGTAATGACGCTCGAAGCTGTCAGAATGAGGAGTTAACACAGCGGAGCTGCTGCTTACAGGGAAACAGCTGTTCCCATGAGGCAAGATAACATCTGCCTCACAGGAAGTCCATGGTGCGCGTGCGCCCTTTGTGTTGGCAGTTCCACCGCCTGCCTTCGTATCTACTGATTCAGTGGGAGTAAACAGGTTTGGCGCAAAATGTACGAGAGGCAGTTTGCTTCCTGCCTAAAGGACGGATATCAAAAGCTGAGGACAATTCGCAACTACGCGCTACCGATTGTTTTCGAAAAGCATCAATTTAAAAAAACTGAATGAACGCATAGACGACATTTAATTCAAAAGAGTTAACCAGCATAAACGTTTGCTCTCTTATACCCAAAAGTACTGAATGAACAAAACGAATAATTCTAACTAAGAGTCTTAAAATTCTGAGGAGGCACTGCCTCCCTTGCCCCTCCCAAAAGCCGCCACTGATAGCGGGCATTGAGCACCGTAACTGGACATTAGACAAATTGAAAAAAGTTGCTTGGTGCTATAAGTCCATTAGTGGTTATTCTACTCTATTCTTTCTGTACTGTTGTCTTTAATTGCTACACGACTTCTACACTTGACCTATTTACCTACTTTCCAGCATCTGCTTATTCAGAGAAGCTCTTTCGTTAACCAGATTTGGTCCTCGATCTCTACACAAGACGCATAGTCTTATGGATATGATCTAGTGTGAGTAATTCAAGGCCGGGTGGAGCAACGGAATAAGCGCTTGCTCTTGACCATTCGCTGAGATGGGTCCGGCCAGGGCCGGAGTAAGGGGGTTTACAGGGGCTACAGCCTTGGGGCCCACCATGACCAAGGGCCCAGGAAGCATGCCTTCTTAAATAATAGATAGATTGATAGATAGGGGTTTATAAAATAATTTTAATTTTGCCTTGCATGATTTCCACATGGTCAGAAACGGAGGCTGGAAGACCAACAGATTTCAAGATAGTGACACACCAAGGGTAAAGGTTTCATGTCACTGTATACAGCGGGGTCAGCGAGACAGTTTTAGCTTCTTCACTACCATCCACCCACACCTCCCAATTTGTACTTGGAACCGTTAATGGCCGAAGTCCCATGTGGCTTCATATTGTATAACGAAAAACATGCACTAAGAAAAGTATGTTATGCAAAATCATTAGAAAATCGAAGACAAAATCTAGGAATCTTAAGCTTTTAACTCATGATCTTGTGATAATAATGACAAATACAGTGACTTATTATGAAAACTCTGCAGGTAATTTAGTAGTTAAAGCTTCATGTTTTAACAGACTTCATAATTTATTATTCCCTGCCATAAGTTTTTTGTGGGCTCACTCAAATGTCTTAGCCTAGGACCCACTAAGGCTTTAATCAGGCCCTGGGTCCGGCTTCTAATTCTCGTGAGATATGGATGTTGTGACTGTCTAACGGCACTGTACCACTCCCTTCCCTGGAACCAGTGACCCTAAATTAGAGACGGGGTGACAGCTTATATCCCATCGAGTTGATCAGGCAATCGTTAGACACCCAAATGAAAGAAAAAATAGGGTTTTTTTTTTTTTTGTTTTTTTTTTGATTGGAGGTTTAACGACCACCGTGAGCAACTCAATGGGCTATAAGCAGTCGCCCGTCCCTAATTTAGGGTCACTGGTTCCAGGGAAGGGAGAGAGCCAGTGCCGTAAGACAAACACAATATCCATGCCTGACCGGGATTCGAACCCGGACCCCTTAAGGACGAATGATCAGAGGCCAGCGCCTTAGACCACTGCGCCACCGGGTCGGCGAAAAAATAGTTCAAGGTAAATTTACTAACAACAATGACACCGGAAACCCAAACCTCTGATCACACTCCCGCTTGCATTTTTTTTATTGGAGGTTTAACGACCACCGTGAACAACTCAATGGGCTATAAGCAGTCATCCGTCCCTAATTTAGAGTCATTGGTTCCAGGGAAGGGAGATAGCCACTGCCGTGAGACAAACACAACATCCATGCCAGACAGACATCCGACAACATCCCTGCCAGACCGGTGACGATCAGAGGCCATCGCTTAGACCACTGCGCCACTGGGGCGGCTTACATTTGTTTATGTATTAGCAATAGAAATACGCCTTGATCCCCCACCTTCTACTCACCACACACACACACACACACGAGTGATAGCACTTTGCAGCATAGACACAATCAGTTCAACTAGACCCGAAAAACATTTTTGTTTCTGCAGGCAGAGTAGAATAATTTTGAGTTCCTTTTGGTGACAACTTCTGAAGAAGTTAATTTTAAAACGTAAAAGGGTGTGTCCAGGTGGTGCGAAAAATGTTATCAGGAAAAATATTTTTGAGGAAAAGGTTAAAAAAAAAGGGACTCCACCGTGCAATTTCTGTGTGATGCTGATACATCATAAAACCTAATTTTTTTTGTATTGCTCCAGTGGCGCGGTGGTCATGCTGGCTGATGACCATTGCGTCCAAGTGACTCCTGGTTAAAATGTCGGTGAGGCGTGGATGTTGTGCTCGTCTTACGGCACTGGATCTCTACCTTCCCTGGAACCAGTTGCCCTAAATTAGGGACGGGGACTGCCCGTTGAGTTGCTCTCGGTGGTCATTCACCTATACAGAATTGCGATTAATACCATTTCCCTCCGTAATTGGTTAGAGCTGCTTTGGAGACTGCGAGTAGGCGGGGCCTATGAGGAGAGTCACGTTCCGTGATATTCCGTGGAGAGAGTTTTCCCTATTTCAGGGAATTTTTGACTCCAAACTGTGCAAAAAAGGAAATAGGAATCCTAGAGGTAGATTAGGGAAATTCAGGAAATTTTGCAGAAAAAGTCAGTAAACGCAAATTTATAGTCTCAATCAATCAAAGACCTTTAAGATACATAGACTGGAAGTTTTTGTGCAAATGAGTGGCAGCAGCTGGCGACATTTTTTTTTTGATTGGAGGTTTAACGACCACCGTGAGCAACTCAATGGGCTATAAGCAGTCGCCCGTCCCTAATTTAGGGTAACTGGTTCCAGGGAAGGGAGAGAGCCAGTGCCGTAAGGCAAACACAACATCCATGCTTCACGGGATTCGAACCCGGACCCCTTTCGGACGAATGATCAGAGGCCATCGAGGCCACTGGGGCGACGACATTTTGATCGCAGAGCTTGTACTGCAAAACGCAGAGTGCCGCCCCGGTGGCGCAGTGGTCTAAGGCGCTGGCCTCTGATCATTCGCCCGTCAGGGGTCTGGGTTCGAATCCCGGTGAGGCATGGATGTTGTGTTTGTCTTACGGCACTGGCTCTCTCCCTTCCCTGGAACCAGTGACCCTAAATTAGGGACGGGCGACTGCTTATAGCCCATTGAGTTGCTCACGGTGGTCGTTAAACCTCCAATCAAAAAAAAAAAAATGCGGAGCCCATTTAAGGTGGCGGGGCTAGGGGGCTGCAGCCCCGGGCCCCGCACTTTCAAGGAGCCCCCAATTTCTGCTGAGTGCTTCAATTTTTTTCGGACATAATGCGTTTATTTTATTTTTTTATTTTTTTATTGGAGGTTTAACGACCACCGTGAGCAACTCAATGGGCTATAAGCAGTCGCCCGTCCCTAATTTAGGGTCACTGGTTTCAGGGAAGGGAGAGAGCCAGTGCCTTAAGACAAACACAACATCCATGCTTCACCGGGATTCGAACCCGGACCCCTTTCCGACGAATGATCACAGGCCATCGCTTAGACCACTGCGCCACCGGGGCGGCGCGTTTATTTCCACAGAGGACGAGAAGAAACGTTTTCACATACTGAGAATGCGTAGGTTGTTTTCACAGAGGAGGGGCAGAAACGTTTTCATATACTTAAAGAACGCTCAGTTTCAAAAAACAAAACAATCAATATTTAAGGTAAAGAGTAGAAAGCTCGTCAAAAACATGAACACACTCCACATCATCATTCTTCGATGACGTCATACAAACGTAGCGTGCCGCCCCGGTGGCGCAGTGGTCTAAGGCGTCGGCCTCTGATCATTCGTCCGTAAGGGGTCCGGGTTCGAATCCCGGTCAGGCATGGATGTTGTGTTTGTCTTACGGCACTGGCTATCTCCCTTCCCTGGAACCAGTGACCCTAAATTAGGGACGGGCGACCGCTTATAGCCCATTGAGTTGCTCACGGTGGTCGTTAAACCTCCACTAAAAAAAAAAAATAAAAAAAAACGTAGCGTCGCTCTCTGCTCTGATTCTGAGAGAGTGTGAGCGGAAAACTTATCGCCGCCCCGGTGGCGCAGTGGTCTAAGGCAATGGCCTCTGATCATTCGTCCGAAAGGGGTCCGGGTTCGAATCCCGGTGAGGCATGGATGTTGTGTTTGTCTTACGGCACTGGCTCTCTCCCTTCCCTGGAACCAGTGACCCTAAATTAGGGACTGGCGACTGCTTATAGCCCATTGAGTTGCTCACGGTGGTCGTTAAACCTCCAATAAAAAAAACAAAATAAAAATAAAAATAAAAACTTATCACCAGTATTGTGGCACCATCTACTGACAGCGTCTAAGAAGAAAAAATATTTGACAGTCAAAAATATAGTTAACAACATAGGGACGTTCCCACATACAAACACGTCCAAAATCTATAAAATGTTATATATATCCACCAAAAAAAAAAAAAAGTTGTAGGGCGCCAGTAATTGTCTAGATGATCACAGTTGTGGAATTGTTCAAATTCTTTTTGGAACTTTCAAGATCCGGTTTGGCAACACTGAATTTCTGGATCGGGTTTGCCGTTTGGCAACACTGACTTTCAGATCCGGTGTGTCATTGTTGTCTGGTGCTCTTTTCAGAACAGTGGTTTGAGGTTTACTTGGAGTAGAGTATGAAAGGAAAATTGATATGCTTGTGTTAAAGTAACAGTTTTATCACGATCCAGTTTTGAAAATAGTTCTTATGTCATGTCTCAAAGACAATACCTTAGTGGCGCTACAAAGCGGAAACTGAGATTAAAGGAAGAAGAAGAATTAAGCAAGGTAAGGAAACTTACAAATTTCTTTAAGCTTCCAATAGCAGAATCCAATCCAGTAACTGAGGAAACGGAGAATGAGCTTCAGAATTATGATAATTTATTTGCTGAGAAAAGTCCTGATAGCCCTAAATTTCGGAAAAGAGAACTTGAACCTGAACGTGAACCCAATAGCAACGAATCAGCTCCTATCAACAATGATGAAAAATATGGCAGCATGGAGCATACAGATGAAACTGATATGAATATGAATGACAGTGTGAAAAGTAAGCCCTGCGATTTAGGGCAAAAAACTTGTAGTGCAGAGCATGTGCAAGCATCGGCCAATTTCCAAAGCATTAATTCCATTGATATGGAAAATTACAAAGATCCTGGCAAATGGCCAAATTTTTTAAGTAATAACTTTAGAGATTTATGCCTGAACAGTGGGCCTGAGTTCTTTCAAAATCGTAACCCCAATAACTTTTATTTGTCACAGAGGCAATTTAAAACACACAACAAATATCTATGCAACACCCTTTTCGAACACAAACTTCCAAATGGAGAAGTTCAAGAACGTAAATGGTTGATGTTTTCAGAAAGCACAGGTTCTGTGTACTGTTATGTATGTAAATTGTTTAGTGACAGTAATGAATCACCATTTGTTGGTTCTGGGTTTAATAACTGGAAACGCGCTGAGGAAAAAACATCAGAACATGAAGATAGTTCCTCTCATCGTAAACATATGATGTGCTGGTTATCACGAACAAATGCTAACTTAACTTTAAGAAAAAAATTGCAGAACAATTAGCGTCTGAAAAACAATATTGGACAACTGTCTTAGAAAGAGTAGTGGCCCAAAGAGGTCTGGCGTTTGAGGGTGAAAATAATTTTCTTGGATCTCCAAATAATGGGAATTTCCTAGGGATGCTGGAACTATTGCTACAGTTCGATCCTTTCCTCAAGGAGCATTTAAAGAATCACGGAAATAAAAGGGAAAGGTAATGTGTCCTACATTTCTCAAACGGTATGCAATGAACTGATAGAAGTAATGGGAAAAGAAGTTCTTCATAAAATAATTAGTGAAATAAAATGCACCAAATACTTTGCACTGATACTAGATTCAACTCCTGATTCCTCACATGTTGATCAGCTCTCCGTTGTTATACGGTATTGTTTTGAATGACATGTTTATGAACGATTCTTGACATTTATACCCATTCAAAGCCATGTGGGTAAAGTGCTATGTGACTATGTAACAAAGTATCTTGTTGACAAGGGCCTTGACATGACACTGCAGAGGGCAGAGTTACGACAATGCCAAGAACATGTCAGGTGAATATGAAGGCTTGCAAGCTCACATTAAGAGGATCAGCGATGTCGCACTGTTTTCGCCATGCAGCGGTTATTCTTTAAATCTTTGTGGTGTTCATGCTGGGCAGTGTTGCTTAGAAGCTGGAAACTTCTTCGGTTTTTTACAAAAGTTGTATTCATTTTTCGTTGCGTTAACGCATAGGTGGGATATCCTCTGCAGGAATTTAAAAGATTCTGAGAGCAGCCGATTACTAGTCTTAAAATCCTTATGTGATACAAGGTGGGCACGCCATGCTGAAGCATGTAAAACACTTAACGTTAATTACCAACGTATTATCGACAGCCTTGAGGAAATAGCCGAGAATGAAAATGAACATGCAGAAAGCAGAAAAAAGCTAAATCCCTCAAGAAGAAAATGGTTAAGTTTGAGACAGGATTTATGGCTGTACTTCGGAACAAAATACTGGCTAGATTCGCCCACGTTAGTGCATACCTCCAAGAACCAGGGCTTGATTCATTTACTTCTGTTAATTTATTGAAATCGTTGAATGCATTTGTGTCCACATTAAGAGAGAAATTCACGGACATATAACAGGAAATGCAAAGTCTGTCAGTTAAAATTATGGAATTTGCATTTGAAAAGAGAGTCAAAACGAAGAAATTCCTTGATGGTAGTGATGATTTCATTTTAACTGGTGAAAGAAAATTTGAAGTTGAAACTTTAAATGTGATTATCGATAGTCTGGATGTAGAACCGAAAAAAAGAATTGCTGCATATGACAATATTTGTTCAATATTTGGTTTTGTATCAAAACTAAGTAAGGAAGTGTTAGAAGAAAACAGTGTACAAATTCTACTTGACAAATATCCTGCTGACATAGAAGATAGCATAAAAAGTGAAGCAGTGCACTTTTCTCATTTTATCAAGGAATGCAATCTACAAGAAAAAAGACTTCTTGAGATTTACAAATACATGGCATGATCAGAAATTATTTGATATCTTTCCAAATATGTTTATTGCCATGAGGATATATTAGACTTTGCCTGTGTCAAACTGTGAAGATGACAGGTCATTTTCAAAGTTAGCTCTTGTGAAAAACGTTCGAAGAACAGCACTGAGAGAAGATAAACTTAATTATCTTGCTATACTGTTGTCCGAAAATGACATAACTTCGGCACTGAATTTCACTGACACAATCGCGAAATTTTCTGCAATGAAGACAAGAAAAAAGTGTTTCTAAGGCAATACTTTTTAGTAGTCAAGAAATATTGCTATGATTTCCTTAAAAAGTCATTATCAGTACAATATAACTTGTAAAAATGTTTTTACCCTTGTCATTTGTATAGCTGCAATTAAAACGCTTCAATTTTCCACAAATACTGAATTTTCGTTCCCATTAATAATGACTCCTTCCTTAGTTATACTCAGTGTTTTTTTAGGCACATCAGCATTAGAATTTATTCATAAAAAATAGCGTTACTTTGGAATTTTAATAAAAAGCAAGGCTTAATTCCCATAGATAAAGCATTGCGGAGAGCACATTTTGTAATTCCAATCCTGCTCCTGGGGGCCCTAAATATTGGCCAGCCCCGGGCTCCCTGTGGCCTTAAATGGGCTCTGGCAAAACGGCATGTGTTCTATGGAAACAACGTTAATTAAGCTCTTTTTACCTTTAAATTAGACTCTGCGCCTTTTAACTTACGATTAAAGAAAACATCATTATGGTAATTTTGGGTGATATGAATTAATTGAAGGGAAACTTCGCTTGTCCTGCGTGTAAATTTATTTCGGCTTCAGTTGCTTGCAAACTGCGTGATGTAGTTCCATGAAATTCCAATTTCACACTCTAAGTAATGTCAAAATTCATTTTAATGTGGCGATTTGTTTATTCTTAAGAGACGTTGCCGCGAACAAAACTTTTGATTTGGGAAGTTTTTCCCGCAGCATTATGAGTTCGTAATAGGTACTCAACGGGAAAAAAATAAGTAAAATTTAATATGATAGAAAGAAATTCCCACTTCATATAACTTAGAGTTTAGACAATTACAAATCTCGAGGATGAAAAGTTTCGTTAAAGAAACACGAGTTAGCAAACTATGTGTAGGTTTAACCAGAAACCTTCTCTTTAGAGCCATACATAGTCTGGTGAATGACACAAGGATCTAGTAAAAACTAAGTCCCTAAATTTAATATTTAGATATCAAATAAGTGAAAAAGGTTACTATCTTTCACTTAAAATACGAACACACCTCTATTATTTCCAGAGAAAGATAAGGAAAGGAGGTGAGAAGCCTAGATTGAAACTGCAAGTCACGGTATATGACACAAGGTTCTAGTAAAAACTGAGTCCCTCAACTTAATATTTGGAAATAAAGTAAGTGCAAAAGGTTACTAGCTAACTATGCTGAGCTTAAAATACTGAAAGACCTCTATTATTTCCAGAGAAAGATTAGAAAAGGAGGTGAGAAGCCTAGATTGAAACTGCAAGTCACGGTAACTTTGCTGTGACTAGCGCTTAAATCAGGATGAAAATATGAATACGTTTCCTTTTTTTTCTCACGCTTTTTATTCTTGGACAACTTGGCAGTCGCACTTCTATTTTCCATTTCCAGACAGGAGATACCGGTTTAGTGAGACCGCAAAGGTGTGTAATACCACTCGCTAAATGACAATCGTCAGATTTTGGCTTGGCTTAGCTTCGTTTTCAGTCAGCACGACTTAGAGCATTTACTCACTTCCCCAAAGTATCACAATTATTATGAGAAAATCTATGAAATGAAAGTGTCTACTGGCCAGTTGTTTGTTTATTGGTACATTCGTACGCTACGCAAGATATAACGATTTTAAAAAACTGTTTAGCTCATTAAATTTGGCTGTGTTATTTTCTGAAATACTTTACGATATATACACAGTATTTATAAAAATAAAAATAATAAATCTTACTGGTTATACATATAAAAAATAGATGTAACTGATATAAACACGCGAACGCCTTTAGTAAACAACAAAATGTGACAGATTTTTGCCGTACAACGCTGAACTTCAAATGTTTCCAGTCTATGTATCTTAAAGGTCTTTGTTCTCAATCGTCTCACCAACATGGCGGCAGAGGCTGTGATTGTCAGCGACTCGTCTCATTGGTCTCACCAACATGGCGGCAGAGGATGTGATTGGCTATGACGTCATGATCGTGACGTTTCGGTGGCCTCACTTGATTACACGAGGCGAATGGCTGGCTCTTACTCCATCTATTCTAACTTTCTTGTAAGCAGCTAATCATTAACAGATGGCTCGGGTAATTTCCTATGGGGACTGGTGAGATTGCTTGGAGCAAGGATCTGGGTTTCGGTGAAGGGAAGACACAGACTCTGTCTGGCCTTGAGCGAGATATAATGATAAGCACAATAAAGCTGAACAGGCTGTAGCCACAGAGTAGCTCTGTGGCTGTAACTGTTTATGAAAAGTCGGGATGGAGGAGTTATTGTAGATGCTCTGAGAGGGAAGCACCTCCAAATCTCTGAATGGGGCAATTCATAAAAGGTAAAAATGCAATACACTCTGTGTGGGCTTCCGAGAAAAATGTTCTTACAAATTTTGTTATGCTTTGATACTCTTGTGCGTGAGCGTTATATATCACATATTTTTATTTTTTTATTTTATTCTTCGAACTTTTCCCCATCATTTATTTAGCATGGGTATAACTTAATGCGTTTTTGTTGACGTAGTTTGCTCTCCAGTCTCAATTGACCCTTGTGTCAAGAAATCGACAAAGTCCGCAGTTGAAGCAAAGAATATAAACGCTTCGCGTGAAGAAGCTCAACTCTCGTAGAGATAATGTAAAACAGGCGACAGCAGCGCCACCATGTAATGCGGCCGCAGATGCTCTGCGGGAAAGTTAACATTCAGGCGCAAAAAGCGTAGGAGACACGGGACGGGAAGCCTATTTCACGGAAAGGAAGCTAAGCTTTGATCTGCGACTGTTTCCTTCGGTCTCATTGGGTCTACTAAAGCATTTTCTTTTTGTTCTTTTCTGAGTATCCCTCCTGTCCCTTCTTTTGGTGAAACAAATATATACATTAGCAATTAATATTATTTTAAGGTAATTTTAGCAGTTTTATTCTCACTTTAAGCACCGTAGTAATACCAGGTTGCTTGGCATGAATTTCACATTTACAATATACCTTAAATGTCAAAAATGCTGAGGCTGGTTTTGAATTTCCACGGGATTCGTGGTACTTCGTATTAAAAATTGTTTGCATGGAATTTTCAGTAGCAAAACAAAGGAATGGGTTCCCACAAAACGTAAACATTAGGTACCCAGCAAAAACAGTCTTGCTGGGCCAGCACTGTCCGCCAATTTCCCAGTAGTAGCCATAATAATAAAAAAGAAAAAAAAAAAAAGCAAAGACAACCGCAGTTTCCCAAAGCTACAATTTTTTTTCTACCCTTCCGAAGTTTGTAAATTAAACGCACTGCGCTGGGGAAATTTTCTCAAGATATCGGAAAAACATCTGTTTGTATCTGAGTAGGTTTGAACCTGGGCCGTTGGCGTGACAACTGAGCTCTCTACCGACCGGACTAATTTGTCACGTTCGAGTATATGCTTAAAGCTGTCTGTTTGGTATGCAATGTGTAATCGAATGCTTCCCTCTTTCATTTTACAATATTACGAGGTATTTTTCATAAAAGTCAGTTTCATATAATTGATAAATTAATTTTTTCAACGTAACGATAGCTTTTTTTTTTCAGCAAACGTTGTTTTAATGGTTTTCCAGGATATTTGTTTCAAACGGTTTCAAATTTGTTCTTGTTATTCATCCACTCCATTCCATGAATTGTTATTCATCGGAATGGAGTGGGTGTATTTCATGGCTGTAATATAAACGCAGATCTAGATGAGAACAACAAAACCTTTGAACAAAACGCCAACACAAACAAGCGTTTATATTCTTTGAACACAAACACGCATGCTCAGTCTAACTCAGTCTGCTCGGCATCCTGCGGCATCAGCCTGTAATGTTGGCTTCTGTGTAGTAATTCTTTGCCGCATAATATAGTGACGCTAGTTACGTCTCGCTGAGCCTTACCTTCTTATAGTTAGATATTCTTTGGTTGAAGGGAGCAGGGGATTTGTTTCTGGCTTAATTTTCACTGATTGTTTTATGGATTCACCCTACCTGATGGCATTTCTCGGAAATCTGGTTTAATAAATTTAATGTGCCAAAGGCTATGCCCTACGAGGTGTTTTCTAAGATGGCGTTGCCGCCCCGGTGGCGCAGTGTCTAAGGCGTTGGCCTCTGATCATTCGTCCGTAAGGGGTCCGGGTTCGAATCCCGGTCAGGCATGGATGTTGTGTTTGTCTTACGGCACTGGCTCTCTCCCTTCCCTGGAACCAGTGACCCTAAATTAGGGACGGGCGACTGCTTATAGCCCATTTGAGTTGCTCACGGTGGTCGTTAAACCTCCAATCAAAAAAAAAAAAAAAAAAGATGGCGTTTACAATCTTGATTCGTTCATACACCACAAAAACATATTAGCTGACATATTACATTATTAGTTCGGGTTTCCAGGTTTCCTGACAGTAGATAAATTTATTTATCGTTTTTGACTTTTTTTTCTCCAATAAAAATTACAGAAAAAGCGCTGTGTGAAACCATGTGGTATCTTGACATTTCCACGTTGACGTTGGGTTTAAAATAGCGATCAAGAAAAGAAAGAAGCAGACAAATAAAATAGAAGAGACTGAGGGATCTACGTAGTGTTGAAAACGGCAGAAACACCGTGTAATGGAAAGGGGGAGTTTGTGTAAGGTGACCAGATATTGGAACACTAATTTGAGGACAAAATGGTATGGTGTCCCCAAATCAGCAGATCATTTGGATACACGTACATACTCAAAATAAATATGAAATTTGTTTTGCCATAAAATTGCATTGTTTATATGAGTGTGATATTACATATGAAAATCTATATCTTAAAAGGATATAGCTTGTGTAATGCTGGTAATTTGTACTGGCAAAAAAGAGCTATGATGGCGACAACATATCAGCAAAACTGAAATACTTTACCTTAGATATATCTGCTGAATTATGATAATATCAAGCTACAGTGTGATGAACGAATCTTTTCATTTTGTCAAAGTTTCTGGCGGAACGTAGAACAAGTACAGTCGAAGTTTGCCCGCCTTAGTGGTGCAGTGATCTTAGTGCAGGCCACTGGCCGTTCGTACAAGTTGGTACGGGTTCGAGTTCCGAATGAAGCATGGGTGGTGTGTTTGTCTTACAGCACTTGCTCTCTCACTTACCTAGAACGAATGTCCCCAAATTAGGGACAGGTGACTGCTTATAGTCTTTGTAGTTGCTCACGGTAGTCGTTAAACTCGGAAAAGGGAAAAACAAAAACACTCAAAATTTATTTTCACAAGAAGCATGTTGGAAAATTAGTAGAACGAAAGCTATTTTTAAAAACATTTTTCGTTAAAAATCTAAGGAGCTAATGAGGAAGTATAAATTCGAGAACACTTGAGGACAAACATCAAAATTTGAGGACATTTTTCTTCTCCAAAGGCATCAGAAGTTTTTGGGGACAATAAACTAAATTCGAGGATTGTCCTCAAGATTTCGGGACTTCTGGTTCATCACGTGAGTGATCTGCACAGCTACTTCATAGTTGTAAAAACGCATTTTTTAAAGTAAAAAATTGAAAAAAGAGAAAAATAAATAAAATTAAAGCCAACCGGGGAAATAAATCTGTGTGATGTGTAATGCCTATGTTTTTAAAGATTTTTTCCTTCATTTGATAATTTGGAATTGCAGGGAATTTTGGTGGTAAAAAAGGAATTTTTGTTCCTGGCATGGAACATCACTGGTCACGTAACAGGAACACTGTCTTTTATCGTGGGAAGTTCTGTTGCTAAGAAATTCTCTGTGATATTACTTAACATATGTGACAAATGATCATATTGAATAATACTGTAAAGTAAGTTTACGTAGGATACCATAAGGAATATTTACCTTCTCTCAGATGAATATAAGTCGAAATCTATCCTAATATTAAAACTGAGGACGACTTCAATAAATAGCTAGTTGTATACAAATCCTCTGCATCAGCCACGGCGTATGTTATTTATTGGCCGTGGTATCGGCCAATAGTTGACAGCACATCAGCTGAGTTCCCATCGCGCTTTGTGCTGTTCTGAAAGTGTCTAAATAACTTAACGATACTAAAAAGTTCCCTTTTAAAGGCCTTTTCTATTACCCTTAAAATGACTTTTAACAAGAAAACTATGTCTCCACACCGAAATATTTATTTTTACTCAAAATTAGTATAACTATACCAGTAATCCGAATTTCTTGGTGTAGAATAGAAAATTTGGTTGATGTGCGAAAGCTTGGAAACTTTGATTTTCTATTCTACACCAAGAAATTCAGATTACTAATAGTATAGTTATACTATTTTGAGTGTAGTTGGTGTACGGTTCCTGTTTGTTAGTTATTCATTCTGACGATCAAGATTTTTTCCTCATGAATGTGAAGTGGTCTAGCTAGCAAAAATAAATAAATAAATAAACTTATAGATTGATTTTGTGCCGGGAAAGAATTGCCTAATGATGCGAAGTAAAACCTGAAAACAGTATTCTGTTGGAATAAATACTCCAGAATGTTGTCTGCCATATGTTGTGTCTAATTAAATAGTAAGTGATCTGGCATATTATATATATACTTTTCCCAATGTTTAGTAAATTCCTCATATTCTTGTCCCTCCAGACTTAATCAAAATTGCTTTCAATTCCACATCTGAACCTCCTTCCCAAAAAAAAAAAAAAAAAAGGTTAAATAACTTATGAGTTCTCGATACAAAACACACCGGTATTAATCTGGAGGTAACAGAGTGAGCGCTGACGTGCTGATATCTCTTGGCTCTGTGAGAACTAGGTCGAGTGAGAGTACTTCGGAAGATAAGTTACAAGATCCATGAAGTCATCTTAATATAAAAAACTCAAAGGTTCCCCTACCAATAAAGTACCTATATTTACCTCTTGTCGCATTCCAACTGTACGGGTGGAACAACTAAAGGTAACCACTGTCACAAAGAAAACACCCGAGCATTAAAATGGCTTATGCTAGTGATTCAAAGCGTACATACAAGGGGGTTAGAATATTCTAACCTCCTTGCGTACATGTCTCCGTCACGTGACTCTCCCCATAGGCCCGCCTACTGGCAATCTCTAAAACAGTTCTGAACCAATCGCACGTCCGAAATGGTCCTATTGCAATTCCGTATGTACACTGATGGAATACGTGTCCCGGTTGCACAGTGGTCTAAGCGCTGACTTCTGATTATTCGCCCTAGATGTATCCGAGTTCGGATTCCGTGAGGCATGAATGTTGTGGGTTTTTTTTAAGGTTTAGCAACGACCCTGAGAAACTCGATGGGCTATAAGTAAGGTGACCAGATATTAGAACACTGATTTAAGGATAAAAGAGCGTGGCGTCCCCAAATCGGCAGTTCATTTGGAGACACATACGTATTCAATATAAATATGCAAATCTTTTTGTCACAAAACTGCATTGCTTCAATAAGTGTGATGTGCATATGAAAATTTGTATCTCCAAAGGATATATCTTGTAGAATGTTGGTAATTTTTGTTGACGAAGTAGAACTATGATAACGAGAACATATTAGCAAAAGTAAAATACTTTACCTTAGGTATATGTGCCGAATTAAAATCAAGCTGCACACCAAAGTAATTGCATGGCGAATTTTTCATTTTGCCAAAGTTCATCGAGGAACTCAAAACAGCCGCCCCGGTGGCGCAGTGGTCTAAGGCGTTGGCCTCTGATCATTCGTCCGTAAATGGTCCGGGTTCGAATCCCGGTGAGGCATGGATGTTGTGTTTGTCTTACGGCACTGGCTCTCTCCCTTCCCTGGAACCAGTGCCCCTAAATTAGGGACGGGCGACTGCTTATAGCCCATTGAGTTGCTCACGGTGGTCGTTAAACCTCCAATCAAAAAAAAAAAAAAAAAAAAAAAAGAACTCAAAACAAGTGCAGTCGAAATTTGACAGTACCAGTGGTGCAGTATCTTAGTGCTGGTCACTGACGATGATTCGTACAAGTCGGCACGGGTTCGAGTCCCGAATGTGGCATGGGTAGCGCACTTGCTCTCCCTCTTCCATAGAACGAATGTCTATAAATTATAGACCGGTGACTGTTTATAGTCCTCTGAGTTGCTCGCGGTGGTCGTTAAATTCGGAAAGAAAAAAAACAAAAATAGGCAAAATTTGTTTTCAGAAGAAGCATGTAGGAAATCTAGTACAACAAAAAACTACTTTTAAGAACATTTTTCATTAGAAATCTAACGAGCTAATGAGGAAGTGTAAATTCGAGGACACTTGAGGACAAACATCGAAATTCGAGGACAATTTGCGTCCCCAAAGGCATCAGGCATTTTTGAGGACAGTAAACTAAATTCGAGGACTGTCCTCAAGAATTGGGAACTTCTGGTCAGCTTAGCTATAAGCAGTTTGTCGTCTCTAATTTAGAACCACTAGTTCCAGGGAAGGGAGAGTACCAGTATCGTATGAAAAAAAAAACACCTATACCTCACCGGTATCCGAATCCAGACCCTTCACGGACGAATGGCTATAAGCTAGCCCTGAGACCACTGTACCACCGGGGTGGGGATATTGTGTTTGTCTTACCGCACTGGCTCTGTTCTCTCTTCTTTCCTTGTAACAAGTAATCCTTGGACATTGCAGAAGTATAAGTACATACCTGAGTATATTTTCCAGTAGACAACTATATAAATTAATGTACATACTATATGCACTGCTGGCCACCCAAAATGCAACACCAAAAAGGAAGCATCCGATTGGCCTGAAATTCGCAGCACGCGTCGCCCGCGAGAGGACATGCAAACGACTAGCATTGCAGGGCATATGTAAATCTTGTGCGCCCGGCACGCCACCGAGAAGCGCTATAAGAAGGGGGCACAGAAGACGGGGTGTAAGTAGTGGAAGTGCGTGGTGCTGCCGCACCTGTGCGTGGGAAGATTCCTCATGCCTCGTCGCAGGAAACGGCACGTTTCGGAGTTCGACAGAGGACGAATAGTGGCTTATCGCGACAGCGGTTTATCGTACCGAGACATCGGCGCCCGTGTGGGACGACATCCAGCCACAGTGAGGCAAGTATGGATTCAGTGGGTGCAGGAGGGACAGACGGACCGACGTGAGCGATTGCTGCAGCCGCAGCACACCACCGAACGAAAGGACCGGCATGTTGCGCGGTGGGCATTGACGGCTCGCATCGCCACATCGCGAACGTTAGCGCATGAATTAGGGTGTGTTGCGCAACAACCTGTGTCAGCACGTGCCGTTCGGCATCGTCTGCAGGAGCGGGGACTTGTCGCACGGTGCCCATTGCTCCGATTACCATTGACGTTACACCACCGGCAAGTGCGGCGGCAGTGGGCCGTTGAACACCGCACCTGGACTACGGAATGGCACAACAATGTCTTCTCCGACGAATCCCGCTTCTGCCTGCAACACCACGATGGTCGGATCCGCGTGTGGCGGCACCGCGGTGAGAGACTGTATGACGCCTGCATTATGCATCGCCATACCGGTCAGTCGCCTGGCGTTATGGTTTGGGGCGTAATTGGATATGACACCCGCAACCCTCTGGTACGCATCGCCGGTACACTCAACAGCCACCGCTACATCTCCGACGTTTTAGAGCCCGTAATCCTCCATTATCTGCAGGATCTGCCAGAGGCCACGTTTCAACAGGACAATGCGCGCTCGCACGTGGCACGCATCGTGCAACAATTCTTCACGGCCCACCAGGTGTCACTTCTGCCGTAACCCGCTTGTTCTCTCGATATGTCGCCCATCGAACACGTCTGGTCGCTGTTAGGCAACCGAGTGTCCCTGCAAGCACCACCCGTGGCTACGCCTGATGAACTGTGGCAACGTATGGAAGCATCCTGGACCGACATACCCCAAACCCCCATCCAAAGCCTCTTTCGTTCGATGCCACTGCCGTTATTGCCAGCCATAGGGGCCACACGAAATATTGATGCCTGCGTGTTCCGCAAGTCGCACGGGCCTGTAAGCTCAATCGTTTCATCTTTGTATCTTTTGTTATGTGTCCAGTAAATCTGGCTTTACTATCTCGAGTCCTTCTTGGTGTTGCATTTTGGGTGGCCAGCAGTGTATGTTTATGTTATAGCGTCAGTTTTATTTGAAGAAGTCGCTAAGGTGGATAGTTTCGAAGATAGAAATTTGGCCAACTTATGTGTAGCAGAGCCGATATTGCTGACAATGGGAGGGAAAGGGACGCAAATCTTGTGTATCTTCGGAAGTACATAGTAACGCGGACAACGGGCATATGAGGGTTTCACTTTCAGATAACTTTTTGAGCTTTGATCAAGAGTAACGCAACTTGTTACCACTTTCCGACCTTCTTTTAAATGTTTCTCCGATGGATCATTTTTTATTTCTTTATACGGTCCCTCGGAAATAAGTTTTTCTACCTCTGCTTCATAATGTTTTTTGTCTATAATAACAACTTGTCATCCTTTATCGGCTTTAGTAATGATATCAGAATTTGACTTTAATTCTTTTAGAGCTTTATACTCTCCCTTGTTGAGATTGGGTTTAAATGGTGGAAAGAAATTTGTTGTTATTACCCGGATGACACAATGTCTAATCGTTTCTTTTTCATCAATGCTTAGATCGCTTTTTGTCAGGGACTCTTCAACTGACGCAACGACATTGGATATTGGTATCTTTTTTGAAATTGTGAAATTGGTATTGTAACATAAAATTCGTTTTTGAATTTCGCTCTAGTTAAAATCAGAAAGGTTAGATATAACTTCGTTATCCGTAAAGACTTCCTCACTTTGAGAAGTAGAATTTTCTTTATTGTTGCTATTATTTGATCATTTTTCAAATTTTCGTTCTAATGTCCTTTTATGAGTGAACGACATATTGGAACTCCTAGACCAAATTTTACCGTCTATGTCCGAAAATTCTGGTATTATTTTGGCCAGTAATAGGTGTAGATCATACAGTTCGATCTCAACGTTTGCGATATTCTTTCTCGTATCTTTAATAATAGCTCTTAAGAGTGCAAACGAGGCATTAGATATCGCTTTGTTGACGTTATGAGGTTTCAAGTTGCATTTCACGGATATAAAATTCGGCAATATGTGGCATCTCTTGCGTCGAAGTAAGAAGCTTAAGTGGTTCAGTAATTTGAAATTCTTTATCCTTAGCTTCGAAAAACGGTTGATTGTCGTAGATAGAGATTTCGTCATAATCGAGATTAGGAACTGCGATTTTAAGCTCCTGAAGTAAAGTCAGTATCGGTATTAGATGAGTCCACAAGATGGAAGCAAAGCAAGATGTTATGTTGCGAAGCCGAGCCAGAAGCTCTGCGAAACTATAGTCGATGCTAATAAAGCTTTCAATTGTGAATAAACGTTGAAAATTTATTCTTAATCAATATCACAAGCCTGTAGTCTTGAATTATAAACTACTAAGAATGTTATCGGTACTATAGTAATTTTTCCTTTCATCGCTAGAGGAAGAGCGGACCGCTGAGATTGCCAATCTTGCACTTAAAATACTAAAACAACTCTATTATTTCCAGGGAAAGATTAGAAATGGAGATGAGAAGCATAGAATGAAACTGCAAGTCACGGTAAATGTGACAAGGTTCTAGTAAGAACTGAGTCACTCAACTTAATATTTAAAGATAAAGTAAGTGCGAAAGGTTACTAGCTAATAATCCTGCACTTAAAATACTAAAATAACTCTAATATTTCAAGGGAAAGATTATAAAAAGAGGTGAGAAGCCTAGATTGAAACTGAAAATGACGGTAAATGTGACAAGGTTCTAGGAAAAACTGAGTACCTTAACTTAATGTTTAGAGATAAAATAAGTGCAAAAGGTTATTAGCTAACTATCCTGCACTTAAAACACTAAAACACCTCTATTATTTCAAGGGAAAGATTATAAAAAGAGGTGAGAAGCCTAGATTGAAACTGAAAATGACGGTAAATGTGACAAGGTTCTAAGAAAAACTGAGTACCTTAACTTAATGTTTAGAGATAAAATAAGTGCAAAAGGTTATTAGCTAACTATCCTGCACTTAAAACACTAAAACACCTCTATTATTTCAAGGGAAACATTAGAAAAGTTGGTGAGAAGCCTAGACGAGATGTGACAGATTCTTGACGTACAACCAATGCGTACAACACTGAACTTCAAATGTCGCCCGCAGCCCCGGTGGCGCAGTGGTCTAAGCGATGGCCCCTGATCATTCGTCCGAAAGGGGTCCGGGTTCGAATCCCGTTAAGGCATGGATGTTGTGTTTGTCTTACGGCACTGGCTCTCTCCCTTCCCTGGAACCAGTGACCCTAAATTTTTTTTTTTTTTTTTTTTTTTTTGATTGGAGGTTTAACGACCACCGTGGGCAACTCAAATGGGCTATAAGCAGTCGCCCGTCCCTAATTTAGGGTCACTGGTTCCAGGGAAGGGAGAGAGCCAGTGCCATAAGACAAACACAACATCCATGCCTGACCGGGATTCGAACCCGGACCCCTTACGGACGAATGACCCTAAATTAGGGACGGGCGACTGCTTATAGCTCATTGAGTTGCTTACGGTGGTCGTTAAACCTTCAATCAAAAAAAAAAAAAATGTCTCCCGGTTAACTTACGGTTTTCCAGTCTATGTATCTTAATGGTCTTTTTTTTTTTTTTTTTTTTTTTTTATTGGAGGTTTAACGACCACCGTGAGCAACTCAAATGGGCTATAAGCAGTCGCCCGTCCCTAATTTAGGGTCACTGGTTCCAGGGAAGGGAGAGAGCCAGTGCCGTAAGACAAACACAACATCCATGCCTGACCGGGATTCGAACCCGGACTCCTTACGGACGAATGATCAGAGGCCAACGCCTTAGACCACTGCGCCACCGGGGCGGCTAAAGGTCTTTGGTAACTCCATGTTAAGCAATGGGAAAACGCGTGTGCCGCCCCGGTGGCGCAGTGGTCTAAGCGATGGCCTCTGATCACTCGTCCGTAAGGGGCCCGGGTTCGAATCCCGGTGAGGCATGGATGTTGTGTTTGCCTTACGGCACTGGCTCTCTCCCTTCATTGGAACCAGTGACCCTAAATTAGGGACGGGCGACTGCTTATAGCCCATTGAGTTGCTCACGGTGGTCGTTAAACCTCCAATCAAAAAAAAAAAAAAAAAGAAAACGCGTGTAAACAAACTATTGCTGGTCCGCAGACACGGGTAGCTTTCCCATGATGCAATGCGAGGTGAATAAGGTCCCTTGAGTTGCTCACGGTGGTCGTTAACCGCCACCACTTCAAAAAAGAAAACGCGTTACCTTACTTATAACATAGGCAAGGAGCTAACCTTCTTGTTTGTTTATAGGTGATGTGCTTGGAAAATTTTATTTAAATTATTAGGGAAGTTTAATGACAGAATCTTGCATACGGTGTGGTAACAATGTGTCACTTTGAGATGTTTTGAAATGTATTGAATTGTAGACTTGTAGTTCTTAAAGGTGCTGGATTATATCGGGCTGTGAGAATTCTTTTTTTAAGAATTGGTTACTTGCTACTGCAACTTTGAGCTGAATTTGAGGATAGATATCGTCAGTTATTTCTTGTGTAAGAAAGTCAAATTCATATTTTGATGGATGATTTATTTGGTGATTCTGGTGATGATGGTAAGAAAGAAATTTTTGTGTTAGCAGTGTTATTTAATTTGAGAGGCGTTTTCGTTGTTATTCTATGTTGTGACAAATCTGGCCGCCCCGGTGGCGCAGTGGTCTAAGTGATGGCTTCTGATCATTCGTCCAAATGGGGTCCGGTTCGAATCCCGCTGAGGCATGGATGTTGTGTTTGTCTTACGGCACTGGCTCTCTCCCTTCCCTGGAACCAGTGCCCCTAAATTAGGGACGGGCGACTGCTTATAGCCCATTGAGTTGCTCACGGTGGTCGTTAAACCTTCAATAAAAAAAAAGAAAAAAAATTGCCATAAATTTGGCTACGTAATGTTCATCCTCAGCAGGCGTTGACAAAAAATTTACTCAATATCCGGAATTGTAGTATTTATGTGTATATATACAATATAATACACACACACACACACGCATGCAATAAAACTAGGTTTATTTAATCGGCTAGTGCAACATTCTCATAGAATTTCGTGTTGACATTGTATGGAAGTATGTTTTGAGTTTCTGTATTTATGAACTGTATCAACGGTAGTCAGGTGTACTCTTCTTGACCTATGGCTCTTTTGTATTCTACTTTTTCATGATCTTTGTATTCCTTTAATGTAGAAAAAAAAAGCGATATTCGGTCGGCTTTCGTTACTCATATTTCAGCCGCTGTAACCTTGACAATTCAAACATTAGTATATAGTGACACTTCTCAGTGTTATATTCCTTTTGGTGATTACATTGTGGTTTGTTGTCAAATCGAATTTGAAATTACTTGTAGTTATTAGTTTGTACATTTTGCTTTCGTTACATAAATGAAAATCAATATCTCCCATTATTCGGTGGCGATGGCCTCAGATCATTCGGTCCGAAAGGGGTCAGGGTTCGAATCCCAGTGAGGCATGGATGTTGTTTGTCTTACGGCACTAACTCTCCCTTCCCTGGAACCAGTGACCCTAAGTTAGGGACGTGCGACTGCTTACAGCCCATTGAGTTGCTCACGGGGGTCGTTAAACCCCCAATAAAAAAAAAAAATCTATTATTTCTGGATAGAAATGTAAATTGAACAAAGAGCTCATGGAAAAAATACCCTTTGTTCAAAAGAACCAAAACTGATATTGTTTAGTGATGAGCATAATTGAGTAGAAATAATCGATTCATTCAGTTACGGAGATTTCTCAAAGCGTCTGATTACGTCGAAATCATTTGAATGAAAAAACCAACAACCCTCAATTGCTCTTAGATTGTCCTGATCCAATGACATTTGAAAGTTGAGAAAATAACTAATTATCATTCGAATTCTCTTGCGCAAAATCGATCTTGCATTGGTTTTTGAAATACTTTTTGTGTAATTGAATGATTTTTTCACTGGCAGGGTCACACAAATAATCTGTCACTGGAGAATCTACTGATCTTGTGTTACTTCTACCTTGGTTAGACTAATCAAAGAAATTTTGGCTCATTTACGACATGGTTTCCTTTCTTTGTGTAAGGAGAGGAAATCTACCAATGACTTGTAAAATTAGAAATGATTTCCAGGGGTCAATCCAGGTGGCTTTTGATTGATAGCATTGGGCGGTATGTTCATAAATTTTTTTTTGCTCAAACGGTATCTTCACAAAAATATTTTTAACTGTGACGGTATCATCAAATTCAGTAAAATTTTATCTTAACAAAAAATATTTCAGTGTTAGGGCATCTTGAATATTGTGTTTAACTAAATGTGTGTGTGTATATATATATATATATATATATATTTTTTTTTTTTCGACTCTATGAACTGTATTTAGTAAAACAGTCTGACAAATGCCTGTGCCTCATCAGTACTGGCAACTGAAGTGATACTCGTTGAAAGGAACCCCAAAGCATTATGGGTTTTTTATCTATCTCGCAGCCTCACTTCGCATGCATTTTCCCTGGGTAACTCAGAATGTTAGGGATGGGTCAGTGAGAAATATTGTTTTTGGACATCAGTGAATACTTGTTCGCGAAACATTGATGCATCAGTGGAAATTTTCAATGTTTCACTAAAAAGCTAAAGAACTCGCATCTTTTCCATTGGCAGCGATAATGGGCACATCGATGGGCAAAATTGCTGTTCAGTATATCAGTGATTACCCACCAAGTCAATATCAAGTAACCAACGATATTTGTTAAAATGCTTTATGTATCGGTGGAAATCTTGATGTTTCTTCGATGTCTGGGTTCCTGTAACATCGAGGATAAGAACTTGATTTTTGACAACGAAACATAAAAAAAAAAAAAACAGCGAAAACTTCACAATTCATAACATGGGAATATTATATCCCCTCCCTCTTTAAAAGAATGCATACAGCAAAAAGTAATTCATTTATTTTGTGCAGAAAATATTCTTTTGCAGTTTCAAACATTATCACTTGTAAAACATTGATGCTTTTTGCTCATCCCTACTTAGATTAATCTTTACCATACTGGCCAGAATTACAGGAAACATATTTACAATTATGAGGAGGCGTGATGGGGACGTGCTGACCATATGTGTGATGGGGGATCATGTTGTGACATATGCTTGACTTTTTTTAGTTTGTGAGCTATTTCTTTTCTTCCAGCATTTAAAAATTTTGACCTTTGATGACTTTCTTAGTTTAATACAACCTGGAGTGTTAGTTTTTTTCCTCCAAGATTTCAGCTGGAAAATAATCACAAGGTTGTATAAAAAAAAAAAAAAAAAAAACTACCTGCGTACACAGTCATCAGAACAGAAAACTTGTTGCAAACCAGGAAAGCTTGATCCATGATTAATAGTAGAATAAGAATAAATTAAAATAAAAAATAACTGAAAACATAATAAAACAATAATTACTGTCAGAATAATAGTTATAGAGGATTAAAATTTCTCTAAACTCAAAAATAGGCAAAATTTACAAAAGGTAAATTTCACAAAAATGTATATCATCTTTAAAACTTTGGATCGACCCCTGATTTGAATGATTATTTCGGATGAATAAAATATCGTGATTTGTCAAAAGTAGATAGAAGGCAGCTCCGAGCATATTGCGCCATTTATCGATAAATTCTAAAATTAGAAATCCTTCGAATGAATATCTCGATTTGTCAGATCTCTCAATTACAACTTTTTAAATTCAACTGATTATGCCCAACACTAATACATAGGCTTTTTGTGCATCATGTAGTCAGCCATTGCAAATGTTGGTAGCCAGTCAACAAATGGTGACGAGATATTTTGTAGTGGCTTGTAAATTTTTAAATATAGTAGCCAACGATGGCCAGCAGATTTTTTCCCCCCAAGTGAGCAACTATTTTGTCCAACTTTCTCCCCCACTTGTGAGTGAATATAGAGTTCAGTTTTCTCCCCTGTGTTCATGCAGCTGCTTCGAAAAAATGAATGGAAGTGAAGGTGGGCTTCGAGAGAAACTTAATCTGCTCACAGATCAGCCTGGTGCAACCAAAGGGTCAAGGTTACTAAAGCAACCTTTACCATGGTATACCTTGCACAAAGTATAATGTCATCTACAGGTAAAAGAGTTATCTCTGAATCTCTGTTTAGCCACATATATGCTGAACAAAAAGAAACAAGCTGTTATGGAACTTATGGCAATGTTTTTAAGATGATGCAGCTGCTACATCTAATGCCATGTAGTACTGCTCCTTGTGAGTGTGGCTTTTCAGCAATGAACCTCATAAAAACCAGTAATTGGGTATGTCTGAATAGTGACACTTTAAATGACTTAATGATGATTAGATGCAATGGCTCTTCAATTGAAGATTTTGTTCCTCAAAATGCTTTTCAGTTGTGGTGGGAAGATACCTCTGATAGGAAGATCAGACACAATACATGTCAGTGGTAAACTGTATCAACATTATTACTGCCACTTTATGTATGTATATCCTAGCTTTTGTCCCTTTGTTTTAAATATTATTAAAGAAATTCAACATCTAACTTCAATGGCCTCTCAAAAATAAATTATGTATGTATAAATTAAGATAGTAAAAGTAATGATATTACAACACTGAGAATAAATTGTTAAAAATCAATCATTTTGGAACAAAAGCATGTGCAATATTTGTAGTCAATCTAATGATACTTTGCAGTAACTGCTATGCATCTGTTTCTATGAAGTTAATGAGAGAGGTGTCTCATTAAAAAGAGGGAAAAAGAAATAATTCACCCATTTAATTTCATAGAAACATAGGTAAACAAGTTACTGAATTATTATTATTTTTTAACTTTGCATGGGCAGTAGATTTTGTCATTTAGCTTATAAAATTTTTATTCCACTAGCCACATTGGCTAGTAGAAATTTCAGCAGTTTTGCATGGGCTGCATGTAGTACAGTAGTTTCCATTCAATTAAGTAAGCAAAGAAAAATATGCAATCAGCAGTTCCAGTATGGTGATTAGCTATGTTCAACAAAATAGCAAATTAGAAGGACAGCTTTCAGTGGTTGAAGCTATGATGGCTTTTCATATTCACATATAGTGTCAAAAATGTATTCAGCAAAAACAAAAATTAAAGCCATTATCAGTCAAGTGTCCCTCATTCTGTGGAAATGACATGGGAAAAAGTAATTGAAGGAAATATTTAGTATATAGGAGTTTTTATTGATGTATCGATTCATGATGCTATTAATACTATATATTTTGAGAAGGAATCAAGTTTAATAAAGCTCTGCTTAGCAAGACTGAAATCAGTGTCTAATGTAAAATCGGAAACAATCAGCAATTTAGTGATACCCGCATTGGAACAAAAAAATCTCATTAAAAAGATGCATTGCACTTAACAGGAGACAATTGCAGTATAAATCCTAGGTGGATTTAACCAAAGAGGCACAAGCAATATTTTCAGCAATAACCGTAGAATGAAGTGAGAACACAAAGTTACATATAGTAATAAACGGGGATGTAGAAGAGCCTTAGCACGGCTTAGCGAAGCTAAGGCACTTTTTCTGTAGGTGATCATCCATGTAGACAGAGCGCGAAGTGGCCACCACGGTGGAGTTGGCTACTCGCTGTTTTTCTGTGTTGGCCTAGGTTTGAGTCCCAGTTGAGGCATAGATAATGTGCTTGTCTTACAGTACTGCTTTTTTCGCTTTCCTGGAGCCAGTGACCCTAATTTACTGAGTGGTAGCCATGAAGACTATCCTTCAAGGCTCCAAAAACATGAAAATTGGAAGCTGCCAAGTCCGGACTGTATGCAGGGTGCAGAAGAACAGTGTAACTCTGTTTTGCGATTTCTGCTTGCACTGGTTTAGCAATATGTGGGCGAGCGTTATCATACTGAAGCAACACTTGATTGTTTTTCAATGTTGGCCGTTTGGTCTGGATACACTGCACAAGTTTTCTCAGTGTCTTCACATAGGCCTTTGCATTTATTGTTCCATTTTTGCCAAGTACTCAATCAGAAGGATATTGTGTTTATTCCAGAAGACAGTTAGCCATGACCTTGGACGCCGACGAACCAACTTTGAACTTCTTTGATGGGGATGAATTCGGATGCTGCCATTGCATACTTTGCCGTTTTGTCTCTGGCTCGAACTGATAAATCCATGTTTCATCACCTGTGATTATGCATCCCAGGAATGCGTCGCCCTTCTTATTGTAGGCTAACGCTGTACCAGTTCATTACAAATGCCTAGCCGTTGGTGTTTGTGTATCGCTGTAAGCGTTCGGGGTACCCATTTGGCACAGATTTTCCTATAGTTGAGATGTTCATGAATGATTTGTCCAACAGAATCTTTACTGATATCCAATTTCATGGCAATATCCCAAACACAAATGCGTCTGTTACCTTTAATCAAGTTAAGTTGTCAACCCGTTTAAAATCGTTTCGTTGGTCACCCCCATGTTAGGCCGACCTGACCATGCCTTATCTTCAAGGCTCTCATGGCCAGCTTTGAACTTCATAAACACTGGAACAAGACATAGTCACATCACCATACACCATCTGAAGCCTTCTTGTAATGCCCACTGCCTTTTACGCCTTCTTTTGTTAAAAATTTCACTACTGATTGATGTAGCTGCCATTGTTTTGATCGATAGCACCACCTAACATTTGTATTAAGCCGTTCCACTTTTACGGCACTTCACTGAAAGTAGTCGTAATAGTTTCACGCTTACATATGATCATACACGGTTTTGTATCGATAGGAATAAAAATCTGGATACTTATCAGACACCTCTTGTATTAATGTGTGCATCTTCAGTACTGCAGGATTTCAAGAACATTATAACTGATAATTGTTTCACAGAATCAAAAGGTATACATAAAATGAAATTTTACATTCACTCTTTCAATTAGTTCTCTCAGTACATGGATATGATCTATAGTGCTGTACTTCTTCCAAGTCCAGCTTGTTCTCTATGCATACATTTTTTTTTCATAGTAAAGAGTTGAATTAGCTGAACCAGTCTTTAGTGGAGGGGATTTTGTATAACAAAATGTTTTATTTTTCTCTTTATACCTAAGAAGTTCCTTTTTTTATTCTTTACTTAGCTCTATTTTGATCCCAGTTTTTAAGGCATTGAATATGCTAAGTTCCTGTATATAATATTTCTGCTTAAAGTAGTTGGAAGGGTGTGACTGCTTACAGCATGTAAGGGTGCAGCTGCAAATGTTTACAAAGACTTGATGTCCTGTTGCATGACACATCTGTAACTGATGTACTGCAGCACATGTTGGTTGACCTACATGAGCCAGGAAAATTGACCTCTGTTCAGTCTGTTGTACATATTGAACATTTTAATCTGTATACATGAACAGTCTACACCTTTCTATGTGAACACTCCAGATTCCTTAAACTTATTTGTACTAAGCCAGGGTGTGCAGAGAGTGGCATTTTCACAGAAATATTTTGAATAAAATTTTATTTTAACAAGAATATTGTAGCTTAAGGCCCGTTTCACCAAAGCGGATTTTTTCCGCTGAAGCAATAAATCACCCTGCTGTCCTACTGTTTGTTTTAAAGCCAACTATAGAGTTATACCAAGACTTTCAGATGCTCAGAAGCAGTAGAAATTCTGACGCAGTAGTGGCTCAACTTCTGCGGGGTTTGCTATAAACTGGACGGCGAAAATATCCAAATTTAGAGAAATGTAGGTGTAAAGTGAGATGTTCACACCGGCGGTCAGCCGATTCTCCGCTACAGCAATAAAACAATCACTCTTGTTAGAGGGGGTAGAGAACAAAGTGTTGTTGCACAAAAAACTGGCCCTGATTTGGTCCCCGTTCATCCTTTAGGCATTTTTTTCTCCATTCTAGCAATAAAAAGCTAGTCAAAAACTGCACTGCAGGATGGTTTTATTGCATTGCAGCAGAAAAAATCCACTTGTGTGAAACAGGCCTAATAGGGAGCTTGAATCACTGTGGGGTGGTCTTGTGAGTAAGAACACTTAAGTAGTTCCGACTTCGTGTGTTATATAGCTTACAGCCTGGTCACACCCAGCATGAAATGGCAAACATTAAACTTATGCAGTTTTTTTTATTTCATTGTAAAACATGCATTAATGACTTTTTCTTTTTGTAATTACGTATTTAGTGTAGGAAATTTACTGAATAATAGTACTACAGATTTTGTTTTTCATCTGGAGCTTTTTATTTTATGCGAAGCAAATTCCATCTTTTTTCCATGAAATTAAGGTTGCTACGATTGATGCATCTGATTTTCTTTTATTTCTTCAAAAAAATATTATTGTTAAAGGTATTAATTTTTTGCTACTTGCAAAAGTGCTACCAGTAGATCCAATGGAAAGGATGCATGGAAAAACTTTCACCCCAGTGTTTCATTAAGATTCTCTGTCAAATCATGATGCATAAACTTTATATATAAATACACACATTATTTTCCATACAGATGCATTAATATAAAAGTAGCAATAAAAGTAAGAATTATCTGTATTGTGAAGTACTTCCTTTGTCATTTCATGCTGTGTATGAGCAAGTTAAACAGATCGGTACAATACATGCAAAGTTCAGGAACTACGTTTTTGAAAAGTGCTCTCTCTTGCTGAATCACCCGAGTTGGCAGTTGGTGTTGAATTTTTTTTTAATTTTATTTTTTTACATGCCCTGCCAGGCAACAGTGGATGTTTTACATACTCAGACCAATTATTTTGATGACCCTTGTATCTGGGCAGTGGCATTTTGCAAGTCCTGACACAATTTTTTTTTTAATCTATTAATCTACATACACCATTTTGAACCTTTGTGTACTTTTGAGGGTTTTTAATTTTTTTTTTTTTGTCAAAATTGCCCTAAACACGAAAACAGACAAATTTCACAAAAATAGGCAAAATTTAACAAAAAATGACAAATTTCCCCAAATTAGCAAAATTTCACAAAAGTGGTACCTTTAAAAACCTGGATTGACTCCTGTAAGCATATATTAATAGTCTTGAGGGTGGCTTTCAGTGATAAGTTGTTGTAATCTAAAATTTCATTGGAACTGAGTGTGATTTGGATTCAATAAACCATTCCATGTACTGAGGCATCTCTTATGAATCAAATGCTATTGTCTGACATTAAGTAACAAAGATTTTGTTGGTGCAGCAACTTGGAACAGAACATTGCTGCTGTCTTCAAGTACTCAATAAAACTTCAAGGGTTTCTCTGTAAGTCGAGGCTGTAAATTATTTTCTATGACTCTTCATTAAATTTTTATGTATAGGCAAATGTAAATATAATTCACATCTTGTATTAGTTGATTTGCATTTAAGTGATAATATAAAGGTTTTAACTGTGAATGTATGATTATTTTTTGAGACTCTTTATCATGTTAGCTGATATGAGTTTTTATTTCAGAACGGGCATCCCGCAGTCCTCCAAGTCCTCAGTCAGATAATGAGGAGCAAAGTGGACAGTCTGAAGTAGAGGCAGATAGTGGCAGAGAGTCTGATGGTGATGGTCCAGGTGAATCAGATGGAGGAGGCAGAGAATCTGAAAGAGAAGCTGTTGCTGCCAGCTCTGAACCAGAACAATCTGATCGAGAAGGGAGTGGATCTGGTAATGAAGGGCATCCTGCATCTGATGGAGAAGCACAGTCTGAAGCTGAGTCCGAGGGTCAGCAGTCAGATGTTGAATCTGATGCGCAGCAATCAGATGCTGAATCTGAAGGTCATCGGTCAGGTGCAGAAATGGAACAACAGCAGCAACGTTCTGATAGAGAGTATGAAAGACAGGAATCTGATGCTGAATCTGAAAGACAGCAGTCGGATGCTGAATCAGATAGGCAACAGTCAGATGCAGAGTCTGAAAGGCAGCAGTCTGATGTAGAATCAGATAGACAGAATTCAGATGTTGAGATGGAAAGGCAGCAGTCAGATGCTGAATCTGGAAGACGCAATTCAGATGCTGAGTCTGGAAGACGCAATTCAGATGCTGAGTCTGGAAGACGCAATTCAGATGCTGAGTCTGGAAGACGCAATTCAGATGCTGAGTCTGGAAGACACAATTCAGATGCAGAAATGGAAGGGCAACAATCAGATGCTGAGTCAGAAAAGCAGCAGTCAGATGCTGAGTCAGAAAAGCAGCAGTCAGATGCAGAGTCAGAAAAGCAGCAGTCAGATGCAGAGTCAGAAAAGCAGCAGTCAGATGCAGAATCAGGCAAACACCATTCAGATGCAGAATCAGAAAAACATCATTCAGATGCAGAATCAGGAAAACATCATTCAGATGTTGAATCAGAAAGACAGCAGTCAGATGCTGAATCAGAAGGGCAGCATTCAGATAATGAATCAGAACGGCAGCATTCGGATGCAGAGTCTGACAAAGAGCAGTCTGGTGCAGAGTCAGATAGAGAACATTCAGATGCTGCCTCACCAAGGCGCACTTCTGTTGTGGGATCTGAGAGGCATGCATCTGAAAATGAAGCCGAATCTGAAAGATCTGAAGCTGAGTCTGATGCTGAAGACCACAGGGATAATGTTCAGTCATCGAGAAGAGAAGAATCTGAGGCAGAAGCTTCAGAACATCAGGAGAGTGAAGCAGAAGTTTCAGGTGATGAAAAGCCTGAAGCAAAACGGGAAGTGTCCCATGAACAGTCTGATGAAGAAGCTGTTGATCACTCTGAAGCAGAAAATGAACATCATAGTCCTTCACAAGCTGAGAAATCTGACAATGAAGAACAGCAGTCAGACCAGGAAGCTAAATCAGGTATTAAATTTATATATTAGCTGTAATAATACCATTTGTAGTTTTTCCATGTTGAAATATGTAACAAGGTACAGCAGAACCTCAATTATATGTTTTGCAGTTATGTTTTTCACTTTATACAGAATTGGGTAAACCTTCCACGTTCGGCCCGGAAATAGTTTTATGAAACGATGATAGATGGCGACACGGTATGGGTACACCGTGAAGCGTCGCATTACGTTGTGAAAGTGACAAAGGAAGTGAATAATATGGATTAAAGGTGGCCCTTAAAAGGACCTTTTTTAATGTGCATTTTGGCATATGTGAGAAATATTTATTAGGACGGAAGAATAGTTTTTCCTCATGAATATGAAACTGTCTAGCTAGCAGAATAAAAGCATGAAAAGTTTTATTTGCCAGGGAAGAACTGTCTGATTGCACAAATCAGGACTTCAAAGCAATGTTCTGAGGAAAGACGGCAATTCTGTCAGAATAAATATTCCAAAATATGGTCTGCCAAGTACATTTTGTGGTTCCCCTGTGTTAATTTATGTTTCAGGGGACGCCAATTGCTCTCTACTCCTTGTGTATGTGCCCCTGTGATGGGGTCAATGAAGTTGAGGGAGTGGTTGACAGTTAAATGAGCGTAGCCAGAGCTTGGCAGATTCCGATATGCAGCCCACTGGTCCGTCATAATTGTTGTTCCTAGCTCTACCTGTTTGATGATGAGGGACAGCAATGTATCTGCAGATCTGTTGTTATCAGGGCAGATTTGCACTCTGTAACGCTTGGTATCTCATTCAAAGATACCAAGAATCCAGGTGCCCTCGACGAGACAACCGCAGTTGTACTTGCGTTTGCCCACTTTAGCTTCGTCCATTTCAATGATGATTCCATCACCACCAAGCGTTCCTTCCTCACATTGAGAGGCTACCATAAACTCTGAGACTAGTTGTCTGCAATACGTATACAATTCGCTAACTGTCTCAGTGGATCTGGTAACATTGCCATGTGAAGTTTCTTCAATCGCCTCGTCGTAAGGACAATTCTTTGGTGAAACAATACGTCATAATCATCACTATATCAATAGGAATATGAGCATAAAAAACACATACCAAGTGTACGGGAAGAGTACTCATCATTCCCTGAAGCGTGCTTCTTCCAACACCTGAATGATCTTGAACAATGAGACGCATCAACACCTAGAGTCATGAGATGTCCCTCAGAACATCTTTTAGAGGTGTGAAACAAATCCTGTTCTTCACACCATGAAATAGAGGTTTCCTCATCCTTCCGAACTTCATTAAAGAACCTTTTCCAATTCCACATATCACAGGAGCACAGATCGAAAAAACCATATGTAACACAAGAACAGAGAACTAAGTTACGTTAGGTAGCTATAACGTATTTCACGTCAAAGTGCGAGGAGAGCTGAAGTGCTACCGTGGCGCCATCTGTTATTGCTTTTGGGACTAGCTGCGGGCCGAACGTGGAAGTTTAGCCCAGAATTGTGCATTAGTCCTGACATTTTACTATAGTGTTCATCGCTTTTTTCAGTTTTGTTATGTATAATTCATTTGGGCACTTTTTGCAATTATACTTTAAATTTTGAATTGTAGATCATCAAAAATACATAGGCTTTTGTATCAATTTGTAGTGATGTTGGTAAAAAGAAATTAAGCATACAATTATGATAATTGGGCCATAAGTAAGTCACTTTTTTAAACTATTGCAAAAGTTCTTCAACATCAATTTTGAAGCAGCATCTCTTGGACTATATTTTTAAAGCAAATCATAATTTCTTAGTATCAACTGCTTCTCTTAAATAGAGTAAAAGATTCTTTGACATCATAACATTCTTGCTTGGTATAAAATGTGTTAACTCTCTCTCTTTATCTCTCTCGCCCTCTCTCACTCACTGACTCACCCTCTCTCACACTCGCCCACCTACCTTCTCTCACACTCACCCTCTCTCTCTCACTCATTCATTCATTTTCTCTTCTCTTGTGAATACATGCAATGATGATTCTGCTTTGGCCAATGTTCTCTAAATCTGTAATTCCATTCTTAAGAAATCGTGAGACCGATATCACGTCCAGCAGGTCTTGAAAATTACCATGTCTGAGATGCCTGGGACATGTACATTATTAATTAGCCTGGGTAGGGGAAAAAATGAGCCAGTTGTCTGGTTGGGCAACTAGATTCAGGGAAAGAAATTGGAATGCTGAATTTTCTACCATAACTGAAAAAACCAAGTTCTAGTCTGTTTTTTATTTTATTACAAACCAAAGAATTTGTATTCCTGTTGTGATCAGGGGTATGTATAACTTCTGTAACTAAGTGCCTTGTGATGTAAATATAAACATTGGGGCAGGTTAACGTTTTCCTGCAAATGTTGTTCACATTTATTGTACTTTTGACCTAACAAAATGAAGCTTATAATATTTTTGCATGAAGGAATTTTTTCTGGATATCCTTTTAAAAGGAAATTATATTTCAAAATCTGCATCCATGACCTGTGAAATTGTTTTCATGGCAGAGTGGACAGTACAGTACCAATTTTTTTTTTGTATTTAATTTCCTTAAAAAATGTGTTTTCCCATTTCTTAGTCAGTTCTAAAATCAAGGGGCAAAATAAGCATTTTTTTCTTTTGTTTAAAACAACATTAATGTTAAAAATTGAATTGCTACTGTGTATTCACCATGCAGACAAAGTGACTTAGTGGGAATCAAAAGATGGTGACAGAAAGTTGAGGTTGTGATTTGGAACTTGATTTTTCGTAAACAGAAAGAAAAATGCTTTCTTTTTGTGTTTGCTGATGAGCAAAAAATGGGGAACCATGCATTTTCAGAGACCTTAAACTTTGAAAAGCTTTAAAATGGGGACGTCACTAGACATCGGAATCAGGATGAGTGGGTAAGCATTATTTTTGGTGGGGCAAGCTAGATATCAACTTTTTTTATGAAACTCTAAAAGAACAAGTTTTTAATGCTTTTCACAACCGTCTACAAAGAAATTCGTGCAATCCCCACTTCGTCCACCTAAACACACACACACACACACATACATACATACATGGATCTGACTAGTTACACCACTGGTGTAAGGCACAAGTGTTATTAGAATATCACCTATAACTTTTGCTTGCTCTGAATGCATTGTCTTAAATTGCTTTACAAAATTGTGCATTTTTGCTTATGAAAAATACACAGTTGAGTCACATTATTGTGACCACCTCCTACTTTTGGCGCCAACAGCGTGTAACTAATGAAAGAAGGCACGTGTCGTGAGCTGGCGTGGAGACTGCGGAGCACCACGTGCCATTAATGTGAGAGGTGAACTTCGGCTTCGAAGGTGTGTGAGGGCCAATCAACACGCTACAGTGGAGCAACTCACTGGTTGAAGAACCAGGAGGTATTGGGCATATCATGTAAAACTGGTTTCAATTTCACATCAGTGTTCCGTTTTTTGACAACGGCAGTAGAATAGGTATATCGCAGTATCATGAAGGCTAGCGTGGACATCGAAACTTCACGTGCATCGCTAAGATGACATCAGTGTACCACTATTCAAAAAACCTAGGAGCTGACATATGATGCAAACTTTGGAGCTTTGTGCACAGCGCGAAGCAGACATGATCATAAAACTAGTTCTGATTGATCCATCATTTGGCTTTAGTGATGCTATCAGCAGATTCGCAACTCCTACCATTGTTTTAAGAAGTAGGCGGCAGTTTTTGTAGAACAGTGTAAAAGCTATTTAGTATTTAAAGTTACACTACATGATTTTCCGATAATCAGCGTCAGAATCATCAGGAGAGGTCGTATGTTTGGAAATTTAGCAGAAATGGATTAATAACAATAAAATTAATGTAATTCAAAATACGAAGGGTGGGGTTGCAAACAGTTAAAAAGAAGTCTTTTTTCTTTTTTTTTTCCCCTTTCCTTACCTTCTTCTGCTTCTTCTTCCCCCTTCTAACTTGCTAGCATTTTAGCAGAAATCGATACAATGAAGACGATATTATTTACTCTTCTGGACAATCCTGTGCTGAAGCTTAGCATCACACACACACTCGTGGGTGCTGCATGTCTAGGGAGTTGCTGGAAAAAACTCATAATTTTTTCCCTTCATTCACTTGAAAGTAACAGAAACCCATTTGAAAATGAGTTTTTTTCTTAGCAAGATCCTTTTTTCCCGTTTCTTTGGGTTGCTGAGTCATCCTGTGAATTGTGTTCTATACGAAATTATGGTTCAGGATCAATATCGCTGGTGTTTCATGGTCACTGGATTATGCAGCGCCACAGATTATACGAAGGAATTTTATTTCTTTTCCTGAATTTCACTGTCTCCGGATTATATGCCACGCTACTGCAGACTATAGAAGGAAAAATACAGTACAATATATATATATATATATATATATATCAGACCTAAGACAGATGTTAGACAAAGGTCTAACTACTGTCTTGGTTTCTTTTGGATGAGTTTCCAAATTATTACTGACAGACACCTTGAAAGGTTGGCAGCTCTGAACTATAACGGACCTTAATATGAAATAAAATTGTGACTAAAAGCTGCACATTTGATCTACCTCAATACATCACAAGGATTGTAGTCAAGGAATTTTTTACCAAAATATCTTAAATCAGATATGTGGGAATAAATGAATGTTGTAATCCTAATTATACACAGAAATTAAAGTAGCTAATAATTAAATACTGTTAAAGTAGGTAAAGTGTGTCATGCCAGTACTTACAGCCAAGAAACAATGCCATGAAGCACCACTCTTCATCTGTGCACGTATGTGTAAATACAGAGCTTCATTAGTGCACTAATTCATTCCATTGCAAAGGTCTATCCATGGGGAAAAGATTGCAGGGAAATTAAGTCGAATGGTAGGGCACTTTTTTCATTTTAAAAATATCACAGATTTATCAGGTTTAAATCTTTTGTAGAATTGCCATATGTCACTGTGACGTAAGTTTTGTTCCCATGCAGACAACCACTGTAGTCCTGTAGCAAGCAGTATCTGTGAAAAAAAAAAAGTAATTTACTGTTTCAGTATGTAGTGTTCACCGTAGAAACTGAAAAGGGCAGGGAAATTTTCTGAAAAAGGGCACATTTGTATAAAGAAGGGGGGGGGCTTATTATGTGTGCAAAACATTGTAAGATCTGGAAAAAAGGGCACTTTGTAATGCCAACAGGTCATACTGGAAGAAAGGGCACATTTTTTTTTTTTAAAAAGGGGCATTTTGTTTATGCAAAAGCTCATAGCTTTGGACCCTGCTACCCTACCTCCCTGAAATCAACCTTTGACCCTGTTCTCATCCTAAACATAATACCATTGCATACAGTGGTGAAGTAGGAATATTTTTTTCAACAACAAGCTTAATGGTTTTTGTAATATATATATATTTTTTTTGCATTTAATATATTTTTTCATGAAAACCAAAGAATGTAAATTAAAATTGATTTCAATATATTGAAATGGTTTCATTTAAAACAACATTCATTTACTCAATAAGAATCAGATCTACTTTTTCCATTACCAGAAGAATATGACATTTTTTTAGTTGCCTATTCATAGATAAAAAGTAAAAGTAAATGCTTCTTACCATACTTTTAATCAATGGATTATTAAATGCATGAAAACATACATTAAAATTATTTGAAGGTAATTTATTTGAACCAAACAACTGAAATTAAAAAAACAAAAAAAAAAAAACTTGCTTCCGTCCAGTGTTTTGCTGCTTGGGGGTGGGGCATCAGTATTTAATTTGATGGCCAACTAATTACCCTTTGATTTCTAACTGGAGTTGAATTCACTGGGAATCGAGATAAAACCATGAAATTAATCTTTTCTTTTGAACCATCCAATATTTTGCTGCTTCACGAAAACAAACTTCACCATTCAATTTGATTGCTGTCCGAAAATGATTGTTTTAAGCACGGATGACAATGCTCCATGATTTTCAGAATTTCGAAATTTTTCTTACCAAACTGCATATTCTTTTTTTGTTGTTGTTTGTTTTCCCCCCTCATTTCACTTTGTGATTATATTCTTACTTTTTTGTTCTTAATATCTTACGATTAGTGAAAAAGAGAGACTCGATATTTTCTAAGAATTTTTCCTAACGAAATGCATGTTTCTAACGTCTCTTCAAAACCAACCAATCATTATAGTAAACATTTTGCCTCTTCCCCATTTTCAAAGCGAAATTTAATTTTAAAATCGATACGTAATCAGTCCATGATAGAACCTGCTGTTTCCATGACCCATAAAATTATCATGGCAGAGTGAACAATGCAGTATCGATTTTTTACATTTAATTTCACTTAAAGCGTGTTTTTTCAATCTGTAGTAACATTTTGTTGTATTAAGAGCAGAGCAAAAATATTTTAGTTTTTTTCTAAAACAAAATTAAAGTTCCAAAGACACTACTGCATGCTCACAGTACAGAGGAAACGCGACTCAACGAATGACGAAAGACAGCAACAGAAAGTTAAAGATCTGATTTCGAACTTCAATTGTTCTGTTCACAAAAGTAATAAATTATTACTCTTCTTTTTTTAATTATTACTCTTCAAAGAAGAAGAGTAATTTATTATTATTCTTTTTTGATAAACAGGAAGTGACTGATCAATGCGAAATCTTGCATTTTCAGAAAAAATAAAAGCAACCTGTTAAAGTCAGTTTGTGACATCAGAGTTCCAGTTGAAGCTCAGATGTTCATTATTGTTACTTCGTGCTTAAACTTCAATGGGGAAAAAATCATCTCCCCTTTCTTGAAGAGTGAAATAAATAGATCATACCCACAGCGAAGTACTGTTTTTCTCCCATGTGTGAGTTGGATGATAGAAAATGCCTTGCAAATTTATAGGAGTCTTTTGAAAAATGCAAATAAATTCCTTAGTAATGAAGAATTAATTTGACCACCAGACCGTGCGGAGAGACAAATTTTCAAGCCTGGCGAGTAAAGCAACTTATTCTACCGGCCACTCTTTTATCCAGTCGCCATGCGAGTAGTGGTGACCACTAATTTTTATCTTTACTTGGAACCAGTAGTCCTAAATTAGGATAGGTGACAGTTTATAGCTTTTTGAGTTGCTCACGGTGGCCATTAAACCCCCAAACAAAAAACAAATGTAATTTCGATGAGATCTCATTAACTGTAAGGTTTGTGGGTATCTGCACGTAGCAAGACAGTTACACTGGTACATTTGTGACTGACGCTGCTATCATGGATGTGGCAAGCTGCAGAACGGCAAGGCAATACGAGACTAAGGGCAGGGTAAAAATAAGGGGAGGGCAACTAGCATTTTACCAGTCCAAAAATAGGGCAGGACAAATTTTAACATGTCAGAAATAGGCAGGGCGCTGTGCCCTGCTAAAACGATCTAGGGGCCCAACTAAGTAGTTAAATTAGTCATTGTGTTCAAAGTATGTGTTGCTAGTTACTATTGGTGTTATATGCATATAGTTTCAGAAGTGTATAATAATCACATATACTTGCATAAATAATAGTCTTCGATTTTTTAAATGCATGCTAGGGTTTAGTACTTTAGTACATGATTTGGTAGAAAATAAATTGTTTTTAATGAAGTGACTCTTAGTAGAATCACATACTTTGCAAAGGCAGGTAAAAATTGCATGTGATTTTAAATATAATTTGTTGCATCTGAGAAAAACTGATCTACGTTATTTTTTCAGACCACAGTGATGAAGAGGTTACTACATCTAAAAGGAAAAGAGGAGTATTGAGCAGTGATGAAGGTGAGGAAGAAAATATGTAACATTTGAATTTGCTGGGCAAAAAATTGTGCTGCTACATGAAGAATAAACATGCACTTGATATTCCTAAGTATAAATACACCCCATTTTGATTTCTGTGAAGGAAAAAAAAAAAAAAAAAAATTTGAAAATGGATAGACTGTCATCAGTGGTACTTCCATGTCATTAATATTGATTTGTCCATTAATAATATCTTTGTGCTACTGTCTGAACCCCCCCCCCCATTCCCACATCGTCCCTTTTTTTTAAAGAATTGAAGAGGTGTATTTTTGTGAATGTCAAGCACATACACAGTTTTTTTTTTAATTGGGGGTTTAACAACCACTGTAGTAACTCTCTCTCTCTCTCTCTCTCTCTCTCTCTCTCTCTCTCTCTCTCTCTCTCTCTCTCTCTCTCTCTCTCTCTCTCTCTCTCTCTCTCATTGAAGTGTTTGGTTATTGATTTAAATGCTGTGGTAAGGGCACCTAGTCAGACCTGTTTTTTAATTAATTACAAATGTCTAGTAAATGTATACATGTACAGATATATTTTTAGAAGACAAACTAACAATGCACAGCTCTGTGTTTAATTCCATTATCCTTTTTTTTAAAATGTGAAACTGGTCAAAAGCATTTTGTAATATAAGCCCAATGTTTCTGCAGATGAAAGCTGTAATTTTCTGGAAAGTTAATAACCACATTTTCTACAGTTTACAGTTTCTTTTATAAATAATGCCTAGTTTTTCTGATAGAGGGCATAAGTGTGCAAAGGAGATTGAAAAGTTCATAGCTTCTCACAGAATAAATACTGGAGTTGGAGATGAGATGGCTTTAGCCTTCATGGTGCCCAGCACGACAATATGTTGCTGACACCCCCTTCTCAAATTTTTGTGTGTAGGATTATACAGTGGTCTTTTAGCCACATATGAAAGATGTAAAATTCTAAATTAATACAGGGTGATCAAAAAGTTTCCAAACCCTAATTTGAAAAATTTTTATTCACATTATACACATGCATAAAGTTTACTTAGAGCTGTGATACATCTTCCATCGACTTTTGAGCAACTGATGTTGACCTGAAGAAGGTGGTGGAAATGACCTCCGTGTTGCTGGGGGCAAATATCCACTCGGCGGCACGTTTTTCAGCATAGATGGTGTGATTTCCGCTATATCCTGAATAATGTTTGTTTTCAAGGACTACAGGTCATGCGGTCCTTTAAATTATCCCCACAGGAAAAAAACCAACGTTATTCTGAAAAGAAAACATTGTTCAATAAGCCCTTGTTGTATTAAGTAAATTTATGAAACCAACGGCAATACAGCAGGTGCTTATGCGTATCAGGTGCCTTCAGTTCTTGGACAACTTTCACTTCATATGCTTGAAGCTGCAATCTTTTAGTCTCTTTCTGTACTGAGCCGTAAGAAAGTTTCACTTGCTGAGATAAGTGACGAAAGGATTTTGTAGGTGACTGTTGCAAACATTTTACAACATTGTTTATCATTTCTGGGGTTAACACACTTGGCTGACGATTTCTAGGCATATCATCAACACTTCAAGTTTTCCGAAATCGTACGAGTAAACTGTGTATCGTTGATTTACTTACCAGTATTCTGCAAAAATTTTTTCCTGAACTCTTCTATACACTGTTTTTAAGACTGCATTTGCAAATAAGCTTCAAGTAAACAAATTCTCTGCTCCCTGATCAAACCCATGCCTCTGTGCAAATGACGACGCTAAAGTGGCCAAACTGTGTAGCACACATGGAACCGGTTATTCATTTCTGACACTCTGACAAGCTCCTTCAGGCATTCAGCAAGCACAGTATTTGATCTTGATGAGTTGCTGACTCGTGTTGCCACATCAATTGGTTGAACTGTTGCTTACAGCGTACATAATATTTTTTTTTTTAATTCAGGGTTCGGGAACTTTACGATCACCCTGTAGTAGCGCTCATTGAACCAAAGGTTGGTGCATAATGCAGTGCTCCTTTTGGCATGTAATTGTAATAATACTCTATTGTAATGATGTAAATTGTTCCGTGACAGCCTAGTATATCGTAAAGCTTGTATCTACAGAGATCATAGGCCTCCCCAGTTGTTGAGTGGCGAGAGACTTAGGTTTCTGGTTGTCGGAGCTGATCCTGGGTTTGTGTCCTGGATATGGCATGGGTGGTGGTGCATTTGTCATATGGCTCTGTCTCTCTCCCTCTCATCCCTGAAACCAGTGGCCCTAAATTAGGAATGGGTGGTTGCTGGTGTACCTTAGAGTTGCTCATGGTGGTTGTTACCGCCCCCCTCCCGCCACACATACACATATAGAGAGACAGGTAGGAAGAGTCTGTGATGAAGTCATTTGAACTAAGCTGAGTACTTCTTTGGTAGAAGGAAAACTTCATGATATCATATCAAGTTTGTTAGAATATCTGTCTGCTGGAAGAAATCTAACTGGGAAGAAGTATTTTCTAGTAATATCTGCTAGCAGTATACCTGAACATTGCATTCATAGCTGGTGTAAACATGATATTTAGCTTCAGTACCTGGTACACTATACACTGACTGGCCAAAATATTATGGCCACCAGATTAGTACGTTGTTGGGACCCCTTTTACCCTTAGTACCTCTTCAATTTCTCTTGGTATGGACTCTTAAATGTTGGTAAGTGGCTTGAGATATAGTAGCTGAAATGCGATGAGTTGCACCATCCAGCTAAGATTTGATGGTAGTGGATACTGCTGTTTGATGCCCCTTTCAACCTCATCCCACAAATGCTCCATTGAATATAGATCTGGTGACTGAGGAGGCTAATGTAGCAGGGAAAAGTCTCCATAATGCTCCCCAAACCATTGACATAAAACGTGAGCATATGACAGAGTATTGTCCTGCTGGAACTATCCATCTCCATTGAGATAAACCATCAACACAACAGGGTGGACTTGGTCAGCAACAATATTTAAATACCTTTGGGTCCGACGTTGCTCCACATGGATCAAAGGGTGCAAGCACTACCATGAAAGCATGCCCTAGACCAGTGTTTCGCAACCGGTGTGCCCCCACAAGGTGAAAGGTGTGACTCGAACTTTTACCTATTATCCTATTGTAAGAAATTAATTGTAGAGTTTTATTTTTTAATTTTATCCTAGTTTCATATGCTTGTATTTCATTCTCTGCGGCTGAACTGATTAAATAAGATGATGCTTGTTTATTCTTTATTACATGCCGCAAATTTTTATGTATTCTAAGAAATTAAATGTAATTATTTACTCACAGTTGTTATATCATAGTTTTGCTTTTATTGATATATTTGAATTTTTGGCCTCTACCGCTGTGCTATGCGGCTTCTTTGTTACATTTGCAGCGTGTTCTGTGTACGCTGTTCCCTAAAAGTGCGGGGATTAGCAAAACTTTCCCTGTCTTTTATTATTTTATTACGTTGTTTTGGTATTTGTCCCTGTTTGCTAGTGCTTCTTCAACTTTATTACTTTTTTCCTGTACCGATGCACTCGCCCAGGCTTAGACTTTATTTTAAATAAGTTGGTATATGTGTCTCTCCTTCCCTTTGAAGAGTATAAGTCCCGCATCTTACAATTATTTCAGTTCTATCACAGCTGTGCTCTGAAGTAGTCTAAAAATTGTGATTGCTAGTTAATCTTGCTATTTTATATTACTATTAAACTAATGGGTCGTTTGAGATGTTCCCGACTGTATGACCACTTGCTGACGGTAATAAAGTGTTGATGGATTTAATTAAAGAACATATAGAAATCTTGCAGCAGAAGTTCAAGAAGTATTTTGAAGAGAGTGTTCAAGATTTCGACTGGGTTCGTGATCCATTCGTTGGGTATTCAAAGCCTCTTCCGATTAATATACAAGAGGAACTCGCAGATTTAAAAGCAGACAGAACATTAAAATTAAAATTTCTTGAAGTGCTTTTTATTTACTTTAATAGTAATAGAAAAGTGTATTTTCTTGTATTTTCTACCGTGAATTAAAGTTCATAAATTGTTAATAAATGCACGAGTCGATTTCTGTTTAATAATAATATAATACAATAATAATAATAATAATAGGTTGATTACATTACATATTTATATTAATAGTGTCATATCATACGTTTTTGAGGGGATTAACATTTTAGTGTGCATTGTTGAGTCATTGATAATTTATGGTGTGCCGTGAGTAGAAAAAGGTTGCGGAACACTGCCCTAGGCCATAATGTTACCTTTGCCAGCTTGAAGAGTAGAAATGATGTGAGATGGGTCCATGCTTTCATGTTGCTGTCTCCATATCCTCACCCATCTATCTGCATGGTGTAGTTGCAAATGTGATTTGTCGGACCACGTTACCCTTATCCATTCATTTACTGTCCAATTCTTGTTTCCTGAGCATATTGGAGTCATTTCTTCTTGTTTGTTGCAGATAGCAATGGCTTACAGACAGGCTGTCTGTTTCTTTAACCTATATGATGTAATGTGCATTGAACTGTACATTGAGAGGCTATCAGACTTGGTATCTGATTCAGGTTATCTGTAATCTAACAAAGTGTTGCCTGTCTGTTTGTCTGAACAAGTCTGCATGCTTTCTGCTCATCTTGAGCATCCAGCAGCCATTGATGGCCACATGCCTTGCACTCAAACCTATTTTTTTTATTGGTGGTCCACTCACTTTAAACTTTAACAACTGCTGCCCTTGAACATTTCACAAGTGCAGCCATTTGGCTACTGCTTGCACCAATGCTTCTAGCACCTGCGATCATTCCATGTTCAGAGTCCATCAGATCGTATCTTTTACCCATTATTTTTTTATGCAGTGCATTTCTTTGTCTTTGCATGCCTCCAGTGTTCCCTTTTTATACCAATTCAGCCACTTTGCATCAGCAGCATCTGTGGGATAGCTGCTTTGCATAAAATGATCTGGTGGTCATAATAATATTTGTCCACTTACTGCATTGATTCTATATAGCAACTGTGCCTATAACTAATCCTACAACAAGGCTGCATGTTTGTACAGCAGTGTTTTAATACATGGTCATATGAGAATAATATGACCACCTACCTAATAATGGGAATAACCACCCTTGGCCTGGATGTCAGCAGTGAGACTGCGTGGCATGGACGCAATGAGGCCCTGGTAGGGTTGCCTGAGGCATGTGCCCATTTGGATTGCAGCAGAGCACGTTCGTAGGCCCCGGAGCTGACGTGGTTGTAGGTTGGCATGATGAACCTGTCAATCCAAATAATCCCACAAGTGCTGTATGGGATTGAGGTTGGGCAATTTCACCGGCCAAAGGAGAATGAAGACATCGCTGTCATGTTCCTGGAACCAGTCGCGCATCCCCTTAGCGATGTGGCAGGGCGCGTTGTCTTGTTGGTAAACACCATCACCACCAGGCTAAACGTCCAACATGAAGGGATGCATGTGGTCAGCGGTGATGGACAGGTAGTCGTTGGCATTTAGGGACAGATCCAGTGATACCAGCAGTTCCATGTCATACCAGGAAAACATCCCCCAGACAGGCACACTGCCACTGCCAGCCTGTACTTTACCGACAAGCGTGTCTAACTCTTGGTTCTCGTGGCGGTGTGTCTGACGCCGTATCTGCCACTGCCCATCACTTCTGTGGAGTAGAAACCTCGATTCATTGGAGAAGGCAACCTTTTTCCACTGTCCAAGGGCGATAATCCCATGCGAATTGATGGTGTCATTGCCAATGGTCCTGGGTTAACATGGGCGCCTTGACATAGCATTGACTCCAGAGACCCATGCAGGGTTCGCTTTACTGTTATTCGGGACAAGTACCTGGGTGCCCCAGGGTTCATTTGCGTGGTCAATTGCTGCCCTGCTGCATGTCGATTGCCCTTTACCAGTCGACGGAAGCAACATTATCCTCTAGGGTCGATGGCCTTTTGGGGTTCCACAGTTATGATGTCAGGAGGTACTCGGTGTGCCAGCGGTCCATTCTTGGTACACCCTTACTACAGCACCTCGTAAACAGCCCATGAAGTCTTCTGTTTCCGAGATGATTCCACCCTTGGCGAGGTAGCCGATGATCATTCCTTTTTGAACTTCCGTCATATTACAGCCCTTGTGCTCACGTAACACACTATGACTCATCTGTCCTGGCTGGCCACTTATATGTCCGTGTGGTCGACCTTTTCACGCGTACTCTGTGATGCACCTGGGCGGGTACACAGTGATTCCGGGGGTGTTCATATTATTCTGATACGACGGTGTAGATATATGTGTTCCAACATTGTACAGGAGCATTTTTTTTTTTGCCTATAGTGTGCATGTCTGGGGATGTTTGGTGCTCTGCTTTCTATTATGCAAATAATTAAGTAAATCTGTAAGTTTTGCTTTTTGAAGAATAGTGGTGTTAAATAAAGTACAATGTATGTGGTGTCAATAATTAAAGTTCATGTTTCCAAGGGTGCCATCTGCTATTGCTCAGAATGCCTTTAGATTTGATATAAGGACTCCTGAGATGATAGAATTTTGTGTGATGGAAAAAACAAAAATTGGTTCTAAAACTTACCTCCAAGGCAAGTTTAAGAAAAATACAAAAAAATGCAAAGAAGTTACATTTTATGGTTACACAACATGTTTGATCTGCTGTCCTCTGTTTTCTACAACATGCTGAAATTGTAAATTAGCATGTTCAACCACAGATTGACATGTTTCATTGGAAATGTTGTGGATATGGTGTGTAATGCTTGCTTTTGCAGTCCACCAAGTTTTCTATGTGACCATGATAGATGATGTTTTGTAGATATCCCCCAAAGCTGTAGAGTCGCACAGGTTCAGATCCGATGAGTGTGCTGGTCAAGTTGTAAAAAACTGGTGACTAATTATTTTTTTGTTGGTAAAATGTGCCTGCGCAACTTCTGGACAGGTGTTGCTCTTTGGGGATGAGGACCGTTTTGCATAAAAACTGTTGAATTGAGGCACTGATGCTGTTGAAGTGTTTGGAATCACCTGGTTTGCCAAAAGAGATGTTTGATGGAGCATGTAACGATACCCTCAGGACTGGGTCCCTCAAAAAAGAGTGATGAATTTCACTGTAAAACCACACCAAACAGTGCCTTTTGGAGAATGGAGTGGAATCTTGTGCAACATTGTGTGGATTTGCTGTTGCCTGAGTTCTGCAGTTGTGCATATTAATAGCACCATGAAGACGGAAATGGGCTTTGTCTGTTCACAAAATGTTCCGTAACCATTTGTTGTTCACTTCAATGTGAGCAAGAAACTGCAATGCGAATACCTAATCAGGTGGGAAGCAAGTGCTGAACATGGGAAATCTTGTAGAGATAACAGTACAGTTTTCCTCTTAGAACTTTATGCACTATGCTTTTGAGGACTTGCCTCAAGACTGAGCAATACGCTGTGTGCTGCTGCTTCCCATGACATTAGTCATCCTGTCTTCCTCTTAACCATGTAGCTACATCCTCCACAGTCTGCTGGTTGGCTGGCTTCCGTTCTTTGTTCCAGGTTTAATGTCCAGAGAACCTGTTTTTTCAAACTTCTGGATCATTATATGTAAACCATTTGAAGTCATTGTCCCAGTTTTTATTAAGCCCTTTCATGCATAGTGCTGTTAAGATACAGCTGTTACTCTGGTAAAACAACTTCACGAGAAGTGTACAATTTTTGGTGGCAGTGCTGTTGCACTTTAAAACATATAAAATTGTGCATTTAAAAATCACAAGTGCACTTGCAATTTTCATATTTGGACAGTGGCAGTGCGTATAACTGCAGCTGCTCATTGTTGCATGTGATTACAGTGCCACTTCCCCCCTGCAGATGAGTTAGGAACTACTTTTTGTTTTTCCATCAAACAAAATTCCATCATCTCAGGAGGGATCATATCAAATTTGAAGCCATTCTGAGCAATAATTCTACCTGTAGTGTCCTTGGAAATATGATATTTAAGTATGGAAACCCTGTGTTTTGGTTATGTGAAGATCCAAATTCCTGCATCAGACTTTGTAAAAAAATCCACTGTGGATTTTATAATGAAAGCCAAGCAACTCACTGTTCTACCAGGCGACATTATTGGCACCTTGGACGTGGTTTCCCTTTACCCTTCAATCCTCGTTCCGGAAGCCATCAGAACATTAAAGGAGGCCATATCAAATTCAGCATTTTATACGCAGGAGTCGTGCCTCATCATCTTCAAATTAATTTACTTGGTCACTAATACGAGCTTCTACAGTTTCCTAGGACAAGTATATAAGCAGAATAATGGCGCTCCAATGGGATCCTCACTTTCACCTGTCCTTGCAGAAGCAATACTTCGCCCAATCGAATGGAATATATTCTCCAGCATTACCCCACGGCCTACCACTTGGCTGCGTTATGCAGACGACGTGTTTTTTGTATGGCCTCACAGAAAAGAGACTCTTCCAATGTTCCTTGATAAAATCATTGATATGCATCCTACAATCAATTTCACGATGGAGCTTGAACACAACAACGCTTTACCTTATCTGGATGTTCTATTGAGAAAATCGCCTGACAACCGCCTTGGTACACAAGTCTACTACAAATCCACGTCCGTCCTTAACCTGATGCTCTGCAGCTCTTTCTGTCCCGCCGAATACAAAACAGCTATCTTCCGTTTTCGAATCAGAAGAACCTTCGCCGTTTCCTCCGATACCTATTCTAGACAACATGAAATTGAAAGCGTCATCAAGTTAGCCACTGATGCAGGATATTTGTTGAATCAGATATGTAAACTTTATCCAAAAAACCAAGGTTCAAACATTCTAATCTTCCTGTGCCGCAGATACGTTATTTAGGCTCAATTCCCTACATACCAAATGTGTCTTACAAACTCAAAAATGCTTTGAAGATGAACTACGGCGTAGGCATAAGGTCTCCTGCATCTTTATATACTATGCTAAAGGGAAGTAGTGAAAAACCACCTCTCTCCTGCGAAGCAAGTGTTTATGCGATCCCCCTACAGTATCCGGACGGCTCTAAATGATCTTACATTGGAATGACTAAGCATTTGTTTGGAATCAGAGTCAACGAACATAAAAGAGACACAAAATACGGTAAAGTAGCCACGGCACTATCCAGAGAAGTGAAATTCAAGTCCGCTACTCCTATGTGGGACGATATAAAGAAATTAGCTACCTACTCTACCCCTAAAGGTACAGCCATTCAGGAAACCTTGGAGATCATTATCAACAGCGATACTTGCAATGATTGTGTGTCACTCAAGTTGCCACGGATTTGGAACCAATTCTTCAAGTAAAGCCTTCTGCCTACCAGGATACAGCGCGTGCAACCAACGTGATGTGTCATATCTGTAAATGAATATAACGTCACATCTATTGTTGTCAAGTCAAGTTTCCGCGTTCAAATTGTTAATGCGTTCTATTTTTCAGTTGCAGTTTTTGTCTAACTTCCTTGAAAAAGCCATCTGGTTGATGTGCGAAAGCTTGGAAACGCTAATGTGTCTACTTCCTACGCCAATAAATCGGATCATTAGTACAGTGTTACTATTTAGAATTATAGCTATTTTGTGGATAGTTCTATTTTATTTTTATTTTTTTATTTTGACCAAAGAGAAATACAATGTTGCTGTCAGAGAGAATGCGTTTAAAAGTTATGCACCACGGATGCAGAAGAGATTCATGAGAACTCATATATTCTCTTAAAGCACAGTTGTAAATGTTTTTGTAATGCTATCTTTTATGATTTTTATTGCTATCTTTGCTCCCTGTAAGTGAACAGTAACTGCAGCAAAAGAATAAAGAAATGAAAATTGTGAGCTAATTTTCATACCATGAAATTCAGAGCATTTTCAGTGCTTTTCTGAGTAAAATTATTTTATAATCAGATTAAGAGTAGAACAGGTCCAGCAGCAAATTTTACCAAAGTACATTTTAAGTTAAATGTATGCCCACTAATTTTACGTTGGTTAGACAGTTATCCATTGATTTTTTGTTGTGCCCATCTATAATGTACTGCACAATCTTACTGATCTGTTTTATTGATGAAATTCTGTAGTTTTGTCTACAGAAATTGAAAAACAAAAATTGCTTGCTTATTTGAGAGTAGTACTGAATTGCTACCCATTTTCTGACCTGTCTTGCTTCACAGATTACTGAAAAATGTATGATTAAGTTGTGTTTCAGAATAATGCAAATAATCATAGGGTTGAACATAAGGGTGCTATGTAATTTTAAGCAGGCAAATTCACCAGTTGCAACAAAAGGATTATAGTAATTAAATTTGTCAAATGCAAAGTTAGTGTGCTTTTTATAACTGTGGTGCTTAATGCTCTTTAAGGCTCCTTCTGTACTAAACTTAAGTAACCAACCAGTGGACAAAAGCCAGTGCTCTTGTTTGTTTTTTGGAAATATAATTTATTTCCTTAGGTGCTCCTGAACTCTTTTAGAATGATTTTTACAAAAACAACTTCTTTTCTAGGCTGTACAGTTGTACTTCTGTGAGGTTTTTTTTTTTAAATATGAATTTTTTAAACAAATTCTTTTGCCTTCAAAAACCAAATTAAGACTAACATTAAAAGCAATTTAAAAATGTAATTAAACACTGAAAATGTCCAATGCCCCCTCTCCCCCAGTTTAGAATACTATACTCTCCCACTGTCCACATTAATGCCTTTCTTGCATTATATGGGACACGTTGCATCAGTATTTCAGCACATGTGAGTCTTCCTCAGACGTATCTACTACTGAAAGGAGAGTAACTGTGTAGCCTATTTTGGTTCTTATCACAATCCCTTGCTTTATATGTCTGACATCTTCAAGTTCTCAGTTCAGGCCAGGGTCCCTATTGCTCCACCTGTCATTCATTTTTCATTCTTTGATGTTTTGTAAATTGTTTTAGAGATATGGGGTATTTATTATATATTCTTTTTTCATTGTAGTGTGCTCATATCATGATGTTGCATGATATAAGCACACTACAATGTACATAAAGAAATATTTATGTGTCTTGTGCATGTCTTTCGAAGTTTACTAAGTTTGTGTCACATGCAGGCCTTGTCATTTAAGTTGTGTTCAGCTTATATTTTACAAAATTATGTAATTTTTTTGTTTAATTATATTCTTTTCTTTTAAAGATTCAGAAAATGAGGCTCGTCCCAGGAAAAATAAAATTCAGGATGATGAATCAGCTGAAGGTATTGAACAAATTATGTACTTTCAATGTATCGTAAATTTTTGTTCAAGACATATCGTGCATCACTGCTTTGGAAATATCTGCTTTACACACAGTGTTTATCAATTGTTTATTGTGCATATTTGGAACCATTGTCCTCATATGTACAAGTAAACATCTATAGCCAAAATTGTATATTTAATTATGAATTTCTGTGTAATTTTATACATATTATGGTATATATGTGGCCGCCAGTAGTATGGGCATCGTGGAAAAGTCCTAGAATTTAATTTCCCTTTTCCCCAGGTCTTGGAAGTCTTTGAGTTTTCATATTTTTGTGAAAGGTTCTAAATTATTCCTGGAATTTTTTATTTTCACGCAATGAAAAAAGCAATGGTCAAAATGTTTGGATTGATTGTGTCACTTTGTTGTAGCTCCCTGCGGTGTTTGCCCATGATCCCCCCCCCCCCCCGCAGTATCAAGGCCAAGAGGGGGGTCTCTAACTTCAGTAAGACTTGAGATTCCTTTTCACCGCCATAGCAGTTAATCCTATACACGCATATTAACTAGAGAATGTGAAACAAATATTATTAGTTGAATTAATGAAATTTTTATATCAATAAGGATAAAGAGTTAGGTATTACAGTTGTTTGCACACAACTACACATCCTTCAGAACATAATAAGCTAGAAGGTGTTCTTCATGGGAGCAAAAAAACCTGTGTCATTTTTTTATAACAGAGTCAAGAAAAAGAATTTTACTACGTGCAAAACATTTTAGCATTATGTTGAGTGTTTTGTTTTTTATATTCAAGAGTAAATAATTTAATTTTACTTTTGTGTTCTAAAATTCTTAACTGTTATTTATTTGGCGACTTATTCGATATTTTCGTATAAATCGGAAAAGGTCATTCGACACTGTCATGCGGCAGTTACAAGTTTTGTGTGTGATCGTGAGGTATTTCAAAGAGTCTGGCCTTAATTCTCTAAGATAATAAGATTTGCATGCTATGATTAATTTTGGCATAAGTGTTTTGTAGTCCTTTGGAAGGGTACAAAACTAGGGCAATCATTTTAATTACAACGTGCACACTTACGTGTTACACTCAATGAAGTGTAACAATTTTGGTTTCACGAAAAACACCTGTAGATTCCAAAGAATTCGAACTATTAAAACACCTGTAAAACCTAGTTAATAATACAGAATTAAAAAATTTCAGTAATTGAAAGCTAATAGATTTTTGCAAAAAGAGCCTCGAAGATATTTTTTCGCGGGGGTAGGGAGGGGAGGGGGCGAGGCGAGTTTTTCTGGTACGGCACTGTGAGACATGATGTCATCTCATATGATGCTGCAATGTAAAATGTTTGAGTTTCATATTTTCAGTGATCGTGGTTTAGAGTCCTTCATTGCTGTGTATGAAAGTGTAATTGTTCCTACTCTGATGTATGGCAGTGAAACCTGGGTACTACAGAAGAAACATAGGAGTCATTTGTGTGCTGGAGAAATGCGTTACTTATGGGGGTTTGTGGTGAGACATGTTCTGATTGTGTGAGGGCTGCCCCGGTGGCGCAGTGGTCTAAGCGATGGCTTCTGATCATTCTTCTAAGATGGGTTCGAATCCCAGTGAGGCATGGATGTTGTGTTTGTCTTACGGCGCTGGCTCTCTCTCTTCCCTGGATCCAGTGGTGCTAAATTAAGGATGGGCGACTGCTTATAGCCCATCGAGTTGTTCACGGTGGTCGTTAAACCTCCAATCAAAGAAAGAAACAAAGAAAGCTTGTATGAGGAATGAAGATGTGTTGCAGATGTGTACTAATTTGAAGCAAAATGTTATATGCTTTGGTGGTTTGGCCATATTGAAAGAATGAGTGCTGAGATGCTTACTAAGAATTTTTTTTAGCCCAAGAAGCAGGAAGGAAAGGTAGAGGGAGGCCAAGGAAGTTATGGGAGGATCAGATTAAGGAGTGTCTACACAAGAAAAAAATTATCAGTATGAAGTATAGAAGATTTTGTGTACTGCATGTGATGGATGTCAGTGAAGCCCGAGTTGTATGTCAAGATCGCTGTAAATGGAGAAGTTTGATATGGCAACAGTAAGTAAAAATTATCTGGCATTTTGTATTTCTTTGTGGAGCTAACCTCTGAATCTCAGATAACAGCTTAGTGATATGTATGCATGTATGTGGCTTGTGGTATACCAGTTTTTTTGTAGTCTCGGGCTTGGCAGAAAGTTTGCCAGTGTGTGGCAAACTTTCTGCCAAGCCCGAGGTAGGTGTTTTTCTAGCATGCACTTTCCTTACTGAAGGAGAATTATATCTGGCATCCCTGTCACCAGTGTGTGTATAGGAAGAGATGACTATGGAATAGGAAATCATTGCAGTGGCAAAATTGTTTTGTATTATTAACATTATGCTAAGTTCCAGATTGCTTCATATAAGTTTTATGCAGAGCAATTAATATACTAGGAAGTTTTGCCACTTCACTGAAGATGTAACGCACACTGAAGAACACTCTGTAATAGCAGAACCCATAGCATTTCTTAAGAATTCTAAATGCATAGTAAATTTCACCCAATTTGCAAATTTATAAAACAAAGCACTATGATTGTAGCAAAAATTTAAGGTGCTAGAATTTTTTGTTGAACACTTGGAAAAGGCCTTTAATATATTTTCTGTAAATGTGTATGAACCCTGTACATACTACCCCCCCCCTCCATAGCTGAATCACTGCAACAGGCGACGTACATTGCAGATTTATTTTGGTCCTAATAAAAAAAAAATTGAAATTGAAACACTTAATGGGAGTAACATACAAGGATCTTTCACAGAAGTATATACAATTACTTCTGTGAGAGATACTTGTATGTTACTCCCATTAAACAATTTTCCAGATTATTTTGGTCCTAATAAAAAAAATAATTGAAACACTTAATGGGAGTAACATACAAGGATCTTTCACAGAAGTATATACAATTACTTCTGTGAGAGATACTTGTATGTTACTCCCATTAAACAATTTTCCAGATTATTTTGGTCCTACAGACCAAAAACTATATCCCCAGAACTCTATTAAAACCATCTTGCAGATTCCCTATCATAGATGCAAGTTTTCTGCCTTTTAAAGTTTCCGAAAACGGAAGTTAGGCGTAGTGATTATTTCTCCCGTAATCGTAATTTTTTTTTCTCGCGAGGAACTATATATGTTGCAGATTTATTTTGTACTCATCCCTGTAGAATAATCGTGGCAATGGGCGATGTACATTGCAGGTTGAGTTTGCACTGATTCCCAGGGCTTGACAAATATGTTCTAGATCTAGAAGCCAGCTCCAAAATTTAGGCGCTAGGTGAAATGAAGATAACGCATGAACAAAAACATGTTTGGTTATGACGCTGGAACGAAAAGTGGTAAATCATATTTTTTGTCAATTTTTTTTTCTTTTTACCCAAACCAGTTATTGCAAAATAAAGTTCCAATTTGCTTCAGAATAGTTTTTCCATTCTTTCAGTAGATGATCTCAAAAAAATTTAAATTTCAGATTTCGATTTTATTAATATAATATTTGCGGATGTCATATTTTGTACATATTAATTCCAAGTGCCATATTTTTTTCTTCATATGATCTGTAAACCATAAAATTCAGAAAAAAATTTCGTTTGTGAGATCCGCAAGGGCGTATAATCCAAAGGCTGTGTAAAAAAAATCCCACGTATAATCCACGGTGGCATATGATCCGTAGGTCATGAAATTCTGAGAAAAACAATATTTTCCTTTGCATAATCCGTGGCAGCATGTCTCAGACAACGATACCTAAAAAAAAAAAAAAAAAATGACAGTCCATACCCTCCAACACTGGCAACAAACAGCCTTGTTACTAATAACTAGTATTGCGTGGCATACATAGACTATTTTATGAAATGATCCATCTCTTTGTGAAAAACAAATATGCACCTCAACAAAACATTACAACGAACAGTGACTAATGAAACAAACTTAACGCGTGCGAAACACAAAGTTGGTTCCCCAGCGAGGGCATGATTGTGAGATTTAAGTTCGAAACTTCAACCAGTAAAAATCAGTAAGATACGTTCAGAATTCCTCGATGCTTGACAGACAGGAAATCCAAGCAAGTGAACGCGCAGTGCACGAACCTCCACTTACCATATGATCATATTGCCTCTAAAATTACAGTTTAAGACAAGATGAGACCAAAGGAGGAGGAAAAAAGCTGAATATTTTAACTGGTGAAAAAACAAAACAGACAGCAAGAATGTGGACTACTGTCAGTTTGTCTTTTGTTGACTCTGCAACTTCACAGTACCACTGCTTAATTTTTCTTTGTGCTGATATCATTCTCTCCCTACTTTTTCATTGTCGCCTTTCTTTTTTTGTTTTTTATGCCCTCTGATAAAAACCATCGGACTGAGGACCATGAGCGCATGATATCAAAGCTTCAACTATTTTAGATAAATGGTGTAACTTTGGGAATATTAATTTTTACAAATTTTCGTCATTCCCATTTTTGGGAATTTCCTTCTTCCTTTATCAAGATTAAATGCAAAAACTTATGGGGTGGGGGACATTTAACAGTGCTGGAGAGTGGGAACATCACGCGCGGGGGGCGATCTAGCGATTACGGGAAATCCGTCTGACTTCCGGTTTTGGAAATTTTTCTCCTACTTTCAACCTGAAATACAAAAACTTATGCAGTAAAATTATACTTTAAAATACTGAACAGAAGCAACATCGCGAGAAAAAAAAATTACGATTGCAGAAAAAATCTGAACACCGTTGACTTTCCCCTTTTGAAAGTTTCGTAAAGATGGAATTCCGTCCTCCGATGACCCCCTCCCCCCATTCTGCTTATTTGTGCATCGATCTCCCGAGTGGCCAAAATAACAAAAAAGGCGGAATTTCTCGAATTCGCGGAAGAATCTCATGCCTGAAGATTAGGAGGAAATTTTCGCTGCGTCTAACTTCCGTTTCCATAAATTCTTGCCGACAGCTTCAAGCTAAAATACGAACATATATATGTCATAAAATAATATTTAACAAGAATATTAGTCACAAACGAGACATCAGGAGAGAAAAATTACTATTGGGGCAAATTCTTTTTACTCCATTTAACTACAGTTTTTGAAAGCTTTGAAACACAAAATACCGTCCCCAGACGGAAAATTACCCCATCCCCCCCAATCTCTTCATGGCAAAAAAACTCCTAAAAAAACCCCCGGAGAATTCCGCGAATACGCTTAAGAATCTTATGTATATCATAAAATAATAGCAAAATATTTTTTTCTTTAAACAAAATGAAAATTCATAGAATCCGTAGTTTTGAGAGAGTTCCGTAGTCAGACAACAAAATCCGTAGAAACTACAGATATTCTGTAGTAATTGGCATGCACGACAGTCGTATAATCCGCATCTATCGTGTTAATCGAGAATCGTAATTTCCGACAGAAAACTGCGATTCACAGAACCGACTCAGAAATCCAAAGATGTAAGAAAGAAATGATCGTTTTATTGAAAAAGCAACTGTCATTTTAAAGTACTTCTGTGTTTTATTTATGTAAATAAAGAAATAAAATTGCTAGCTGTTGCAGCATCTACTGTAGTTCATTAGTTAGACTACAAACTCTGTTGAAATTGCGGACAGTCCATAGCATTGTCTTATTTCTGAATACGTTTTAACTGAATACTGAAAGAAAAAAAATCCTTAACTAATACAATTAGTGCACCAAAACTAGGCAATGCGATCCACAAAATGGTTACATGCTACGGAATAGCTTTGCGGGATTCCTGAGACTCGCGGATTCTCACAACATGTAGGCCTCTGCGTGCGCAAATAGTAACACCTTCCTTGCGTTATATTTTCTGTCAAAATGCTTCTAAGTCAAATATATATATTTTTTCTTACTATCACTTTGCGGTATTCTATTTTGCTCTTACGTTACATTTTTTCTGTTGCAGCATTTTCGGTACTTTTCCAATAACACCACCTCTCCTGACAATTACCTCGCAGACTTTTTTAAACGCTGCACCAGTTGTTTTTTTTGTTTGTTTGGGTTTTTTTTATCGGTGTCTGCAGTACCTAAATTTATAACTTTTTAGTAGATAATGGATTATGAAACAAAAAATATGGTAATTACTGCAAATTATGAAATCTCAAGTCAGAAGAAAATTAGGCGCCTTGGCGCCCAGGATTTGTCGAGCCCTGCTGATTCCAGCAGCAGAATCGCAGATTCATTTTCTACTCATCCTTGTAGCAGAACCGTGGCGCCGGCCAACACACATCGCAGATTTATTTTGGTCCTGCAAACAGAAACAATATCCTCAGAACCGTATTAAACCATCTTGCAGACTCCATATCATAGATGCAAGTTTTCTGTCTTTCAAAATTTCTAAAAACGGAAGTTAGGTGGAATGAGGATTTCTCCCGTAATCGTAATTTTTTTCTCCCGACGTTCCCTCGATGCTTGAAGAGAGAATTATCCGGTATTGTTGTTAAATATCATTTTATTGCATAAATATTTGCGTTTTGGTTTTAAAATGGAGGCAACAATTTCCGAAAACGAAAGTTTGATGGAACCCAGTAATCTTGAATTCTTTTTTTTGCAATATTCCCTCAGCTCTATATGGTCATTAAATATCATTTTATTAGACAAATGTTTGTATTTAAGATTGAAAATGGAGGAAAATTTTCTGAAAACCAAAGTTGTACGTAGCAAAAATTTCTCCCTCTAATAACCCTCCACCAGCTGTGCTTCTGTATTATTATTTAATCATCATTTAATTACATAAATGTTTGCACTTCAGATGGAAAATAGAGAAAAATGTTTCAAAAACGGAAGTATAATGGAGCGAAGATTTCTCCTCTTATGATAATTTTTCCCTAGTGATGCCTCTGCGCTTTATTGTTGTTAAATATTTTATTCCATAAATATTTGTATTTCAGCTGAAAAATATTGGCAGAATTCCAGATACAGAGGGCCAGAATGTTCTTGATCCTAATTAACATTGCCATTGCTGTAGTACCTAGGTTAGACATTTTTTTAAGTAGAAATTATGTCTGTGCATTTTTCACATTTAGTAGTTATCTTGCACAGTGACAACCTGCAGATTATTTTGTGGCACAATATCTGTCACAGATTGACCGGGAACTTTCTGTTATGGGGCATACTACATGATGCAGTGCAAACTGTGAGAATTAGTCCAGGAGTGCAGCATGCTGATATTTTGCAAGAAGGGATGCCCCAGTACCCAATGAGGGAATTTAGTGTTTTTTTACAATTGGATGGTACTTTTAAATGACCTCTTCCTCAATCGAAAAAAAAAAAAATGTTTTGCTTAACATTATTATATTTATTAAATGTATGTAGCAGTGTGGGTGGCATTAGTGTAACATAATATGATAAACAACATTTTTTTTTATAAATAAATGATGAAAAAAATGAATACTTGCTAATAAATCATATTCAGCAGATTTCAGCAATTTTTGTCAATATTTATGGTGTCTGTGGGAATAAGTTTTCCACTCTTATTATTATGTGCATTGTGAAAATGTTCATTAAAGTAAATTTAGCTGGGCGGCAGAGAAAATTAGCTGGGTGGGCCACTTATTAAGGCTCTAGGAGAAACACTAGAATTGTAGAGCCACTATAGCTGACTGGCCAAAATTCAGCACCCTAATATCTTGAGCCTTGGCCAAGGAAGTGAAAGAGGGAGCTTTCTATTGCCTCCTTTACCATGTTCAAGCCTATTGTCAATGGGTTCAGTAGAGTGAGAAGGGACAATGTTAGTGTGACAATGTAAAGGAAGAGTTCGCTTTCCAAGCAAACAGACTACCTGCTTCACCATAACACTGTGTCACAGCATTGCCTCTAATTGAAATATAATTCTATTCAAAGGTGGGTAGAAGGAAACTTGCACTGAGCATTTGCAGTGTGGTGAACATGTGTGGGATACCTGCATTCATGCAGATGCTTTGTGCTTTGTGACCAATTTAAGTGATAAGTGTGAACTGTGGCCAGTGTGCTCCCACGGTCTACACAACCAAGGATGACACCTAACAGGATCTTGAGCTATAGCTGCTTCTGTTTTATTCTTGCATGCTTCTTTACTGATTGGTTAAGGAGGAGGAATTAACAAAATCTGAAGGTAATGTAAGGAATGATTGGCAAAGACATTGGGCTGCTTCCCGTAGTAGAATGATGAAAACTTTTGAGTTCGAAGAATCGAACTTTTCTCCCTGTTGTTCTCATAATGATATGAAATTGGTAAACACCGCCTGATTACTTTGTAGTGTAACAAAAGATAATGTGATCTGCTCTCACTAAATAAAATGTTTGTATCGTACCAGTGAATATCCCTGCATTTGCCATAGGATTATGTGCTTTTCTTTTCTCCTTGCATTTACCCATACGAACACACGTGATTTATACTGTACCTGGCCGAATAGTTTACATGCTGTTTGTTCTCCAAACAAAACTTATGCCATTTAATTTAATTGGCATACAAAATTACTCCCCACATGTGGCATGTCTCAAAATCACTGCCACAAATAATAAAAGAACTTGCATGAAAGCTCATTGGAACCCCCCCTGGCGTTCATCAATATTCTATAAAATTTTTGAATGTAGATAGATCACAAATGCGTAATAAACATTTCTTATGATTTCAGATGTTAGAATTAAGCAGAAAAAAATTCTGCTTACAGAAAAGAAACAGGTAATTTGAAGCATTCTGAAATTGATGCAGCAAGAAGCAGGCTTTGTTCTATAGAATTATAAATATGACATTTTGGATTTAGGAGTACATGGTAGTTCCTATATTTGTGCTGTGTGCCATATCCCGGCAGATAATAGTGGGGTCTGTTCTTCTTTGACACCGCCATCACCTCTAAAATTTGCCCTTTCAGTTTGTGTGTCTCCTGCAAGAACAGAAAAGTTAGCCATGGTTTCAGCAAGATGGAGTGACACTCAAAACCCAAAGCATCAATGAAACTTTTGCAAAGTTTCTTTGTGAATTATATTATCATCTCAGAGGTACTATTGCCTCCACGATTATTGCCTCCAAACTTTTTTCTGTGCAGGTACTTTATAGAAAGAGTGTATGCAGATAATATATCTGACCAGGAGACTTTGAAATAAAAAATTAGCTTAGATCATTTTTGAATCGTAAAGATTATACTTCTAAATGCCAGTAAAGGAAATTGAAACAGGATCACGTGCACACACACACACACACACACACACGGTTTGTCAGTGGCTAGGGCATTAGGACCATGGTTGCAGCCACTGAAACCCATGGTCCTGTTTTATTTCCTTTACTGCAATTTAGAAATATAATCTTTATGATTCAAAAGTGATCTACTATGCATGATACAATACCTTTAGCAATTTCTGCTGTACTTTGTTTGAAAATTAGTTGCTTCATAATGAAAATCTCCCCTTTAGTATTAAAGTACGTATTTCAGAACATGTGCCGACATGTGAACATATGCTTTGAGCAAGACAGAGATCAAGTCCAGCACTTTATAAGAGACAAAAAAATATTCTGAGAAGCCCATAGAAAACAAACACTAGTGTTGAGGTAAATGGGCACAAATATATATATATATATATATACTGCAGAAAAAAGTACTGAATCCAAAGTTTGAGAAATTTTGTTCACCCTGTACTTCAATAATCTTAAGGAAGCCAAAGGTGTGTAGCCAAAATATTAAGTTGTGTTTGATAAATTCTTTTTGTAATTCCTCTGACCATTTATTATTAATTTTTATATTCAATCTGTTTCAGAATAAAGATTACTGTATTTCTTTTATCATAGAATTAAAAACAGTGTGCTATTAGACCAGAAATTATAAAAACAAAATTTTAAAAAATGGCACTGTTAATCAATTGTTAATTGTTTCTTTTATGTATTTTCCTCATCACATTTTAATTGTATATATACCTCACTTGTCCCATGGTCTTAGTTAACTTTTGTAAAAAATGTGTTTAACATGGCATTAATTGACCAAACAGCTCTTTCGACATAGGATTCTCATAACTGCACCAACCAACAGACATGTGTATGTGATTAACGTAGATTGATTGATTGTTGCTATTCATGAACCTGGTTTTGAAACCAATTTTATTGATGTTCATGAAAAGATTCACCTTGTCTGAATATATTTGTATCTCAAAAGTCCTTTTTATGTTATGGCATTAGCCACTATGTAACATATCCAGATGCTTATTTCTGTAACAATTATTTTATACTTTTGCACTTTCTATGTTTTGCATTATAAGATTTTGATTATGCAGGGTGTCTACTGGTCATGAAAATCATGAAAGTCACAAATTCAGAAAAGTGTCATGGAAAAGTCGTAAATTTTGCTTTGGGGTCATGAATTTATTTTTATTTTTTTATAATAGTTCATTTTCTGGTGGCAATCTGAATAATTCTTCTTGGGCACTGACCCCATAAGACGTAAATATGGTTTCCATCTTATTGATCCAAGTACCATAAAAAAGGACACTTATGCACTCTCCCACAAAGAAAACTGTTAAATCAAAAACCTTTCAGCATAGAAACATATGTAAAAAAAATTGAGATCAATTTAGCAATTTAAATTATGCTGCTAATAAAGTCATGATATGTTACACAGTAGTGAGCATTTCAACTTATTTTAGGCACAGTCAAAGTATGAGTCAGACTTTTTATTACTAGTGGAAGGGTAGGGGCACTTTTTACGAACAAAAAGGGGTTGCGGAGTGTCCCCCTCTTCAATATATATATTTAGTATGTGTGTACGCATATACACAATGGTGAGCATTTCAACTTACTTTAGGCACACTCAAAGTATTATGTCAGTTTTTTGTTACTAATAGAAGAGCAGGGGGCAACACATCACCTACTTTAATTATACTTACTGTATATATGTGTACGCATGCGCATATACTGCTGCTTTGGATGGGGTTATATATATTTAGACAGAGAGAACTTTTAGAAATGGTCATGAAAATTGTTAATTGGTTATAAAATTGCATTTCCCAAATTTGGTAGACACGCTGTTATGAATTTTGCCACTAATGCAAGAAGTTTTTCACCTGTCATATTGATAATTTCTTTATTTCTTTAAACTCTCAGAAATTGCCCAGTATTTTCTTATTCTGACTTGTCAATTTAAAACATCTGTAGTTTCTAATTTTTCCTACTGAAATAACTGAAAACAAATTTCGTGCTTAGTTCTTTCTTCGTGGATCTTGCTCAACTATGGCATTTAGTTTTCTCACCATGGTGTGTGTGTTAGATGTTCTGCTATGATCTCTCTCTCTCTCTCTCTCTCTCTCTCTCTCTCTCTCTCTCTCTCTCTCTCTCTCACACACACACACACACACACACTCACTCACTCACTCACTCACTGAGAATGAAGGGTTAAAGTTTTCGTCTTATGTTGTAGTATTCTAGTTTTTTGGTTACCTGCAGTTAGAACTGCATGATTTCCAGAATGTGGGTGTGTATGTGTGCAAATTATTTTATTTTTAGCATGATTCTTAGTCTTTCTGTCTTTTCAGATTCTGGTGATGAAATAAAACCAAGTAGGAAAAGAGCTCACATAAAAGATTCTGATGCATCTGCTGATGGTATTATAAGATTTTATTTGCATGTGTGTGTTGTTTAAATTAAAGTCTAATTATATCCAAAACCAATGGAAATATATCTTACGTGGTTTCCACATATCAGATATTTTATCTGTTTTCTTCCCCTTGTTTGCTGTCATATTTAGCTGATTAATACAGCCAAAGTATTTATATATATATTTTTTCACATTTTTGCATAGGAATATATACAGTATATAAAATGTTTCCCTAGCATTAGTAAGTGATGATTGGAAATTGAAGTCCTGACAGTCTCAGGCAACATTTTTTTTTTTTTTTTACACTGTGTGTGTTAATGGCACTTATTGGCTAAACAATGTCCTTGTTCTAACAGAAGTTATTCCCCAACAATATCACAACGAAATTTAAGGAGTGGATCTGTATGCACATTCTTTATTTTTGTTGTTGTTAATGTTATCCAGTTTATAGGATTTGAATAAATTCATGTGTGATGTAGTGATGTATATTTGTGTATTTTATGGATACAGTCATTTGCTTAGTGTCATTTCACTACTACATCCCAGAATTGTAGTTATTAGAATAATGTGTCACATAACAAAATGTGCAGAGGGGGGGGGGGGTGTACAAGAAATGCATGATAAGATATGCTGGGGTGCATAAATTGAGGAAGTCCCAGATTTTAGTGCGTTTTTTTTTCTTCTTTTTTTTTTTAAATGAAGCAGAATTTTTCAGTCACAATTAGTGTACATATACACTATCTAATCAAAATTATCTGGATTAGACACTTGCCTAACCACAAACTCCTTGTAATAGGAAATGATTAATAATGAGTTGGTCCAACCTTTGCTGCTATCATAGCCTCTACTCTGCTAGAAAAACTTTCAACTAGACTGTGGTATGTTGCTGCAGGAATTACTTTCCATTCTGCCACAATAGCATTAGTCAGGTTGATCACTGGTGTCGGGCAGTTTAGTCTGGTTTGCAGTCGGCATTCCAATTCATCTCGAAGGTGTTCTATGGGATTGAGATAGGGGTTCTGTGCAGGCCAGTCAAGTTCTTCCACACACATCTCTTCAAACCATTCCTTCACAGACCTTGCTTTATGGACAAGAGCATTGTTCTGTTGGTAAAGGAATGTGCCTTCACCGAAATGTTGCCATAATTTTGGGAGCACAGGATTGTCAAGAATGACAGTATAAGTCATAATGTTAAGATTCCTGGCCACTGAAACTGGGGAGTTCTAGTCCAAACCATGAAAAACAGCCCCAAAGAGCATGATGCCTCCTCCACTCACAGTTGGGCAGATAGCATTCACCTGGCACCCTCCACATCTAGACTCATCCATCGAATTGCCAGATGATGAAGCCATGCCTCATCACTCCAGAGAATGCATTCCTACTGGTGCATAGCTTTGCACCACTTCAAACAATTCTTGGCATTGATCTTGCTGATGTTAGGCTTGTGTGCCAGCGCTCGCCCATGGGAACCTATTCCCTTCAGCTCTTGGCAAGCCGATATGGTGCTGGCGTTGCATTCAGAGGCATTTTGGAACGTGGTGATTAGGGCTGAAACCTCGAGCAGGCGATTCTGTTGCACCTCCCCACTTTAGTACTCGACTGTCCCACTCTGTCATTTTACTTGGCCTACCAGGTCGCAATTGCACTGTTGTTGCTCCTTGGCATTTCTATTTGATCTTGGGATGCACTAGGCAGACATCCCAAGATCAATCGTGGCCTACAACAGCTGAGGATGACTGATGTGTATCCCTAACTGCAAAGTGTAATAGATGCATGATTGCATCCACTCTCCTTCGAGTTTGCCTCTGCAACAGGAAAGTCAGTATCAAGGTGAACTGTATACCAAAGGTTTCATGAAAGAGAAGTGTATGCCAGGAAACCTAATTTCTGTATCCTCCTTACTCATGGTCACAAAACAGCTTGATCAGCATGGAGTACACAGTACCGTAATTGAACACGCAAGCAGCAGGTACATGTACTCTTCACAGTTGTCAAGATTTTTGCTAGCAAGTGATTCTTGACACCACTACATCTGGAAAGAAGTAGACACCAAAAATCACCCCTGCAATATAATGGAAAGGGAAGGTTCTGAAAGTGGTGGAGGGGTAATTTTGTCAGCAGGTATCACGATTTAAGGTCGTACCTCACTTCATGTTTTTGATAGACAAACTTTAACCAGCCACATGCATTAGTTCAGGAGATCATAGAACCTCATGTATAAAATTTTTAAGGTGCTGTACATCCAGAATTTATTTTCATGGATGCCGGTTGTCATCTTCATAAGACGAGGCTTGTGGATGAATACCTTGAAAGTAAAGATATACAAAGAACGGACTGTCTAGCCATATTACCAGATCTTAATCTCTTCAAGCATGCTTGGGATGCTTTAGAATAGCAAGTTGCAAGTCATCAATCTCCCCCTGCCCTCCAAGAACAGTCTGAGCTTGAAAACTTCTCTTTTTAAGAAATGGGAACATCTTCTTGTTAAGCTCCTGAACTATCTTGTGGAATATAAAATTTATAATGAGCATAAAAATTAATATTCTCATTATAGAAACGTACTTGTAATAAGTTTAAAACTTTTTGAGGTGTGTACATATGACCACCGTAAAGTTTTTTTATATCTTATGGAAGTGTGAGGGATCATTTAAGTCCTGTAGCGCAATTCGAGGTAACAATACACCTTATCGATCCCAAGCGAAGTCTAAAACACTGGCATCTGAAATTTGACATTTCCGTACTTACAACATTTATAATAAACAAGATGCACATTATTTTGTGTTTTTACGAAATTTTGATAAGTTATATCAAAATGTATGTCCATATGAAGCTGTTTTTTTATTTTAATTGAATGGAACTTTCATTGAAATATTTTAATTTTGTATCTTCTTTTACTTTATGCACACCCCAGTATATCAGTGCTGATCCACTGAAAATTTTTATCTCATTCAGTTCATTTTCCAGACAGCACTATCTTGCAGTATCTTGAAAACTATTACTTATATTAGTAATACCTGACTTCATGCAAACTTTGTTTTTAAAGTTGGCATCATCAGGGTTCCCACTCAACCTGGAAAACAGGGAAAACCTGGAATTCTCAGGGAATTTGAAAATGGTTCCAAAAATCAGGGAAAACTCAGGGAAAATTACCCCTTTTTGTAAAAGTCAGGGAAAACTCAGGGAAAATTACCCCCCCCCCTTTTTTTTGTAAAAATCAATGGATACTTTATTTTGCCAAAAAAAACTTATTTTTTCAAGATTCCAAACTTTTGCTTGCACTGCCTGCCTAGAATTTGGTAGATCTTACTTTCAGTTATATTAAGTATTTCCTTTATTCTCCAAAAAAAGATGCAAAATTGAATTTTTAAAATTGCCAGTCATCAAGCTTTTGTTCAATTTGTGTAGGCAGTTATAGCATGGAACAATTAGGCACAATGACTCCTGCTTGAAGAAACACTTCACAAGAGAACCAACCAAATGATGGATCAAAGTCCTTTGTCTGTTGGTTCTCTTGAAACATGTTTCTTTGAACAGAGCCATTCCATCATTAAGCTTAGCTGCATTGTGTTATAGAAAAACTGAAACTATTCAACTGACAGATTTTTTTTCTTGCATATGACCTGTTACTATGGGAACGTATTTACAAATTCCGTGTGGGTAGTATTCACAAAAGTTCACGGAACTTTGGTACAGAAAATAATGTGCACAGTTAGTTGTTATTAATGAAAAGCAGGTAAATTTATAAAGACAAATTACATAAAGAATTTACAAGTGTGTGCTTTGGTGAGAAAAATGAATGGAATGAAATGTAACAATTCTTTGCAACCTGCCACTCTGGAAAACTTTAAAAATCACCTGGAGAACCTGGAAAAGTCAATGAATTTTTTTATTACTTTTGAGTGGGAACCCTGATCATGCTACCTAGGAATGTGCTGGAACCTGTTAACAGGTGTCTTTCACCTGCTGTGTATCCCATATGGCCAGATCATCTCATCACACATGCTTTAACTTTGATTTCTATAGAAGAATTATCTGTTTCTATATATCTGGTAGACTAGTTCTATCTTGCCACATAATTTTTTTTCTCTCCATATATTTTTACCTTTTGCTTTCCAGTCAGGCATTCCTAACATTCTGAAAACACTTCTATGTGGAACCCAACTCTGCCATAAAAAGAAAGAAAAAGTTGGGATCTTTTACTGCATGTCTTTTGATATACCATATATGCAAAAATTAATGCTATTTGTATATCTGTAGCTATAATATAACCCTATGTATCACCTTCTTGTCATATTTGAAAATGTTTCTTTCCATTAAGTAGCTTGAATTATGAGAAGAATGATGCATTTTTTTGTTTTGTTTTCAGATGTAGACTTGTCTGTTCACCTCGCTGCATATTTTATTCCATATCACTATTTGAAATCCATTTGTAAAAAAGTTTTTATTGTATAATTTTTACTACTCATATGAAGAACATTTTGCATACATTTTCTGCTTCAGATACAGCACAGTTTTCCTGAATTGCTTACACATGTATCATTTTGCATCAGACATTATTTGAATTCTATTCTTTCTCAACTTTTTCTGTGATCATCTGAATTTTGAGAGGAGGTGGAGACCACAGTGACTGAACTTATCTTGTATAAAGTGAAGAAAGATAGAGCTTTAGCGAACATAAGATAATTTATTTGTCATGGTTACTCGTGGAACTTAGAAATGCTTTTCTACTCATACAAGTATATTCCCACCCCGATTCCGTCTTACTCTCAAAGGCTTTCCCTTTACCTGCCAGAGTTACTTAAAATCCCGTGGCAGTTATCTTAGATAACACTGCTAGATAGTCACACTGATACGCAGTGTGAGGAAAGTTTTTATTTGTGATGCAGATATCCACAATTGGCTTCTCTCAATATATATATATATATATATTGGAAAGGGAGTGAGACAAGGTGACACCATATCTCCGAAGCTCTTTAATGCCACATTGGAGGGTGTTTTTCAGTCGCTGAGCTGGGAAAACAAGGGGATAAAGATTAATGGAGATTATCTAACCCACCTTCGTTTTGCTGATGACGTAGTCATTTTTGCAACTACCCCATCAGAGCTGCAGAGTATGATCCAGGAACTTGCTGACAAGAGTAAAAGAAGTGGGATTAAAAATGAACTTTCAGAAGACAAAAGTGATGTTCAATGCTTTTACAAGAAATGAAGATTTATCGATTGATGGAGAAAAGCTGGAGTTAACAGACACGTACGTTTATCTTGGACAGCAGATATCAAGTGAGGGTCACATTGATGAAGAAATTAATCGGCGTACAAAACTTGCCTGGAGAGCTTTTTGGAAGAAACAGCATAATTTTCAAGAGCAATATGCCATTATGTCTTAAAAGAAAAGTGTTTGATCAATGCATCCTTCCAGTGCTTACGTATGGTGCAGAGACGTGGACCTTAACTAAAAGAGACATACAAAGGCTGCAGACAACTCAAAGAAGCATGGAGAGGTGCATGCTTGGTGTAACCAGGAGAGATAAGAAGAGGAACTCGTGGATCCGAAAAATGACAAGAGTGGAAGACATCATGATCAGAGTTAAATCCCTGAAATGGCAATGGGCTGGACATACTGCCAGAAGGACAGATCATCGATGGACAGCCGAAATTTTAGATTGGATTCCAAGGGACAGGAAAAGACCCAGAAGAAGACCAAATAGGAGATGGGTGGATGAAATTCGAAAGTATGCAGGGGTGTCATGGAGGAGACTGGCACAAGACAGACCGTTGTGGAGGAAACTTGGGGAGACCTTCGTCCAGCAGTGGATTGATAATGGTTGACAATGATGATGATGATGATATATATTTTTTTTTGTTAGTCCTCTTGATGATTGGCAACTTTGTAATTCCAAGCTGATTCATTAAGATGGAGTTGCTACAAGTTTTTCAGAAAGATAGTTGACATACACAGCTTTGAAATTGTCTGCCAGTCTGGAAGTGAACATAAGATAGAGAAACAACTACAGATTAGCAATTATTTACAGTAGCCTGTTCTCCAGGCTACATGAAAAGGGAAAAACTAACAAATTAGTTATCCTCAAGTCATGATGAATTTCGAAGCATTGAACAGAGAATTAGCTAGATGTCTAAGCACCAAACCATCCCGCAATACTTTTGGATATACTAAATACATTCAAAGGAGGAGAAATAGCCATACAAAACAATAAGAGTCATACATATTTTCAGAATGAAAATTGTAATAATTGTTAGGATGAGCCTGAGTGGATGAATTCTACAGCCTTCTCGCATCTCTGGACAAAAAGTACACTATTGGATGTCATGAGTTGATTACCAATCTATAATTCTGAAAAGGATTGCCTTTACAAAAGCACAAGATTTTTTATTTTGTTTATAACTTCTGTGCATGCACGAGTTCTCAGTACTAAAATTTAAAAAAAAAATTGAACAATAATAATTCATGTAGTTTGATAGTCTCAAATTGACAATTTTTTTTTTTTATGACATGCATAATCCATCACAGTAAATCACCACTAATAAAAGCAATGATGCTCTTCAAAGCACAACTTGAAATGTCCTAACTTCTTGTCTTGGAAGAACAAATGAGAATTGTATTATTGACTTGTTTAAGCTGTGCTTTGACATTGTGAAACCATCACATATGAATGCTAGCTCAAAATGGAATATTATCAGAAATTTTAACATGCACATTAACTGAATGCTATTCTACCATAAAGCCATTAAAAAAAAAAAAAAAAAAAAAAAGAGAACGGGCATTAACATTATAAGCTAGTACTGTTTTTGCAATGTCAATTTTATTCTTCTATTCATTAATCTTTTAGTTTTAACAGTATAATGTGTGAACAGAATGTAGTTTTCATAGTAATGTAACTGTACCATTTATTATATCATTTAATTATTCATAGAAGGCTCAGGCGAAGAAGTCAGACAGAAGAGAAAAAGAAGTTACAGTGGGGATGGACTGTCAGGAGGAGGTATGTTGGTTTTGTATATACAGTTGAACCTCTTTAAACTGCCAACATTTGTTTTATATGATTTTCTGGTGGTTACCAAGAATAAGTAACAATGGCAGTGATTCTTAAAAAATATTGGGTGGGATCCATGTTTCATAATCAACATTCATCTTTGTATCAAATGGATAAAGAAAATTATTGCTTTTCCTAGAATTAAGTCTTTTCAGAGAGTAGCTTTTAATTTTTTCTTGTATCCTTTTTAAAAAAAAAAGTTTGGAGAAACAAGGAGGCATGAATTTTCTGAACAACATTTCGATGGGGAAGTTGAAAGCTGAGGAGTCATTGTCCTCCTCCATCCAGTCGTGGACTCTGCAGGGTTTGATGGAACTCTCACCTCATTTACCAATGGTAAACACTACAGTAATAGTCCTGATCCAGGGATTGCAGATTTGGACACACTGACAGGTGGTGCAAACTGCGGAGGTTGTACACAATGGACTGTGTGTATCCCATTGAAACCTGGGAGATCAGTTTGCCATGTGAACAATCATTTCTTTTCTACAGACACAAGGGCTTTAATCCATTATCATGACATAGACAAACATGGTTCCAAACACATTTAAAGACAGGAATAGCAGATCAGACTGATATATAGACACAGTGAGAAGAGTTGGCAGGGAAACACGTAACACACAAAACATTAGAAAAATTCTTAAAATCGTCGTATCACGCCTAAGTTACGTTGAAAATTATAAGCGGGACGTTTCGGTAGCGACTTTTACCTTCATCAGCCATAGAATGAGACACATGGTAAAAGCGTCAGTTGTTGCCAGATTTCAAAATTGCTTTTCGAATAATAGGATGTTAAAAGGTGCATCAGTATTGCAGGTGTTAGGGGTACGGTAGATTTGTGACTTCTACCTTCATCATTCCATGGCTGATGAAGGTAGAAATCGCTACCAAAACGTCCCGCTTATAATTTTCAACGTAACTTATGCGTGATATGGCAATTTCAAGAATTCTTCTTGCATAGACACAGATTTACATTTCGCTCATTGTGTGTAAAATTCTTCTTTGGGAGCGCAGTCCTGTTCTTGGATCCAGCTGTCAATGAAGTTAGCCATAATTAGTTCTGTTCCTCTGGTTCTTTAACCAGGGTGCGCACGCGTGCTTGAAAACCTGGAAAGTCCTGGAAAATCATGATTACGTTTTCAAGGCCTGGAATATCCTGGAAAAACGGTATTTTTTTAATGCTGTCTTGAAAAGCCTTGAAATTTGAAATTAGTGCTTAAAAAAATGCCCTTTTAGGAAATCGTGTTATTGACTGTTACCCCTTAATTTTTTTAAGTTCCTCTCTGTTCTCAAAGAAACCGCCGGCTACAGTGGTGTTTCGGATGTGCCCAAATCCTAATTTGGCTGGGGGGGGGGGAAGCACTACTTCCAGTGCAATAAAATTGGATGATTACTAGCAGGTCTGTTAGGGAAGGGGAGCTTGATGCATTCTCTAGCCCTGAGCTTGATGTCCGTCCGACAACTACTGAAAACAACAGAAGGGGAAAGAAGAGACATTTAGCATTTGCAAGGGGGTCGCGTGTTTACCAAGTCAGCTGGCATCCACCAGTGAAGAGTATGCCTGAACAACACATTCATCTGCTCCTTGTTTATTGCATTAAGACGCTTGCTTCCGGCCCACCCCTCAAGAGACTTCGGCTACTTATGATAAAAAATAAGAAAACTATCTTTGCGAATTTTTCACAAAAGTGGCTGAAATTTTTACATTTACTATAATTGGATTACAGAAGCTCACTCCCAAAATTCCATTTGAATCGGTTTAAAACTTAAAAAGTTAGCATTGGAAATTTTTATTATGTGTGCCTCTTTAGACAGTGAGCCTTGAGCAGAAAGGGTGTTACCATAGCAACGGTTGATTGACAGCTGGGAGCGCTGATCCGAAGCCCTTGGTTGGGAAGAAAGCAAACACCTGTTTATCACTTCCACGGCTCAAAAGGACTAAGAGATATTTTCAGAAATCCATTTTCCGGAATTTTGAAAATAACACAGTAAAATTTTTACAGTGGTTAAAATACATCACAATAAAGTTCTAGTGCAAATTTCGCCGAATTCCGTTTGAAACTTTAGCAGATGCAAAAAAAAAAAAAAAAAAAAAAATCTTCCGTTGCAAAATCGGATTCAAAAAAAAGAAACGGCAATTATAAATTACGGGAAAAGCAAGCAAATTATTTTTTTTTAGATGCCATGGTTTATTTAAACAGAGTGATCCTTAAATTTTGTTTCTGTGATGATATGGACCCTATTTTAATTACAAACATACATTTTTATTCAGATGTCTGAGTTACTGTTTTAATAAAAAAATCTAATTAAAAAGTTTTCAATGGATTTAGGCGAAATTCAGCAGATAAACGTATTTTAGTAAATTGCAACGTTATGACGTAAATTTGGTCATTTTGTCGAAAATTGGGCAGCATTTTTTTTTTTTTTTTTTTTGCGTTTTCTCCTATAGTTAGGGTGAAGGAGGAAGACACTTCAGTGAGCTGCAGGTGGTGATTTATGGCGATGTGCCAAATGAAAAGAAGCCGTTCCATCAGGACATTCCAGAGGTTGAGTGTGCGTGGACGCGTGCTCCTGCTGTTTGAACTTAATCGGAATGTTTTCGGGAGGGGGAGAAATATCCGTTTCAGCTTTACAGCTTTCAGGCTCCTTTTTTTTCTTGGTAATAAATAAAAACCATAGTTGCTGCATTCACCATTGATCCATATTCGCATTTCTTGAATATAAATAGCAGACAATCGGAAACATGGTGTTGGGTGGGTCTTGATGTTCTTCATTTGTATCTGCTGAATTTTGTTCTGTGGGAATACGGAATGAGTTATACTGTGAATACATACAAAACTACATATTTTTGAGCTGAAAAAATATGTCTACTTGTACACAGTAGCTAACGTGTGAACTCAGACGAAGACAATTGGACATATGGACGTCTGATTCCATAAAAAAAATCAACCCATTTTATTATACACGACAGGTAAAAAAGAAAAAACATTACATGTTTTTAAACATTATAAAGGAAAGCGGATTTTTGAAACACCATGACTTGATGATATTAATTTCTGAAAGTTTTTTTTTTTCGATTTTAATTTCTGAAATCTTTTTTTTTTCAATTACAATACACTGTAACATGATACCTGTGTGTTGTATCCCTTAGTTGTATGGCAGATTTTCAGTTGGCCGATATCCGCGATCGTAAGTGGTAGTTACATTGCTATTGTTGTTGATGACAAGATAAATACTGGAGTAATGTAGAATGTTGCATAACGTAAAAAGAAATCGCCCCCCTTCGAACTTTTATGCGGTTATCATAGCTGATCAACCATTTCATTCCATGAACATCAGCACATTTCAATCATTTGACCATTGGGGGTCTGACTGAATTCAGCAGTGCTTAAGCGCCTAGCGCAACGAGAACATGCTAATTATGGACAGTTCTATTCCCTTCCCCCTATCATCCCTAATCCATTTGCATCTTTCATCATTTTTATTACTTAAAACTGAAATTGCTTTTAAAAACTAATTTGAGCATGATACTGTAAAGCGTAGTAATCATCCTGGAATTTTTTGTATATGGCCTGGAAAAGGCCTGGAAAGTCCTTGAATTTTTTCCCCCAAAAAGAGTACGAACCCTGTTTAACTCACATCTTGGACACTGGCAATCCCATTCTAGACTAGAGTGGGTGGTCTCAAGTTTAAGTTTAAAATTTTCGTTAGCTTTTCTGCAGTTGGGGCAGTCCACATCATTAGGGCACTTCCAGTAATTGTGCCTGACTTGGCCCCACCGAGCACAGCTCTCACTTTCATGCGGGACACTTAGATTTGAAGTGTCTGAACCCATTGCATTTAAAGCAACGGGTTTCTCTGAGAAGTTCTCGGATGCCATGGTCTTGCGTTTTTTCATTAGTGCTCTAAAGTCCTCTGGGGCCAGATCTACCACCCAGTGGACTTTACCCTCTTTTCCCTTAACTGTGAAGAGAGGACATTACACTGTTGGGCTCTTTTAGGTTGTTCTGACGAGAAAGGTCATATTGAATGAATTTTTTCTCATAATCGCGATCTGCACCATATAGAATCAGTCACAGCTCTTTCTTCACTGGACATCTCACTTTGTAGGTTTCCATAAGATCCTCTCTCTCTCTTCAAACGCTTCAACAAGCTTCTGCATATCATCCACTTTGGTGCAGCATAACCTGGTCCCTTTAGGTATTGCCACTAAATGGTGAGTGATAATAATTTAAAATTTTAGTATTGGTGAGAATTTTCCTATGCGCTTCAAATTGTTGAGCATTTTTTAGAATAATTTCATCTGTTGTGACACCATGTTTAGTGTTCAATTGTTTTGTCATTAATACCAGAGCTTGCTACATCTTATAATGTTTGCCATCTTTTATTTTCTTCACTAAATGTAATGATTTTTCCTAGCCCATTCACTTGCATTTTTCATTTAGAATATCTCCAAGTGGGCAGCAATAAATTGTTTGCTTGAAGGATTATTTTTATTCTATATTCACAAATTAAGAATTTTTTCTTCAACACTCAAAATAGTTTTTCCCGTTGCTGCAGAATTCGTTTGAAACAAGACCAAGATATGCAGGATTCAACATTTTCCTGCCCATGTGATAAACTGCATTGAAATGTGATAAATGCACAGAATGGTAAAAATCTGTTGTCTTCCTCAGTGGCGTTAGAACTCTATTTTGACAGCGGGGGCAAAATGCCGGAGAAAAGTATTTTATCATTTCATAAAATTTATCGTACTACTGTAAAAGAAGACGTGCTAACTTCATTACGAAAATTTCCTGGAATTTTTTTTTTTTCCATTAAACATTCATCTTAAAAAAAAAAAAAAAAAAACACATTTTCATATCCATACAGTTTCTCAATCTAAACTAAATGTACACATAAACGGCCTTGAACTATAGACTTTGATACTTCCGAATCGGTACCAATTCCACAGGAATTGTAGCCGTACGCTATAATTAAACACTGAAGGAACCTATATCTCATTCCTCACCCTGCTTCCATTTCTTTATTTAGTTTTACTCATTTTTTTAGAGGAAGACTAATTTTTTACACTTAATGAGACACAAAACGTTGCTGGTCTTCAAATGGGAATCGGCCCACTGAACTGTTTAATGGGGTCTCAGGAGTTGTATTAAAAAAAAATCAGATTTTTAGATAGTTCCTGGTAAAAAATGAAGAGCAATACTCAATTTCTACCAAAATGAACTTACAAAAAAACCGGAATGTTGCAGATTTCCAATCACGCACATATGTAATTCGGAAAGAAAGAAAACTGAGGGGGCAAATGTGATGTTTTGCCCTCACACTCATTTGTGTGCAGGGACAACTGCCCCCTCTGCCCCCACAGTTCCGATGCCGGTGGTCTGTTTGGAAAATGTGGGAGTGAGGATGGCTTTGCCTTTTTCACGCAGAAGGTCAATTCATTCCTCATGTAGCATTTCTTCAGTAAACTTGAAAATCACATCTCCCGGATCAGGAAGTGAAGATAATTTCTATTCGAGCATGCTACCATTACCCCACCCAGAACAATGAAGTTCCAAGTAACTGAAGCTAAGCAGTTGTATCGTAGGAACCTGGACAGTGTTAGGTTTGCACTAGTCAAAGCAATCCTGTGCTTTCTTATAATTTTGATGATGCTTTCTGATCCAGAAACTGATACACCTCACCAGTGCATCAGATATCACAGAAATCAAGGAAGAAATATTCTTCATAGACACATCAAAAGTTCATAGCACACTATTTTTAGCAATCAGATTTCAGTACAGAATTACTTTTAATTTACTGTTCGCTTTGTAACATCTTCCCGCAGAAAGCTGAAAAATTATGTCACCCTGTAGTGAGAATTTCCAGTTGAGCATGCTACTGTTTTTTTACATGAATTTTCTGAGATGTTACTTGGTAACAATGAACTAAAAGCAATTTAATTCCGAAATCTGATTTCTAAAAATAATATGCATACCATGTTGCAGCACTGTCAGATGGCACCATTATGTGCAAAATATCTGATATGGCTTATGATTTTAAAATTTATAGGTGGAAATATTAAAATGTGCATAAAATAGTGATTTGCTGCTGTTGTGGCTGTATAGGATATAGCTGAGCTTGATGTACTGTTTATTGCTGTTTTTTCTCTTTTTCAGAATCTGATGGAGAGGAACGTGTTAAGCGACAAAAGAAAGGGAGTGGAAGTGAGGAAGAAGAATCTCTTAAAGGTTCTCCAAAAGGTAAGTGAAAGATTCTGATTTCTGGTGAGTTTGGTTCTACAAAAAGCCAGTAAGTTTTATCTGTTCATCTTGGCATAGTGTATGAATTGTTGGACTAAGAAAAATGTGGTATAAAGAATTTAGAAGGCACTTCAAGTTTCGAGATTGCTGTGATTAATATATAGGATTGGACCACACATTCATTCCTTAAGAACTGTTTTATTTGTTTTGTTTAATCTCTTATTTCAGATTCCAGAGTTTCAACTGCCTGTGATGAAACCTTGCATTCTGCATGCTTTGTGCAGAGGCTGTGTGTGTGTGTGTGTGTGTGTGTGTGTGTGTGTGTGTGTTTTCAGCTTTTGAGTGAGGAACTGAATGTGAGAGTACACCATGGGGACATTCCATGTCAAGCACTCCTCATTAAGTAAGCATACAAAATTTCATGCTTGCCTTTTGCATGAAATTTTGATTACTTACTGTACCATTATAGATAGTTAAAAGTCCTGAATTTTATATAAATGCTGTTTTGTTTTTTTATACTAGTTTCTGACTAAGTCAAATCTCAAGGTTACGGTTTCAAAAAATTGTATACTTTGAAATCTCTGAAAATTCATGTTGACTCTTTATTATCTTAAAGTTATTTATGCAAATTTTGAACTTGGAATCTAGAAGGTATCATATTTTAACAGATTTTAAATTACATTGGTGTCACAAAACTATTGTTTATATGAGAACAAAGGCAAGCAATAGGTTTTTCTTGAAATAAATGAACAGCAACTGTGTCACGCTAAAAGATTTTTTGAAATAAGTACAAAAGCTTTCGTGCTTAGGCCCTTCTAAATCCCTAGAGTAATCTGCTGCAAGAAGAATGTTAGCCTGATCATTGTTCCAATGATATGACTGTGCTTCATCTTGTAGTACAACTGAATAATTTTCTCAAAGTCAGAAGGTATAATAACTTCATATTCATTATATTTTCTTTTAAATAATTGCAATATGCTTATTTATTTTGGCTTATAAATGAATGATTCTTCAAAAAAAAATAGCTGCTCACAAAAAGAATCCAAATATTCTTCCATTGTTTTTGTAAAAGATTCAAAACTGTATCTGTCAATGGAAATTCACTGATCATAAGTGATATGTGTAATCCTTTTATCTTCCATCTCTCTGTTCAGTTGTTCTTTGAGGTTTTCAGTGCCAGAACAATAGGCACACTCACTAAGATGCCACTTTGCTGTTGATATACTGCATATTATTTTTCTTAAACAGAACATTTAATGTGTCATTTTCTAATATTTTGTCTTTCAACTTTGCTCTGCTGATCATTAATTTTATGTTTTGATGGGTTTTACAAACATACATTTTGTACACCACTTCCTCCAGATGAAACATAGTTTTTAATGTGCAAATCAGCAGACTTAGAAACTCAGTATTTTCTTTTGGGGGTATGTTCCTTTAATGGCAGAGAGCAAAAGTGAGTTGCAGTATATGTTGTCTTGGATGTGCAAAGTTTGTATGAAATTCAAACTGAGTATAAATAAGGGTAAAACCAAAGTTAAGGTTTTTGAGCAAGGGACTGTTAGAACTGAATGCATGATAAGTCTTAAAGGCACAGAGATTGACCAGGTGAATGAGTTTGTATGTTTAGGAAGTATGCTTGACAGAGAGAAAAAAAATTAGATGGCAAAATTGGTAGGTGAGTGAACTCTTAATTGAAAGTCATAGCTACCTTAGGAGGAGTTCACAGGAACAATGGGTTCTCAAAGAAGTCCCTGATGGCTGTGTATGGAAGTGTAATTGTTCCTACTCTGATGTATTGCAGTGAAACCTGTGTACTGCAGAAAAGACGTGGGAGTCATTTGCGTGCTGGGGAGATGTTACTTTTGTGGTAAGACATGCTTTGATCATGTGAGGAACAAAAATTTGTTTCAGATGTGTAATGTGAGGCAAAACGTTGTTAGTAAGGTGGAGTCTAATATTCTTAGTTGGTTTGGCTATGTTTAAAGAATGAGTGATGAGGTGCTTACTAAGAGAATTTATTCAGCCCAAGTAGCAGGAAAGAAAGTTAGAGGAAGGCCAAGGAAATCATGGGAGGACCAGATTCAGGAATGTCTGCATGAGAAAAAGATTATGAGTATGAAGTACAAAAGGTCTTGTGTGCACCGTGTAACGGATGTTAATGAAGCTCCAGCTGTCTGCCGAGATTGTTGTAGATAGAGGCATTTAATACATCAACTTTAAGTAAATTTTAGTTCCATCAGGTAAATGTTTACTTGGCAGATAGTCTTTCTTTGAGGAGCTAACCTTTGAATCTCAGAGTACAGCTTAATGATATGTATGTGTATGTATGTATGTATGTTCCTTTTAAAATGTTCAGATATTTCCTTCAGATTGCCTAAAACTGATCATCTTTTAACATGTTCTCATGTGTCAGTTACATCGATGAGCCATTACATTATGACCACCCCCAGCCTAGAAAAATGAGCACACCTGGAGACTGAACGGTGGCGTAGGTGAAGTTCACAGAGCAGTATATATACAACCTGAGGACCAGCTTTCAGTTAGTAGTGTTCAGAGTCGGAATGGGAAAAGCTGCCGATTTATTGGAGCTTGATAAAGGACAAATTATGATGGCACGGCTCCTCGGAACAACGATATCAGAAACGGCATGGCTTGTGGGTTGTTCACATGTCGTTGTAGTGAGTATGTATCAAAAGTGGTGCACAGACGGCCAAACGATGCGTCATCATCTAGCCGTTTGTGGTCCGCAGCTCATTGATGCCAGAGGGAAGCAGAGACTGTCGCGCATTGTTAACAGTGACTGCAGGACCACGGTGCGACTAATCACCCGCAGCTTCAACAGTGGGAATCAGGTCAATGTGTCACAGCAACAGTTCATCGCAGCCTTCTGCACGTGGGCATATGTAGCCAAAGACCTAGCTTGGTCCCCATGCTCACTGCACTTCATCGCCAACAGCGCTTGAAATGGGCCCAAGATCATTGAAATCAGACCATGGATGATTGGAAGGAAATGGCCTGGTCTGACGAATCAAGATTCCTGGTCCTTCACGCAGATGCACGAGCACGGATACGTCGATTACCAACGGAGGCTATGGTACTTAGATGCACTGTTGGGCAGAAACAGGGCGGCGGTGTTCTGCTGTGGGCGATGTTTTCTTGGGACACTTTAGGCCTCATTATCCTTAAAGCACACTCCCTAACAGCTGTCAGGTATCTGAACATTGTAGCAGACCAAGTTCACCCATTCATGGCAACTGTGTTCCCTGCTGGTGATGGCCATTACTAACAGGATAATGCACCATGCCACACTGTTAGAATCGTCAAGGAGTGGTTCAAGGAACATGCTGGTGACTTCCTGTTAATACCCTGGCCTCCAAATTTACCTGACATGAACCCAATCAAACATTTGTGGTTCGACTTAGAAAAGCGGGTTCGCGCTAAATTTCTACCACCCCCAAATGTACGGAAACTGGAGGACCTGCTGTTGGACATTATGGTACCAGATACCCCAGGATTCCTATCGCCACCTCATCAAATCGATGCCTCGCCGAATGGCCGCTGTTTTGTGGGCTAAAGGGGGTCCTTCAGCTTATTAGGTAGGTGGTCATAATGTAATGGTTCATCCGTGTGTATATATAATCTTTTTTACCTGGCATCAGAGGGCTGAGACATACTTCATCACTTTTGACAAAAGTTTCTACATTTTCAGTAACAGATGCAGGCAATATTTTACTCAGTTTGGGATCTGATAAAAAAAAAAAAAAAAATGCCTTTCTTTTAGAAAACTCAAAACTTTTTTTTCTTTTTTTTTTTTTGCTTGTCATTCTGTTGCTAAATTTAAACTAATTTTTTTTTCTTGCTTCACCAGATTTTAGAAAAACTATCAAAATTTGAATTTCTTTACTTTTACTAACTGTTTGTTGAAATTTTTCTCTCAGTTGTGTTATGATTTCAGATTATGTTTCATGCTTTTTATTATTATCACTTTCATTTCCTTCTAAAACAAACTTTTCCTTGTCAAATGCTTGTTTACTTTTTAAAATTTACTGTGTTTCGAGGTATGCATTGTTTCTTTGCAATAGGGTACTTACTACTAATTAAGATGAGAGAGAGAGTGGCCTATACACTGAGTGGCAACTTTATTATGACCACCTGACAGTTTTAAGCAAATGAGCTATGGCTGCACGCTGTTGCTACCAGAGGGCGAGTCTAGTATAAAAAGGGAAAGCTTAGTGCTTGCGACAGTAGTAGAAGTGGTTTTTGGGTGACGAGGGTTTAGTAAAAAATGCGATTTGACGGACTTTCAACATGGGATGATTGTAGGAGCTCAGAGCCATGGAGCGAGTATCACCGAAACCGCTGTTCTTGAAATGTTCCAGAGCAGCTGTTAAAATGTTTAAAGACTGGACTGTCAACCAAAAAACTGGGTCTCTACGTGCAACGTGTGGTCGTCATCGACTAGTGACTGCTCAGGCAGAACGGAGAGTGTCCAGACTAGTAACAGACAACAGAAGGGCAACAGTGCAGCAAATTACAGACCATCTTAATCAAGGATCTCCTCAAATGATCTCTGCACGCACTGTTCATCGTACACTGCATCGGATGGGATATGGCAGCTGTTCGAACACCTTTGCTGTTTGCAGTTAACAAGAGAAAATGTCTCCAGTTCACACAGGAGCACAAGGATTGGACAGTCGATAATTGGAAACAAATTATGTGGTCCGATGAATCACGTTTTCAATTGCACCATGCCGACGACCGAATGAGAATTTGGCGGAAACAGCACGAAAGCATGGATCCCAAATGCATTGCTACAGCCCTACAAGCTGGTGGAGGCAACGTTAGGGTTTGGGGAATGTTTTCCTGTCATGCTTTGGGCCCTTTAATTCGTGTTGATCAACGTCTGACTGGCACATCATATCTAAACATCGTTGCGGACCAAGTGCATCCTGTCATGTGGAGGGTTTAGGAGGGTTTATCCCAATGGCGATGGCTACTTTCAACAAGTAGCCATTGGAATAAACCATCCACATGACAGGCGTCCTGCCAGAGTGCTCGTATTGTGCGTCCTGCCAGAGTGCTCGTATTGTGCGTCCTGCCATAGTGCTTGTATTGTACAGGATTGGTTTCAGGAACATACCGGTGAGTTTACTTTGCTTAGGTGGCCCCCACAATCTCCAGATCTCAACCCCATTGAGAATTCGTGGAATGCAGTTGAATGAGCCATCAAACAGCTGGATCCACAACCCTGCAATCTTACACTCTTGGAAAGTGCTATTCATCAAGCATAGTCTCAGATTCCACAAACCATCTATCAACATCTTGTGGAGTCTATGCCACGAAGAATCGACACAGTACTAAAGGCAAAAGGTGGCCCAACGAAGTACTGAGGGGTGGTCATAATAAAGTGGCCACTCAGTGTATAAGTAATCTGAGCTTAGGTCTGAGGTGACAAAGTCTTCATCATTTTTAGTACCTGGATGTTACTTTTATGTTCCTCAACTTTTGTTGCTTTAGTTTTTCCCAGACTCGGTTGTTTCCTACAGCTTTCACAAATTTTAATTCTAATTTCTATACACTTTGCAGAAAACATGCAGTCCAAAACAGGCCTAAGTTTTCTTGGAAGTTTTATGTCCTTCCTTCTTAAAAGAATTGCAACAGTAAATGATAAAATAGCCTATAACTACTTCTACTATCATAAATGCAAAAATGAGAACACTCTGAGAAACCAAATTTCAGTTTCATTTTACTATTATTTATGCAGTAAATAAATATTTTTTTTGTATTTTATTTTGAATAAATAATAAAAATAAATTTAAATACCACTTGAAATAACCAACTCAGTTTTAATGTTTCCCTCAGAGTAGCAGTTCTACACAAGAGTGTCTTTCTCTTTCATGTCTCAACATGTCAGTTCCTACTGGAATCTATAAACTCTAGCCTCTTGTGTCTTTCACTGAATTTCTCATGCTGCGTCAATAAATTGTAAATTGTAAGGTTGCCCCGCCCCTCCTTTTTTTTTTTTTTTTCTTCAAAGATAGAGAAAAAGTACCTGGCATTATTTGTTATTATTATTTGCACTAATTTGTTTAGATTTTTATTTATGTAATTTTATTAGGCACACACATAATGTAATTGAATTACATAACATTTTTATTTGATTAGTTCTGTATTTAAATATATTGATATTTGCAGTCATAAACCTAATTATTGGAAGTTTTGAAAGACACCAATGTAGTTTAAAATCTGTTAAAGTATGATCCCATCTTGATACCAAATTCAAAATTTGTTGGCATATTCTTCACACATTTTTAGTGTTGTTTTCTTTTTTAGAAATTCAAGGTTCAATTTTGGAACAATGTACATGTCAAGAAAAAAGTAGTAATGTAAAAACATATCAGTTTAAAGCCCATTTATAAAAAAAAAAAAAAAAAAAAAAGAAGGGGACAAAACATTATTTTGTTGATATCTCAATCTTATCTCTTATTGAAGCTATTAGCAGTAATATGGCTATCAGTAAAGGTTCAAAATTACTAAATTCTCTCAATTTCAAGCCTCTACAGCAAAAACTAATAGGCATAAAATTTGAAAATTCAAAATTTTGAACTATTTATGACAGTAAGTATACAATTTTTCAATCAAATCCAAGAGATCGGGATTCAAAGTTAAATAATACTAGATACCACATTTGACTGCTTTTCTAGTGACGATGCTATAGCTGGCCAGTATTGTCAAATTTGGGGGCAAAACTCAACAGCCAAAGATTTTCTTACATGTCCCCCCTCTCCTTGTTTTAGTGGGTGGATGGAAGAAAATAGTTCTATACTTTTGTTTAGCTCTCTGTCTCTTTTTTCTAACGTATGATACCATTCTAATACCATTCAGCTGTGTGCTGGAGTTGAAATACAATAATAAGCAAAGCATTCAAAGGTTACACCAGCTCCATTTCATTGGAAGAAATTTATACATACACATCATTAAGCTGTTCTCCGAGTTTCAGAGGTTAACTCCTCACACATCATTAAGCTGTTCTCCGAGTTTCAGAGGTTAACTCCTCAAAGAAAGACCATCTGCCAAGTAAACATTTAACTGATGGAACTAGAATTTACTTACTGTTGGTGTATCAAATGTCTCCATTTACAATAATCGCAGCACACAGGTCGAACTTCATTGACATCCATCACACACCATAAACAAGACCTTTTGTACTTCATACTCATTATCTTTTTCTCAAGCAGACATTCCTTGATCTGGTCCTACCATGATTTCGTTGGCCTTCCTGTGCCTTTCTTTCTTGCCACTTGGGCTGAAAAATTCTCTTAGTCAGCACCTCATTACTCATTCTTTCAACATGGCCAAACCATCTAAGAATATTAGTCTCCACCTTATTAACAACATTTTATTTTCCTCACATTACATATCTGCAACACATCTTCATTCCTCACATGATCAGAGTATGTTTTACCCCCTTCCCCCCATCCCCTGTAAGTAATGCATCTCCCCAGCACACAAGTGACTCTCATGTCTTTTCTGCAGTACCCAGGTTTCACTGCCATGCATCAGAGTTCAGTAGGAACAATTGCACTTTCATACACAGCCATTTGGGACTTCCTTGAGAACCTGCGAAATCCTCCCAAGGCAGCTATGAGTTTCAATGAAGAATTCACTTGCCTACTAATACTAATTTCACCATCTAATTTGGACTCTGTCAAACATACTTCCTAAATATACAAACTCATTCACCTGGTCAATCTCTGTGCCATTAAGACTTATCTTGCATTCTATACAGTTCCTCACTCAAAACCATAACTTTTGTTTTTCCCTTATTTATACTCATTTGAATTTTGTGGGAGAAATTTATAGTTGTCTGCAATTTTAAAATGGAAAGATCCCATTGACAGTATAAAGTTAAATTATTATAATGTTCACAGTTATAATAGTACTTTTATTCTACTTTTCATTTGTGTATTTTTCAGCATTACATTTTGTTCTTCAGGAAGACGCTTTGACGTCTGTAAGTTCTGTTTTACACGTTCTGTAAAGTGGATACAGTCTGTGGTGGTACATTAACTTATTCAATTAAAATATAAATCAGTTAAAAGTCCTAAAAATGTTACTCACAGAAGTGCGTGTTCAGTCCAACATCAGTAGTTATTGAGAGTTTCTTTGTCCAAAATTGTATCTTGCTTCAATATGGTCAGTTGTTAGGGTTAGCTTGAGAGCCATTTCGTCATAAGTTGTACCCTACTTTGGTTATGTCCAGATGTTAGGGTTAACTCCGTTCAGGCTGTGTCGACATCATATTGAATGGGTAAAGGTTTCTTTAATTATTATCTGGAAACCTTTACACATTCAATATGATGTCGACACAGCCTGAACGGAGTTAACCCTAACATCTGGACATAACCAAAGTAGGGTACAACTTATGACGAAATGGCTCTCAAGCTAACCCTAACAACTGACCATATTGAAGCAAGATACAATTTTGGACAAAGAAACTCTCAATAACTACTGACGTTGGACTGAACACGCACTTCCGTGAGTAACATTTTTAGGACTTTTAACCGATTTATATTTTAATTGAATAAGTTAATGCACCACCACAGACTGTATCCACTTTACAGAACATGTAAAACAGAACTTACAGACGTCAAAGTGTCTTCCTGAAGAACCTTGTGATCACGTAATGGTATGTGAACTTTGTGATAGAATCACATGAGATATAATGTTAAATTTTCTTGTTTTTTTTTTTTTTTTTTTTTTTTTGGAGAGGGTAACAAAAGTGAGTCTAGTTATATAACTGATGCAATACATTGATTTAATTCTCACTTAACATTTTAAAATATTGTAATGGTTGTAACTAAATGAAGATTATGAACATAATTAATTGTCACTATTATTATCAATCAACCCCAGTTTTCTGACATAATCTGTACTTGCATGTTGTAGTAAACATGTCTTTGAGATTATAGTTGCTTATTGCTTACCACAACAAATCAAAAGTTTGTCCTGATTTGAGCTACACATAATGTTGGGCCTCCATTCCTGTGTGAAACTTGCTCCAACTTTGACTAGGTACTACAACAGCACTGAATGCACAAGGCTGACGATGTGCATTTGGCTCAAGCTACATTGTGTTTATAAGGTGACTGAAGGATGGAGGTCAATAAATATGCTCTTTGGGTGCTTCTATGCTATTATTAAAGAAAGGTTTAAACACGTAGGCAGCAGCAAGAGAAATTTGTGCAGTTGAAGGCAAGGAAACATTTGACAGCAGTACTGGACAAAAATGGTTCCAGCATTTCAATGCTGTAGGACACCAGTCTCAAAGACAAACTGAGGTTAGGACATCTGACGACCACCAACACTGACACTTTGGTCGTAGCTTTGACAACAAACTTTGGTATCAGTACATGATAGCTGATGCAGGGTCTTCCCAATCCACCATCATTCAACACCTGCTTGGTTTCTCTTCCAGGCACCATCAAATGATTTCCCATCAATTGACAGCTCATCAGAAAGAACAACGTGCTGCACCATGCCACACACTGCTGCCAAATCTGCAGGATGATAGGTTTTGGCGTCATATTGTCACTTGATGGTGAAATGGGGATATTCCTATGTTACCAGTGGCTGAGACCATGCCAGGAAGCATAGCCAGTGGTGCAAATAGAACAATTCAAGAGGAAAGTCAAGTTGCACACTTGGTGGAATTGTGAGGGTCCTGGGAACTCATGCCAGATTGCTAGGCTGTGGATGGGAACCTCTATGCTGAGCAACTGCAGGTTCCATGATGCTCTGCAGCAATGCTACCCAGCACTTGTCAATAGGAAGTGGGCGTTGCTGAAAGTGGATAATGCTCCGAGTCACACCTCCTTGGTAGTTAGCCCAAAACTACAGAAACTGGAAGGGTTGAGTTTCTGCCCCATCCTCCTTACAGTCCAGATCTTGCCCCATCTGATTTCCACCTGTTTTGCTCCATGACCCATTTTATACAAGGACTTCTCTTCGCTTCAGTGGTGGATGTGGAATCTGTTGTCGGAGAGTTTGTGTCCTTGAAACCTGATGCACATTACTGCGATGGGATTGTGGCTCTGGTGCAACGTTTGCAAAGGACTAGGAAACAACTTCCTGTACTTTGTGGAATGAGGTGAGCGTGTATAGCTTTCTGCTTCATTAAACTTTTCAGCTGCAAACAGGATGAACTTTTGACTGACCCTGGTATGTAATTTAATTCTGATCAGTATGCCAATTAATTTCCTAATGATCCATTTAAGGTACTCCCCCCCTCCCTCCTTCCTTCTTTCTGTTTTGTATGGTCATTTTTTTATGTGTTATTTACAACCTATAGATGTCAGTATAATCATCCACAGTATACTGAATTTTATAGTGGTGTTCTTTCTTTAAGAAATAAAAAAACAAAAAGAAATCTGCAGTGTATCACTGCAGCCATTCACAGTGTGTGTTAATGTGCACACTTAAGGTGCTGTTGTGCTATGTATTTGCATGTATGTGAGAAGTGCTCTTTGAGTTGTCTTTAATGTAGGTTTAATGTTATTGCAGCCACTGCTCATGATCTGTTTGGAGAAGATGTAGGAGACTTAAGTTCTGATGGTGAGGATGGTGAAGCTAAAGCAGATAGTGTTAAAAAATCAGATGATGAGAGAGGAGATGATGAAGTTATGCAAAATGGGGATGTAGAAAGGCACTCTCCAAAACCAATGATAGATGTATGTATATGTGAAAGTGTGAGATTTGCTTACTTTAAACTGACTTTTATTTTTTCAGTGTAGTTATTTTTTTTTCATGCAGTAAAGTTTGTAAATAAGCTGAACAAAATATGCTAACTAAATAGTTAAATTTATGTATACACATGTGTATTATATTGGCTGTGGAATTATTTTCGTATGCTACTTTTGCTTTAGTGCTCCATAAAACATTTTTCTGGTATATTTAAGTTGATGTGCTTGTGTGTGTAAATTGCATTTTTGAAGTGTAAAAATCAAAGAATTTTTTATCAGGGAATTTTTTATTTTGCCAAAAAACTTCTTTTCCCAGATTGCAGACTTTTTTTTTTTTTGCCATTACTGCCCACCTAGAATTTGATAGATCTTATTTCCATACATTCCAATATTCCTTAATTACCTAAAAAATTTCAAAACTTGAATTTCAAGCAAACAATTTCCTGTTATTAAATTTTTGTTCGGTTTCTGCAGACAGTTTGTTTTTGTCATGTAACATGCAGCAGTTAGGCACAATAGCCTGGCGCACTTCTGCTTGGAAAAACAAATCATAAAAGAACCTACCAATCAATGACTCAAAGCCATTTGTTGATTGGTTCTCTTGTGACATGTTCCTCTCCAAACAGGAACTCATTTGGCTGTTAAGCTTAGCTGCATTGTGTTATAGAATAAAGAAAAACTGAAACTTATCAACTGAAACTTTTTTTTTTTTTGTATGAATTATTTCTATGGAGATGCATTAACAAATTTTATGTGTGCAGTATGCCACTCGGGCTCACAAAAGATCATGGAATTCGTACCAAAAATAATGTGCCTCATGCATTTAGTCATTAATAAAAATCAGGTGATTGTATTAAGATCTGTTATTTAAAGAATTTACAAATGTATGCTTTGGTGAGAAAATGCAAGAACAGAATGAAATGTAAATATTCATATTTTAGTGAAATGTAAATTGAGTACAAAAAAATGTATGAAATATGAGAAAAATATGAATTTTCTCACATTTCATTTCTTGAAAATTTCTTTGTGGAGCTAACCTCTGAATCTCAGAGAACAGCTTAGTGATTTGAATATATGCAGAGGTGCCAACATTATGGATTTTCCATAATTATTACGGTTTCAGCTGCCTAATTATGAATTACAGATTTTGGTGTATTTCGTAAAAGTTCTGAATTTTGTGTCCTTTTTTTGTTAAAATCACGGTTTAAACTGTGATCGCATTTTGCGAATGCATTTATAGTTCTTTTTGCACAAATGCGAAAACGTTTAATTGGTGCTGTTTCTAAGTAAGCGGTGTTGAAATTTAGACATCGGCATAGCCAATATCGGATGGATATTCGGTGAAGGACGGCAAGGCGATATTGCATAATACGTCGGAAAAGCCGATCTCAGCGCAATGACGTCCGCATACCTGCCAAGTATTCTGGATTTCTCAAAGGTTTTACGGATTGTGGAGTAGTTTTACGGTCGAAAGATAGTTTCTTCCGGATTTTCCAAAACGGCTCGTGATTTATCTATTTTTTTATTGATGCAAATTGATATTGTTGCTTAGTGTAAACTCCTGTTTTTGTTATTATGATCTCATAGCGATTGAACCTTATGTTATCTCATGTTTCCAGCTGTGAGCAATATTTATTTATAGATCGCACACACACCCTTCTCTCTCAGTGTTGGAATAGCTGCGCTAATTGCGCCGAAGTTAGAAATTTTGTTGTCTGCGCCATGCAGAGTTTGCCAAAATGTGTAATTACACGTCTAGTACGCATCAAAAAGTGTGTTTACGCATCGGGAAATGTGCAGGATACACGTCAACGTGTAAAAATATGCATTGAAGAATTTACCAATGTGTGAAGATACGCATCGGGATGGTATTTTGTCTTTCAAAAATGGAAGTAAATGAAATAAAGATTTTTTCTGTAATCGTAATTTCGTTTTCCTGCGATGTTGCCTCTGTCCAGTATTGTTGTTATTCATCACTTAATTCCAAAAATAAATGTATTTCAGTGTGAAAGTAGTGGAAAAATTTCCGAAAACGGAAATTTGACGATGCAAGAATTCCCTTGTAAACTTCAGGCATGAGCGTGCAACGGCTTCGAGGAATTTTTACTTTTCCGTCATAATTTGATTTATCCTCGAGATCGATGCATAACTGAACAGGAATTTCGGAGCAGTTGATAGTGGGGGAGAACGTTTTTCGCCTGAAACTCGAAAATGGAAGTTAGACGCAGTGAAGATTTTTCCCGTAATCCTAATTTTATTTTTCACGCAATGTTTCGTCTGCTTGAAAACAAATATCATCAAAATATACTGCTAGCACATCCCATACATTACCACTCTCTCCTAATAATAGATAATCGTGAATTAACAGTTCTGGTGCTGTCGTAAATCTTCTTAATTTTAGGGAAAGTCTTGATTTTATGGTAAATCTTCTTGATTTTTGCAAGCAATCTTCTTGATTTAGGAAAATTTTGGTTGGCAGGTGTGTGTCCGATATTAACCGACATTCAGCCTTCATAACCAATATCGGCTCGATATCTAGCCGATATTCATTCCCACTTGGGTTATTAAAATATTAACCATTAAAATAGAAGGGTCATGTTATAAGGTATTTGATTTTATAAGGTTATTACACATTTCGCATGTTAATTTCTCATGAAATACCATTCCCACGCGTGAACGATGAGGCTTCGTATGGTTATTACTGATAGGCACCGCAGAAGGTTGGCACCTCTGTATATATCATTTTTTCAAAGCTTAACATTGCTATCCCTTCATTTTTCCATTCTCTCACCTCATCTTGACTATATTTTTGACAATGTCTAGATCCACAAACAATCTGCAGTGGGACAACTGACCATCAAGAAACTGATATCATGTCATTGAAGCTACTATTGTGATTGGCCACGCTGGAGGAGACTATGTTTTTATTCCACGCATTCCAATCATTCCACCTGACCTTCCAGTTTTGTTTAAATACCTTCAGTTTCCTATCCTAAGTTTTGTCATGTGTGTCAACAAAACACAGGGTCAATCATTGAAAGTTGTTAGACTCAACCTGCAAAACTCGTGTGTTTTGCATGGTCAGCTCTATGGTGGCTGCTCCTGAGTTGGGAAAAATAAAAATCTCTTCATCTCGGCTCCAAATGAAAGACCACACAACATTATTGACCCAAAGGCTATTCAAAGATGAACTTGCTTGCGCTTCATGAACACTGTGTAAGTTACTCTGATCACAACACAATTGAAAAATGTAAATGTTTCAGATTTCCTGTATTCACAATCATTGAGGACTGGTGGTTTAGTTAATTGTGCAGGCACAAGTATAGATTTTGTTGATTTTTTAATCCCTTTCTTTTCAATACATTTCAATTAAATGTTTCCATGCGACATATCCTATTCATGATTTCAGGAAAACTGGCCCAGAAGGCAATTTTTTTTTTTTTTTTTTTTATGTAAAACCGGGCAATACCAGGTAAAACACACAAACAAACGCGCGCACACACACACACACACACACACACACACACACACACACACAGAGAGAGGGGGAAGGGGTGAGGTTGACCAAAATAATGTGAACACCGTGATTATGAAATGCACGTATTTCTTGATGTATCGAGATTATGCAGGTTACGTTACTGCAAAGAGAACGGACGACCAGAGGTCCCAGAAGATGGCAGACAGATCTGAAGAAATGCATCGGACAATACATCCAGAAAGTCTGACAAAGTTTTTTGGTGATTGCATTTCCTCATGCGAATATTTTTACGAGCGATTCATTTTTCCGTTTTTTCAAGTTTCCAATGTAATTTTTACATCTCCTTTGTCTTCACGGGCCTCTCGTAGTTCAACTAAAAAAGTATATCCTACTCAGGAAAACGTGCGGACTAACTTGAAAAAAGCTTACACCCAAGAACCTTATGAGAACAACCGTGCAAAGATTTGAACATCGACCACCTACAACCGAGAGGTACGTGAAAGATTTTTCCTTGAATCACATTCGATTACCGCAATATATATTCGCAGCAAATATTAATAACTTACAATGGAGAAATTGCTTTTCACTCAAAGGAAATATAACGTAAAAAGTTACAACAGTTAAAACCACCATTAAATGGTTCTACTTGAAATAATAATTGTGGTTATGATTAAGTGAACACAGGGGTTAATGTTATTCATGTAGGTTACACTGGAAAAACCCAAATGTTGCAATTTTCTTTTGTGGATATTTTCTTTGTATTTGCTCTCTAGGTTGTTCGCCAGTATAGTACAAGTTGTGTTCAGAAGTAGTTCATGCAGACCTTCATTAAAATGTGTGACCCGTAAGACTTCCAGAGAGTACAAATCATGGAAGCCCATATAGCAGGAGCATGTGTAACCATAACAGCCAAATTGTTTGGTGTTTTAAGAGCAACAGTCTCCATGGTTATGCCTGCTTACACAAAGCGTGACAAGACTTCATCGGAAAAGAAGAATAGTGGGCGAAAACCAAGACTGAATGTGAGGGGCTGTCGAACTCTAACAAGGATTGTGTCCAAACAACAGAACTACTGCAGCAAAAATGACAACAGAACTCAACATCCACCTGGAAGACTATGGAATGAGAGTGACCATTGAACACTAAAAAGGATTGTGTCCAAACAACACAGAACTACGGCAATAAAAGTTACAACAGAATCAGTATGCACCTGGAAGACCCTGTTTCTACAAAAACAGTCTGTGGAGAACATCACAAAAACCAACATCCACGGAAGAGCTGCAATTTCTAAACCTTGAATCATAGAAACCAGTGCTGCAATGCAATAAAGATGGTGTTATGGGCATAAAACCTGGACTGCTGATGACTGGAAGCATGTGACATGGTCGAATGAGTCCTCATTTGCCTTGTTCCCAACAGTAGGTCAAGTTTATGTGTGTAGAACTCCCAAGGAAGTGTACAATTTGGAATATCTGATTCCAACTGTCAAACTTGAGGTTGGATCTGTGAAGATATGGGTGGCCATGCTTTGGTATTTGGCTGACCCCATCATTACCCTACATGGTGGAGTTACTGGCAGCAAATACTTGGACATTCTAGGTGATCAGGCACATCCTATGATCCATAAGTTTTTTCCCCCCAACAGTGATGGCTTTTTCCAAGATGATAATGCTGTCTTACACACAGCCAGAACAATTCAGTCCCCCCCCAACAATGATGGCTTTTTCCAAGATGATAATGCTGCCATACACACAGCCAGAACAGTTCAGTTTTGGTTTGAAGAGCACCAAGATAAATTTCAACATCTGCCCTGGCCAGCTTTATTGCCTGACTTGAAATGAATACCATCAGACCACTGTGGGCATTGTTAGAGAGCAGAGTGAGAAGCAGATTCCCTTCCTTTGACATCTCTGAAGCAATTGTCTGATATTCTGGTTGACAAATGGTACAACTAGAGATGCCCAGCAAACAGAAATCAGTATTACGTTTCTTTCTTACTAGAGTTCTTGTTTTTTCATTCTGCCATTATGCTAAACTGCAACTGTCTATTGCAGTATCTTGTCTTATTCTATACATGGCAAGCTCCATTTTGTTGGTTCTGTCTTCAAGCTTGGGTTGTACATTTTAAGGTATGGTTTATGTGTCGCTTCTACCCTTGAATTCAATGTAATCTAGTGGCATTGGTTCTGTCTTCAAGCTATTATTGTCTTAGAGGTTAGTTGTATTTGTTTAATTACGTTTTATGAGCTGCTTCTATCTTCGAATTCAGTCAGGTCTAGTGGCTTTGAGAGCATTGTCAGACTACCTTGGGTTTACTGCGGTTGTTTTCTGACACCAGAAATGCCACTCCCAAAATAGAACCAAATTTTTGAATAGGTGCTGATTAGTTGATTTGGTTTGCTGCAGTGTGCAACCTGCATGTCAGATGTGTAATTACACACACACACACACTCCCCCTCCATCTATTAGGATGATTCAAAAGTCATTGCCATTTTGAAGAGTCACCCTGTGTCAGGCAATTACTCATTGTGCATGCATTTTGCAGACAAGAACAATGCATGACGGAAAACCAGTGTTGTCCAGTTGGTATAAATAGGAGTACACGGTGCTGTGATTTATTGGAGAATTTTCTGATATCAGAAGCTGTGGATGAGAAGTACATAATCAGTGTGCTGTTATGGTGTCTTTTTTTTTTTAAATTGTCCACTGCAGCAAGGGAAATTTATGCTGTGGAAAGTGAAGGAGCAGTGTCTGAAAGAATGGCAAGATTTTGGTTTCAATGATTTAAAATAGGAACTGCAGCCTTGAAGACAAAGCACATGATGGAAGACCTTCAACAACAAACTCTGAAGCTGTACACCAAGCCGCAGAGTCAAATCCGTGCACAAGCACTAGACTATTGTCAAATGAGCTGGGAATACCTCGGCCCACAATTGTTCGTGAACTCTACAAGCTCTGGAAGATGCACAGAAGCTGTTGATAAGTACACCCCATAAACTGACTGCTGCTCAATTTCGGTGACTTGTGCTGTGTGTCGCCAGTTACTGGGAAATCACCAGGACGACCGTTTCTTTAGGCAAAAATCGTGACATGTGATGAAAAGTGGATATTTTCTGGGAATCCTAATATGGGAAAACAGTGCTTAGATCCCAAAAAGCCATCAGAAACAGTCCTAAAAGGGGGGCAATTTGAGCACAAAGTTACGCTATGCATATGGTGGAACTTTGAGGGTCCCATTCATTAGATATTTGTTCCAGATGGCCGAGGCATTAATGCACAGCTGTATTGTGGCCAGTTGGAGTGGATGTATGCCGTTTTAAGTCAAAAGTACCCTGCTCTGGTGAACTGTAAATAAGCTGTCCTCCAACAGGATAATCGTGCTTGGTCAACTGAGGAAAAAATATAGGAACTGAAGGGGTTGAGCTAATTCCCCAACATGCTTTTTGGTCCAGATATTACACCTTCAGTCTACCACTTATTTCGGTCTATATCGTATTTTCTATGTGGGAAACACTTCCAAAATGTCTATGATGTTGAACTTGGTGTCCAAGACTTTTTTGCCTCGAAACCAAAGACATTTTTTTCTCAGGGGATTCAAGACATGGCATCATGATGGTGTAAGACCACTGAGCATGATGGACTCTATTTCAAAGATTGAACTTTCATGTTTATACATTTATACATATTTTCATCAACTGTCAGAAAACAGCAATGACTTTTGAATATACCCTGATTTATATATACACACACACATGGATGCAGGGGAGGGGATGGAAAGGGAGAGACAGAGCCTAGCTAGAGAATCTGCTTGTTATGTCAGGGCAATAGAATAGGAACGCTTACCCAAGAAAAATGTCTCCGCCTTTTGGCTTATATACCCAGTATTCATAATTTTGTGCTTAGTGCTGTTGATAGTTGAGCATATGTAATAGATAAATATTTTTATTTGTATGATTTTGCAGTTGATTGACGAAAAAAATTCTGTGAACAAAATGTGTTTTCTGTAAAAGTTTTGAACATTTATTTTCTCATTGTGTTCCAGGATGAGGAGCAGCCAGAGGAGGAGCCTCCTCCAGAAACCAGGATTGAAGTAGAGATTCCAAGAATTGCGACTAACCTTGGCAAGGAAATTCACTTTGTCAAGCTTCCCAATTTCCTTAGTGTAGAGACTCGGTAAGAAATATTATTATTAATTCTCTTGTTCTCGTCAACTTTCTCAGCCAGTGCAGGTGAGCAAAAGGCGGAGATATTCATCTAAAGTCTGGAAGTTTAAGAATTTTCTAATGACACACCAGGTTTGTAGAATGATTGCATTTTGGATTGGGTAAAGCAGTCTCTGTGGTAATCCTAATTCTTTGAGAATTTTCAAAAAGTTATTTGGTATTACTGTGGTTGCCGAAATGACAACTGGTATGATCTGAGTGATGCTTTGTTTCCACATCTTTTGGATTTCCATCTGCAGGTTCTCATATTTCAAGATGTTCTCTGATTCTGTTCTTTGGTTGTTTTCTGTAAGTGTAACTGCTGTATTTATCAGTTATATCTTCTTCAGTTTTTTTGTCTACAAATACAATGTCAGGTTGATTGTGGCCAATGTTCTTGTCTGTGATGATAGGTTTATCCAAGTGCATGATGTAATTCTGATTCTCAAGAATAGGTTCTGGTTGGTACTTGTAATAAGGTGGAGAAAGCCTTGGGCAAGGCCATATTTAGTGCCAAGCTTAAATTGACATCATCATCATTGTCAACCATTATCAATCCACTGCTGGACGAAGGTCTCCCCAAGTTTCCTCCACAACGGTCTGTCTTGTGCCAGTCTCTTCCATGTTACTCCTGCATACTTTCGAATTTCATCCACCCATCTCTCATGTGGTCTTCTTCTGGGTCTTTTCCTGTCCCTTGGAATCCAATCTAAAATTTCGGCTGTCCATCGATGGTCTGTCCTTCTGGCAGTATGTCCAGCCCATTGCCATTTTAGGTATTTAACTCTGATCATGATGTCTTCCACTCTTGTCATTTTTCGGATCCACGAGTTCCTCTTCTTATCTCTCCTGGTTACCCCAAGCATGCACCTGTCCATGCTTCTTTGAGTTGTCTGCAGCCTTTGTATGTCTCTTTTAGTTAAGGTCCACGTCTCTGCACCATACGTAAGCACTGGAAGAGGATGCATTGGTCAAACACTTTTCTTTTAAGACATAATGGCATATTGCTCTTGAAAATTATGCTGTTTCTTCCAAAAGCTCTCCAGGCAAGTTTTGTACGACGATTAATTTCTTCATCAATGTAACCCTCACTTGATATCTGCTGTCCAAGATAAACGTACATGTCTGTTATCTCCAGCTTTTCTCCATCAATCGATAAATCTTCATTTCTTGAAAAAGCATTGAACATCACTTTTGTCTTCTGAAAGTTCATTTTTAATCCCACTTCTTTACTCTTGTCAGCAAGTTCCTGGATCATACTCTGCAGCTCTGATGGGGTAGTTGCAAAAATATGTCATCAGCAAAACGAAGGTGAGTTAGATAATCTCCATTAATCTTTATCCCTTTGTTTTCCCAGCTCAGCAACTGAAAGACACCCTCCAATGTAGCATTGAAGAGCTTCGGAGATATGGTGTCACCTTGTCTCACTCCCTTTCCAATTTTTATGTGTGTTGTATTTTCAAACAGCCGAATCTTTGCACTTGCATTTCCATAGATGTTATTAATAATATTAATGTATGCATCTTCAATACCGCAGGATTTCAGAGCCATTGTAACTGCTGATGGTTTCACCGAATCAAAGGCTTTTTCATAATCGATAAAAGCCATGCACAATGGAAGTTCATATTCCCTCGCTCTTTCAATTAGTTCTCTCAGTACGTGGATATGATCTATTGTGCTGTAGCCACCCCTGAATCCAGCTTGTTCTCTCGGTTGAGCCATGTCCAGTGTTACCTTCAAGCGGTGTGAAAGAACTTTAGTGAAGATTTTATAAACCACTGATAGGAGGCTGATAGGTCTGTAAATTGACATATTGGCTCTTATTTTTGAAAAAAAAAAAATGCACTTTCCTATATTTAAATAAGATATTTGTTATTTACACTACATTAATATATATATACAAAGTTGTGTATATATATATATACTACTAAGTAGAGACAGTAAAAAAATTATTTAACAAGAACTAAAACATTATAGAAAACTTCAAAGCCCAACAGGCATGAGTAAACAATAAAATGAAGTAATATTTAAGTAATAGTAAACCTGAATGTAGAAAGTGTCGAGAATGCCGAGCCTTGGCTTCATCAAGGACCAGCATATTCTGTAAATATTGCAACTAATTGTTAATTACATATAATTTTTCCAAAGCATCATTTTAATATTTCTATTATTTTTTTATCCTTCTGGTGTCCGTATTTTGCGCGAGTTGTGGGCACAAAGATCCTGTTTACTCTCCTAACTGTTGAAAATTTTTTAAATCTTTTGTTTTTTATTTTATGGCATTTTAGGTAATACTTATTTCACCACAAAGAATAAGACTTAGTAGTACTTTTGGTACTGTTCTTAAAGTTTAAATTCTTTTTCAGGTGGCTTGGTTGCTCTACAACGTGTTTTAACTGAATAATTCTGATGATTTGTTCAGACCCTCTCACAACTTGTGATTTTTGTAATCGTTTCTCTGTTTTTTTTTGTGGCAGATGAAGAGTGTGGGTTGGGCCAGGAAAGTTATAGATGCATGCAAAAACTTTGACTAAATTATTCTTCATGCAACTCTGAGGAGGTTTTGCCAATTTAAAAAAGAAAAAAATTGGTGGGCTTTAAACTTGCATCTATGGCTTTGCAGAAACCCTTTTCCAACAAGGTCTTTGTGGAAGTGAGAAAATGCAGAGTTTTGCTGGTCCTTGATAAAGAGCCAAGGCTCGGCATTCTCGACACTTTCTACATTCAGGTTTACTATTACTTTATTTTATTGTTTACTCATGCCTGTTGGGCTTTAAAGTTTTCTATAATGTTTTAGTTCTTGTTAAATAATTTTTTTACTGTCTCTACTTAGTAGTGTGTGAGTTCTGAATATTCATAACTGCTGCATTGCGCGTCATGATCTTCAGGTTGTTTTTTTAAGAAAGTTTAGTTAAAATTCTTTGGTGTAAAATTTAGTCTTTGATTCTGCTCTTGGGTGTGTGTGTGTAAGGTCAGGTGATGCGCAACATCACAGCCTCTCCTTGATAAATGTTAACCCCACCTTCTCATGGTGCATCCTGTTCCCACTAAAGGGGCTCTGACGACCGCTAGTAGCGGGATATGTACCATCGGGATTAGAGGAAATGCTATCCCACACTCACCAACCCGCTTGGCCAACGTGGTGAGTTATGGCCAAACCCCTCCAAAATGACTTCACAACTTAAATCTTGGCCCTCAGTCTCCCGCAGCTGGAATGTACCTGGCCAAGGCAGCGGCCAGTGCGACATGAAAGCAGAGGGTGCTAAGAATCACTGGAGGACCGGACTAGGCTGCCATTTGATGTTGACTTTGGCTACTTACAATGGACGCTCCCTATCTTCTGATTCAAGGCTTCTTGAATTGAAAGAGGACCCAGAAGAAGACCACATGGGAGATGGGCAGATGAAATTCAAAAGTATGCGGGAGTAGCATGGAGGAGACTGGCACAAGACAGACCATTGGGGAAGAGGCTTGGAGAGACCTTCGTCCAGCAGTGGATTGGTAATTGTTGACAATGATGATGAGATATATATATGTATATACTAGCTATACCCCCAGCTTTGCTTGCATGGAAGATATCACTGAAAAATACTGCTATGATAACACGTATAATCCGACCCATCCATAAGAACTGTAGATAAATTTCATAGCAACCAATGGAGGCAATTGGCCAAAAGATTAAATGGTCGGCAGTTAGTTTCTCACATGAAATAAAATTATAATTAATTTTTACATAAATTTAAGTACATAATTTTTATTTTATTTTTTGAAAATAATTCATAATATCTCGCTATACAACATTCTTTGTCTCATTTCTAGTCGTTATTAAAATAAAATGATTGTCTGAAGTGCTGGTTCTCAATAAGCCGACGTATAATTGTCCATGCGAGAAACATTCTTGATGCAAATTCAATCCCATATGTTTGTAAGTTTGGCCTTGGGATTTATTTATCGTTATAGCAAAAGACAGTTTAATAGGAAACTGTAATCTTTTGAACGTGAAAGGCAAGTCTGTCGGAATCATCAGTATCCTGGGTATATGTGCCATTTGTCCAGCTGTTGGCCCAGTTAGTATAATGACTTCACAAATATTATTACGCAGCACTTTAACCTGTAATCTTGTACCATTGCACAGGTTTTGAGGATTCAGGTTCCATAATAATATTATATGAATGCCAACTTTCAATTTGAGACAATGCGGTGGAAGTCCTGAGGGATTTAAAGAACTTAAAAATTCATATGGATAATGCACTGTATCTTCCAAGTTAACGACAATATTGATTGATGTGTAAATTCTGTATTCGCTGGGCAGTTTTTGCAAAATAGCATCTTTTTTTTCATCAACAGATGCATTCCTTGGAAACACAATAGCTCGTTCACACATCCAGTTGCGACTTCTTTGGAGCAAATTTTCTAATTAGGATAATTTTAATATAAATTCCATATATTATTGTGAACTACTTTTTTCCACATTGAGTGTGATCAGTTTATATGTAAACAAAGCGGAATGATACACTGGAAATTGGGAACTACTTGAAAGCGTTCTGATTCAGTAGTACAGCCAAAAATAATAAAAAATAAACAAAATAGTCTGTGTCCACCAGAAAGAAGTAAGCTTCTCAACGGTGAAAGAATTATCCAAATCGGTTCAGTAGTTTTTGAAATTAGTAAAAAAAGTCTGTATGTTATCGTGAACTACTTTCTTTCACATTGGGTATGATCAGGTTGTATGTAAACAAAGCGGAATGATACACTGAAAATCTGGAACTACACGAAAGTGATTTGATTCGGTAGTACAGCCAAAAATTATAAAAAATAAACAATATAGCCTATGTCCACTGGAAAGAAATAAGATATACAGTATATATATATATATGCATTCAAACTTAGCCTGCCCTAAATACGGCTTCTTTTTTACTTCACTTATATTCAGTTTCTAGAGATTCTCTTTTTAACATCCAACAATAATCGGCTAACATGGTGGAACTTCATTTACAATTATGCCTCTGCTCTATCGCCAAGATGTCCTGATGGAAGTGCTCACTATGCTCGTCACTAACTGTGCCACAGTTTGGTGGAAAGAAATCTACATGTGAATGCAAGAAGTGCATTTTCAAAGACATATTCCACCCCATTTCTTTATAAGAATTTATGAGATCTCCTACAAGCTCCCTGAAGTTTATTAACTATATGTCAACAAAATAGTTTCCATATCATCTACTGTTTCGCACGTTACTAGAAATTTGAGCACGGGAAAAACGTCCATATAATAAAAAAATTTTATTTCAACCTGTCACTAATATTCCTTTTTTCTTTTTTGATGTTCCTTATAATAGTTTAGAATTTTATTATGACGATTACAAATTTATATGAAAAAATGTTTTTATATGTGCAGTCAAATGCATCATAAGTTGTCAAAGTCCTCCAATACGTAGAGACAATATGTATTAAATGATTAATATTATTCCAGTTTTTTAACTCATGATTCACGAAATTAATACAATAGAAAAGAACTTTCGAACCTTTTGATTATGATGTGTTGAATCAGTAATAAGCCATCTTGTTATCGAAGAAGGCACGATTTTTCTTTCCTGTGGTATCAGCTTCCAAGTTGAACTTCGATCTTATAATTTCTTATTATAGATGATGGTTGCATGTTTCATTTTCCGTGGCTCGATATCCCAAACTAGTTTCAATTCCTTCTTTTTGGAATCATCTTCAGTGGGTATTATGATCTACTTCTCATACACGTTGTGTTTCGGCCACTTACATCGATTCTACTGGCAGCGTCCGACTTTTCACGGCAGTTGTACTCTTGCGCATGCTATTTTTGGTATTAATGCACATTCTTAGTCGTGTTTTGATATAATTGGATGATATGAATTCCGATTCTAAATTAATTGGTGTTGCCATTCGTTTGTTGAAAATAATTAATAAGGTCTTTTATTATATTTTTTATCGTTAATTTCTTTTTCGATAAAATATTTCCAAGCGTACGGTAGACTCATTGGATCATTATTATTACAATTTATTTCTTTAGTTTTTTCAATCATTACTGCTTCTGAGGTTAATATTTGATTTTTAGTTTTATGTGAGGTTATTAATTTTGCATCATACCAATCAGGATAAGCTTCATTTTCAATACAATGATTTATTAATGATGTTTTGTTTTCTTTTTTATTCCAGTTCGATATATGTTCTTTTAATCTGGTCTTAAATCTTCTTTTTGTACTTCCTATGTATACTTTATTTCTTTCATTTCTTTCTATTCTGTATAATATTTTGTTGGTATAGAATATACTCCGGCTTTATCAAGCATTGATCTTCTTTCATTTCCAGTAGTTAATATAGTTTCGTTATCTATGATGGTTTCTGCTAATATCATTTTTTCTTTAATGCATTCCTTCTTTAGGATATCTGTTATTGGAGGAATGTAGGGAATTTTACCAGTAAATTTTATTTCATTTTTTTGTTTATTTTTATTTTCATTTAAAGATTTCTTTATATTTTCAAGTATATCATCTATGATCTTTTTCTTGTATCCAAATTTCATAGCAGTTCTTTTTATCCAGTTAATCTCAATCTTTTCTTTGTGTTTATTACAGGAATGGGTTAATGCTCTTCTTATGTAAAATTGAAGTGCTGCCCTTTTATATTTCCAAGGATGATTTGAATCAATCGGAATTATCGTTGGAGTATAAGTTGGTTTTCGATATACTTCGTATTCAATCATATTATTTCGCCTGAATAAAGAAATGTCTAAATAGTGTAGTTGTCTATTAACTTCTTTTTCCATAGTAACTTGTATTGTAGGATAAAAACTATTGTATTTGTTTACAAATGTTTCAAGTTCTTTTTCAGATTGCTTCCAGAAGATAAGGATATCGTCAACGTATCTTACGTATAGTATTAGTTGTTTTTGATTGAATGAATCCAAAAGTTTATTTTCTATGTCTTGTAATATTATTTCAGCAAGAAGTCCCGAAATTGGTGATCCCATTGGTGCACCTTGTTTTTGTCGGTATATTTTTTTATTATATGCGAAGTAGTTATTATCAGCTACTAGTTTCAATGCCTGGATAATACTAATTCTTTGTGCTTCAGGTATTTTTTCATCTTTTAACTTCTGATCTAACAATTGAATTGCTTCATAAACAGGTGTATTTGGATATAGGGAAACAATATCTAGACTGATCATCAGAAAATCGGTTGTTTTTAGTTCTTTAACTTTTTTAATCACTTCAATGGAGTTGTTAATTGTATAAATATGTTGAAAGTAATACTGTTTTAAATGTTTAAATAGTTCTTTTTCAAGGAGAATTGTTGGAGCCGTTGTTTTATTTACTATTGGTCTTAATGGTTCTTCTTTTTTATGCGTTTTGATTTTGCTCAATATGCTTGGAATAGATGCTCCAACGGGCGGAATGGCTTTGTTTTTAATATTATCAGGTAAATGTCCATGGTTTTTTATATAAGCCATTTTTCTTAGAATTGTATCTGTTGGGTCAAATGTAGTTTCTTCAATATCCAATTTTTCTATAGCCGTTTTCATTTTTATATCATAATCATCTTTGTCTAATATAATAATTTGTTTGGCTTTATCAGCGCTTACGCATTTAATTGCTGGGTTGTTCTTGAGGTTCATTAGCTCTTGTCTCTCATATTTTATAGCTGGTATTTGTTCTTCTTTTTCTTTGTTATTGATTGCTCTTAATATTTTAAATCTTGTAGGGTTTTGTCTTTTATTTGGTAGTTTCTTGATGATGTCTTCTATATATGGGATTATTATCTCGGCTTTCAGAATTTTTTGTTTATATGCATATCTCGTTCCTCTTTGACAACTTATGATGCATTTGACTGCACATATAAAAACATTTTTTCATATAAATTTGTAATCGTCATAATAAAATTCTAAACTATTATAAGGAACATCAAAAAGAAAAAAAGGAATATTAGTGACAAGTTGAAATAAAATTTTTTATTATATGGACGTTTTTCCCGTGCTCGAATTTCTAGTAACGTGCAAAACAGTAGATGATATGGAAACTATTTTGTTGACATATAGTTAATAATTTCTGAAACCACGTAATGTTTTCGACAAATGTTGAATTAATATAATCCCTGAAGTTTGCTGCTTTAGCATTTCCCAGAAGGCCAGCTAAAACACATCGAAAGGATTTCCATGCCATTTTCTCCCTTTCACTGAATACACACTCAAAATGATCATCATTGAAACGTTACCTTGTTTGTGGGCCAATGAAAACACCTGCTTTAATCTTCTCTGCACTAAGTCTTGGAAATGTTCCCATCAAATATGTGAATCATATCCAAAGCCTTGACGAAGTTCATTAGCCCCAGTTTAATGTATAGTTTGGGGTAGCAGAACTTTACTTTATTCTATAAAGGGTTCAGTGCTACATTCTCAATTCTGGTCATAAATGATTTTCACATAGGCTCTTTTTTTTTTTTTTTTTTTTTTTCTTTGTAATGGGTTTTTTTTTGCGCAGCTATCCCACTCACAAAGAAAGCAACAGTACTTGGCATAATCCTTTTGTAATTCTAACAGAATGGTGATCAACTTTAAATGTAAATCACCACATATTTGCCACTCATACTTCTGATAATATACACTATAGGATACTTTTCATGTTTGCATATGTTTCTTTTGTGTGTACTGCATATATGCAATAAAGATTGAAGGAAACTTATTTCCATTGTGTAATAATACAACTTTAAAGCTCACCTTAGAGACATCTATAAGTAGTTGTCACTCTTCAAGAACGTGTCTCGTGCTAATTGCTGCCAATAGTCCATCCATCAACATAGTTACAGAAAGTGATGTCACTTTTTGTTTGATTAAATTTTTCTAAATCTTTATTTCTGGTGCAAAATGTTAGTTTCACAGAGTGGTCCAGGAGATTCCATTGTTGTTGTAACCTTGATGCCAACATCTCAGCCTTATTCTTTGGCAGTTCCAGAACTCTGATGTGGTCAAATTTCAGTTTTTTTATTTCTCGGTCTCATGTATGTATCATTGTGCTAGGTTCCAGATTACTTCATATACATTTATATAGAGGACTTTTTATATGGGGAAATTTTGCCACTTCATTGAAGATATAACACACACACTCAAGAACACTGTAATAGCAGAACCCACAGGATTTCACAAGAATCTAAATTTTTAGTAAATTTCAACCTGATTTCCAAAATATAAAACCATTGTGATTCTAACAAAAATGTCAGCTCCTGGGAATTTTTGGATGAACTCCTAGAAAAGTCTAGGAATTTATTTTCTGTGAATGTGTGTGCACTCTTGTGAACTTAATATCAATTAATATCATATAATATGATATTAATTTTTATCTATTTTCACATTTAATCTGACTAGTAAAGAATACAAGAAACAAATCATAATAGGATTCTACTCAACATATGCTGGCTTATAGTTTTACTTTTAGATAATGAGTTCAGGGTTCTCACCATCCTTTGAAATCTTTATATTCCTTAAGAAGTGCTTAGAAGTCCTTATTTTTGGCCAGAAATGCCGAGGTTCTTAAAAGTGCTGTTTTTCTTGCTAGCTTATTGCACAAAATCCAGTAGCTAAGTAGCAGTTATGGAGATCAGAGTTCATTTTGACATCTAGATGCCTGAATTATGTGGGAAAATATTGTGAACTTGGTCAGTGTATCTAATTTGCTAATTTGCATTCTGGAGTCATGTGTAGAAAGTATATTTGTGCACGTGTCATTGTTGTGCACACAATTGGTAAGGTCTTTAAAAATATTTTAGGGATGCTTAAAAGTCTGAAAAGCTTTTATGTGGGAGGGGTGGTGGTTATGAAAAGAAGTGGAGACCCTTTTATTAGGTTTTAAAATGATGGACACAAAGGGTACTTACATTTGTCATCTCTTGGGTACAACTTCTATACATATTCTCTTTATGTTAACATCATAGATTTTGATTTAATGTGATAATAGTATGGATTACAGCTGCCAGGTGGATAATAACAATAAGCACACACCAGTTTTTTTTTTTTGTTTTTTTTTTCGTATGATGCAGTTAAAACCTTAGCTTTTGCTAAAGTAAAGCTTTATATGCTTGCATTGTAATAATTACCGTAATTTAGAAAATTTAAAATGACTCTCTCTCTCTCTGTCTCTCTCTGTCTCTCTCTGTCTCTCTCTCTCTCTCTCTCTCTGTGTGTGTGTGTGTGTGTGTGTGTGTGTGTGTGTGTGTGTGTGTGTGTGTGTGTGTGTGTGTGTGTGTGTGTGTGTGCGCCTGCGAGTATGAGGTTTTCTGTCAACTGTTGAAATGCAAATTGCTGTGCATTCTCAAGGCACCTATCATGTTAATCTTAATATTACTTCCAACTTATGTGTGTGTGTGTGTGGGGGGGATATGGTGGGGAAAGAGTAGAGTGTAATAGTTATTGATTGATCATTTGATTTACCCAGAAAATATTTATATATATATTCCTTTCAATAAACTGCATCTGTGATGTTGATCCCGAACCACAATTTTCTGCAAGAAAGTCATGATTCACAGGATGACCCAGCAGCTCAAAAAAATAGGAAAAAAAAATGAAGGATGAGTGTTGTTTTTTATGTTATTTCAAGTGAATAAAATTGAATAAAGTGATGGAATTGAATGAATGAAATGAATAAAATGATGTTTGATTAAAACTTCTGAAAGAGTTGTTGTTGTTCCAAATCATGACAGCATAAGCAACAACATGTTGCAGATTCAAAATCATTTCCCCATCATCTAGAACATGTAAGATCTGCCAACAGTGTGTTTTAAAAGAAACAAGTGGCCATTTGTCATGTTAAGTTTCTCAGTTGTCTGGAGCCACCTGGATTACCTTTATGTAGTCTGGTTTTATAGACTGGGACTCCCATATTTCTATCAAATGGAATAGGAAATATGGGACTCCCATATTTCCTATTCCATTTGTACTTTTTGGGGGTTCCAGTGATGATGCACCAGAATCATGCAACAGTTGAAGATTGCATTAAAACCTTGAAGTCTTTCTCTTATAAGCTACCATACATGCATGTTATTTCAGAGGGGGAAATATCTTCTTGCCAAGCATTCCCATTATTTTTACAGACACATTTTATAAATGTATGTCTTCAGTGTTCATTTAAGTAGGTATTTACCATATCAGTAAACCAGGCTCATGGTTAGTCACTTTCAGGTAGCTGCTATAAACCTTTGAAGTCCTTGTTTTTTATATGGACAAATCCAGGGTGCATGCTTGTACATTATGAGTGGCAATTTTTTTTCTTCTGGCTCCAAATGGCACTAAAAAATGATATTGGATATAAAAAATTTGTCATGACAACATAAGCAACAACTAATACTGTATTAACTTGATACTGTAATTTAGTTAAAATCATATTATAGCACTCACTCATACAACTGAAGATATATACAGTGAAAAAGTATTAAAATATGTATTTTGTCATCAAACATTATTTTTCAGACCTTATGACCCTCAGTGGTATGAAGATGAAATTGATGAAGATGAGGTTCTAGATGAAGAAGGTAGAGGTCGCCTAAAGCTGAAAGTTAGTGGATCTTTTGCTTTTTTTTTTCTTTATAAAAAAACAACAACTAAAATTACAATCCTGTGTTTAATGTCTCTTCCTTTTCATCTGTACCTTGCTATTTTTTTTATCTTTGCAGTAGTTTAGGCTAAATGCACCTCACTCTACAGCTTGAATCAGAATTGTTCCGGAGGTTAAAAGTGCATGCATAACTGAGCTGTTCTCTGAGATTTAGAGGTTAGCTCCTCAAAGAAAGATGATCTGCCAAATCAAAGTTACTACTGATGTTAGATTTTACTTACTGTTAACGTACAAAACAAAGAAAGATGATCTGCCAAATCAAAGTTACTGACGATGTTAGATTTTATTTACTGTTAACATACAAAACATTTCCATTACAGCAATCGTGGCATGCAGCTTGATCTTCACTGACAAGTATCACACTCCTCACATAAGACCCCATTCACACTTTGTATTCATCAGCTTTTTATTTACAGGCATTCCTAAATTTGATCTTCTTATATTTCATTGGCCTTTCCCATACCATTCGCTGTAGCCACTTAGGCTAAATGAATTTGCAGAAAACTCACATTTGTCACTTTCTCTCAAGCAAATGCTTTTCAAATGTTGCCTATCATACTGAATTGTTCTTGTAGTTAGTAAAAACAAATTATCATAAGATTCCTTTTCTGTCGATTTCTACTACTGATGAACTTTTGTTTCAAGTTTTTTGCCCTGATTAATAAAGTAATATGAAATTTCAACCTCAATGGTTATGCTACATAAAATATTGTTTGGTGAAATAGGGTCCATAGTCCTTAGTTTTGGCATCCTAAATAAAGCATGTTACTAAATTATTTTGACAGTTTCAAATGTTATTTATTGTGAAGAAAAAGGAATTTAAATTAATATGTTGTTTTTTTCTTAGATTTTTGTCATCAAATTGTCACATGATCTTCCATTACCAAAAGTAGAAACACAACAAACAAGGGAGCAGAAGCCTTTCAGTGTCAGTCATCAACAAGAACCAATAGTCTATTTGTAGTGATCATCGTCTGACAACTTCGGAGATCTGTGATGCATGACATTAAGGTCACAGTGTCATGGAAACAATGATTCTTGACCTGGGATATTGGAAAGTTTGTGCAGAGTGGGTTCCATGCCAATCAACCCAAGATAATTGGGGTCAAAGTGTGCAGAGATCTATTGGGAATATTTGAAGGCAAGCCATGATACATTTCTTTCCAATGTGGTTACTGGAGATAAAATCGTGGTCATTTTTTTTGTGATCACAGACAAAAGTGCAGTCTATGGGAATGGCTGTACAAGATTCGTCTAGGCCTAAAAAGTTCAACAAAAAAGTGATAGTGATAATTCTTGTTGATTTTTTTAACAAGATGGCACTGCCAACAGTTATCGCTATATTGAGCCACTAAAGAAGCTTGGGGTAACTATCTACAAGAAGAGACCAGATGTATATAGCTACATTCTATCCTTTTACACTACTCCAATGTCCAACCTCGCTTGAAATCTTCAGGACATTTCCAAAATGGGCCAGACAGTAATCCCGCATCCACCATACAGCCCTGATTTGACACCTCCTGTCTTTCATCTGTTAAGCTGTGGGCAAAGTTCTGAGGGTGCAGATGAAAGTAAATAACCTGTGTGGGGTCCTGTGCCAAACAACAGTCCATGGAATTTTTCCAAACTGGTTACACATGTTGTATTAAATGGTGGCATAAGAGTTTGATTTCAGATATTTTTAGTAGCGCCAATACATTCAGCAGATTTCAGTGTATTTGCATATTCAATTTCATGAAAACATCTCAACTGACAGGAGTTATTTACAAAGATGCATTTTTTAGAACAACCCTTGTACTTATCCTTTGGTATTTTCTTTTCTTTTAGATGTTTCAGGTGACTATCAAGACCTCTTCTGAATGCTTATCTGTCAGTAATTTCTGTTGAGTGAAAAGAAGCATTGATAAGAGGTCTTGCTAATCACCATAATGCCAGAAATTTCTGCAAGAAAGTAATAAACTCAGAGAAGAAGTAAGAAATCATTCAGGCAGCACTCTGAGTCACTCCAATTTACTGTTCACCATTGTAACATCATATCATAAAACTTGAAAATTGCACAGGTCTGGAGTGGGAATTGAATCAACATCTGATTTCTGTTCAAGCATGCTATCTGCTACACCACCCAGGACAGCAAGGTTCCAAGTAATTGAAGCTAAGTAATTAACTCGTAGGAATCTGAACAACCTTAGACGTGGGTTCGATTCCCATTCCACGGCGATATAATTTTCAAATTTCTGATGTGACATTACATGATGAAGAGTAAACAAGCTCAATTCAGTCACATTCTGATTGCTGTTTGAATAATTATACACAAGGTTCGTACGGTCCTTAAAAGTCCTTAAGAACTCCTTATTTTTTATTTCCATTACTAAGGCCCTTAAAAAGTCCTTATTTTTTAAAACAAGTGTTTGCCCCCCCCCAACCTCATCTTGTTTTTGCACTGCAGTAATGGACATAGCAACCCTACCCCCATTTTTGTTTGTGTGTGTGTAAATATGCTAACCCGTTCACCAGGGGAGCTTTCTTCTAGCTCATTGAAGGGAGATAATCCCCTGGAATGTTCTTAGAAATGATCTCCCTTCAACCCCCCCCCCCCACACACACACACACACTTTTCCCATTGTAGCCTGCATGACTTACCTTGTGTGACCTTACCAGTGGAATCAACATCTGTGTTGTATGTTTTTTTAGGAGTCAGAGGGTCAAAGCAAAGGTCAAAGGTGGGTGGGGTTCTGTTTGACTTCACAATTTATGGTGCCAGTTGTCTCATGTGGTCTGATCTATCTGGTTTCTACTGCCCTACTCAACCCACCTTGCTTCATTGTCACTGTCTCCTGCTTGTCCTTTTTTTTTTGGAGGGGAGGGGGTGTATTTCATTTTGTTCTTTGCAGGCAAAGTAGTTTATATTTGGGGCAAAATGCCTGTTAAATGGCCACTAGCGCTGTTTAATCTCCTGTATATATACATACACACACTTGGTGATATTCCAATGATGCAAAATATCAATTGGAGTGTAGGTCCTTAGAAAGTCCTTATTTTTTTTTTCCACAGAAAAGGGTATGAACCCTGTATACAACCTACATCCAGTAAGTTCCAGGACTGACTGCATAACTGACAAAATAGTAATGTGATGAAAATATCACATGTATGCCAAAAGACAGCCGTCCTTGGCCAATCAGCAAACAGGTAAAAACCAGTTTATACCAGTACCGACAGGCAGCAGACAGGCTAATAAAGGAGTCATAGCAAGCATTCTCATTCCCATTTCATTTTAGCTGTGGAAGAGGAGAGAGTAAACATCCATTTTTGTTGGAAACTTGGTATATCAGCTGCTGAAATTTACAGAATGTTAAAAGAAGTATATGGAGACACGGCATTATCCAGCAGCAAAGTTTTCAAATGGTATGCACAGTTTTGTGACAGGCAGGAATCCTTTAATGACGATCTGGGCGTCCCTCCAGTGTGTGGTCAGCGGAAAAAAATCAAAGAGGTGCACAGTAAGTTAAAGAAAGATACTGTCGAATTACAGTGAGACTTTTGGCTGAGTCAGTGGGCATCAGGAACTCTATCTGTCATGAAATTCTATGCAAGGATCTGGGAAAATATAACTTAGTGACAGATTGATACCCCGAATTCTGAATAATTGTTCTTACTGCATAATAACACAAGACCACATACTGCTTTTCTGTCCATCAGTTCCTGGCTCACCCTCAAATCACTGTGTTGCCACTTGTGCCGTATTGCTCTAATTCATTACCCTGTGACTACTTCCTATTCCCCAGGATAAAACATGCACTAAAAAGACAGTATCGTGCAGACATTACCTCTATCCTAGCAGCCATGACAAAACAACATGAGGACATCCCGGAAAGTGCCTTCCAGAACTGTTTTCAGGATCTGCAGAAATGCTGGAAGCTGTGTGTTGATTCAGAAGGGCAGTATATTTTGAAGGTGACCAGCATTAATTGTGAATAAGATACTTTTTTATAATCTTTATTGCTTCAGTCTCGGAACTTTTTGGACGTAGATTGATTGAAAATATCCCGTTTATTTAAGAGGAATAATTCTTCCTTGATTTTCATATCTGAGGTACTGGTGATTTAGTATGCTATGATGATGTGGAATTTGCTTACATATATACATATCATTAAGCTGTTCTTTGAGGTTCAGAGGTTAGCTCCTCAAAGACTGTCTCCCAAGTAAATGTTTAGCTGATGAAACTAGAATTTACTTACTCTTGGTGAATCAAATGTCTCCATTTACAACGATCTTGGCACACAGTTCCAACTTCATTGGCATCCATCACACACCGCACACAAGATCTTTTGCACTTCATACTCATAATCTTTTTCTCATGCAGACATTCCTGACTCTGGTCCTCCCATGATTTCCTTGGCCTTCTTCCACCTTTCTTTCCTGCCACTTGGGCTGAAAAAATTCTCTTAGTCAGTACCTCATCACTCATTCTTTCAACATGGCCAAACCACCTAAGAAGAAGAATTCACTCACTCACTAATTTTGCCATCTTAATATGTTCTCTCTGGCAAACATACTTCCTAAATATACAAACCCATTCACCTGGTCAATCTCTGTGCCATTTAGACTTAACTTACATTCAGTTCTAACAGTGCCTCGCTCAAAAACCATAACTTTGGTTTTCCCTTATTTATACCCAGTTTGAATTTCATACAAACTTCTTACATCCGGGACAGCATACTCTGCAATTCACTTTTGCTCTCTGCCAACAGGACTGTGTCATCAGCATACAGCAATCTGCATACATGGATATTACCAAGACATAAACCAGTATTATGTATTTTGGCATCACGCATGCATGTGTCCGAAAACATATTAAACAGCCAGGGGGACATTACACAACCTTGTTTCCGTAGTGAACCATAAATGAATGGTACGCAATGCATGTAACTAACAAACAAATTAACAAGAAGGTAGTGTAGAACATGCTAGGTTGCGTTGAGTAGAGCAGTAGAAACTAGGTAGATCAGACCACATGAGACAACTGACACCATAAATTGTGAAGAAGTCGTTTTTATACGTAACTTAGCGTGTTCTACACTACCTTCTTCTTAATTCATAGTGAACCATCTTTCTCAAGTGTGGTAGGTCCACCATATCCCATACTTGAGTCCTTTAAATTCTTTCTTTGGGTCATAAAATTACATCAGTGTGAGTGAGCAGCCCACAGCTAATGGTTCCAGTCGGTCATTCCACCTAAGGATTCTGGAACAAAACCCAGTGAGTTTTGGGGTCTTTTCACCAATGCCACACAGAACTAGGCGGTACCTCAGCAATATTTAAACTTTGACTAGTGAAAATCTGAAGTTGTTCAGATTCCTAAGTGGTAATTGCTTAGCTTCAGTTACTCGGAACTTCATTATCCTGGATGATGTAATGAATAGCATGCTCAACCAGAAAATGGGAGTTGCTGTTTCAATTCCCACACCAGGGCAACATAATTTTCAATTTTTCCGATATGATGATGAACAGTAAACTAGCATAATTCAGAGTCATGTTCTGATTGCTGCTTGAATAGTTAAATGAATATCCCAGATATTTATGAGAAATAATTCTTCCTTGATTTCCATGTCTGAGAAGTAAGTAAATCTTCTGAGACATGGAAATGAGTAGAAGTAAGTAAGTAAATCCATGTCTGAGAAGTAAGTAAATATTCTCAGACATGGAGTAAGTAAATGCGGGCGATCTTAGTGAGAGATGGGTTTGCCTCTTCAGGGCGTTTCGTGGGAACAATGGCACGCAGAACAGCAACAAGGGCCTCTGTGAATCTTGGAGAGGTGCCAGCTAGTTCTGTGTGGCATTGGCAAAAAGAACCCAACTTTCTGGGTTTTGTTCCAGAATCCTTAGGTTGAATGACCACCTGGAACCCTCAGCTGTGGGCTAACCCCCACACTGATGTACTTACATGATTAAAAAGACACAGAGAATTGAAGTATAGAAGATCTTGTGTACGGTGTGTGATGGTTGTCAGTGAAGCTCGAGTTGTATGTCAAGATCGCTGTAAATGGAAAATTTGATACAGGCAACAGTAAGTAAAAATTATCTGGTAGTTTGTAATTTTTTGTGGAGCTAACCTCTGAATCTCAGAGAATAGCTTAGTGATATATGTAATGTATATGAGAAATAAGTAAATTCAACTAAATGAAACATCAAATATAAAAAATATATCTAATTTAAGCCATAAAACAGATAACTTTGTTGTTATTTCCTTCCAGGTGGGAAACACAATTAGGTGGCGACAGACATATGACGATGATGGAAATCCCCAGAGAGAAAGTAATGCCAGAATTGTCAAGTGGTCTGATGGAAGGTATGCAGGTTTTTTATTTACTTATTCATGCTCCATTGGATGGGGGGAAAAAACGAAGAATGCTACTAAAGTCATTGACGAAATTCGTGCCAATAACATCAATTGCTAGAATGCCGTCGTTGCACAATATAAGATGAAATTCAAATTTAACGATGAAAAATTGACTTTTATTTACACTGAATCAAAAGCTGAAAGTCAAAATCACATCACTAGATCTTTCATGCTGGCTCCCAGCACATCCTCAGGTGAATTCTAAAACAGGTATTGTAAAAATTTGAAAAAGAGTCCACCGTGGAACGTCGCTTTTGTTTATATACATCGCGTTCAGCTCCCGAACGACTTAAAAAAACGTCTTCATACTCTGACTTATGATTGTTGTGTCTTAATTGTTATTGGGTGAGTTCTGAAATAAAATTCGAGTTATTGGTTTATTTGCTTCTCCTTGTTCGAAATTAACTGCATCCAAGTTGGAGGTATGAATCTGGGTACTTCATCGTTACAACATTTATCAGCGTTATTGACGATGTGTAAACTCTCCACTAGCAAAGTCGCATTTTTGTGTTTGCGAGAAGAAATAACTCTTGCCTCATTCCACGGAGGGATGTGAGCTCCCTGGTTAACTACCTAATCTTGCAAGTGCTGTAGAGTTTGAATGCGTTTTGACACTGTACTTGTGTTCCGCAATACGAAAGTTCAAATTCCTCATGGTGGATCCAATATAAATTCAATCTATGTCAACAGTATCCAGGGCCTGTAAAGGTATTTTGTAAACTCCGAATCTGCTATCACTCGGAATTGGGCCCCGATCTTTTTTAATAGTTGACATTAGGTTGTTTGTTTTAATTCCAAAATCTAAGTTGTATTTTTTACAGGAAGATTTAAGTATATTCATAACTTTCGGAATATAATCCACTGACCCAACTTTTCGGAAGAATAAAAATCCACAAAGTTGGCTACCCGATTCGTCCGATTTGTCTCAGGTGTCACTAACCCTCTGAGACCGCTTGAAAAAGCTCTAGTACAATTGTTATCACCTTTAACTTCTAATTCAACCTATTCAGTACCCAGTTCTGTTGCAGCTTTAAAGAAAATTAAAGACTTTGTACCAGGGAGCTCTCCATTTTGGTTTGCGTCACTGGACGTTGTGTCATTGTTCCCAAGTGTTCCGATAACATATGCACATGAGTTAATAGAAGAAAAACTACAATCCTTGGGAACCATGAATGATCTGGAAATTCAAGCTTTCGTGGAAGCCTTGAAATTGGTTTTCAAAAGAACTTATTTCAAATTTCAAGATGTCATTTACCAACAAAAGGAAGGAGCACCTATGGGCTCCCCACTCTCACCTTTCCTGGCAGAGATTGTATTACCAGATTTAGAGGAAAGAGTTTTACAACTTACTCCTGTAGCTCCGTGCCTATATCTACAATACATAGATGATATTCTTGTCTTTTGGAACCATGACGTAGAATCCTTATATGAATTTGCGGAACTGATGTCTTCACAGATTACCTCAATTAATTTTACAGTTGAACTGGAAAAGAATTGTACTATCCCTTTTTTAGACTTTCTGTTGAAGAGAAACCCTATATCACAAATTATTTCTTTCTCAGTATACCGCAAGCCCAGTGCAACATCAGCAATTATACCATATTATTCAGCACATCCTAATACATATAAACTATCTGCATTCCAGTTTCTCATCCGTAGAGCATACACACATTGCTCAAGCATTATTGCTAGGAGACGAAAATTAAATGGAATAAATGCCATAGCAGACGAATATGGGTACCCCAAAAAAATTGTAAATCGGATCCATTGAAAAATAAGAAACACAAACTTTTCTACATTAACTAAAGAATCCAGTCTACGCAAATATGTTGGGTCAGTGGATTATAATCCGAAAGTTATGAATATACTTAAATCTTCCTGTAAAAAATACAAATTGGATTTTGGAATTAAAACAAGCAACCTAATGTCAACTATTAAAAAAGATCGGGACCCAATTCTGAGTAATAGCAGATTCGGAGTTTACAAAATACCTTTACAGGCCCTGGATATGATCATGATCATATGTAGAGTATTTTAGGAAGGGAGTGTCTGACCCCAGGTCTTAAACAACCCTTAGAAATAGGAAGCTATGCGATTTGGGCTAGAGTGCCCGATAGGAAAGTGACACGGAAGCGAAGTAGAAAGGGGGAGGAAGATGCCCTTATTTATTACCGGGGGACCAGTACCAGGGGTCCAACGGCTTAACGTGCCCATCCGACGCACGGCGGATATTTAGTGGATCGAGCGTTCGTACCTGCCTGGGATCGAACCTGAGGTCCCTTCCGTGGCAGTCACGAACGTTGCCCACTAGGCCACCCGCGGCCTTAAACCTGGATACGGTTGACATAGATCGAATTTATATTGGATCCACCACGAGGAATTTGAACTTTCGTATTGCGGAACACAAGTACAGTGTCAAAACACATTCAAACTCTACAGCACTTGCAAGATTAGGTAGTTAACCAGGGAGCTTCCATCCCTCTGTGGAATGAGGCAAGAGTTATTTCTTCTCACAAAAACAAAAATGCGACTTTGCTAGTGGAGAGTTTACACATCGTCAGTAACGCTGGTAAATGTTGTAACCATGAAGTACCCAGATTCATACCTCCAACTTGGATGCAGTTAATTTCGAACAAGAAGAAGCAAATAAACCAATAACTCGAACTTTATTTCGGAACTCGCCCAATAACAATTAAGACACAACAATCATAAGTCAGAGTATGGTGACGTTTTTTGAAGTCATTCGGGAGCTGAACGCGATGTATATAAACAAAAGCGACGTTCCACGGTGGACTCTTTTTCAAATTTTTATACCTGTTTCAAAATTCACCTGAGGATGTGCTGGGAGCCAGCATGAAAGATCTAGTGATGTGATTTTGACTTTCAGCTTTTGATTCAGTGTAAATAAAAGTCAATTTTTCATCGTTAAATTTGAATTTCATCTTATATCGTGCAACGACGGCATTCTAGCAATTAATGCTACTAAAGGATCAGTTATAATGATCACAACTTTTGACTGAAAATCTGAATATTAATAGCACTTCAACGTGCGGAATTAATTGATTATCTAAAAACTAAAGAATACGTAAACTTCTGCAATTTTTTTTTCTTATAATGTGTGCCCTTGCATAATTTTACAGGAAGAGTTTGCACTACAGAAAATTGGGATTATAAATAATTTTGGAGTGGTTACAGCTATCTTCTGCAGAAATAAAATATTATTTTTCTTTAATTTTAAAACAGTCCATGCTAATTTAGAAGCAGAAAATAAACCCAACACCACCAAGTTATAGGCCATGTCCTTCTGTATACACGTACGATTTTGTTTTGGGTGTGTGTGTTATAAAATTTTATTTGGGGTGGGAAATTAAAAATGAAGTGACCATTTAACTGCTGTTAAAATATAGCATCCACATTATAACAAGATTCTGATTTCTGTGTAAGAACCTGAGTGAAACAAAATTCCTTTATCTTTCTTTCAGCTAACAAAATAGGAGGTGTTTTAGATAGATCAGTGCAACATAAAGTGAGAAGTCTTCATAAAATTAATTTATTAAAACAAAAATAAAAATACAGCAAATATTCTTCATATCAGAACATCCCATGTTGTCTGTTAAGTATCTGCAACTATTAAGTTTTTTATTTACTGGCTAAATTATTTACATATTAGTGGTTTGCAGAATAATCTTTCACTCATTTTCCTACAACTTGTGGGGTTAAATTCATTATGGTGGTTTATTTTCCAAGAGCTGACATTTCAAATCTTTCCCTCAGCAGTCTTTGATGCACAGTTAGTGACAGATGCATTAAAGTGAAAGAAGTGCCCATTGCCTGATTACAGAAAACTACATAAATTGCAAAGCCAGAAGTCAAAGAAAAAAATATTCTTTTTTTATTGTTTTTGTTATAAATTATGTGTTTCTGCTGTAAAGAAAAACATAAATTGAAATCCAATTTTTACTTACAATCAAAAATTTTAAGAGCACATACCCCACCATCCAGTTCCTCATATTTGTGGGTTCTGTATTTGGTACCCAGTGCCATAGAATGTGATCCTCCATGAATGCATTGAGGTTATTGTGGTACAATTTATATAATCATCTCTTGATACCTGCTTGTTCAGATTGGTCAGGCGCAAAATGTACACCCCCTCTATGAGAACAAAAAATGAAGCAAAATTCAATGCTTATTACTAACTTTCTCTATCTTTTTCATTCCATTGCAAATTTTTCTGCCTCTGACAAATTAGTATTTCTAATGGACCATATTTCAACATCAGTTCATCTTGTTCTAGGTTTTCTTCTGGGTGTTCAACATGATATTTTGGAATGTAACACCTTTCATGACAACATTTCATATGGTACACATACACAGATGACCTAAGTATGTTTTTTCGTTAATTTTGTGTTTTACAGAAGTATAGAGCCATCTTGGTGATAAAATGATCTGAGACGCTGGACTCTGGACATTCATCGAAGACAGTCCCTAACGAGGCATGGTTGGTGTGCTTGTCTGTTCGCACTTGCTTTGTCCCTACCTCAGAACCAGGCATTTTAAATTAGGGATGGGTGACTGTTTGTAGCTCCCCTGGGTTAGAATAATTCTTGATGTTGACATATCACGCTTAAGTTACGTAAAAATTATAAGTGTTGGGACGACGTTTCGGTAGTGACTTCTACCTTCCTCAGCCTTGAAACACGTGGTATAAGCACCAGTTGTTGCCAGATTTCAAAATAGCCTTCCAAATGATAGGTATGTTAAAAGGTGCATCTGTATTACAGGTGTTAGGAGTAAGGAAGATTTCAATGCTTCCACGGTACCTGAGGGCTTTCCGATTGCTGAACAGAGCGATGTGTTTAACATTTTGCCAATCGGGAATCGCGGACGTATCACTGATGGTTAAAATTGAAAGGGAGGTGGAAGGGTTGCCTTTCTTAACATCAGCGATATGTTCCACCAATCATCGGTTGATGCATAGGTATTTACTACTAATATAGTGGGTAATGCATGTGGAAGTGTTGACAGGGATAGAGTAGACCCCTTGTAACTCTAGAGGTTTATTGGGATTTCTGTCTTTAAGGTTAAGATGATGTGGAGGTGGTTTAACAGCAATCCTGTAGCCAAAAGACTTGAAAATGGAGCAAACTTTGTGAGTGAAGGCCAGGCTAAAGGGCAAAGTGCCAACAAACTGAGTGGTGGAAAGTTCAGAAAGTAAACTGGTAGATCTATTCTGCGATTCAAATTTTTTAATTAACCTATGTACTAAGAGGGGTGGAAAGCCATGCAATTTGCCAATGTTGATGATGTTCTGATATTCGTTTTGAAGAGCAAAAGGGCTGTTGCAAATAAGGTTAGCTGTGTGGATGTATGCCTTTAAAGCAGCCGATTTGTATCTACCAAAGGTGCAGGAATGATAAGGGATGATATTATAGGTGGCAGAAGATTTCCTGTAAACAGAGAGGCCAAGTGAGAAGTCTGGGTTGATGTTAATATCCAGAAAACTAATATTGTTGTCCACCTGTTCTTGAGACGAGAATCTAGTTATAGAGGACATAAGTTCAAACAAAGAGAGTTTCTGGTGTGGCCAAATGATGAAGATGTCATCAACGTACCGTAACCAAATGGAGGGTTTTAAGGGGGATGGGGCAACGATTATTTTTTCAAATTCTGCAAATAAATTTCAGCAAGCGGCGATTGGTGGAACATATCGCTGATGTTAAGAAAGGCAACCCTTCCACCTCCCTTTCAATTTTAACCATCAGCAATACGTCCGCGATTCCCGATTGGCAAAATGTTAAACTCATCGCTCCGTTCAGCCATCGGAAAGCCCTCAGGTACCACGAAATCATTGAAATCTTCCTTACTCCTAACACCTGTAATACAGATGCACATTTTAACATACCTATCATTTGGAAAGCTATTTTGAAATTGGGCAACAACTGATGCTAATACCATGTGTTTTATTCCATGGCTGATGAACGTAGAAGTCACTACTGAAACTTCCCACCACTTGTAATTTTTACGTAACTTAAGCGTGATATGTCAACATCAAGAATTATTCTAATGTTTTGTGTGTTACCTGTTTCATTGCCAATTATTCTTACTGTGAGCCCTCTGGGTTGCGTGTGGTGTCCGTTAAACCCCAAAATAGAAAAAAAAGGATGCAACCATGATTTAATGCCTAGAGTATATTAATAATATTGTCAGACTACTGAGTTCATCCATTTTCATTAACTTTCCCATAGGCTGAGTGATACAAAGTGTTACCTCTAATCATTCATCCAAGATGTGTCATGATCAGAGTATCAGAATATAGGTGTACGCCATACGTGGATAGTTTCCAAATTATTAGTAGATTTTGCAGATAGTTTTTGTTTGTAGATTAAAAAAATAAAATTTTTATTTACAGCAGTTAAAACACTTACTCAAGGCTTTATACTCAGGTTAATATATTTAATTCTATTTTAATGTGAGAATGTTCAAGTGTTTTCCCCCATCTGAGTTATTTTGTTTTAACAAACATTTCTGTCCTCTTGATTTTATCGAGGCCTGTTCTCAATGTGTAGGAACTGTATCAAAAGTTTCGTTCACACAGAAAGAATTTAAATTTTATTGTCAGGTTCCTCTTGCAGTTGCCAGTTATTAAATTAAAGTCTTTTTCTTAGGAATTTTGAAAGTACAATTTTTGAATTAAAATGTTGAAAATGATATTTATAAATTTTGAAGGTTCATTAATGGAACTGTTTTTCTAGATATTAAAAATTTCTTTAATTACTCTCTTGTTTTTATGAGGTTCATAGTCCAATATTTTAATGTTTTGCCCTGAAGATCCATTTCACACACATTGCTGCACGTTCAGTGGTAATGTACTTATTTTGTCCTCGCTGGAATTTGTAATATTCTAATATTTATTGTTTTATTAATTTTTCTTTAAATTATCTTATTCTATTGTTATGTGATTTGCAAGTTTTCTGTTTCAGTGGTTGTGTACGCAGATACATTTTATTTTTATACAACTCTGATCATGATTAGAATCCTGGGTGAGGCACGGATGGTGTGTTTGTCTCATGATACTGGCTCTCTCCCTTTCCCGGAGCCACTGCCACCAAAGTAGGGACAGGCAACTGCTTTACAATCCATTGAGTTGCTTGTGGTGATCATTTAACCCCCAAACAAAACAAAACAAAAAATGTATTTTCCCCATTACATTCCTCTTTAACACTCAGGTACTGATCACCTATAATGACCTGGTTTACTTTTGAAAGAGAATTCTGTGTCCTGATCTGTACTTCTTGCATTTCAGTATTGAGTTAGTCTTAAGGTTTCAGTGTTATGAAATTTATCTCTGTGTGAGCCTTGTAATTTGGTGAAAATTTATTTTGAAATTTTTATCTGTAAATTGCTGTTTGTTGTGAAACTTACTCTTGTGTGTTTCTCATGAGTTAAAAAGTTTTCCATCATACATTCACAACTGTTAATTTCCTAATGTCATTTATAGTTTGTCGCTTCACCTTGGGTCAGAAATTTTCGACGTCCATCGTCAAACTCTTATGTCCGATGACCACAATCATCTCTTCATTAGACAGGGAACTGGATTGCAAGGACAGGCAGTATTCCGAACGAAACTCACTTTCAGGTATAGTTTAACTGTTAAATTCATTTGTCATGTGCTATGTTGGGAGTTTATGGCCATTAAATAATAGACATGATAAAAGTTTTTTTTTTTTTTTTTTAGTTTCTGGAATTACTGTTTAGATGTTTTAAGGTCCATGATGTTTATGTGAATTCATAAGAACACTATGATTTGGGTAGCACATTTCATTTTACAAAGCCCGTTCCATAAAAACAGACTCCCTTTTTTTTAGTTGGCAATAGTGCGAAGGGGAAAAGTAATTATGCAGACAACTAACTGAATTAAGGAAGTATCTATGGCAACAGCTATTAGCCGTGGCAGATGATTCTGGTTTTGTTATTACGCAGTTGTTTGAGGTATGTCTGCATTTCGCCATACAGCTATGGAGGTGAGGGATTCAGAGTTAAGTGCAATAAAATTTTACTATCGTTTCAGTAAAACACCTCCAGAAACAGTTGATTTAATTAAAAAGCTTATAAAGATAAATGTTTGAGTAAGTCAACAATTTTTAGATGGCACCATGATTTCAAAAAGGGTGTTTGTTGGCAGAACTCGCTCCTAGGCCTGGTCGACCTGAAAGTGTTGTTAATGGAACATATTGTTAACACTGTTTGGGCAGTCCAGCAAGATCAACGAATGGCACATGAAGACATAGTGGTGTCGATTAATATTTAAAAAATGTCTGCATTTGTCATGGCGAAAATTTTAACCTCTGGTGAATTTCAGAGAGACCTGATCAATCTTTCTGTTGGTTTATCAGAGATTAATTAATGCAAAAATTTTCTTCCATGACATACGTTAGAAGAAAATTCCTGGTTGAAAGGCAGGGGAATTCATGCGCAAAATTCGCTTGTCTTAATCACAACCAGGAAAACAAAATTTCATGTTGGTAAAAAAAAAAAAAAAAAAAAAAAAGAATAATATTTGATTTGACTGACTTTGGGGTTTTGAAAATAATTATTTTATCGGTTCTTATATCGCGATAGGAAAAGGCGAGTAGGTGTGCAGCTCAGAGAATCAAAATTAATTTTACTTTAACATCACGGAACGAGAGAAAAAGAAAATTAAAACTAGTGATTTTCTGCAAAGCAAGAATTCGCCATTTTTTTTTTGTGTTCCTGTTTCCAAGCGAGAAGTCGCCCAAAAGTGTAACATCTTTTCGTCTTTTTGGGGTAGGGATTTCAGCAAGGGAATCTATTTTTAGAACCTCAGGGTCGAGATGTGCCAGGGTCTGCACGTGTGAAGGTCAGAGGTCACTCGAGGCGTGGGAGTGAAAAAGTCCGTTGGGAAGGAGTGAGTTGCTAGGCTGAAGTTTCGACCAATGAGAGGGGTCAGCGGTTTTCAAGCACCCCCTGAGTTTTATCCGTTGAGAGTCACTTTTGTACTGGACTTTTTGCTGACCGGCAGAGAAAGAGGACAGCCGAGTCTCTCCGTCTCTCCTCGCCTTTTTGGCGGAGGAGGGGGCGGCAAGAAGGAAAATTTCGTATTGAAATCTAAACGGACAGCAGTTAAAATTGAATTTCAAGGATCTCATTACTGGAGAGGAAATGTTTGCAGATTCAACCCTCTCCTCCTCTCCTAGTGGACGACGGAGAAGTGAACTGCAATAAAAAGAAAAGTAATAACTACCGTGAATGGATCTCCGCAGGAGAATTTTCTGCCAGCGCAACCCGAATGCTGTTACTACTCGGTTCAATATGGAAGGAACTCTTTCAAGCCAGTTCAACCAGACACTGGAAGTTCCGAAAAAAAAAGGGGCATGCACGGCTTTGTAGAAGATACCGCCTTTAACTGCTGAATCGTCGAGTTGGGCCCTACTGATTACAACAAGGGGTCCACCAGCAGGGTTCCAAAATGCCCGTTTCCTGTATCGTTGGCCAAGCATGCTGCCTCAAGAAAAAGAAAAAAAAAGAAAAAGAAAAAAACACCTTGGAAGTGAATATCTATTATTAGGCTGTGAAACTTTTTTTCATTATTATCGACGGTTAGTGTGAGTGGCAGGAAGTGTTGCTGCCCCCAGTCCTAAAGGTAAATTTCTCTCGGCATTTTCTTTTTTGTATTATGTTGTGGTGTCTTTGAAATTATAAAACGAGTTGATTTTAAAAATTGGGGGCTGTCGGAAAAATATATTGCAAGACAAAAGGAAAAAGAGAGGGAGTTGAAGATGCTTTCATTTATGTTTTTTTTGTGTTGTCATGTCTGGTAGTTTAGCAACTTCCCAGGCCAGTAAATTTTAATGTAACGGAAAAATTTGGTTTATTGTTTGAGCACAGTAAATTTTGGTGCATCGATAATAGTTTAGTTGGGCATGTGATATTTAAAAAGCAGTGTTATTGTGATGTCGTGGGTGATAAAATAATTGTAAACATTTCTCTCTAGTCTTTTACAGCGTTGAGTTATTTTTTTTTATGAGTGAAGATAAATTATGGGATGATTTATATTGGAATTTTGGGAACATATTATAGTGTGATGAAATTGGAAACCTAAAGTGTTGTTTACATTCTTGGAGTGTTGAGTGTCGAAATTAAGATGGTAGGTGTGTTATTTGAGGACCAGTATTTTACATGCTCCAGATGAGTGTTAATCTCCCATTGAAAGGGGTGATCTTAGGGCAAGCAGGGAACTTGTCCTAGGGCAGAGGGCTCTGAGTAGGGAATTTTCACCAGGATGCGATATGTGCAGAATAAAAGTTGAGGTATTTAGGTTCTCAAGTTTAGTTTTTTCACAAAAAGAATGAACATCATGGGTTGAGAAGACACACTTTTGCTCACCAGTTCCAGTATTAATTGTTCTTTTCTTTGGCCTAAATTTTCTTGTTTTTACTATAAGGTTAAAAGTCTAAATGTAATTTTAATTTTCAATAAGGTGAAAATATTTAGTGGGTTATGTAAATGGTCAGTGTTATTGTCTGAAGTGGACCTGCGCATTGCCATGGTGCAGAGGAATTTCCTTGCTAGTGATTTTTCCTGGGATATATGTGGATATAGAGATAAGTGAATTTTCCTGGGACATATGTGGATATAGAGATAAGTGAATTTTCCTGGGACATATGTGGATATAGAGATAAGTGATTTTTCCTGGGATACATGTGGATATTGTGATTTAGGATTTCTTGGGATATAGAGAGATAAGTGAATTTTTCCTGGGATATAGTTGTGTTAGTTCTGGGCCAGATGTGCCTGGAGTATTTAGGGTTGAAGTACAACAGGCTCTTGCAGGCGTGGTTGATCAAGGTGAGATCATGCATTGGTTCGAAAAGGGGGAGATCCTTGAAGACGTGGTTTTTGGGGGAAAACTTGTCTTCAAACCCCCCCAGTAGTTTCGCTGCTCACGGAAATATGTACTGCCAGCGAGGGTCGGTCGAGCGTTGCTTCAAGAAATGTGGTGAGATCATGTTAGAGGAAATTCTGTGCCTGATGATGATGTGTCACACTTGAGGATTTTTTCCTTTCCCTTTGCATAGGCTGAAAGTGGATTCACGACCCAATTTCACGCCTTCAGCCTGACTTGGTATTTTCTTCCTGTGTTGGTTCTCAAAACCCAGGGTAGTGTCTGAACTGAGAGTATTTGCCTCACCGCTACTTCAGTAATTCACTGCAGGTGTTAAATTTAAGTTTGTTTGGTGATTTAAAGTATCTAAATTTATTTGTTTATGATTTGCTGTAGTGCTAGGGATGTAAATTCTAAATTCTGGTTGTTGGTGTTAGTGAACTTGATATTTAGTTTGGAAATTTAGTTAATTGGTATTTTGAGCTTTTGTTTACATTGTAGAGTTATTAAGTATCCTGAGCTATTATGTGAAGTGCAGAGTGAGGTGATTTTTATGAGCAAGCTAGTGCAAGAAGATTGTTTGAATTTCTGAATTATGTTGATGTTATGAATAGTGATAATTTTTAAGATTAGTTAGTGAGGTTTCTTTATAAGTGAAGTAGGTTCATTCAGGATAGTTCTATAGGTTATGTAATGTTAATTAATGCTTGTGCTCAGTGTAAATTCTGTTTTTGAGGATAATTTACTTGGTTTGTTTACTTGCTGATAGTAGATTTGTTAAAGTATAATTTGTGGCTCTTAAAATAACTGTAAATTTAATTGAAGTCTTTGAATCTGGTCTGGGAGATTGCGGAGTTTGCTAAGAGTGTTTAAATTTAAATCAATAAGTGTAAAATTGTAAATTGGTCATTGAGCTAACTGGGTGAGAGAGGAGAGTACGTTTCAAAAGAACAGAACTTGTCCACCTTGTGGAATTAAAAATAATCCAGTATCTTTTTCTTGTGTAAACCATGCGAATCATAGTATGATTTTGAAGGCATAAATTAAAAGCCTAGTGTTCAAACTAACTGTGTTGACATATGTAAAGTTGTGCTGTTCATAAGGCCAGTGGCCAAATAGAAATAGAAAGTAAATTGAGATTCTGTTTTATACTGCTGTGTTTAAGCAAACAAGAAAAAAAGGAAATAATATCTGTTTGTCCATTAAAATTAACTCATTAAGTTTTTAAAGAAAAATAATAAATACAGGCAGTAGCCTTTCAAAAAAAAGTTCAAAATGAGTGCAGTGTGAAAAGTTTTTGTGTGCTGTTGTCTTCCATGACTTGGTCCCATGTACTCCCCCTTAGCTTGACTAAGGCTATCGATCCGAATCCTGGTTTTCTAAGGTAGTTCATAACTGCAATTTTTGTCCTATCCATTTTAGATTGACTTTCACCGCCTCCACAAGTTGTTGTTGAACGAGTACATTTTATCATATGTCTTATAGTGACACATTTTTATACACATGCAACAATATTCACTTATTTTTGCACTTTCAGGTGACTCAACTCTGCTTGAACACAAACAACGCAAACTTTCCAATAACTTCTTGTGGAATGTAAATTTTCAGATGCATTTTTGTTTAGGATGTTCATGGCCTTTTCTAGTACTTAGAAAATATTTTTGTTTCGAAATGCATCCACCCATCTCCCAAATTTAAATTTTCTATAATTTCCATATTTTGAATTTCAATACCAGCATAAATATAACGCCTTTTGGTAAATAACAACCAATTCAATATGCCCAAAATGAATTAAATTTAAATTATTTTTTTTTCCACCAAAACATTTGGTGCCGTGACCATAGGATACATGCCTTGTCATGGAATTCAACCTGTACTGCACAGTAGGTACGAAAAATCTTGAGTATGGTTTCATATGTGAATTATTTTCTCGTAGTGATAAGTTCTGGTAGTCTCTCTCTCTCAGTGACCAAAGTAGCGAAAGTGCATATTTTTTGATTTTAGCTGAATTTCTGTGTATGAGTATTATAATATTTCAGTAGCAGTGTTTGTAATAATTGAATAATTTTGGGCTTAACATAAAAGCCAGTTAGGGCTTGACACACATAAAAAGATTTTTTTTTGTGTTGGTGTAATATTTTCAGTGATATATGAGTAATTTCCAGTAATTTTGTGCTTGACACACATACAATTTTTTTGGGTGTTTACCTACATGAGTTTTCACACAAATAATTTCTCAAGCGTACCTGCATAATGTATAATTTGGTATTTCGAATATAACTAGTGCTAATTAATAGTTTGCAGTGTGTCACATATATATATATGCAATTTCACATTTTTCCAAATATTGAATTTTTAAGTGTATTTTTCATGTGTTGCAAAATTTTTTTTTACCTCTACAGTCCGAATGTTGAATTAAGTGTAATTTTAATGTGTTGCATTCAGGCAAGTTATCATATTCTGTTGAACTAAGCGAAGAAAGTGTATTGTAAAGTAATGTCATTAGAAAATGCCTGTTGTTGGTGATGTCAAATTGGTGAAAGCATAATGCAAAAATTGTAAGAGGCGTAACTTCTCTTCTCTCCTCACGCTGGTTAATTTAGTGCCCAGGTGCACTGGTTAGTTATTTTAAGTTAGGTTGTTTACTATTGGAGTGAAGTGTAGGTTCAGTGTTGGGTAGGATTAGTATTACTGTAGTAATAGCCAGTGAGTTAGGAATTTAATAATCAGTTAAATTTCTTTTAATTTAATTTTCTCAGTGTAGTTAAAAGGTTAGTATTTGAGCCGGTGCAGATTTTTTTTTCCTTCGTTCCGTGAAAATTTTTTGGCTTAAAAAAATTCTTTCACCTCTGTAATTAAGGTCAGGTGATAAGTAGCTTCGCTTCGGAACATTTGTTTTCCTAGTTCAGTGGTAGCCATGTTGGAACGGAAGTCCAGCTCACCGGAGGTAGGTGGCGCTGCAGGTTTGTTTACATTCATCGGTTTGTTGATGGTCGGAGCACGTGTGTGTTGAGTAGTAGGTAGAAGCGAATTTTCTGAGATTTTATTTTATGTTTCGACTCGCTTTGCTCGTCTTTTTCGCAGGGGGAATGTATTTGTCATGGCGAAAATTTTAACCTCTGGTGAATTTCAGAGAGACCTGATCAATCTTTCTGTTGGTTTATCAGAGATTAATTAATGCAAAAATTTTCTTCCATGACATACGTTAGAAGAAAATTCCTGGTTGAAAGGCAGGGGAATTCATGCGCAAAAATTCGCTTGTCTTAATCACAACCAGGAAAACAAAATTTCATGTTGGTAAAAAAAAAAAAAAAAAAAAAAAGAATAATATTTGATTTGACTGACTTTGGGGTTTTGAAAATAATTATTTTATCGGTTCTTATATCGCGATAGGAAAAGGCGAGTAGGTGTGCAGCTCAGAGAATCAAAATTAATTTTACTTTAACATCACGGAACGAGAGAAAAAGAAAATTAAAACTAGTGATTTTCTGCAAAGCAAGAATTCGCCATTTTTTTTTTGTGTTCCTGTTTCCAAGCGAGAAGTCGCCCAAAAGTGTAACATCTTTTCGTCTTTTGGGGTAGGGATTTCAGCAAGGGAATCTATTTTTAGAACCTCAGGGTCGAGATGTGCCAGGGTCTGCACGTGTGAAGGTCAGAGGTCACTCGAGGCGTGGGAGTGAAAAAAGTCCGTTGGGAAGGAGTGAGTTGCTAGGCTGAAGTTTCGACCAATGAGAGGGGTCAGCGGTTTTCAAGCACCCCCTGAGTTTTATCCGTTGAGAGTCACTTTTGTACTGGACTTTTTGCTGACCGGCAGAGAAAGAGGACAGCCGAGTCTCTCCGTCTCTCCTCGCCTTTTGGCGGAGGAGGGGGCGGCAAGAAGGAAAATTTCGTATTGAAATCTAAACGGACAGCAGTTAAAATTGAATTTCAAGGATCTCATTACTGGAGAGGAAATGTTTGCAGATTCAACCCTCTCCTCCTCTCCTAGTGGACGACGGAGAAGTGAACTGCAATAAAAAGAAAAGTAATAACTACCGTGAATGGATCTCCGCAGGAGAATTTTCTGCCAGCGCAACCCGAATGCTGTTACTACTCGGTTCAATATGGAAGGAACTCTTCAAGCCAGTTCAACCAGACACTGGAAGTTCCGAAAAAAAAAGGGGCATGCACGGCTTTGTAGAAGATACCGCCTTTAACTGCTGAATCGTCGAGTTGGGCCCTACTGATTACAACAAGGGGTCCACCAGCAGGGTTCCAAAATGCCCGTTTCCTGTATCGTTGGCCAAGCATGCTGCCTCAAGAAAAAGAAAAAAAAAGAAAAAGAAAACACCTTGGAAGTGAATATCTATTATTAGGCTGTGAAACTTTTTTTCATTATTATCGACGGTTAGTGTGAGTGGCAGGAAGTGTTGCTGCCCCCAGTCCTAAAGGTAAATTTCTCTCGGCATTTTCTTTTTTTGTATTATGTTGTGGTGTCTTTGAAATTATAAAACGAGTTGATTTTAAAAATTGGGGGCTGTCGGAAAAATATATTGCAAGACAAAAGGAAAAAGAGAGGGGAGTTGAAGATGCTTTCATTTATGTTTTTTTTGTGTTGTCATGTCTGGTAGTTTAGCAACTTCCCAGGCCAGTAAATTTTAATGTAACGGAAAAATTTGGTTTATTGTTTGAGCACAGTAAATTTTGGTGCATCGATAATAGTTTAGTTGGGCATGTGATATTTAAAAAGCAGTGTTATTGTGATGTCGTGGGTGATAAAATAATTGTAAACATTTCTCTAGTCTTTTACAGCGTTGAGTTATTTTTTTTTATGAGTGAAGATAAATTATGGGATGATTTATATTGGAATTTTGGGAACATATTATAGTGTGATGAAATTGGAAACCTAAAGTGTTGTTTACATTCTTGGAGTGTTGAGTGTCGAAATTAAGATGGTAGGTGTGTTATTTGAGGACCAGTATTTTACATGCTCCAGATGAGTGTTAATCTCCCATTGGAAAGGGGTGATCTTAGGGCAAGCAGGGAACTTGTCCTAGGGCAGAGGGCTCTGAGTAGGGAATTTTCACCAGGATGCGATATGTGCAGAATAAAAGTTGAGGTATTTAGGTTCTCAAGTTTAGTTTTTTCACAAAAAGAATGAACATCATGGGTTGAGAAGACACACTTTTGCTCACCAGTTCCAGTATTAATTGTTCTTTTCTTTGGCCTAAATTTTCTTGTTTTTACTATAAGGTTAAAAGTCTAAATGTAATTTTAATTTTCAATAAGGTGAAAATATTTAGTGGGTTATGTAAATGGTCAGTGTTATTGTCTGAAGTGGACCTGCGCATTGCCATGGTGCAGAGGAATTTCCTTGCTAGTGATTTTTCCTGGGATATATGTGGATATAGAGATAAGTGAATTTTTCCTGGGATATATGTGGATATAGAGATAAGTGAATTTTCCTGGGACATATGTGGATATAGAGATAAGTGAATTTTCCTGGGACATATGTGGATATAGAGATAAGTGATTTTTCCTGGGATACATGTGGATATTGTGATTTAGGATTTCTTGGGATATAGAGAGATAAGTGAATTTTTCCTGGGATATAGTTGTGTTAGTTCTGGGCCAGATGTGCCTGGAGTATTTAGGGTTGAAGTACAACAGGCTCTTGCAGGCGTGGTTGATCAAGGTGAGATCATGCATTGGTTCGAAAAAGGGGGAGATCCTTGAAGACGTGGTTTTTGGGGGAAAACTTGTCTTCAAACCCCCAGTAGTTTCGCTGCTCACGGAAATATGTACTGCCAGCGAGGGTCGGTCGAGCGTTGCTTCAAGAAATGTGGTGAGATCATGTTAGAGGAAATTCTGTGCCTGATGATGATGTGTCACACTTGAGGATTTTTTCCTTTCCCTTTGCATAGGCTGAAAGTGGATTCACGACCCAATTTCACGCCTTCAGCCTGACTTGGTATTTTCTTCCTGTGTTGGTTCTCAAAACCCAGGGTAGTGTCTGAACTGAGAGTATTTGCCTCACCGCTACTTCAGTAATTCACTGCAGGTGTTAAATTTAAGTTTGTTTGGTGATTTAAAGTATCTAAATTTATTTGTTTATGATTTGCTGTAGTGCTAGGGATGTAAATTCTAAATTCTGGTTGTTGGTGTTAGTGAACTTGATATTTAGTTTGGAAATTTAGTTAATTGGTATTTTGAGCTTTTGTTTACATTGTAGAGTTATTAAGTATCCTGAGCTATTATGTGAAGTGCAGAGTGAGGTGATTTTTATGAGCAAGCTAGTGCAAGAAGATTGTTTGAATTTCTGAATTATGTTGATGTTATGAATAGTGATAATTTTTAAGATTAGTTAGTGAGGTTTCTTTATAAGTGAAGTAGGTTCATTCAGGATAGTTCTATAGGTTATGTAATGTTAATTAATGCTTGTGCTCAGTGTAAATTCTGTTTTGAGGATAATTTACTTGGTTTGTTTACTTGCTGATAGTAGATTTGTTAAAGTATAATTTGTGGCTCTTAAAATAACTGTAAATTTAATTGAAGTCTTTGAATCTGGTCTGGGAGATTGCGGAGTTTGCTAAGAGTGTTTAAATTTAAATCAATAAGTGTAAAATTGTAAATTGGTCATTGAGCTAACTGGGTGAGAGAGAGGAGAGTACGTTTCAAAAGAACAGAACTTGTCCACCTTGTGGAATTAAAAATAATCCAGTATCTTTTTCTTGTGTAAACCATGCGAATCATAGTATGATTTTGAAGGCATAAATTAAAAGCCTAGTGTTCAAACTAACTGTGTTGACATATGTAAAGTTGTGCTGTTCATAAGGCCAGTGGCCAAATAGAAATAGAAAGTAAATTGAGATTCTGTTTTATACTGCTGTGTTTAAGCAAACAAGAAAAAAAGGAAATAATATCTGTTTGTCCATTAAAATTAACTCATTAAGTTTTTAAAGAAAAATAATAAATACAGGCAGTAGCCTTTCAAAAAAAAAGTTCAAAATGAGTGCAGTGTGAAAAGTTTTTGTGTGCTGTTGTCTTCCATGACTTGGTCCCATGTACTCCCCCCTTAGCTTGACTAAGGCTATCGATCCGAATCCTGGTTTTCTAAGGTAGTTCATAACTGCAATTTTTGTCCTATCCATTTTAGATTGACTTTCACCGCCTCCACAAGTTGTTGTTGAACGAGTACATTTTATCATATGTCTTATAGTGACACATTTTTATACACATGCAACAATATTCACTTATTTTTGCACTTTCAGGTGACTCAACTCTGCTTGAACACAAACAACGCAAACTTTCCAATAACTTCTTGTGGAATGTAAATTTTCAGATGCATTTTTGTTTAGGATGTTCATGGCCTTTTCTAGTACTTAGAAAATATTTTTGTTTCGAAATGCATCCACCCATCTCCCAAATTTAAATTTTCTATAATTTCCATATTTTGAATTTCAATACCAGCATAAATATAACGCCTTTTGGTAAATAACAACCAATTCAATATGCCCAAAATGAATTAAATTTAAATTATTTTTTTTTCCACCAAAACACATTCTATGTGACAAATTACTGCTGCATCGTGTGTGTTCCAGATGGGTACTTCATCACCTGATGAGAGAACAATTGTTAGCCAGAGTTGTTGAGGTGTGTCATGAGTGGGAGTAAATGATTGCAAAGGATCCAAACTTTCTAAACACAGTAATAATTGCCAATTAAACATGGGTCCACTATTTTGATCCCCTCACAAAGTGCTCAACGAGTGTCTGGAAACGTACAGGCGTGCCTCCTCCAAAAAAAGTCCACCAAACCAAATCAGCTGGGAATGTGATGATGATATATTTTTTTTTTATCATAAAGGCGTAGTCTACCAACATGCTGTTCCTCCACAAATTACTGTCAATGCTGAGTATTACATTTTCGTCTTGAAGCATCTGCGACGACACATATTGACTAAGCGACCAGAACTGATGGGCAAGTGGATCCTACACCATGATAATGCCTGACCACATGTGGCTGCTTGTGTTCACAGTTTCTTACAAAATGCAGTATATTGAAATCATGCCACAGCCTGCCTAAAGTCCTGACCTCGCCCCTTGCGATTTCTGGTTGTTTCCAACAATGAAGGAGAAGTTCCATGGTGCAACATTCAACACAGATGCTGATTATTCAAGCTGTACAGGGGTCACTAAAGCAGCTTCCACAAAATGCCTTCGCCACATGCTTTGAAAAGTGGTCTGAAATAGGACTGGTGCATATCATCCGAGGGAAGATACTTTGAGAAAGAGTAACATATATTTTGCTGTACCTATATTTCTTTATTTTGTGTGATTTTACTCTCAGTTTTTATGGAACGGCCATTGTACATACCAAACTCTAGAGGGATATAGGATTATTGTTGTCCTTTAAAGATGTGTTTAATTGTCATTTAAAACTCAAGTATTAAATTTCAAAAATAATGGCACCTATGGTACTTATCTAATTGTCTGGGATATTAGGCATTCCAGTATGTGAGTAGTACTATACTGTAGAGCCATCCCACATGTTTCTTATTGTGCTGTCATTTGCCCTTGCTCTCTGGACCAAGTGTAAGAACCAATTTTACAGAGTCAGATTCATCGCATTCATCATCTATTCATTTTATTTCAGTGTATTACATTTACTGAATGCATCTACAACACAGGCAGATAGAAACTTCATAACACTGTACAGGTGATTTGTTTTTGCTGGTTATCTTCCTGCTAAGTTGCAAATATAGGGAACTAAAAAAAAAAAAAGAGTCAAAATAGTGAATACTAAGCTTGGATGAGGATTATTTTTTGTCCCTCTTATTTTTCACAACATCTGTTATGGAATATAGTAGAACTTAACTTCATTAATGGAAATTCACCTAAAAGGTTGTTGTTCCTTTTGCAACATTTACTGCACATATATTTCCGGCTGACTTGTCATAATGAGTGATGGACATTTCGTGGTTGTCGTATCTCTTCCCTGTGTTTTCGCATATACTCTTGCCAGTTGTTTTTGAGCCAACACATTACAATTATATTCACATTTTCATCACATACGTACAACTTTCATTATCTTCAACATATTTTTAAAAAGTCTAAAACACTATACATAACTTCCATGCCATTCATCAAAAAATTTAACCCTAATTTTCTTGGTCGTTAATTGCCGCCCACCTCCTTATATTCACAACATTTATACATACATACATTCATATTAAAAATGCTATCTATATACACTATTTACAGAAGCCTTATTCCATCAACTCAATTCATTTAACAATGGCTCAACCTTCCTCCTCCAACCCTACTTAGTTTTCCGACAAGAAACATGATACGCTTAACCACTGATACTGTAAGCTCATCCCCATGACTTCACCCGCCTCTAGCACTTTCTGCCAGACCCTGGCCGTCTTCAGGAGGCCTGTTGAAAAACAACCGTTCCCCTCTCTACGCAGAGTAAGTAATGCAATCGTCTCCGGTCCTCTGCTCTCTCCCTGTATCTCATGATGTTTGCCTGTGGCACCATCTGTTCTTTAATTTGGTCAAAATCTAGCATTGGATTTTTTTTTCTTTTTCATTTCTTTTCTGTTCTATTTTAATCAGGGCCTTCCAATTATCATTAAGTATATTTGGGTCATTAGAATTACATAATCTATCCTTATTTTTTTCAATAAATACTGACTCAGCTATTCTCAAATGTCTTTCCGTTTGACATTTTTTAATTATTCTAATGTCTTCGAATTTTTGATATTCTTTGTTTTCCAGGCAATATTGAATTAAGGCAGTTTTAGAAACTAGGCAGTTTTAGTTTCTAAAACTGCCTTAATTCAATATTGCCTGGAAAACAAAGAATATCCAAAATTCGAAGACATTAGAATAATTAAAAAATGTCAAACAGAAAGAGACATTTGAGAATAGCTGAGTTAGTACTTATTGAAAAAAATAGGGATAGATTATGTAATTCTAACAACCTGAATATACTTAATGATTTTTTTATTTAATTACTTTTTATGTATTTATTTAATACTTAATGATAATTGGAAGGCCCAGATTAAAATAGAACAGAAAAGAAATGAAAAAAGAAAAAAAAATTAAAATGCTAGATTTTGACCAAATGAAAGAACAGATGGCATCACAGGCAAACATTGTGAAATACAGAGAGAGAGCAGAGGACTGGAGACGATTGCATTACTTGCTCTGCGACTGCAGAGAGGAACGGTTGTTTTTCGACAGGCCTCCTGAAGACGGCCAGGGTCTGTCAGAAAGTGCTAGAGGCGGATGAAGTCATGGGAGGGGAACATAACCTTGGAAATTAGAGGCTTACAGTATCGGTGGTTAGTGTAAATTGTGTTTCTCGTCAGAAAACTTAAGTAGGGTTGGAGGAGGAAGGTTGAGCTATTGTTTAAATGAATTGAGTTGATGGAATAAGGCTTCTGTAAATAGTGTATATAGATAGCATTTGTAATATGAATGTATTTATAAATGTTGTGAATATAAGGACATGGGCGGCAATTAATGACCAAGATAATTAGGGTTTAAAGTCTTTGAAGAATGGAATGGAAGTTATGTATAGTGTTTTAGACTTTTTAAATATATGTTGAAGATAATGAAAGTTGTGCGGTTGTGATGAAAATATGAATGTAATTGTAATGTGTTGGCTCAACTGGCAAGAGTATATGCAAAGACACAGGAAAGAGATACGATGACCACGAAATGTCCATCACCCATTATGACAAGTCAGCCGGAAATATACGTTCAGTAAATGTTGCAAAAGAAATAATTAGGTGAGTTTCCATTACAATTTGCTCGTAAAATAAGAAACAAATTTGGGAATATGTATCAGTATGTATTTTCAAGTTGTGTCTTTCTTTACTGTAGTAGAACTGTTTTCATTTCAACAGATGAGCTTAAAATCAGTTTTAGTAATTTTGTTGCCACTGATAGTGATATTTGAATTTTGTTTTTTAATGAAGAGTTGTGTTTGGATAGAATGGTGACTAGCTTTATGTATGAATTTGAACTGAAATGTGCGTTTACAACATTATATATATGTACTAATGTGGTAGAGCCTGTAGATGTAAGATGTTAATTTAGAGAAACAACCACTTAAGAATTCAAGTAGTAATATATTTGTACTACTAATTAAAGAAACATCGAGATGTACTTTTCCGTGTGGAATAATATCTGTTGTGGATGAATCAGTTGCTGTAGTCCTGGATTAATAATGTTTTGCAATATCAACCATGTTTTATAACTGAATTTTGTCTTTCCTGTGACCATTTGAACTTTAAAAAAAAAAAAATGGCTGCATCATACCAGGTTGGCTTCCATGATAGAATTTTGTTGAATATAAATTTATTTATATTTTCTATCAAAATATATTATACCTGTAACTTTTAGCTTTTGTAACTGTCTGCAGTACAGAGACTAGTTACATTATTTGCAGTTTAGTGTAATGTGTTTCAAAATGCAAGGTTGATTCATTTCTAAAAGTCAGACATTTTTGCCTCCAGTAATGGAAAAATAAAGTTTTATTACCTTAATAGGGCAACACTATATTTTGTACTCTGTAAATAACCTATACATTGGTACTCACGTGTGTGAATGGGTGCAGTGTGCTCTGTATATATGGCATTATCAGTATGAGGCAGAATATTTGGACGTGGCTAGAGATACTTTTTCTCTGTTGCATGCTGTTGTGTATCTGGCTTTTTTAAACAACTGATTTGCTGTCTATTGCAAATGAGAAAAAGGAAATAATGAAACTATTTTCTATCACTTCCATTCGTAAGGTTAACAGTTTGCTAGGGAAATAACACCTCAGGGTAATTTTGCGTTTGCATTTTTTTTTATGTTGTGTTTTGTTTAGTAATATGAATTTATTAGCGTTGTATCAGTATGTGAAAAAAAAAAATTGTTCCTTTGCGATCTTAATGTTCTCTTGGTACTTTTTATTTCCATAGGCCTCATTCAACCGACAGTCGTACTCATCGTAAGATGCTGCTGTCATTAGCAGATCGTCATCAAAAGACACAGACAATTCGTGTACTTCCTAATGTAGGGCAGGATCCTGAAGCACATCGCTCAGAAATGATTAAGGTCTGTATATAATGCACAGAGTCTATGTATCTCGTGATCTCAGCTCTTGTCATGGTTTATTCTTCAAAACATAAAAGAAATCAGTATCTGATAAAATTTCTTAAAGCATGCTTTTCAGTTGATCAAGCGGTAATGCAGTCTCCCCCTCCTCACCACCTTTCAATTACTGAAATCTCCATTTAGAAAATCTTAGAGTTTATTTTGCATCTAGAAACATCTTAACCACCGCATCAGAGGAAGTTGAAAAACATTTAAAACAGTAATCATGATAACAACAAAACAAGCAAGATTTGACTCGTATATCTGATGTAATATGCAACAGGTGAATTTAAAATTTTTGGAGTTACTTTAATTTTTACATTTGTTAAATATTTTGCTCATTGCAGATGTCACTCGTGATATTTTACTAGCTGCAGTTTTCAAATAAGTATTATTTACCTTCAGTTATAACTGATAAATAGTTTTGTGAGTGACTAGTTTTAACCTGGCATAATGTAATATGCCAAAAAATTGACCCTTTTTACCTGCCCAGTTATAACAAAATTTATATATATAACAAATGGTTTTGACTCTCCCCTCAACTTTGTTGTATACAGCTGGTTAAACTATATATGTAATTTAAACTGCTCCTGTAATGAAGTTATATTTAATATAGTGTGTCATTTCTTGTCAAATCAACAAGCCTCACAACCCGACCCCTTTTGATTTCCTTGAAATTTGGTGTGTTTGTTAGGTATGTGGACTTATGCATAAATACCAAATTTTAGCCCTGTCCACCCACGTTGTTTCGAATTACATGACCTTGGAAATTAGAAAATCATGACCTCGGGACAATCTTTGAGTAGCTGTATCTTGTTACCTAATCAGGCTAAAAGGCTGAAATTATTGTCTTTTTATAGCATTTTATATGAGCTTTTAAACTGTGTGCTAAAAATAAAAAACACTAGGTTGACATTTTCAAGGTCACCAAAATAACCTTTGACCTTGAATATTTCAAAAACTAATTTTAGAATTCTGAAAAAAATTACATGGCATCGTTAAGAGTTTTGTTTACTGGTATGTCAACTTTCAAGTTGGGACCACAATGGAATCATTATTTATAAAATATTAAAATGAAATACACCGTCACCAAAAATGGCCTCAAAATGACGTACCAAAAAGTGAAAGTATTTTAGGGTTAAATAGCCGATTTAAATTGGGAGGATTCATCAGCAGAAGGTATCTCCACAATATCTTAAGTAGTAAACCTTTAATACCTATAATTGTTTGAGCTAAAATGATGTAAAAAAAGAAAGAAATAATAATAATATAGCAATGCTTTTAAGTCATAAAAGATTTTAAAAAAATAAACTTTTTTGCTGATTTTGTCACAGTTTTAGGAGATGTTTGGTTAATACTGTAGATACCCACTGCTTAAATGTCACAGAATCAATATGATTCTTTTCACAAGATCGATGATTAAACTTTTCAGTAAATCTGATCCTCGGTCAAAATTGGCATGTACTGAAGTAGCATGCAGGAAGTAAAGGATTACATATTACTCTTGCAATGCAGTCTTTATAGCTGTTAATGGGGAGTTTATGTTCAGTAGTTAATTTTGCCTTGTGACACCCTAAAAACATGACTTTAAAGTTTTGATAAATTGTGATGCACATATGTACACTACATGTGCCACTTACTCCAACAATGATCCAATTTTTTTTGGATGCAGTTTTGCAAACTTTGAGAGTTCAATTTTTATCTCTGGGTTTGCAATCTTAAACTGTTTGTGAATATCTTTCATATTGTTCAATAAGGCCCCCTCCCCTCCCCCTCTTTTTCTTCTTTGTAAATCTGTTCTTTCAGCTAGTACTGTTGCTACTGCAACAATCTTATTTCCCAGGCCTGCCAACGCAATCATGGCAATAAAAATCTTGCACCAGATCAACTGTCTCCCGTTTTAATATCTTTCTTAGTTTTAGGTTTTGGAAATGGTTGTACCTTTCTTGCCATGTAATTTCAAATATTGAATTCATCCTGCAAGTTTTAAAAACTCCAACAATTTAGTGGTACAGTTTAAATTTGCAGCTTTTAAGCTCTCTACTTTGTATTATTTAACATTTTCAGATGTTGGAAGTTCAGCATCAGGAAAAGATCATTAATGTAAAACTTTCTTTAGTAAAAACCATGTAATATTCTTCAAAGTTGCATAAGGATGTTTTTGTTCATGCAGTCTTTTCTTTTTTTCAGTTTAGCCAATTAACTGCTAAGATACATTCAAAATTTGTATTGCACTTTCAGATGCTTCCTTACTTATATATATATTTCACGTTTTTTTTTTTTTAATTGTGGGTTTAACCACCACCTTGAGCAATTCAAAGGGCTATAAGCAGTCGCCCATTTTTAATTTAGAGTCACTGGTTCCAGGGAAGTGAGAGAGCGAGTGCCGTAAGACAAACACAACATCCATGACTCACTGGTATTTGAACTTAGACTCATCTCATACGAATAGTCATAAGCCAGTGCTTAGACCACTTTGCCACTGGAGCGGCTATTCCACCTTCACCACTACTGTGGCTTATGATATGTTATGTATCAGCTTCATCACCTGTGAACTTTGAACTGATGAGGCTGTCGTCAGTTCAAAGTTCACAGGCATATTTACTCGTTAAAAGATTTTTGTAACTTGTCACAGATTTTTTTACGAATAACCATCCACTCTGAGGAACAGGATGATATTCTTTTTCATGTTGTAGTGTCTCTTTTCTTAAAAAGAGATATAACAAAGGTCTCTCTTAAACAGGAATTAAATCACTTTCACAAATCTTTTCTACAACAAAGGTCTTAAATCTGTGACATTTTAATACTTAAAGAGGGGGAATAATTACAGCAATAGTTTCTCCAGGGGAAAAAACAACCAGCACTATTTTTTTTTAAAGAACCTATTCCTTTAATGCAGTATATTTTTGGTGTAATACCTTTTGAGACCAAAAGAGTAAACAACTTAAAGCATGACATATTAAAGACTTAGTATAACAACTAACAGAATGAAACCAAAAGTGTAAGATGGCTGCAGTTGACTGTTGTATTTGACTAATGAAAGTAAACAAAGCTGTGGTTAGGTAATGAAAGTCCAAAACAAACTGGAAACTAAACTTACTATTAGTCATTTACCCCAAGGTGTTTCTGGTTTTGGAGGGATAGCACAAGTGGCATTGCCAGAAATTTCTTAAAGGGGGCGGGGGAGGGGTCCATAACAGTTCATTGATAAAAGCCTCATATACATGTATACTGCTTTAAATTCATTTTCAAAGCACCATCGGGGGGTCTGGACCTAAGGACCCTCCCTTTGGCTATGCCTATGGATAGCATAGTTCGTATGCCACCGTTTTAAAACAGTCAGATACACGGGGAAAAACTTGGTGCCAAAAAAATCAGTGAAACCTTAGGGGAGAAACAAATGTCTTTGCTGAAAACCTAGAAAAATCAGGGAACTTGTAATCCTATGATATTAAGGAACAAAAAAAAAAAAAAAAAAGTAGGAAAAAAATTCAACCACAAAAACACATTTTAATGATCTAGTCTTAGCATCTCTTTCATTTTTATGCCCTGCAGTCTTCCTGCACCCTCCCCTCACATGTGCAGTGGAAAGATGTATTTAAAGATGCATTTATTACTTCATATGGTGGCCAAACTTTGCATTTTATAAATATATCTGGTTAACCTTGTTAATTAATCGTCAAATGCTTGAAAATGTCATTTCGTCACTTTTGGAGAATTTTTGGTTGAGATTCACTTCAGTCAAATATTTTGTAAATACTGATCCCATTGCAGTCTCAACTTGAAAGTTGGCATACAAGTAAACAAAACTCTAACAGTGCCATATAATTTTTTTGGAATTTTAAAATTGCAGGGTTTTTTTTAATTAATAACCAAGGTCAAAGGTTATTTTGGTGACCTTTACAAGGTCAACCTCTTTTTCTTTTTTTCTTTTCAGCACATGATTTAAAAGCTCATATGAAATGCTATAAAAATACACTAATTCCAACCTTCTAAGCCCAATTAGGTAATGAGATACAACTGCTCAAAGATTGTCAGGAGGTCACGGTTTTCTAATTTTCAAGGTCATGTAATTTGAAACCCCGTGGGTGGGCAGAGCTAAAATTTGGGATTTATGCATAAGTCTATATGCCTCATAATCACACCAAATTTCAAGGAAATCAAAAGGGATTAGGTTGAAAATGGCCATTTCATTGGTTGATTTGACACGGAATGACCCTATAAATAAGGTTGTTGATCCAGTGGCTTACTGGTTGCAGACCCCTGCTACAATCAACTTTTTCATCTGTGGCAGGAAGCCCCATTGTGCACGATTCTCTCCTCGGTAAAGAAACTTTAATCAGTAGCCATTTACTGATAAGCTTTGCTTAGTGTATCATTAAGGTATCAAAAAAAGGAATACAATACACTGCAGAGATGCCAGCTATTTTGGATTTTCAATCAACTTTACAGCATTACAGGTAATACCCGACAAATTATGGAAAATTGCTCACCGCCAGTCCACTACCCAATGTTCACCCATTGGTCACCCATTGCTCCTGGGAATCTACTTTTTATTCCTGACTATAAAGGTGCTGGAACTTCAAGTTTTGTTCTTTCCAGCCACTGGACCATCTTCTCATGCCTACGTTTAGCAACAGCTCACCATTTGTTGGGCAGGTTGACACTCTTTCTTCAACTACAGCTGGTAGTGCTTAACACTTTAACCAGCTGATGTACCTGAATTAAACTGCAAAAAATTGTATATGCTCTCCAAACAGAAACAGTCACATAGTGACCAGGTTTTACAGAAGACTCGTCTCACCTCAGCAGTGCCTACCATAAACCAGTCAAGGGTGGAAAGCTCTCTTTTCTAGTCCTTTATTTTCTGCTATATGACCCAAGGCAAGATGGGGAAGGGCAAATGTCCCTGACATGGATATCACACCACTGGGTAGAAACAAATAACTCAAACATCTTATCACCCCTTTCTTAGGTTCATTGACATTGTTATAGCCCTTTTAGCTGGTAATCAGTTAGAAAGGATTAGTGGTGTCAATCATCTCCCTAAGTGACCACTTTCAATAACAAAGCTAAGGGAGAAACAGATCTTTCTGATGCACAGGCTTACTCATTCCAGCTGCATTTGGCTCACTTCTTAGGCAGTGAATATATTTGTTCGAGCTGATTTCAGTCCATTTTACTCATCCCAAGTTAATTTGTTCCAGCCAGTTAAAGGGTTAAGCCAGTCACAATAAGAGTCATATTAATTTCCAATCCTAGTACACCAGCGAATAGAATTATTCTCATGATGTCAGGAACACCATACCAATGTGTAGTCAAAATCTGTTGAGGTGAAAGTATGAGAGAGAAAGTCACATTCTTCATTTTCATTTTCACTGCTGATCGTACTACAGCTACTAAAAGAATACGTTTATGCATATGATGACAAGTTATCGGGATCATATATTTCCACGGCAGGATGTGCCCGTCGAGGAACTTTTGGTTGAGAAGAACAGCCTATCAAAATATATCTATTGTTTCCACAAAACTAAGTATTGAAGTCAATATTGGTTTCCTTGAAATCCCTTTAGTGTCCTCAATAGATCGTCCTGAACTTTGAACAGCTAATGCCTTTTATTGCCATTCAAGCATTTATTGATAATTCCCTTCACCACAAAATTAGTGACATTCAAAGGAAAATAAAGGAAAATGCTGTGTTTTGTCTATGAGGAGTCTTCTTACTTTCCCTTCCCTAAACCATGTGGAAAAAAAAACCCAAATCGTGATCATTTTTATACAGCTGAAGACTCATTCTCAATTCCAGTAACAAAATAGATAACTGCCTTCAAGTGCTGAAGGTTTTAGAAAGGGAAATATTAAGCCACGATCACGATGCTGTTCGGCGTCATCATCATATGGGCTAAGTATTGTATGATGCCGTTCGGTGTCATCATCACCTGGGCTAAGTATTGTATGATGCTGTTCGGCGTCATGTGGCAGTGAAAGTGTTCCTGTTTATCTGTTGGTTTTGAGCAATTACTATGACAAATCTCGCAAAAGTTGGCAGCTCTGGTATTGTTTCTTCTGTGACTCAGACTCATGCAAGGTAAATGCCAAGTTTGTTAAAGGTGATGTTACATTTTACATTAACCATTTTCTTTAGTCATCCTGGTGTTGCAAAATTCATAGTATTGTTTTACAGAGACGAAGGTCATTGGTCCCAATGGTCCACCTGTTGTGAAAGTGGCACGAAACACTTTGGAATGGCAGAGCTCTTCCACATGTAAATCACTTATTGAATGTGCTAATCCTGTTCTGTTGAATTGTGAAAGTTTTCAGGGCTGTTGGTTGAGGCATTAATGTTTTCTTGCATGAAAAGGCAAAAGGACTGTTCACAAATACACTTCTTAAAATTTTCCACTGAAGAAAAAAAAAAATCCCAAAAGATAAATGAGCTAATGTTTTCCACATCACCATCATATCTCAATCAATTCTGATTTTTTTTTTTTTTTCATTGGGAAAGTGAAAAATGTGTTTGTGAATATCAAGATATTTCAACATTTGTTCTTTTAATTGAAAGTCCATGAAATTTTTTATTAAAACTTTAAGCACTGTCTTCCTATGGAAATTTTTTAAATTTGCTATTCATAGGATTAAATGCATGTTACAGTTTGGAAGCTGTGACCGAAAATATTTAATAGGAATATTGGTTCTAAACTGAAGCTACTTGTGAATGAATGATATTATGAGATATTGGTTCTAAGTTTTGCAAATATTGATCTTTTTAGAACAGCACATTTTTGATAGTGCGTTGATTAATGAAACTCTTAGGATGGCTGAAGCATAGTTGTAAAAGTGACTTGAACCACATATTTTAATTTGGAAATTGTTCATAGGTCAAGATTAAAACTGCCATAATGCTATGTACTAGTGCATGGTCATCACTTTTGGTTTTTATGTATTTGTTTATTGACTTTTCAGAAAGAAGAGGATCGTCTTAGGGCATCCATTAAAAGAGAAAGTAAGCAGCGAAGAATGAAAGAAAAATCCCATTCAAGGGGCCTTAATGCTTCATATCTTGAACCCGATCGCTATGATGATGAAGATGATGGTGGGATTTCACTTTCTGCTATTAAAAATCAATTTAAAAAAGGAGCTGCTGCTCAGCAAAAAGGTAAAAAAAAAAAGCAATTATCAGTGTAGTAAAAAGTTGTATTGTGAGGTTACTTTTTATAAATATATTTATTTCATAATATTTTCTGTAAGATTTTATTTAAAATTTCCCCTTATATGGTTGGTATTCTGCAACACTAAGTACTTAAGAGTTGCTGCTTCCAAAAGGACTTTGTGTGATTAGGTTTTTGAAATAATTTTGATTACTGAAATACCAGACATTCTGTCTCTTAAAGTTTTGATAGTTGTGGTTAGTTATATTTTGTAATCAGATTTTTATAGTTTTTGAAGTAATTGCTTCAATAGGTAATTATTATTATTTATGGAAGTAATTTTTTGTATGTGTTAAAAACATTCAAAATGTAAATTTTTGTCTGTATAATTTTAATCCTAAAAATTGAACACTAAATTACAAAGTAATGTAATATATTTTTTTTTATTGTGGACCTTTTTTATTTTTCCAGAACATTACCAGCAATATACCCCCCCCTCCTCCCTCCTCTTTCTCCCATGCGAATAACATTCTGTGCTGCTGTACTATTACATTTCCCTCTTCGTGTACAAAGAAAGGTAACTTGATCACGCTAGTTACGTTAACTAAAACTTTTACAAAAAGTTCGTAAGTTGGAAGCTTTCGACCTTATCTTAGGTCTTCATCACGCCAATGGAGGACTAAAATTGTTGCCAGATTCTACATTTGAATTTTTCCTATTTTTGTTCCATTGGCGTGATGAAGACCTAAGATAAGGTCGAAAGCTTCCAACTTACGAACTTTTTGTAAAAGTTTTAGTTAACGTAACTAGCGTGATCAAGTTACCTTTCTTTGTTAATATTGTTACGTGTTTTGCCCATAATCGTCACCTCTTCGTGTATGTTTAAGTCTTCGTAACTCTTACACTCTTGTTAAACAAAAAAGGAAAGAAAAAACTGCTTCCTACAGTAAAACCTGTGTTGGCAGTCACCTGCCATAACAAGTAGTTTTATCTGGCACAGATGTTATCTCGAATAGAAACAATGCATAAGAAACCTTTATTTGGCTGCTAAAGGTAGCCATTTTTGAAATGCTTAATAGAATATACTTGCATTTCAAGGTCACCAACATGCAGAACATATAGGAAAATCTTGTTTAGGAAGTTTTAGAAAGATAACAAAAATGTTGTGAGTTTAAAAACATGAAACACCTTTTTCATTTTTCTCTCTTTTATTACCCTTCACAAGATTTTAAATTGTGGGTGGTCTTTGGGGGCCATGGCACTCTTTTTTAATGATATTATTAATTGGATGGATTGTTGGAAGTTTGCCACAGTATTGTTTATTTTCTTTGGCTGGAGGTTTTGATTTAATAGATGTTCTGATATCTTTATACATGAATATGATCAGTTTCTTACTGTATCCATGTTCCTGTGCAATGTCAATAATCCAATTTATTTCTCTTTGTTCAGAAGATTGCTAAGAAGAGCAATCTCTCACTCTTCTAATAAATCTGATGAACAAAAAGAAATAAAATGGATTATTGACATTGCACAGGAACATGGATACAGTAAGAAACTGATCATATCCATGTATAAAGATATCAGAACATCTATTAAATCAAAACCTCTAGCCAAAGAAAATAAACAATACTGTGGCAAACTTCCAACAATCCATCCAATTAATAATATCATTAAAAAAGAGTGCCATAAATATGGTTTAGAACTTGCTGATACAAACGACGACATTGCAAAAATACTAACCAACAATAACAAAAATTCAGTTTTAAATTCTGCTGGCGTTTACGCCATACCCACCAGGATTGCAGAAAATAACAAACCAGATTGAATGTATGTAGGTAGCACTAAACAAAGATTCTAGACACACCTACATGAACACCTCAGAAACTGGAATAAAAAAGAAAAAAAGACTGATTCTCACCAAAAAATTTTAACAGCTGAGGCTGTTTTAATTGAGAAAACACAAGATAATAACTTCAATAACACAACCCCAATGGACTTGCCCTACACTTGGAACTTCCTTGTTGAACAAAAGCGAAAAAGAAAGAATAAACCAAGAAAAAATTACAGAAAAGAATTGCCTACAAATGAAGACAATAAGGAAGAAGACTTAAATAGTATAACTATACTAGTGATCCGAAATTTCTTGGCGTAGAATAGAAATAAAAGTTTCCAAGCTTTCACACATCAACCAGATGACTTTCTCAAGGAAGACAGACAGTTTGCAAGCTGGATAATAGAACGGTTCAACAATTTGAACGTGGTGACATGTCAATGACGTTCAAATTGTTGAGCCATTCTATTATCCAGCTTGCACTGAGCTGTCTACCTTCCTTGAGAAAGCCATCTGGTTGATGTGCGAAAGCTTGGAAACTTTTATTACTATTCTATGCCAAGAAATTTCGAACGCTAGTGTAGTTATACTATTTAAGTACAAGTGGTGTATTGTTCCTTGTTATGAATTAAGGAACAAGACATCAAACTCTGACGGCAACTTAGCTCCGAAAAAACTTCGTCATTATAGCCGCAGCAAAAGCGACTAACAACATCACTAACTAAAAAATGTTAGCATCATAATGTCACTGACAAAGGCTTATACAAAAAAGCCGAAGCTTGTATGAGGAATTATTCAATTGGAAAGCGATGACTGTACTTCATTTCATATGTTCAAGGATTTCAACATCATTGTTTTTTGCGATTATAAATATCTTTTAGCATTTAGCTTCTAAGGACTCACTATGATTTACGAACTCTTGTCTTTGTTCAACCTTCGACAAATTGTGATATGTAAATTATCTTGGACATTTATCTTGTACGTTATATCCCACTGGATTAAAGTCGTTTACCTGCTTACACATTCCACAATTTATTTCATTATTCAAAGCAAGAGCACAACTCCTGACCATGTTTCCAGACACCTCATATTCATTTCGGATCGGAAAATACACGGTAAGATTTACGTTTTGTTCAAAATATATTCTCTGACAACTATAACCTGACAAATACAAATTTTAATGAAATGATACAGCGCTGAGCTACCTCTTGAAAATATGAACCATTAATAATAATGTGTGAAACAGTAAATTGAACTTCAGAATCTTCATTCTGCAGTACTATTATGAATGCTATTAGCCACGTAATCGAACAACATCTTTTTGTTGTTAAATTAAATGCTGACAGTCAGATGACTATGTCATCTTCAGACTCTCAATCAGCGATAGTCGGTGCTGAGACAGAAGCAAGGCCCATCGTTGAATGCTACATCACACTATGCAGGTCTGGTACAGCACCACTGCCTCCTTGGGGGACGATATGCTGGTGTGAATGGTGATGGTTGCAGTGGCTGGCAAGTCCACAAACCTGCCTCACACAATCTACGATTCACAGTCCAGATGCATGGCCCTATAACTACAAAAAGACCAACCTGTTATACATAGCCATATGATGAAGCTACTCGTAAAAGTGTTTGTGAGATGGTTGGATTCCTGATAACATCACCCAGCTATTTTCACTCATTAGGCTAGCTTTCGCCACAGAGATCTCCGATTTAGTGGTCCACGCCCAGGTTAGGACAACAAAAGTAAGCTACGCAGAGTCATTTTGATTTTTATCACCCTCACCTAGGATGTGATTACTCTTAGATTGCAACTACAGTTATTTACATTGCCCAACAGTTGACACATACCCACTAATTTTCCTGGTGCCCCAACAAAAGGCTTCATAGTGTGGCATTTTCTATGTTGAACAGTGTAATTTTTTCAAATTCTTAAACACTGAGCATGGTCTCTTTGTAGTTATTTTTTAATTTTATGAGATCTTTTCCTGTAGATGCATGTTGTTTTTAAAGTATTTGCCTTGGTGTATGATTTACAGTGGGTCAATATCTTTTAATTTTTCCCCCTCTTTTTACAGAACGTCAACAAATTTATTCTTCAGATGATGAAATGTCTGATGATGGAGAAAAGGCCAAAAAGCTTGAGAAAGCTAAATCAATGGAAGATAATGCAGAAGAAGATGATGATAGTGATTTGGTAATTATTTGTTTCAATGATTCACTGGCAGCAAAACAGGGCTCAAAATTTCAGGTCAAACTTTACTAGCCAAAAAAATTTCACTTGCCATCATACCACTGTGACATGCAAGAGACGGTGAAAGAGTGAGACAGTGAATTTGCAGCAAGTTTTCTGTTTTAATGATTGTGTATGCAAATATATATACATACATACATACATACATACATACATACATACATACATACAACTCTGTGATTGTGCTACAGCCGAGATCTCAGAAAATAACAGTAATAATAACCCTCCAGGTTGTATTAAACCAGGAAAGTAATCAAAAGCCAATATTTTTGGGTGCTGGAGGAAAAGAAATAACTAAAATAACATTTTAAAAAATGTCGGTCATATACCATAACCTAATCCCCCCATAATGCGAATTGTCAGCATCTCCACCATCAGGCTCCTTTTCCTCATATGTACATAAATACGTTTCCTGGAATCCCGGCTGGTACAGCAAAGATTAATTGGAGTACGGATGGGGAAAAAATATCAGTGTTTTTGAGAATCGACGTTAGAAACTGCAAAAGAATATTTTCTATGTGAAGTAAGTGAATTTCTCTTTGCTGCATTCTTTTAAATATAATCTTAGGTCATGAATTAGGGACTTTTTCGCCATTTGGCTCGATGTTTCATCACCAAAAATCATGTTCTTTTCCTTGATGTTACAGGAACCGATAAGTCCTCCCCCAAAAATCGAGGTTTCATGACCAATGTTTGAAACTGCAATAGTGCAATCAACTCGAAAATTTTCTGCGATAAGTAAATGAATTTTTCTTTTTCTTATTCTTATAGAGAAAAAATATCACCTTTCTTTTTCGTATTCTTATACTGAGAAAGGGAATATCACTTTTCAATGTCGCGAATTAGCAATGTTTTTTTTTTTTTTTTTTTTTGTCGTTTTTCTGCGATGTCTTGTTGCCAAAAATAAAGTTCTTATCCTCGATGTTACTGGAGCCAATGCATCGAGGTTTACGATACATGAAGCACTTTAACAAATATTGTGGTTACTCGATGTTGAATTAGTGAGCTATCACCGATATATTGAACAGCGATTTATTCATCGATGTGCCAATAACTGCTGCAGATGGGAAAGATGAGAATTCTTTGGTTCTTTAGCAAAACATCGTGGTTTTCGCTGACACATCGAAAATTCCCACCTATATTACGGATGTGTGAATATTTCGGGTATGAATATCCACCATATGTATGCCCAATCCCACTCTGAGTCGACGCACGTGGGGAAGAAACGCTTCCTCCCACTATGCATTTGGGTTCTTTTCAGCGAGCTTTGTATCAGCTGTCACCAGGGGTCTCGCTGGCTCTGGCTCTTTTAAAGTTTTCGCCAATTTATTCACCAAGTTCATTTTTTTTTATCGCCAAAAGTGTTATAACAGTACAAAAAGGTAATCGCCGAAGCTCTTTTTCTTTCGCCAAAACGATTTTATTTTCGCAAATTGCGAAGATGGCGGTCGGCAGCGCGACCCCTGGCTGTCGCTACGCAGCCCACGGAACAGGCTCTCGTTGGCTAGCTGGTGATGATGCAGTGATTGGTATGCCTCCGTCAGAGACCGTTTTATTGAAAACATTTTATGATGACAAGAAAAAAAAAAAAAAAAAAAAGCACATTTAAATGCAATACTCAAGATTCCCCTCACACTGAAATATTTTAAAAATAACATTTTACTGAAAGTGAAGACACCATCACAGTTAAAAAAATTTTTGTGAAGATAGTGTTTGAGCTAAAAATATTTTTGTGAAGATACCGCCCAACAGCATTAAATGCTGAACGGGAAAACAATTTATTTTTACTGCTCGTAAACAATAAATTTCTGGTTGCGACTGGGCGACCACAAATTTTGTGCCCTGAGTAAAATATATAATTTATTTCTAGCCTTTACCTAATTTCTCACACCATTTAAGAAATTGTTTGTGCATTGTCTCTGTCTTTTGAGGGTAGTACTTTAAAGTACTGAGGTATTATTATTATTAATATTTAACTCAAAAATGAATACTTGTATGCTGAACAGAATTTACTACACAGAAAACACATTGACAGAGCACTTGCTGTGTTTGATGTTTTCTCAGCAATCTTGCTTTACTGTGTTTCATGTGCACCTAAATTGCCTACAGTAAAATTATGCATTTTATAATCTATTAAGTAAATCTTTCTATGGCTGCTTTATAATGACTGGCCATGGGGTAATAGGTCGCAATATCAAAATAGGAAGCCCTTTTTGTGTGGTCCTTGCCTCGTGTCATTAGCCATGTCATATTTCTCAATTCAGTAAAGAAGTTATAATGATACAACAAGTATATCCACCATCTGTTTATGTTCACTATGAGCTTTATACAACGTCCGTTCCATAAAAACTGAGAGTAAAATCACACGAAATGAAGAAGTATAGGTACACAGCAAAACATATGTTATTCTTTCTCAAGCTATCTTTCCTCGGATGATATGCAACCATTCAGTCCACTTTTCAAATCATGTGGCGAAAGCATTTTGTGGAAGCTGCTTTGGTGACCCCTGTACAGCTTGATTTGAATAATCAGCATCTGTGTTGAATGTTGCACCATGAAACTTCTTCATTGTTGGAAACAACCAGAAACCGCACGGGGCGAGGTCAGGGCTGGATTGTAGGCCGGCTTTGGCACGATTTCAATACTGCATTTCGTAAGAAACTGTTGAACACAAGCAGCCACATGCTGGCGGGCTTTATCGTGGTGTAAGGTCCACTTGCCCACCAGTTACAGTTGCTTTATCGATATGTGTTGTCGCAGACGCTTCAAGACTGAAGTGTAATACTCTGCATTGACAGTAATTTGTGGAGGAATGGCATGTTGGTAGACTACGCCTTTATGATCAAAGAAAATTATCATCACCTTCCCAGCTGATTTGGTTTGGCGAACTTTTTTCGGAGGTGGCGAATCTGTGTGTTTCTAGACACTCGTTGCACGCTTTGTGAGGGGGTCGAAATAGTGGACCCATGTTTCATCAACAGTTATTACTGTGTTTAGAAAGTTTGGATCCTTTGCAATCATTTGTTTCCATTCATGACACACCTGAACTCTGGCTAACAATTGTTATCTCGTCACGTGATGAGGGACCCAACTGGAACACACACAATGTAGTAGTAATTTGTCGTGTAGAATGCGTAATGTCGACGTTTTTGAAATATTAGTTGACGCCGCTATGTCTTCATACGTCATTCATCGATCTTCTTGCAGGATTGCCCAAACTTCAAGTCGACCAGGCCTTAGGAGTAAGTTCTGCCAACAAATGTCCTTTTATGAAATCAGGGTGGCATCTAAAAATTGTTGACTCACCCAAACATTTATATTTGTAAGTTTTGTTTTTCATTAAATCAACTGTTTCTGGAGCCATTTTATCCAAACGATAGCAAAATTTTATTGCACAACGCATTTCACTTTTTAACTCTTAATCACTCACCTCTATAGCTGTATGGTGAAATGCAGACGTACCTTAAACAACTGCACAATAACAAAACCAGAATTGTCTGCCACAGCTAATAACTGTTGCCATAGATACTTCCTTAATTCAGTTAGTTGTCTGCATAATTACTTTTCCCCTTTGCACTATTGCCAACTCAAAAAAATTACTCAGTTTTTATGAAATGGCATTTGTATATATATACATTATTGAAAGAAGTCCATTTATCACCAAATATCTTGGTGCTGAGAGTGGAAGATTAATCATTTCAGTATTCACTAAAATTCTGCATAGAATTTTCTTCAGAGATGTAGACTACATATTTTTAGAATTTGAACCTTAAAAATAGGTGGAAAGATGGATGGATGGATTTCAATCCCAAAGATCAGTTAGAACTCTTTGCTTTTCAAATTAGAATTTGTGCCTTGCATGTGCTTTTGTATGGTGCTGCTCTCTGTTTGATTAGCATTATTTTTGTCCTCTCTCAGAAAGTTGTTTTCATGTATTTCATATTCATGAGGTCCATTCTGTGTCAAATCAACCAATGAAATAACCATTTTCCAACCTGGCCCCTTCTAATTTCCCTTGAAATTTGGTGGATGTTGTAGGCTTGTGCATAAATCCCAAATTTTAGCTCTGTCCATCCTTGGGATTTCAAATTGCATTACCTTGAAAATTAGAAAATTGTGACCTCCGGACAATTTTGAAGTAGTTATATCTCATTACCAAATTGGGCTAGAAGGTTTAAATTTATCTTTTTATTGAGCTTTTAAATTATATGTTGGTGGAAAAAATGAGTTGACATTTTTTAAGGTCACAGAAATTACCCCTTGAATATTTAAAAAAGAACTAATTCTAAAATTTTGAAAAAAATTACATGACATCCTTATATACATGTTTCCAGGTATAAGAATCTGTACTTATGTGTTGTTATTACAGTTTTGTGGGATATTTTTGGTTGTTATGCAAAAATATGGATTTAATATCATGACCCTGGTTGTATTATGCTTAACAGGTGTATAATTTTGTCAATGCACTTCTTGCAACAACAACGTTGTTAGAAGAACACACACAGCAGAAGGGATGCTTAAACTCTTCATAATCATGCATTGATTCCAGCGGGTATATCTTACAATGCAGAACAACAAATCTTGACCTTTGGTGTGTTCCAGAAGTACAAGCAACCATTTCGTATATAAATCGAGGTGCTTAAAATGAAAATGACAAACAAAAATGTTTGATTGGCTATGGTTTTTGAGATGCAGTCACTTACCTGTATTACATCATTCACTTAAGGTTGCATATTAATCTACAGCAAATGCTGTGCTACATCTTCACCTGCCATTTATGTACCAAATTGTCAGAATCTCTTCAAATTTCAGCAGTGATCCAGTAACATGGAAAGGCTCCATCTTCCTTGATATCTCTTTCCCACTGCAGCGATTTCTTGATGAAAACATTCACCATGCTCATCACTCAGTGTTCAGAAAGAAATCCAAATGAGAACTTAAATGCACCTTCAAAGACATACTGTATTCCACTTTGTGATATGAGGACAGCATTATTTCACAAGGTTTTTGTAATTTTCTGATTTTTATTATCTAAGAAGCTCATTGTCATTTATCAAAAGCATGCCATGCTCTCTGTTTATCACCAGTGATGCTATGCTCAGATGCCTACCTCATCATGTAGCAGTGAGCAAATATCTGGACTGACGAAAAACACGCACTCATCGTTGCGTCACTAAGTCTAAAAAATTTCTGTTGAAGGCACTGAAAGGCAGTTTGTGCTTCGAAGACTTTTGTCATAGCCTAGACAGAATTCTTTGCAAAGCCCAATTTTATGTGTGAAGTTGGTAACAAAATCTTCATGGATTGTACCAGCAAATGATGCATATTCTTTTTTCCATGGCTCCAGTGATTGCCGAAAAGGCTACTCTTCATATAATGAGATGCCTTCTCTGCTATTATATTCACAAAGGAAGCAAAAAAAAAAACTGTATATACGAGATACAGTCCAAGCAGAAGAGCATTGATTTTTAAGTCCACACAAATATGCCACTTGTATTTGTTATAATTTATGCTGCATACTGGAACAAAAGGCACTGTGTGTAGAAGAACAGCTTTCATACTTAATTTTGAGGAATCTATAAATAACTTCCATTCTTCTGGAGTTATGTGTCATGTTGAGAGTTGTGAATAAACCATCTACATCTTTGCCAGCAACTAGGTAATCTACCCTGATACAGAACATTACCAGATCTTTTTGGTGGCTATAATATGTACTTAATTTCACACTTCTATCAACGAGATTCAACCGTTGCAGTCTGGATCTTGGCAGAAGCCTTTCCAGCTCCAGATTTTGAATAAGATGATTCAACTCATTCTTGTAGGGGTAAGTCCAGTGTTGCCAGTGTGAAGATAGGATCTACAGATTCTATATCCCGTGTTCCTGTTTGTTCCACATTGTAGTTCACATCGTAATGTTATGGGGGCTCCGAGTTGGGTAGGTTTGGGTTTTTGCATTTGTGGCACTGGGCAGACAGTAGGCTGGAGTAGTCTGCATTTTCTTTTTAGTAATGCTATATCTCATCAGAGGTGTCATTGGAGGGTTTCTGTTATATAATAGGAACGGAAAATGCCTTTGATCACTTCTTGCCATTTAGTCAGCTGCAATGATGTGCTGTACAACTATTACACGCTATAAGCAGAACGCAGCTCCTCTGGTGATCTCCAATCTTACTCCCAAAGTAAAGGTGGTAGACCTTTTGATGACAGGCATCAGTTCACACTTGTGTGATGCAAGAGTAACTTTGCCACAAATGTAACAAAAATTGTCTGCATTGTTCACACAAGAACAAAACATATCACACACAGCACCTACATACAATTATGAACAATGGTAACTGAGGAAGGGATGATTACTTAAGGGTATTGCATTGCCTCAAACGATGCAACAGTTCCCTCATATCGTTTCATCTAAGCATTTTGTACAGTAAACAAGAGATTCAAATCAGTGTGCATTGTAGATGGACACAGCCTTCTGTATTTTCAAAACAAGAGCCAATCACCAATTTTTCATGTCATAATCATGTTTAGCACCTTGGAATTAGGGGGAAATGACTGTTTTCATTTTCAAAACATTTTCAGTTTTGTACAGTGCAATCATTGATATGAAGAGTTTCAGATCTGAGAAGATCAACACAACTCAGTCATTCCTGTGTCACTCCAGGTACACTTTGGTGTTTTCATTGAAGGCCAGGTGTGCCTACTTTCAGCACAGGTAGGAACAAAATCAGAAGAGCTGTAAGGCAAGAAAAAGAAGGAAATGTTCCCAGTGCTGTGAACAAATAAGTGGCAACTTAAATCATCAAGGAGCCATAAATCACCCTTGTGTATCCACTATGTAGACCAAAATATTCAGACATATAGGTCAAAATGGAAACTAGTGCATTTAATAGCCAAAATCAGTTCATAGTCAGCCCACCTTTGGATGTTATGACTGCAGCAACCTTTTTAGGCAGACTTTCCACATGCTGGTAAGTCTGTGCCAGAATTTTTCTTTGTTCCAGCTCCAAAGTTTCTGCCAGAGCTGCTGTAGAAGGGCTAATCTGGACCAAGTCCTTTCCAGCTGAAAAAACCTCACACCATCACAGATTCTTTACCCAGCTTGACTGTAGGGACTCTGTCTAACAGCATTGGGTAAATACCACACCCAAATACAAAAAAAAGATTATTTATTCCACATGACCCTCTTCTGTTGTCTACAAATGGTGAGCAAGGCACCACTGCGGTCTTTATTAGACATTGTCTAGAGGTATGCAGGGCTTGTCTGCAGCTGTCCTAGCATGATAACTGTGTGATTGCAGTTCCTGATAGACTGTTTTGGTGCAAATATCTGTTCTAGTGGCTTGTGTGACGTCGCCGGCCAGGTCTGTCGTAGATTATATTGCATGCCTTCTTCACATTCCACAGTAGGCTTCGTTTGGCAGAATAACTGATTTTGTGCTTCCTCTGAGAGTATGGTTTTGCTGTAGTGGCACCACTTGCTTCTCTTCAATGAAGAACGTTAATGACAGTGGATATTAGGAAATCCAAAAGAGTAGCAATGCTATGCACTAATTGTTATTCATTTGGTATCCAACCATCATGCCTCTTTCAAAGTTTTTCAATTCAGCTTCATGTGGTATAGTCACTTCCATTGTGACCTGAGAGGTGTGGCAATGCTTTCCTTTATATACAGCACCCAACACACTGAGCATGTTTCACACTGGTTGTACAAATGCACATTTATTTGCATATGTAGAGGTGTCAGAATACTTTTGTTCACATAATGTGTATGACAGAAGTGTTTCTGAATAGGGGAAGAATTGTTTTATATGTGTAGGTAAGATGTCAGCCCTGATGTAAAAATGTTTTTCAAGATGTTTGCAATAATCTTTTACATATGTCATGTTTTTACAAGAGAAGATAACAAAATGTGGAGGGGAGGAAGGAATGGTCAACTAACACAGGGTGGCAGCAATAAGAGAAAATACAGACATGGTTAGTGGCTGATTCAAAAAATCTGGTTCAAACTTGAATTCTTAATACTGGGGGAAAAAAGCCAATTTTAGCCCCTCTCTTTTTCTCCATCAACAAATTGTCTGATTTAACCTGATAGTTGTTGATGCCCATTAATATGTATGCAAAATCATAGGCTAAAAATTTCCAAATTCACGGAGTTATAGTAATATCAAATGCATAACTGTGAGATGGGAGGGTAATTCGACTTGAAAATTTTTGAGATTTCCTACTTATTAATTAAGCTTACTAATTAAGAAAATTTCATTCACACCAATCCTGTGGATTTTGAGTTGCAAATACTCTCTTTTATCACTTTTTTTGTAGATTTTTTTGACACAAGAGGACTACTACTGACATAATAATTTTAGTTGAAATTGTTTACATAAACTCTGTTTCCATAACAATGAGTGGTTTGTTTATATGTAAGCTTGCATGACATCAAGGCTGATCTACATCACAAATTCAAAACAGGGTTTGCACGGTCGCTGGAATCCTGGAAAAGTCATGGAATCTGATTTCCCTTTTTTTCCAGGCCTGGGAAGTCCTCAGTTTTTCTATTTTTTGTGAATGGTCCTAGAATTTTTTCTCGCAAATGAAAAAAAAAAAAAAAAAAAAGATTGTCAAAATGTTTGGATTGATTACATCACTTTGTCTTATTGGGTTGTCGGAAAAGTCATAACGTATTTTGGCACCCGATGGCGGTTGGGCTGTTTTGGAAGTACTAGAGGCATGCACAGCTCTGTTATCGCTATGGCATTCGATAGGTGCCAGTTCTAGCTACAGTCTAAAAGAAATAGTGAGCAATTTGGTTGATTTGTGGAGATTTGACATCAGGTTTGAAGATGGTAAACCAAACTGTGCATTTTCGCCATATTTTACTATTTTAATTCCGTAAAAGGAAGAATGCGCATCAAGCTTGTGAAAAGTTGCGTAAAGTGTATGGTGATAATGCTCTACAAAAACGTTAGTGCCAGCGGTGGTTTGCAAAATTCCGTGCTGGTGATTTTGACCTCAACAATGCTCCTCGGTCCGAAAGGCCCACCGAGGTTGATGACAACCAAATCAAGGCATTGATCGAGTCAAACCAATGTTACGCGACACAAGAGATTGCAGACACATTGCACATCCATTATATTCAAGCGTTCACGGCCACCTGAAGAAGCTGGGATACGTAAGCAAGCTCGACGTGTGGGTTCCTCATGAACTCAAAGAAGCTCAATTGACGGCACGTATAAACATCTGCGATATGCTCATTAAACGTGAGGGAAATGATCCTTTTTGAAGCGACTGATAACTGGTGATGAAAAGTGGATTGTGTACAACAATGTGCTGCACAAACGGTCTTGATCCCGACGTGCTGCTTCCCCTCAATCGACATTCAGGTTCTGGTCTTGGTGTGGTGGGATTTTAAAGGTGTCGTGTTTTTGAGCTCCTACCACGAAACCAAACAATCAATTCGAATGTGTACTGTCAGCAATTGGACAGTTTGAACGAATCCATCATCCAGAAACGTCCAGAGCTCGTTCATCGTAAAGGTGTTGTGTTCCATCACGACAACGCGAGACCACACACAAGTTTGTTCACCTGCCAAAAATTATTGGAGCTTGGGTGGGATATGTTGCCACACCCAGCATACTCGCCTGACCTTGCGCCGTTAGACTTCTACTTGTTTCGCTCTCTTCAACAGTCCTTGCATGGTATAACGTTCAATTCAGATGAGGCTGTAAATCAGCACCTTGTACAGTTTTTCACCACTTAAGACAGGTTCTTCTATGAACGAGGCATTCTGCAGCTCACTGAAAGATGGCAAAAGGTTATCGAACAAAACGGGCATTATATCATTGATTGATCTTTGTTCTTTCTATCAATAAATAACCTTTGCAAAACATGGCTAAAATACGTCATGGCTTTTCCGACAACCCAATAGCTCCCTGCTCACAATGATATCGTTTTGTTCCATGAGGTGTGGAAACATGATGTCATCTCTTTCACCTCATGTAATGCTGCAGTGCAAGATGTTTTAAGTGTCACATTTCCAGTGACCTTCGTTTGTGGCATGCAGTTGGAGTCACAACAGTCTGTGGAAACCTTGCGAGTCCAAGATAGCCCTTCCTCCTAGCATGCACTTTCCTCACTGAAGGAGATTGATATCTGGCTTCTTTGTCGACAACGTGCATGGGAATAGATGACTATGGAATAGGGAATCTTCAGTGCCATGGCAAAATTGTTTTGTGTTATTTTCATTGTGCTAAGTTCCGAATTGCTTCATATAAGTTTTATATGGGGAAATTTTGCCACTTCACTGAAGTTGTAACACACACACACACACACTGAAGGACACTCTGTAACAGCAGAACCCATAGGACTTCATACGAATTCTAAATGCATGGTAAAATAAAACAGAGCACTATGATTTTAGCAGAAATTTAAGCTTCTGCAATTTTTTGAAAAGAAAAACATAATGTCATGGCTCAAATAAATGGATCTATTAGCAATTAAATAAGGTATGTCTTTTCATTTCTTGAGTAGCTGTACACAAGTGATGGGTGGAGTGAGTAAATAATTAGATTTTTGTGTTATACTCATGTTTTTAATAATGATGTTGTAAAAGCTGAACGGGCTCACTAGGAACTGCATTTTTAAATCTAATTTGAAACACACTAACCTAATAACTTCTTCTGTTTATGTATCTGTGTATTAATTCAATGGGGAACAGTTGAACTTCCAGAGAAGAAAAACACTCACAATCCCATTAAAAAACTGGTGAAAAAGACTAAATGGGGTAGGCCAATCTTTATTTGGCACCATTTCGTTTTGATGCCTTTTTCACCAAAGGCTGATTTTTCTACAAAAGAGCACTTGAGGTCACAATGATTTCTTGGGACGAGTTGGGCTCTAAGAGACATGTAAGGGTAATTTGGTGCTTTGTGTCCCAAGTGCTCCCCTTTGAAGAAGATTCAGCCCCTGGTGAAAGAGGCACCAAGCAAAGCTCAGCTTACCTTCTTGAGTTCTATGCTTTTTTTTTGGTCTAACCAGTTTTTTTAATAGGATTGATTCATAACCACTTTTTTGCCCCCATATTGGTTTGGCTCAGTACAATATTTCAGGTAATAATGATGTGTTTTAAGATGGTATGTAGAGGTATATAAAAAGTACACATTGTTTTTGCATTGCAAAATGCAGGTCCTATGTAAATATCAAAGAATTTAGGGATCCTTTTCCGTAGTTAGGGTAATGCCTGTTGAGTTTTTATCTATCCACTACACAAAATAGACTTTATATGTTCCCAAAGTTATTTTATATCAATTTAGTGCAGGTGTATACACAGTCAGGGTTCCTACTCAACCTGGAAAACCTGCAATTCTCAGGGAATTTGAAAATGGTTCCAAAAATCAGGGAAAATTACCCCCCCCCCTTTTTTTTTCTTTGTAAAAATCAGTGGATACCTTATTTTTTCAAGATTTCCAACTTTTGCTTGCAATTACTGCCTGCCTAGAATTTGGTAGATCTTACTTTCAGTTATATTAAGTATTTCCTTTATTCTCTAAAAAAAGATGCAAAATTGAATTTTTAGAATTGCCAGTTATTAAGTTTTTGTTCAATTTCTGCAGGCAGTTGTTATAACATGGAACAATTAGGCACAATGGCTTCTGCTTGGAAAAACGCTTCACAAGAGAACCAACCAAATGATGGATCAAAGTCCTTTGTCTGTTGGTTCTCTTGAAACATGTTTCTTTGAACAGAGCCATTCCATCATTAAGCTTAGCTGCATTGTGTTATAGAAAAACTGAAACTATTCAACTGACAGATTTTTTCTTGCATATAACCTTTTTCTATGGGAATATATTTACAAATTCCATGTGGGTAGTATTCACAAAAGTTCATGGAACTTTGGTACAGAAAATAATGTGCACACTTAGTTGTTATTAATGAAAAGCAGGTAATTTTATAAAGACAAATTACGTAAAGAATTTACAAGTGTGTGCTTTGGTGAGAAAAATTAATGGAATGGAATGAAATGTAACAACTCTTTGTAACATGCCACTCTGGAAAATTAAAAAAACCCAAGAAAACGGGGAGAACCTGGAAAAGTCAGGGAAATTTTTGGTTACTTTTGAGTGGGAACCCTGACAGTACATTTACAACCAACCTTTTTTGCACACAATACCAGTTGCATATTGTCTGTGCTGTTATTAATCTGATAGTTATATTTTTGTGAATTATTTTCCACCACCTGTAATGTGCGTGTGTGTTGTGGCATTACAAAACAAAGGCTAATAGCTGTGTTTATATGTTACAGGATTATTTTGATAAGAAGAAAGCTGCAAGTGATGGCAAAAAGAAAACTGTGGCACTTTCAGAAAGTGATGAAGACTCTTAGGAATTATGTACCATCGTTAAAAAAAATACTTAATATTGTTGGATGTACTGTACATAAATGTGTATAAAGCTTAATTTTCCGAAGGATGCATTTTGAAATTTTCTTTTATGAAATTCACGCACATTCTCATGCAGCACATCTTACATTTTTCAAATTCATTTTGAGTAGTTGATAAAAGCACTATCAGTACAAGTAGTGTCAAAGCAACAGTTAAAGCTCCATGCAACCTTAAGGTTTAGGAGTGAACATTAGCTAATGCATAACAAAAAATAAGTTGCTTGTCATTTCATGCCTGTGTACCTGTATAGTGTTCAGGTATATTTTCAGTATAGATCACTTAATAGTTTTTTGTTTGTTTGTTTTTGCATTGAGCCTTCTGACAGTAGAAATCTTTATGAATAAAATACAGGGTTGCCATCTGTGGCAAAGACCATGAAGGGATCCAATGAATATCATCATGAATACAAAAGAAAATATTGTTCGCATACTCACAGCAAGTGTTGAAAATTATCTTCCTGTGCATCAATACCTTTCTGTATGCATTGCCATGTTCAGGTACACCTGATGTAAAACTTGGACCTCAATTCTTCCAGAAGTTTTTGTTTCAAATGTTCTTTAGTTCATCTTAAAGTGTGCATATTTGTTTCATATTTCTCTACAGATAAGTCGTATAAGGAAGCCCAGAGATTGTGGGGGCTCTCAAGCCTTTGCCAACAGTTCCTTCTGTGAACACCTTGAATTTGGGCTGTTACATTTTGGAACATGTGACACATTGCTGCATCCTAATGAAAGACGCAGTACCTGTGCTCATGAGTGCTCACTTGTGAATAAAACCCCTGAAACCTGCTCAGATATCATTGGTATCTACATATTTGTCATAGGACATGGGATCCGTGTCGCCAACACAACACACCAGACACCGATTTCCTCACTATGAAGTCCATTGATGGTTCATGAAGTGTGAGTTTTCTACTGATGAGTACCTGGTGTTTTGAGAGCTTATGTTACCTGATGGGTCGAACCCGAGTTTGTCACTCATAACTCACTCTGAAAGATCTTTCCCCAGCCATAGAAAGCTAAAATCATATGAGATGAACAGTGGGCCAAAGCCAACAAATCTACTTAATTCTATTACCCAGATGAAACATGGTCTGTGCTTGTCAAATGGTGTTAGTTCTGCCTTCTCCATGAAACCAGTTACCCTAAATTAGAAACAGGTGACTGCTTATAGTTGCTCATGATGGTTGTTAACCCCTCTCCTCCCCCCAAAAATCCCTCATTAAAATCTTACAACTTTACTAGACCTAGGTGAAATAACAAATATGTTTATCTCAAGGGTGGAGACGCATTGAAAAGCATTTGCCTTAAAACAAAAATGTAAAAAGAAAATTAATTCATTCAAGTTTTCCATTCTTTTTTAATTCATTTATCATTCACTTGTATTTCTTACAAACTCTGTAAAAGTACCAAATTTTCTCAACCCTATTCCACTTGCTCTCTTGTGTTTTCAGAATTGTATTTGTAACACCTCACATTCTGACCTAATCACATGGTCTCCAGGGAATAACACACATAAATACATAGTTTAAAATTGTTGAAACAATCATTTTGAAGTGTTTCAAAACCACAAATGATTTTTTCATAACGAATTGTCAATGATAAATCAAACGTAAAACCTTATATTTTTATTTCTGTATGCATAGCTGATATAAAGATAATTAGCATTAACAAAAAAACTCACTTCTTGGATTTTTGTAAAAGGCAAAGGCTAAATTAGGTAGCTGGGTTGCCCCTCCCCAATAATGTACACAAGCTGCTTACACTAATATTTTTCACTAAATATATTAGAAAGCATGCACCTGCATTATTATTTTCATAACATAATTACTCAGAAACTTTGCTATTTTAATTAGCACATCTTTTGTAAAGAAAGATAGTGCTTATGTTATCATTTTATCCATCTGTCTGTCTGTGGGCACTGTATTTCTGTAACTATTAGTACGATTAAAAAAAAAAAAAAAATATTTTCGCATAGGGAAACTTGAGAATGATGATCCTTGCATTCTGTTTTTTTCCCCTGACACACAAATTCACTGCTAGATGGCATAAATGCACATGATATTGAATTCAAAATACATTTTATTCCATGTGTTTGCTTCTAAATATCTGATTGAAAAAATTCTTTGTCCTTCGAGATTTCTACAATCGATAAAACATTCAGAATAAAAACAGCAATTATAATTTTGACGCCATTTACATCAAAGACTATTCTACGTACAGTTTCTTTTTCAAATAATGCATAGATTTTCCACTAAGGGGCATAAAAGTAAATTGCATTTTCCCTAATATCTCTGCTTTTAAAACTATGATTTGAAAAATTCTTTCTGCATTGGATGCAGCTCCTGATGGGAAATGTTTTGCATATAATTTATAATTTTTGATAAAGAATGGTTTGGCCACTAGGACGTGTAAGTGTTTATTGCATCTGATGTATTTGTAGCAAAATCTGAACTTCTGAAAACTCTACTTTCTGATCAAGAATTCTTTCATGGACCAACACCGCTCACTTCAGGAAACTTTTAGAGAATATCTCCTGCTTAAAATAATGCATAGTTTTTCTGCCAGTGGCATAGATGTAAATCTTATTTTTGTCGATATCTCTGCTTCTAAGAATCTGATTTGAAAAATTCTTTGTTGGACAACATTTCTGGTGCAAAATGTTTCTCATATAATTTCAAATTGTTCTTAACACACAAGTGTGCCACTTAGGGGTGCAAGTTCATGTTTCCATTTACAGAAATATCTGCAGGACTAGACACCAGATTGAAAAAAAAAATTCTTTGGTCAGATACTATTATGAAAACTCTGTGTGTGTATTTTCTTCCCAAAATAAAGCACAATTTTGCCTGCTGGGGGGGTGCAAATGTTTAATCTGTTTTTCTCAATATGTCAGCTTCTGAATGTGCAATTTAAAAAAAAATCTTTTAACACCGGGCATCACTTACCATGCGAAACACTTTAAGTTTGTATTTGAAGAGTTTTGTAGTTCACAGTTCTGTCGCTGTGTGGTGTTTCTTGTTTGCAGCTATATCTCCGCTTCTAAAATCCCTATTGAGAAATTTCTTTTTCTTACTGTATGCCATTTGCTACAATAAAGATGGGGAACATTAACCTCTTTAAATAATGCACAGCTTTCTTGCTAGGGTGCGTAAAGGTTAAAACCTTTTTCTCACTATCTCTGCTTCCAGGAGATTTATTTGAAAAAAACTTTTTCCCATAGCATAGCTTTTGCCATGAAAACTACCTTTTGCCTATTTTCAACTTTTCTATTATGCAAAATTCTTCTCCTGGAAGGCATAGAGTTAAATCATGTTTTCTTTTATATTTCTTCCTTTAACTGTTTCATTTGAGAAATCTGTCTCCGATACCTTCCATCTGCTATGAGGAACTTTTCGTGTGCCACTTGTTAATTTTCGTAACATACTTTTTAGCTTGGAAATAAGTTGCTGTTTTTATTTCTGGATGTTTTATCGATTGTAGAGATCTAGTTGATTTTTTTTCTAACCAGTTCTATTGACTTTGAATAAGTTTTATTAGCATTGGAAAAGATTCAGAAGATATGCTCATTAGAACCAAAAATTCAGTGTCATCTTTCTTGTTTAAAAAATGGTACTTGCCTGTAGGTGGGGGGGGATGCTACTGAAAATAATGTATATAATTCATCACAAAAAAAAAACTGCAGGAGCCTAATAAGATGTTAAATTAGAGTTGTGGTGCTGGATAACAGAAATGTGAATTTTTACATATGTTGAAAATAAAAAAATTAAGTTGTTCTTTGCTACTAGTGTTCTTATCACTTGTAATGTTTTGACCATTTTGTGTATAATAGAACAGTCAGCTAGAAAAGTATTTAAGTAAGTTCAATCAGTGTGAATTCTAGTGGTCATACTCTAAGAAAGCCGACAGCAGATATTTTTTCACAAGTGTTTTGGAATCAGTGTTGCCTAGAGATAAAGTAAATCAGCTAAATTTATGGAACTCTGAAAACAACTGGTATTTTACCTTCATAAAGTAAAATAAAAAAATATCACTATCAATGACCCCCATTTTTTATTGGAGAAATGTGGGCATGAATTATTTCTTCTAGTGAATAAATGCAGAAAATAGTGAACTTTTATTCTGCAGGTAACTAAACAATTACATAGACACCACTGATGTCTATTCTGTTCAATGATATACAGAAATAACACATATACATATTTAAACTTTTCTTTCCCAATTTCTCTGTTTTATATAAGGACAAATAAATAAGAATACATACACAATTTATCTCATTTATTGTACATTTTTTTCCCCGTCAAACTTCAGTTTATCTGTCATATGGAAATTTTCCATGCAAAATGAATAGTTTCAATGCATTAACAGCCATCATTTTTTTTTAGCTTCTGATTTGGTCTTGGTACTTCTTATTCCAGCATCTTCAATTAATGTCTTTAAATTCTCAACTTCATCAGCTACAATTTTCTGAAGATAAAATGAAAGAAATTCATTTATAAAAAAATTGCATGTTTTGCATACACATACATACATGCAAACATCCAGTATCTAGTAATCTAAGCTGTGAGAAAATCCATGATTTTGTGCTTAAATAAATAAATAAAAAATATGGGAATTTTTTTCAATTCAGTTGTTGAATTTGTTGCCTCAGTGGTATAATTACTAAGTACATGAATATATTTTTTCAGTGTAGTTGCTATTATGTTGCGCAAGCTCTACAAGCATTTCTCCTCTAAAATCTTCAGTTAAATTATGAAGTATTGGTAAAGCTTTAAATACGATTTCATACAAAAAATAAATAAATAAAGACATGAATTGTTTAACATTTTCCTTCCAAAAATGTCCACAAAATATCACTGAACAATTCTAATATCTCCATTTCAAACTATGAAAAAGTAGACATATTGGAGAAACATCAGTGAAATGATTTTTGGCATCAATTCTTTAAGAGTTTATGTGAAAAAAAAATCACTTTATTGCACTGTTGTGTTATATATAGACATGTTTAACAAACCAGTTTTGTAGATTATATATTTCTTATTTCAACTACAATTTATGTTTTTATTTCCCAAATAATTCTGTACTAGCCCTTAATTTACCTCTGAATAGGAAAAAATAAAGATCCATGGTACTTATTAGGGTAGTCCAAAAAAACTTTATTTTTTATTCTTAACCTCAAATACTTGTACACATGTTAAAAGAAGCCTCCATGCAAAAAATTAGCTGAATTAAGTAATATTAAAGGTAGCTCAAGATTTTATATTTCATACTATAGTAATTAACAAAAACTTTGTAGTATATTTATCATTCATGTTTTTAATACCTCTAAAATATATTACAATATGTTCCTAGTTTTTATCTATACCTAAGAAAACTGAGCAATAGTAGTATAACACACAAGAATAACTATATACAAACAATAATTTTAAAAAATCACATATTTTGATCAAGTGTATTTTTTAGCGCCTCTAAATTTTTTCCTGCTCGCTTCTACAACCTGTAATAAAAATTGTTTTTGTTCTTCATCTTTAGTAATAAGTTGGTTGTACCCTAAGATAAGAGCCACTCCTCTTCTGCACAGTCATTTCACAATAACTCAAAGTCTTTCTATTCTAATGGGGATGAATGTAAAAAATCTTCTATGTTCAGTGCTCTGAATATCCGCCAAGAATTTTTGTTAATGAAATTATGTAGTGATTTTTCATGAACTTTACCAATATCCTTTTCGCATAAGCTTTTGGAAATGTTAGCTGCATCTACTGTTTTATTCTTTTCCACTTTAAACAACTCGTCAACCATTAAAACCTTATCTCCATTGCTTACCTTTGAACTGAAAAGGCTGAACATTACTAAATCACCGTTTAAGTACCAAATATGCATTTTCATTGCTTTACTTGCAGCTTCTGCGATTTCCTTGAATTCATTTTTTTACTAAATCTAATTGTTTTAGAAATTCTAAGTCCATGAACAGTGTGTCAGTTGCATTCCTTCAGGAAAACCAAGCTTTCAAGCAAAACAGACTCCTGAAATCATTAAATCATCTCAACCCTTTAACTTCTTTTGTTGTGAGCTTGAACATACACATGTATCTTTAAACAGCAAGTAATTTTAGCCATCCACCTTGCATGACGAAATGCTCCTGGGGCTGCAAAATTTACTCCTCATGGTGGCACTTCTCCCAAATAAATCAAAGTCAGTTCCAAGAACTCCCTGTAGTCGTTCCTTGGCAGTTTTTCTTTTTTCAAGATAAGATAATTTGTCGCAAATTTAATAGCATGTTATTTTTATATTTTCCAATTTTCCGAGAGTTCTATGGTTTCTTCTTGACATTTGAAAGAACATTTATCTATAAAGTCCCAATGACTTTAAAATCTCTTGAATACAAGCACACAAGGTCCACTAGATGGTCCAAATACTACACTGAACACATCACCAACAATCATCTCATGAATGTGGTGCCTGGAAGCCAAACCAAGATATCTTCCCATCTTCTGTTCTAAAATTTTACATGCACCCCTGTGTTACTTAATGTAGTGTTGAAGCACATTCCTTGAATTTCATCTCTCAATCGTAAAGTATATCGAATACTGCTTTTGCCGTTGCATGACCATTTGTACTAACTGGAAGTTTTGGTACGCCAAGTAATTTCTCTACATCATCGCCAGTGACAAAAATAGGAAGGCGATCAACTTCATTCTTTCCTCTAGAACTATCAGATAACAATTTCCCATCCCAACGGACTACAAACGAACCGTCAGATTTGAAGCTTTGTTTCAATTCTGTTGATGATAACTTCTGTCAATAACGACAGAAATCTGCTCTTTGCCTGCGAAGTGTGCTTCTTGAAAGCTTAATATCACTAACATGTAATCCAAGTGTTTGGATGTAGCTGCAATTGAAAATTTAGTACAAGGTTTGTCCAGAAAGTAATGAGACCGCTTTTCGTGGGCCACTCAGAAGGGCCGGAGGGCAGAGTCTCCGGGCATGACGGTTGGCGGGGTATGTTAGATAAACGATCGATGTCTCGTCAGTTGGCTCCGAGCTTTTACAGAGTGAGGATCGCTTGCAAAGTGGACAAAATGCAGAAGAGTGTCAAACAGCGATACGTGGTAAAGTTTAACTTGAAAAATCCACGACCGAGACGTTTGCTGTGATACAGAAAGCCTATGGGAAGGATGCTTTATCGAAAGCACAAGTGTTTCATTAACAAAACGTTCACAGAGAGAAGAGAGAGCGTCGAGGATGAGCCACACCCAAGGCACCCTTCAACGTCTCGCACTTCGGACAATGTGGAAAAGGTGAAAGCGGTTTTGGACTCTGACCGACGTCTGAGTGTTAGATTGGTAGCAGAGCATGTGGGACTCGCGAAATCCATTGTGCACGAAATCATCACGCAAGAATTGCAGATGAGGAAAGTTTGCACCAAATTGGTTCCTAAGGTTTTGACCGATGAACAGAGGAACAGCCGTGTGTCACTTTCTTGTGAGCTTGTGGACCATGTGAAGAGTGAACCTGGTTTTTGGAGAAAGTGATAACAGGTGATGAAACGTGGGTCTTTGAGTACGATCCGGAGGTGAAAAGACAGCTCAGAGTGGCACACTCCCGAGTCTCCTCGACCAAAGAAAATTCGAATGTGCAAATCGAAGATGAAATCGATGCTCATTGTCTTTGACTGTAAAGGTGTTGTCCATAAGGAGTTCGTACCACCCGGACAAACGGTCAACGCTGCATCTTACGTGGAAGTACTTCAACGGCTAAAGAACAGAGTTGCGCGCGTCTGCCCAGAGATCACCAACACTTGGGTTCTTCACTACAATAATGCGCCGAGCCATGCGTCGCTGAGAGTGAGAGAGTTTCTGGCGAAACACAACGCTGCCCCAACCTCCCTACAGCCCAGACTTGGCCGACTTCTTTTTGTTTCCCTGGCTCAAATCCAGCCTAAAAGGACACCATTTTGGGACTGTTACAAACGTGCAAACTGTCGCGACGAGTGCTTTGAAAGCGATCCCTGTTCCCGACAAGCTACGTGGCGTGGCAGAATCGCTGGCAGCGGTGTATTGATGTTCAAGGATGTTATTTCGAGGAATTTTAATGTTATGTAAGTATAACTTTAATTAAATGTCTTATTGAATGAGTCTCATTACTTTCTGGACAGACCTTGTATTTTGATCTGATATTTTTGCTCTGTCCAATGCAGCCATCATATTAGGTGAACGAAGTTTAAGCTTTTTGCAACCCTCTGATGTCTTTGGCGAAGATTTAATAATAAAACTCTGATATGTTTCATCTTCACTTTCTATGGATGAGCTTGAACTTTATTTTCTCCACATTGGCACTTGACAAGGGAAAAGGTCCAGTTGGGTTCTTGTTCCTGCTATCCAATTGTAATTTTTCATATTGCTTTCTGTTGTTTGAGTGTTTTTCTTTATTCTCAAGATTTCTGTTAATTGACAACATACAGCCTTGGAGTCCTTTTTGTTGGAGTAGAAATTGCTTGTCTTCTGCAATTTTAATCATCTGAAGAGCATTTTCACGAGATATATCCCACAACTTTTTGCATTCATCCAGAAACATCTGTTCATTGATTTCTTGAGTATTTGTATGCCATTTTCTATTCTTTTTCAATTTCTGGTACCGTTCCACTAACTTTTCTAACCGTTTAACTGCATTATACTTTTCAGTTGTTGGAAGTCTAGCCTTGTTCCAAAAAGTCAACACACTATCAACTGTGTTTCTTGAACTTTCATGTTTTTTTTTTTTTTTTTTTTTTTTTTTTTTTTTTGTTTCATGGTGGACGAGGTGTTATAACACTAGTCGTTAACATAGAAATTATCTTTTAGAGGATTTCAATAGGAAAACTTCAATGTCTTTGAGCTACCTCTAAATATCCTCCAAATACATGAAATTTTGACTGCAAACATAGTTTTGGGTATGTACAAGAATTAAAGGTTTGATTTGCACATTTAAAAACAATTTTTTTGGACCACCCTAGTACTTATGCACTAAAGCATCCCAACCCCAAAATAAAAAAAATAGTTAAATGTGCTTATATCTATATGCTTTCAACACACACACACACAAACATGGGGGAACAGCTACTCTTAGTTTATTAAAGAAATCATAAAAGACAAAATTTCAAATTGATCAGAAAAAGCAGAATGAAATGTTATGGGAACAACAAATTTTCAAAAATTATCAAGTGAATGACGAAAAACCAGCTAACAGCTATATATTTAAAAAATACATGAGCAAAACCATTTTCCAACTTTTAAAATGAAATATACACTGTATTGAAAAAAGTCACCATACACAACACAGCATTTATTAACATACATTAGTACGGTGTTGGCCTTAATGCATGCTTTCGACAAGGTTTTGGAACACAGCGATAGGTATGCGCTTCCATTCAGTACATAATGCTACTGCTAACTGCTGCTTAGTAGTAGGCCTTGGTTCCAAACTTCTTATGCGGCGCTCTAATTCATCCCATAGGTGCTCTATGGGATTAAGATCAGGGCTCTGCGCTGGCCAGACCACATACGATACGGAATTATCGTCAAACCACGCTGTAACAGTCCTTGCTATATGGCTCAGTGCATTATCCTGCTGGTGCCAACAAGGCTCAGTTCCATAGTATTGCTACAGAGTTGGTAGGGCATAATTGTCCAGAATATTGAGGTAGACATGCTGGTTAACAGGCTTGTCCATGATAACCAATGGGCGGGGGACCGTACCACGAAAAACACCCTCACACGACTACACTGCCAGTTCCTAACTTGACTGTAGGAACAGTACACTGTGGTAAATAGAGTTCCTCCGGCTGCCGCTATACCCACACACGGCCATCAGACTGATGGATCATGTATCTGGATTCATCAGTCCATGGGTCCCGTTTCCATTGATCTACGGTCCACGATAAATGTTCTTTACACCATGCTAAACGGCGAGTAGCATTCCGAGTAGAGATGAAAGGCGTATGTGCAGCTGCACGACCACGGTAACCCATAGAATGAAGTTCTCTGTGAATGGCATGTGTACATACCAAGGTTCCAGCATTTTTACTCACCTGCACACTGAGGTCTTGCGCAGTACTTTGTCGATTAGCTGTAACGACTCTCTTGAGGCTTCGACGTCCTCTACTACTGATTTTCTTTGGTCTGCCGGTACGTTTTGCTGTTTCAGGCACGCCATGTGTCTTCCACTTATTCAGTACATCCAAAGCAGTTGACTTGGGTATGTTTAAACGCCTCTCGGTTTCTCTTATGGACAACCCACTAATATAACACCCAACAATCTTTTCTTTCTCAAAGTCAGTTCTCTCCCGCTGCGACATTTTCTCTCAACCTCACAGTGTGATATGATCACAGTCAGCTGCAGGCTTGTTTTAATACTATTAGCAGCTGTACTGTGCATCTTAACAATGCAGCGGATCCGTTCATTTGCTTTTGAAGGGGTGTCCGGTGACTTTTGTCAATATAGTGAAACAAATGTATAATAAGCTCGGATGTAGCGTGCATTCAACTGTTACAGCCAAAATCTGTTGGTCCCGGTGAAATTATCTTTAACCCAATGATAAATGAACTCTGTTGTAAAGAAGATGGAAATAAAGACAAACCTGTCTAAAACAACCATCTCAAGTCTAAAAATGAAGTCTTTAGAATCGATTGCAATTCTACAACAATTTCTCGAAGCAAATGTTGTAGAAGATTGATACTTTCTCTTTCGTGTATATTCAACAGAAAAAAACTGTACAAAAAATGAAACTAAAAATTGTGAAGCAACACATTTTGTGATTACAGCATGTAGTGTTTTAATCTCTCAGATTAAACTGGCAAATTATGGGTGGATGTATATTAATTAATATGTACAGTATTTAAGTAAAGATATTTATCTATACTGTACAATTATTATATGAATTAAATACCTTACTACAGCTCTACAAGAAGTAAGTTATTTTTACTAGATACAAAAGATATTAAACTATCAATTCTGTTTTTTAGATCATTTATAACATCCATTGGCTAAACGGCTGTTATTTTTAAGTCCTCTGAAGGACATTATAACAGTTTCAATGTACACACACACACACCGAGCCATTACATTGTGACCACCCCCGGCCTAAAGAAATGAGCGTGCCTGGAGACCGAACGGTGGCGCAGGTGAAGTTCACAGAGCAATATATATACAACTCAAGTGTTCGTAGTCAGAATGGGAAAAGCTGCCAATTGATCGTTGTTTGATAAAGGACAAATTGTGATATCACGGCACCTTGGATTTACGATCTTGGAAATGGCGCAGCTTGTGGGTTGTTCACTTGCCACTGTAGTGAGTACGTATCAAAAGTGGTGCACCTCCAGTAATCTATTTTTTTTTCTACTCTCTCTCTCTCTCCCCCTGTTAATGCCCTCAGGTTTTGGCAGAGTTGGAATACACTGCTTCTAACCCATTTTACTGAAGAACTGAACTGTAGACTTATTATGTGTTTTAAGTTCGTATAGACAAATAGCTTTCAATGTTCATTCTTCCTGACTTTATGACTATAATTTCATCCATCACACTGAAAGAACTTTTAGGACTATGAAAGCATAATAAAAAGCTTTCAGAATTTTAGATAAATGGTATAACTATGAGCATATGAATACTTTTAAATATGCATCTGTTCTTACAAATTCAGAAAACTATCCCTCCCTTATCAAGCTGAAATGCAAACATTTATGGCAAAAAATGATATTTAACAACAACACAGGGCAGTGAAAACATCGTGTTGGGTGGGGGTGGGTGGTTACAAGATAAATTTGCGCATTGTCTGACTTCCATTTTCGGAATTTTTTTCTCCATTTCCAAGCTGAAATACAAATATTTATGGAATAAAATTATATTTGAAAATAATAAAAGGCAGGAGAAATATCGCTAGAAATAGAATTTACAAATTACAGGGACATTTTCACTCTATCTAACTTCGGTTTTGGAGATTGTTGTCTACATTTTCAAGCTGAAATACAAATATATATACAGAGTGTCCGAGAATTATTGGACACATTACAACATTCTGTAAAACAAAACATTGAACACATAGAAAGAAACTGACTGTACTAACTTACAATGTAACTACACCAGTTAATAAATTTCGATGTGAGATCCCTTGGTTGCTCGTAGTACGTCGACGCGATACTCGGTTTCATGCCATGTATTGGCAAGCATCTGGGGAGTTATGGAATTAATAGCAGCTGTGATATGCTGCTTCAGTTCCTGCAAATCAGTACAAGGCGTCTGATAGACACGATACTTCACATAACCCCACATGAAATAATCCAATGGAGTTAGATCTGGAGAACGAGGAGGCCATGGAATGGAACCCCCACGCCCAATCCATCTGTTGGAGAAATGCTCATTTAGGCACTTATGTACACATGTTGACTAATGCAGAGGCCGTCTTGTTGGAAAATGACGTCATATCTTTTGATCTGGGCTATAGTGAATTTTTTTAGCATATCCAAGTAAATGCCACCATTTATGTTTTTTGCAGAAGAAAGGGCTAATCACTTCTCTTTTTGATAGGGTGCACCACACATTAACTTTTGGAGAATCACGTTCCAGTTCAATAGCAGCATGAGGCGGTTCACTGCCCCATATCCTACAGTTGTGATGATTCACAATACCTGATACATGAAATGTGGATTCATCACTATAAATGACAGTACTGAGAAAGTTTTCGTCGTTTTCCACTCAATTCAGCATATTTACAGCGAAATTGTATCACAGAGTGTGATCATTTACATGCATCTTTTGCACTATTTGAATTTTATAAGCATGAAACTTTAATTTATTGTGCAAGATATCGTGAACTGTCGATTTCGGAATGCACAGTACTTTGCTTGCTTTACGAACAAATTTCCTGGGGCTTCATCGGAAACTTTCATTAACTTGGTCAGCCGTCTCACTGCTGACACTAGGCCTACTGGCTCCTCCACGATGTTCCACACTGCCAGTTTCTTTAAACTGTTTCATCCACCACTTAATTGAATTCGTTGACGGAGGATTACAACCATACTCTAAATGGTACCGTCTTTTAACTTTAATGACAGACTTTAACTCCGCAAGCCATAACACACACATCGCCTTCTGCTGTACGGATGACATGACTACTGATTGCGCATTTCTCATACATTCCTCATCAGGCCCCACCTAGCGCTATCTATCGGATTCTGGGAATAACAATTCTGCAAAACAAAAATATAGAAACCGTGTTAGTAATACGTGACATCGGAAAACAGACAATGCTCATAGTTTTTTTGTTTTTTTTACATAATTTTGTAATATGTCCAATAATTCTCGGACACTGTATATTCAACAACAATACTGGACATTCTGCTACTTTTTTATTCAGGGTTTAACAACTACTGTGGCAACTTAATAGGCTATAAGCGGTCGCTGGCCCTAATTTAGGGCCACTGACTCCAGGGAAGGGACAGAAACAATGCCATATGACAAACACAACGTCTATGCCTTATCAGGATTCGAACCCGGACCCATCTTGGATGAGTGATCAAAAGCCGTCGCTTAGACCACTGCGTCACCGGGGCGGCATCGTGCTATTGACAGCTACATAAAGTGAAATACTACCAAAACCTCTGAAGATAGGCACACTACAAGTGAAAATCACTTTATTATCACCATAACCTACCATGGATAAAGATCAGAGAAATCACTTTTATGAATGATAATGCCAATAACTTGTTCAATTCAAAAGTTGAAGGCCAAGTTTAAAATTTCCAATGAGACTGAAGTGTGTAGTACCGTATATACTCGCGTATAAGTCGAGAAATTTGGGACAAAATGAGAGCTTCAAAGTAATGGGGTCGACTTATACGCGGGGTCTAAAAAAATTGTAAGTCCAAAAGTTCTTCCTGTGAGGCAAAAGGCAATCCATCCCAAAAGAAATAAAAATGCCGATGCGGTATTAATTACGAAATCGCAACCCTCCGAAAGAAAAGAAAAAGAAAGAAAGAAAGAAAAAACACCGATGTGGTAGAATTACGAAATCGCTACCCTCTGAATTTCTCAGCGCTTTGAAAAGTCTCCTCTCTCCTGGCTTTGCGTATACACAGCGCAGTCACAGCCTCGCATAGAAAGCTCCGCCCTTCCGACTACCAGTTGATTGCGCTGACCTTCGACATAACGGAGCCATGCGACAGCCAGTGTTAGGTGTTGCTTGTTCTTAATCGCACGTGTCTCGCTTCTCCTATTATGGGTGACATGGACTGTGTAAAGAAACGGATGTCCTATAACGCAGGATTCAAGTTGAAAGTGGTTTCTTTTGCAGAAAATACTAACAACTGTGCTGCTTCACGTCATTTTGGCATTAACGAAAAACTGATTCGAGATTGGCGTAAAAAAAAAAAAAACGGACTTAGTGAAAATCTCAAAAGGCGCTGCGCCAAGGAACGACATCTTTCCCAAAGCTGGAAAGTGTTTTGAATGATTGGATTGTGGGCTGCAGACAAAATGGTTACATTGTAACGCAAACCGGTATAGGTTTGCGAGCAATGAAGCTCGCAAAAGATTAAAAGTTTGCAGCCGCAAATAACACTTTTCGTGCCTCACCAGGTTGGTGCACAAGGTTCATGAACCGCTATGGGTTGTGTCTACGCCAGCGCACCAAAATTGCACAAAAGTTACCTCGTGACCTCGAAGCAAAGATAATGGAATTTCAAAAGTATGTAATTCAAAAGAGAAAAGAGACTGCTTTTGAACTTTCCCAAATAGGGCACATGGATGAAACCGCCATGTGTTTCGACCTTCCTGAAAATAAGACGGTGAACCAAAAGGGCGAAAAAAATATCTTGATCAAAACGGCTGGCCACGAAAAATCCAGTTTCACGGTTGTTCTTTCCTGTTTCGCTGACGGCAGTAAGCTACCTCCGGTAATTATTTTCAAACGCAAAACTCTGACGAAAAGCGTTTTCTTTCCGTCTGGTGTGCTCGTTCGTGCCCATGAAAAAGGATGGATGAATGAATCCGGAACAATTGACTGGTTAAAGAATATGTGGAACAAAAGGCCAGGTGCACTTTTGAGGAAACCTTCTCTTTTGGTGTGGGATATGTTTGTTGCACACCGTTGTGCAGAAGTGAAAAAAACTGCAGAAAATTCAAAAACAACTCTTGCTGTCATCTCAGGTAGGTTGACATCTGTTCTTCAACCACTAAATGTCTGCTTTAATAAGCCCTTCAAGGTGCTTTAATAAGCCCTTCAAGGAAAATGTGCGGAGGTATTGGGCAGATTGGATAAGTTCCGATTTGCCGACTGAAACCAAGGGCAGAAATCTAAAGAAGCCGGATATCGTTTGACTGCGCGATGGGTCAAGGATGCTTGGGATGCGATACCTGCGGAAATGGTCGTGAAATCATTCAAGAAATGTTGCATTAGTAACAAACTTGATGGCACAGAGGATGATGAGATTTTTATGAGGGATGATGACAGTGATTCTGATGACACAGGCATAGATGGGAAGACTGATGTTTATGATGACGCGCCGATGACGGAGAAAAACTGTTTTGAACTGTTTGGCGAGTCTGACTCGGAATCGGATTTTGAAGGGTTCCGATGAAGTTTTTGGGTATGCAAATTAAATTTAGTATTATATATATAATTTTTTTCGTTTTCAAATATTTTTGAATAAATTCATTGAAATTTTTTTCTCATTCCGGGATCGACTTATACGCGAGTTTCCGATTTCTTACGATTTTTCCTCTGAAAGTGGGGGGGTCGACTTATACGCGAGTGTATACGGTAATTATTATGTCTGTCCCCTTCCCCAGGATTTTGTTTGTTTGTTTGGTTTTAAAATATAGCACTGTAGTTAGTTAGGTTATTGGTAAACTACTGTGTTCAAAACGTTTTTAAAAAACAATATGATGTCTGTGTGCACACAGTCTCTTTTCACATATTATACTGAAAGTACCTTAACTTGTATTTCCTAGGCAATGCAGGTATTCATGGTGATACTTTACAACTGCATTAATGTGTACCTGTATGGTAGTAAAAATGCTTCTACAAAAGATTATAGAAAGAGAAGTCAAGACGCATTTCCATATTTACAGCACAATAGTAGGAAGAAACTTTTTTTTTTTTTTTTTTTTTTTTTTGATTGGAGGTTTAACGACCACAGCGAGCAACTCAATGGACTATAAGCAGTTGCCCATCCCTAATTTAGGGTCACTGGTTCCAGGGAAGGGAGAGAGCCAGTGCCGTAAGACAAACACAACATCCATGCCTAACTGGGATTCGAACCCGGACCCCTTTTGGACGAATGATCAGAGGCCATCGCTTAGACCACTGCACCACAAGGGCGGCTGAAGAAACTTTAAAACCTGAAATATGACTAATAGAAACATGTTTCTAGTTAGTGTCGTAAAACCAAAAATCAGGTAAACTATCAGAACAATTTTACCCTTTCCTGTTCTCCCTAGATTTTTTTACAGCCAGGTGGCCAAAAATTTTAGCTGGGTGGTACTTTTAATGACCCCTTCCCCAATCAAAAAAAAAAAAAAATGTTTTTCTTAACATTATTATACTTATTAAACATCTTAAGTGGTGTGGTAGGCATTAATGCAACATAACATGATAAACAGAAAATTGTACAAAAATAGTTAAAAAAAAAATGAGTATTTACTAACAAATTATATTCGACACAGAATTCTGTTTTTTTAATATAGATTGAAGGTTTAACTACCACCGTAAGTAACTCTATAAGCAGTCACTTGTCCCTAATTTAGGGCCATTGGTTCAAGGAAAAAAAGAACAAGTGCCATAAGACAAACACAACATCCATGCTTCACTGGTATTTGAACTTGGACCCTTCGTGGAAGAATGGTCGGTCATAAGCCAGTGCTTAGACCACTGTGCCACCAGCGTGGCAACACAGATTTCAGCCAGTTTTCATCAACACTGATGGTGTATGTGGGAATAAGTTTTCCATTCTTACTATTATGTGCAATGTGAAAACATTTGTTAAAGGAAATATAGCCGGGTGGCAGACAAAATTAAGTGGCCGCCCAGTAAAAAGGCTCTAAGAAGAATACTACTGTTCTATGTCCAAAGGCTTTAGAAAGAATTTTTTGCTGTAGGGCCAACCAATGTCTAAATGTTTAACAACTTTGTTTACACTTTCAGCACCATACAACAAACATTGATTATATGCAAGTAAAATAATCCTAATCCTTTCCACGTGCATTCCAGCTAAAATTTGAGCAGTCTAATGGGAGCTTGAAAACTAAAAACAGATGGGGAAAACCAATTCTATTTTGGACTTTGTTTTGGATATTTGCTTTTAGCAACAAACATTTTTGACACCACATCTTCATACATCTAACATTTCACTGCCAATATCCCTGAAACCATCGTTATACATGTGATAGGCAATGGATATGTAAAGTAGGAATTAAAGGGCTTTGTACAAGAGTTCAATGTAGACAATTCAAGTTCATCGTTTTCTAATTCGAACCTCACACTTCTAACACAACTTACTTTAAATTGTACATTCATTAGCTTCAATAAGAATTTAGACGTGTATGAACATACATTTTAACCTATCAGCTAGTAAATTTCAAGGATCATGTTAAGAATTTACAACCCCTGAAGTTTAACAATGTAAGAGAACTCTTTCGGATACATTCTAATGAACTTTTCTTGTGCTTTAATATTCAGGCTGTTGTTGATTTTTTGCATGTTTTCTGGAAAACATGAAACCTACAAACAACTAACTATATTGACTGAGGCTGGTGAAAAGGAGAGTAAAAACTCCATCCTTTCCTCACAGCTCTACCAGTTCATGGTTTACTATCAACATAACAAAAAGGATTGTGATTTCTAAAAATTCAAAAATTTTACTCCTCCATTCCAAATATCAAGTAAAATTCACTAAGTTACTTTTGTAAGTACAATGAAAACTTAACATGCAATCATAAAAACTATTAGGCTTAACTTGCCTTTGAATTCATGGTAGGTTCAAAATCCTTTCTTGGTATAGATGTAATTCCATCTTCTTTACTGGCTTTCATCTTCAGGAAAGCTGAAAACAGAGGCTTTTGGACCTTCTTTATAATTAGATTTGCTCAGAGGTACACAGCACTTGTTGGGCATGCTGAACTGCAAAAATGCAGACTCACGTCCATGACCAGCAAACATTCAACACCAATACCACATGGGCATGAAGCTGATATTGTTGCTCCCCTTACATTTGCCCTTTGAACCTCCTGGAATGGGGGATTGCAATAGCCCATTGTCTGTGACGCAACACCACTTCATAGTTTGTGCACTTATGCTTTCACTTCAGAGGGTTTTGGCCTATACCTGAGCTACTGGAGCTTACAGTTAAAAAATAAAAAGGTAAAGGAAACACCAATGCATGCTTGTTTCACTTAAACTGACAGTCATTTGACCTTACATAACCTTCAATAACCCTTCCCTGAATCTCAGGTACTGGATCTTCAATGAAGGGTGACTTAATACCTAGGGCTTTTTCTTGATGAAAATGCAGATAGATTACTTTATCACGCTTTCTAAGGAAAAGATATTGAGGAACTATCGCAACATGCTTTTCTGGATGGAATTTTTTTTTAAATGATCCACATTTGTGTAAAAGCTGCAGGGTTAACAATTACAACTTTTTATATTAACAAGATTCACTCCCCTTAAGCCAAAAATTACAGTACATATGTTTTGTGGCTGTGTTATTCAGCATGCACGTGTGGTCATATATACTAATTTTTTTTTTTTTTGTGATTTGGCTTTCAGCACCTGCTTTTTTAAATGAGCTTTTGATATTCTCAGGCTAGATTAAAATTGTTAGCGAGCCATTGGTTTGGCTTCCTGTGCCATAAAGAATGGCTGCATCCATTAATTCAAGCACAATAAAAAGTTCAAAATAAACTGGGTCATGTTAGAATTTTAATACAAATACCATTAAACACTTTTGACATGCATTTCTGTTATGCTGATTATTTAACAGAAAGAAAGTTACAATATTCCAACCCAAAATATGTAATATGTTTATCATCATGGTCTGAGATTGTTCACTGACAAGATATAATAAAAAAGTTTGAGCCAATCATATTTTAAAGCGTTCATCTGTTTGGTGATTTACGATAACATCCTGCAAGATATTCAGAAATTTTAGCATAGTAGTTTGATTCAAACACAGAAAAATGTCATTTGAGAGAAACTGTACCTTGATTCCAAAAGCAGTTACTTTACTAATTTTGAAGTTCAAGTCAGACAGCTCTTGAGAATCCAGATGTAAAAAGTTGAACACCATGATGAGTACATAGCATACTGATGGGCTGAGACACAAGGAAATTTATTTCTCTGGAAATAGCAACAAGATCTAGTTCATTCTTTTCCAAAGAACGGAGAACAGCGTTACAACCAACAACAAGCTGCTTTGGTTTCTGATTTAGAGACCTAAATTCAAAATAAGTAAATATAATACATTCAGTAAAAAGTTTTCAAGTGCCTTATTATATGTTATACAGTGAACATTGACTGACCAATAAAAATGTGCACACATTAAACCGGTACTATAAATTGATGTTTTGCACAATGTTACCATCATCTAAAAAATTTTTGAATTCCTATATGATGTATATAAACTTCTTAAGAGTAACAGTTTGCTGTGTCACTGTGGTGGCAACTGCAGCTCGAATTGCTGCCGCAGACGCAGTACGATGCGCCACGGCGGTCTTCCCTCTCAGTAGTGCCACGTGGCCGGCCGGAACCCGGTCTTCTTGAGGCAGTACCTTCCCTTGACCACCGCTGCCAACAATCATGCACAGTGGCTACATTCCTGCCAAGTCGTTCTGCAATATTGCGGAAAGAAAATCCACCTTCTCGTAGCCCTATTACACGACCTCGTTCAAACTCCGTGAGCTGTTGATAATGGCTTCTTCGTCTTCTTAAAGGCATTCTTGACTAACATCAACACACTACGTCGAATCTCAACAATAACTAACGCTCACAAACATTACAGCGCGCGTATTTACAGCAAACCTGCTTTGCATGTTCCGAGGGGCGCTACTAATGCCACACGTATGCGCCGAGCGCGAAATTTGCATAGACGTCATCCTACAGATGTACTCTCACAGCCTACCAACTGTCGTTTATCTAACACAACCCCTTCTTGGTGTTGGGATTTTTATTTCCATCAGTGTATATACTTATGGTCAGTGTGTCCAGAAAAATGTGTTAAATTTTTTTAATTTAGTTTTTATGGGTATATTAAAATTGCCACATATTCGGCTGATCCATAAATGGGGCACCACACTATAGGTGTAAAATAGAGGAGTGTTACCTGAAATTGGAGGCTGGTTGGAAACTCACATTTTCCAAATGGAAAAAGGAGTGTCAAATGGCATATCAGTTGAGAAGTCTTTTATTTCGAGCAATTTCTGTTTACTTGATGAAAATACTCCTTGTGGCTGATAAAAATGCTAGAAACCAAAATATTGTGGCAAATTCTGGTAGCTGTTGATTGCCATATTATGGTAACCGTATGGGTTTGATGTCACTGTGATAGGGCAAATAAGCAATCTCCTAATGCTTATGAAACGAGGATGCTTCAAAGTTGCACCGGTAGGAATTTTCCTACTTTCAGCAAAACAATGTTTACCCTGACGATCTTATTTTTAATCTATCATTAAGCATCATTGATCTATAATGAGTTATCACAATTTATGTGGATTTGCTTATGATTTTTCAGAGTTATCTTTGGGTCAGTTTTAATGCCAATTTAGTACTTGTTTTTAAAATTTCTGAAATGTGTCAGCACTTATTACACAGGCCTATACTCAGGTTTTGGTTCACTACTTTTGCAGGAATGATTGAAATTAGCAGTTGCCACGTGGCAACAGGATAAAACAAAGTGGCCAGTAGAAAAAGTTACTTTAGTCACCACGCTCAAAAATTTGCCTGCCCACACGGACTGGTGGCTGGCCAAAATATTTTTTGTTGCTAAAGAATGTATTCACATTTTTTAAAACCCTCTTGTTAATTAGCAAATCCATTTTCAAATCATCCAACTTACACGTGGTGAAAAAAGCCCTTTCCTCTGCAAATAAGTGGGTGTGATCTATTTATAGATTCACTCTTGAGGATGGATATGTTTGTTTTCCAACTTCAGTTGGGACACAAAGCAACCATATCGAGAATGGCTTTAGATAGAACAAGGACATCACAAGCTGTCTTTAGCAGCTCATTTTTTTAAAATTTAGTTTCTCTAAAAATGCATGGTTTCCCATTGCTTAGACACTTCTTGCTTATCAACAAACAAAAAGGGCAGGCATTTTTCCTTTTGTTTACGGAAAGAAATTAAAATTTCAAAATCAGGACTTCACTTTCCATCGCCGTCTTGCATTCCACGTTGAGTCATGTTTCCTCTGCACATGTGCGCGCAGCATCTTTTTGTAACATTAATTTCACTCTAAACAAAATAAAAAAATTCTACTGTGCTCCTTAATACAGCAAAATGTTACTTAGAAATGGGGAAACACAAGTTTTCCAGTGAAACTAAAAATCTAAAGCCAGTACCCCATTGTTCACCTGCCGTGATAATAATTTTACAGGTCATGGAAATGGCCGATTCTATCACAGGCACATTAAGCACTGATTTTGAAATTTAATTTAACTTTAAAAAAGTGGAAGGGGAAAAAATATTTTCTGTACTGATTGGTTTTGAAGAACAGTCTGTTAGAAATAGCAAAAACTGCACTTCACCAGAAAAAATCCTTAAAATACAAAGTTGCTCTTTTTCAATATTACCAAAGATATTAAGAATGAGGAACATAATAAAAAAATATAAAACATAAGAATATAACCAGAAAGGAGAAGGAAATGCATCTTGGGGTAAGGAAAATTACAGAACATTTTCATCAGAGCTACAACAATCATTTTTTGTGGCAGATGGCAAGAAGACATCTAAATTATATGGAACAAATGTCAGGATATTAAAAACATCCAATAAGCAATTCCAAAAATGTTTAGATTGTTGAATCTTGAAAACATGAAAATAAGCTTTGCATAAATGTTGAATAACATTATCTCACAGAGATTTTTATTCCTGTGTTGTATATTCGATGTTTCCTGACTTCTGTACCGGATTGATGATTCCCATAGTGAGTACACAGAATTCGTAGTACCTGGAGTGTCTGTGGTGACAGCAAACAGGAAAAAATGACAAATCATTAAAATTCTACCATAACCGGACATTTCCTGGGGAAAAAATCCCCGACACTGGGTTCGAAAACCAGACATAATCCGATTGAATCAGGACACTTGGCAACTCTGCACATTTATATGTTCTTATCATCACTATTTTCTTTTCAACACCTATGAAGGTTTATTAATGATTATATTTGCACTTTTAAGGTATTAAACCCCTGCAAAGTGCGCATAGTTTATGTGCAATTCATAAATGAAATACTATTAAAAAGCACCAATCACTTACCCTAAAGACCATGGTAATTTCCATCAACAACACACTTCCAGCACGTCAATTATCCAATTATCGTAATGTTGTTGGCCTTCAAAGGTTTACAGACATCTTGCTTACGATTCCTTCTTCCGGGGATGAAACATCATATTTTTTTTTTTAAGCCATATGAGATGTAACTATAAGCTTGTCAATTCCATAAAAAACACTCAAGCATACTACTCATTCATACAATTCAATTAAAAACTATATATTTACACAACCTTACATTCCTAGGTGGTTAAACCTTTGTCAACTGTGAGTAACAAACTGCTCCTTCTGTTTCAAAACCCCTGCCACTCCCAATGCAAGTGTCACACTCATTCAGCCCCTCACACACAATCCTCTAGCGCTTTCAACAGACTACTGTCGTCATCAAGAGGCAGGTGTGTCTCACCCGCCCACCACAGCTCAAGTGAGCAGAGCCATCGAGGCACAGGCCCCAGTCGCAATCTCTGAATCATTGTCTCTGGCGCCATCTATTGTCATTGCTGCTCTTTTTTCTTTCTAAGCTGTTGTTCAATTTTTATTAGGGCCTTCCATTGTTCGTTTAAGTTGCTAGGCTCATTAATGTTGCATAATCTTGATCTGTTTTTTTCAATTAACACTGACTCTGCAATTCTTAACTGCCTTTTGTTTTTACAGCTCTTAATAATTTTAATATCCTCAAACCTTGGACATTGTTGATTTTCCGTACAGTATTGGGTTAATGCTGTCTTAGCTTCTTGTTTATTAATGGTTTTAACATAATATTTATTAGAATAACACAGAAAATTACGGAACTTTTTTTTTTCTTTCTGTCTATTGGTTAGGAATCATTGCAAGTTTGTAAAACAAGGTGACCAGGTTGGTATCCCATTTTCCCCCAGTCTGAACTACAAGTAGATGTATGGCTATGATTCAGTACTGGCAACCACACAGTACCACAAAATGATTCTGCCATGAGATATGGAATTCACTTTTGAAAACTATACAGTTTATTTTTATTTTGACACCGGGAAGAACCTAACCAAAAATAAAAGGAATGAAAAGAAAAATTTAGCAGAGTGGCTCTAGCAGAATGGAAGCAGCTTTGAAACATAATGTCTGAACATTTCTGACCATCAATAACTCACCAGAAACTGCTAGAGAAACTGAAAACAGCAATTTTTAGTACACAAAGGTCATAGTGCAAATTGTTGAATACTGCTGACCATTATGCCAGGCAATGCAGAAGTTAAAATACAAGCATTGTGGGCAATATTCTTGATGACAAGACAATGCTCATGCAAAAAAGTCTTTAGAAAATAGGCAACAAATAAAGTAAGTCAAAGTATTGCTTGAAAATTTTGACCCACCCACTGCTATCAGCTTATGGTGCAGAGATTTTTTTTCGAGACCAAATAAAAAATGATTAAATTATTTTTTCAATAAAAATTGCTTGTTTAGAAAATTTGGTTTATGTTTCGTTGAAGAAAAATAGAACTTTTAATATTATATTTATGCATTTAATTGCACTCGGCAATAGATAACTGGCCCTTGTAACTACTAAGCTTAAATGTACCTATTTGTAAATATATGAAAGGTATACCGTGCAGTGATAAAATGTGTATACAACATGAAATGGCCATAAATAAAGTGGCCACTATATTTTGACCATCCACTGGCCAATGGCTACTTGAAAAAATCCCCAATTTTAATCTTTAATCTGCAGCAGTCCAGCAGTTTCACGCTCGGAATGTTGATGGGTACCAACCTTCAACACAAACAGCTTATAATTTAGAATATCATTTTTACAAAATCTCATGATATTGTGAAGAAATAGGAAACTGGAAGAACCAAATGCAAACCTGTATAGGAGAACAACACACATTGCAGCTGGCACTGTTTTACAACCTTTCAACAGATATGAATACCTCTATACACTTTTGTTGTACTAGCAAGCAACAGAGAGGTTGGAATCCCAAATCATCTACACACATTTCATGGAACAGCCTTAGATATATAGGATTTCATTTAGGAAAACAAGCAAACTTTCCTGAGAAAAGATATCACCAAAACTAAAGTAAAACCTTTGTCTTTTTTACACTTTCCAACTGTAGGCTGGAGAAGCGTATATGCTCCAAATTTGTCTGTCTGTCTGTCTGCATGATAACTCGCGTAAATATGGTTCGATGAAATTTTAGTATGTAGTAGGGGACAACCCCTATTGAAAATGGACGAAATGGAGTCAAAGGCCAGGACATAGAAGTGAGATCCATTCCATCGCTTTTATGCATCATAACTTACATAAAAATGCTTCGATTGTGACAAAACTTTATCATGTTGTTCCAGAGGTATACTGAACCGGTTCTGTTGAATGTAATCGAAATGGGGTCAAAGGTCAGGGCACAGCTGAGTGAGATTTATTCCACAGCCATTATCCTCATAACTTGACTAAAAATACTTCTATTGTGACAAAATTTTAGTATGTTGTTCCGGAGGTATACTGAACCGGTTCTGTTGAATGTCATCGAAATGGGGTCAAAGGTCAGGGCACAGCTGAGTGAGCTTTATTCCACAACCATTATCCTCATAACTTGACTAAAATTACTTCTATTGTGACAAAACTTTAGTATGTTGTTCCGGAGGTATACTGAAGCTATTCTGTTGAATATCATCGAAATGGGGTCAAAGGTCAGGACACAGGAGAGAGATTTATTCCACAGCCATTATCCTCATAACTTGACTAAAAATACTTCTATTGTGACAAAACTGTAGTATGTTGTTCCGGAGGTATACTGAACCAATTTTTTGTTTCATATCATCGAAATGGGGTCAAAGGTCAGGGCACAAAAGCGAGATTTATTCCACAGCCATTATCCTCATAACTTGAGTAATGATTTAGCTAGTATGTTGGAAAGCCTATCATAATCAATGCATTGCATGATTTTACAAACTTGTGCAAGTATTTTGTTTTGTATGTGCTAAAGTGAAACCATTACATACGGATATTTGTACAGACTTACTTTATTTTTTGCAGAAGCTCAGCTTTACCTTTTTCTTGTTTCCTGTAAGGGTAAACAAAAACTAGTTACATACTACACGGTAAATCAGCTATTTAAAACACAGGAGAAAGATTGAAATTACAAACATGTTATTTTTGTATTTTGTTCAATAAAATGTATGCATTGAAAATTTGGATGAGATTTTAAATACCAAGCTTTGTTTCATATCCTAATATCATGAAATTTACATCATTGCTTCTTCTGCAGATTTATTAGTCACAAAGTTAAGTGTAGTAAGTATCACAAAACTTCCTCCTTTACTTATTTGGACCAGTATCGCCTCCCTTTTTAAATTATTTTCCCTTCACATTGTTGTTTAAACAGTCCCTCCATTTCATCTTATGTCTTTCTCTGCTTCATTACACTGAGGTAGCTGCATATTCAGAACTCCAAATCTAATGTATCCTTTGTTCTTTTTCAAGACATCCTAATATATAAAAGGCTAAGTTGCTGACGACGTGGATCACATTTTAAGTCATCATAGCAACAACTGTGAAACAAATGTTTGTGACGTCACGATTAGCATTTGGTGTTTTTGTGCAGGTGACGTTGTCACCTACATGCGCACAGTTCACATTTATATCACTTTGCTTTGTTGTCATAGCAACAAAGAACACAGCTGCTTCTGTGACATCATCTCATCCAAATCATTCTCACATGATGTCAGAGATGCGTTACCTCACATGGTCAACTCTAGAAATATAGGAAAACTATGCCAAGAATTTTGGTTCTGTTTTACATACTCTTGATATACTTTACTACGATGTTTACCAGAAAAAGACGAACATTTATATTCCGATGCTCACCGTGTTATCCCATCCGTAACCGTTCCTGTTTAACATTTTATTTACATCTTTTTTCTTTTGTTCGAAGTTAGAGTTTTTTGTTTTTTTCGAGTGCGGTGTAAGTAGAAGAATACAGTTCTAGGCTGTAAAATGTTTATTATTTATATATTTAAACAAACAAGATTACTATTTTTTCATGCATTTTCCTCCTAAAAATATTCAATAGCCATTAATACTTATAAATTTATTAATTTTTAATACATACTTGCGATGACGTGGATCACTTTCATTTCAGTAAGGCAAAGACGAATGTTAGTGTACTTTGCGAACTTGATTGTTGTTTTAAACCTCGCCCAAAACAAAATTTACCTCCTTCATTACATGAAGAGATTGAAGATAAACGCTGCAAAGCCTATTTGCTGCCCTGGTGGCGCAGTGGTCTAAGCGATGGCTTCTGCCCATTCATCCGAGCTAGGTCCGGGTTCGAATCCCGGTGAGGCATAGATGTTGTGTTTGTCTTACAGCACCGGGTTTTTCCCTTCCCTGAAACCAGTGGCCCTAAATTAGGTACAGGCGACTGCTTATAGCCCATTGAGTTGCTCATGGTAGTCGTTAAAATAAGAAAAAAAAAAAAGCCTATTACGATCGAGCAAGGCGCGAACAATGCACTGCAGTCGAAAGACAATATGTTTACTTCCAGAATGCCGAACATGCCAGATAAAAAAGACAAAAATGCAAAGCAGTTGAAAGAAATTCTGAAATTCGACGTTTGATTGATCATCATACTAATAGTATGACGCCGAAACATATTAAAGCTGAATCTCAGCGCATGACAAATGTACATATTGCAGAGACACAAAAAACGCCCTCCGAACAAAGGAATGAACGTTGCGCTCAAGAGTGTTCAGAGGGCATTAACGAACCAACAACAACAAACAAATGCTACACATCATGTGACTTTAAACCACATAGACAATGAAAAGACTAGCAAGACACTCATGTGGCACTACAAATTTGTGAATTTTGTAAAGCCAAAAACTTTGCCAGAGAAAGACTTTCAGATGGTAAATTTTCTAAATGTTGCTCAAAAGAAGAAGTAAAATTAGATCCTATTCGCACTCCCCCATTAATTGAACAACTTATAAAATCAGCATGAGCATTAAAAAAACTTTATGGTTAATATACAGTCGATTAATAGTTCTCTTGCATTTGCATCGATGCTGGGAGCACGAATGGCTCTTCCACCAGTTTATGGGCTTTATTTTAGAATAAATGGATCAATCTATCATCGTGCAGGAGCATTGCATCCTGATAATGGTGAACAGTGGAAATACGCGCAATTGTACATATTGGATCCTGATGAGGCTGCTGCTCAAGTCATCAAGAATATTGCCCACAATGCTGCTCAAAGAGTGTGAATGCGAGAAAATAGTGGCGCAATAAAGATCTGTTACAATTACAAACATTGAATACATTCATGACAGAAAATAATCCATTTGTGGAAGCATGTAAAATGCTTTAGGAAGTCAAGCAAGAGAGTATTCAAGATGCTCAAATGAATAATGCTGTTCCTTCTAATGTATCAATGGCTATTATTCAAGATCATAGAAATGATCAAAGGCGTTATAATGCTACACAAGATCTAATGAGGTTGTTATTATATTATAGATCATACTTAAGCTCTAATTCAATTGATGCCGACGGCGAAAGAAAATACTTAACAGTATTTTCCTATAGAGTTTTTAAATGAGCAAACTCCACCAGGAATGCCACTTCACAGACTAAAGTTGAAGATTGGAACTATTATCATGCTCCTGAGAAATCTATATACACAACGAGGTTTATGCAATGGAACAAAACTGATAATTAAAGAATTAAAACCCAATTTGGTCATTGCAGAAGTACTGACAGTCACAGGCTCAGCATGTGGTAAAACTGTTTTTATTCTGCAAACTGACCTCACACCTACTATTAGGTTGTAGGGAAAGTCATGATGTATTTGGGCACCCGATGGCGGTTGGGCGGTTTTGGAAGTACTAGAGGCATGTGCAGCTCTGTTATCGTTATGGCATTCGACAGGTGCCAGTTCTAGTTGCAGTCTAAAAGGAATAGTGAGAGATTTGGTTGATTTGCGGAGATTTGACGTCAAGTTGAAGATGGAAGACCAAACTGTGCATTTTTACCATATTTTACTGATTTACTTCCAGAAAGGGAAGAACGCGCGTCAAGCTTGTGAAAAGTTACGTAAAGTGTATGGTGATAATGCTCTACAAGAACGTCAGTGCCAGCAGTGGTTCGCAAAATTCTGTGCTGGTGATCTTGACCTCAACGATGCTCCTCCGTCCGGGAGGCCAACCGAGGTTGATGACGATCAAATAAAGACATTGATAGATTCAAACCCACATTACACGACACGAGAGGTTGCAGACACATTGCACATCCATCATTCAAGCGTTCACGACCACCTGAAGAAGCTGGGATACGTAAAGATCAATGTGTGGGTTCCTCATGAACTCAAAGAAGCTCAATTGACGGCACGTATAAACATCTGCGATATGCTCATTAAACGTGAGCAAAACGATCCTTTTTGAAGCGACTGATAACTGGTGATGAAATATGGATTGTGTACAACAATGTGCTGCACAAACGGTCTTGGTCTCGACGTGCTACTTCGCCTCAAACGGCATCCAAAACAGACATTCATCAGCGGAAAGTTCTGGTCTCAGTGTGGTGGGATTTTAAAGGTGTCGTGTTTTTTGAGCTCTTACCACGGAACCAAACAATCAATTCGAACGTGTACTGTCAGCAATTGGACAGTTTGAACGAATCCATCATCCAGAAACGTCCAAAGCTTGTTTATCGTAAAGGTGGTGTGTTCCATCACAACAACGCGAGACCACACACAAGTTTGATCACCTGCCAAAAATTATTGGAGCTTGGGTGGGATGTGTTGCCACACCCAGCATACTCACCTGACCTTGCGCCGTCAGACTTTCACTTGTTTCGCTCTCTTCAACAGTCCTTGCGTGGTATAACGTTCAATTCAGATGAGGCTGTAAATCAGCACCTTGTACAGTTTTTCGCCACGAAAGACAAGTCCTTCTATGAACAAGGCATTCTGCAGCTCATTGAAAGATGGCAAAAGGTTATTGAACAAAACAGGCATTATATCGTTGATTGATCTTTGTTCTTTCTATCAATAAATGACCTTTGCAAAACATGGCTAAAATACGTCATGACTTTTCCAACCACCCAATATTATAGACCTCCCATTCACATTAAGACAACGACAATTTCCTGTTAAAACTCGCCTTTGCTATGACCACTAATTAGTCTCAAGGTCAAACACTGGAGAAAGTAGCTATCTACCTTCCTGAACCAGTGCTTGGCCATGGACAACTTTATGTTGCATTGTCAAGAGTTCGACGGTTTGATGATGTCCCACTTAAAGTAGTCCATGGGCCGAAACCAAGGAGGTTAGAAGAAGAGGAGGTGAAGGGACCTGTTTTGAGTGAAGCCAAAACAGATCAGCTGTTTTTGTCCTCCCTCTGAGGTGGTGGGAGTCTGCCTGCGCTGCGGGAGTTCGGGAACGTGACGTCACATCTTGTGGCTTAAGCAGTTTTGCTTAGCGCATGCAAACCAAGGATGGAAAGAAGGAATATTTCGGATTTCTTATTTCTTAACATTAGACTTTGGTTATATTTTAAACATGGTTACTTGCACATGGGCAGTATGCTTGGTTACTTGCACATGGGCAGTATGCTTGGTTACTTGCACATGGGCAGTAAGTAACCATGCGCACTATGCACTTCCGCTCAAAAAATAATTATTTTGTTCAATTTTTTAAAGAAATACCAACACATATTTTCCTGTTTTTTCTGGAATTTTTTTATTATGGGAATGAATATTTCAGCCTCAATTTTTTTCATGGCTTTATGGGTAGAGTATGGGTCCAAAAAACCCGTTGAAAATCGCAATTTCCCCATAGAGATGTACATGAGATTCTTAGGTTGGGCGCATTGGCGTAGTCAGCTGATAAAAGTGGTGTCACGCCAGAAGCACAGGGAGAGGGGCTGTTGCCACCTCCTCTTACTTCTAACCTCCTTAGCCAAAAAAAGGAAAACAACTCCCAGATTCCAAAAAAATATTGTGTACAAATATATTTTCCAACGTCATTAATAAATGCTTGAACAGCAATAAGTGATTTCTAGAACCCATTGTATTCTTATCTCAATGAGCTTTACAGCTAGTTTTCTATAAAAGTACAATCTTATGTCGTGGATCTTGACCTTCTTCTAAAGGTCTTTCAAGTTTATTGTTGCTGTTACCTCTTGTTTCTAATTCTATCCTTTTTGGTGATATTCTGAGTTGTATAAAAATAAAATGTATCTGTGTACACAACCATTGAAACAGAAAACTCGCTGCAAACCCGCAAAGTGAGAACCACGATAACAATAGAATAAGATAATTTGAAGAAAAATTAATAAAACAATAAGTAATTAAATTACAAACATTACAGATTCCAATGAGGACAAAATAAGTATGTTACAATTGAATGTGCAGCAATGTATGTGAAATGGACTTTTATGGCAAAATATTAAAATATTGGTCTATGAAACTCATAAAACATGAGACTAATTAAAGAAAGTTTTTCTATCCAGAAAAGCAGTTTCATTAAAGAATCTCCAGAAATTATAAATAGCATTTTCAACAACTTAATTTGAAAATAGTACACTTACAAAATACGTAAGGAAAAGATTTCAATTTAACAACTGGCAACTGCAAGAGGAACCTGGCAACAATTTTTTTCTTTTTTCTGTGTTAAACAAAACTTTTGATACAGTTCCTATACATTGAGAACAGGCCTTGATAAAATTTTATCAAGGCCAGAAATATCCATAAAAACAGAAGAACTCAGAAGATGTGAAAAATAAGTGAAAGTTATTCAAGTTAAAATATAATTAAATATATTAATCTGAGTAAAGCCCTTAGTAGGTGTTTTAATTGCTGTAAATAACATATTCATTTTTCTTTAATCTACAGGCAAAAACTATCTGCAAAATCTGCTAATAATTTGGAAACTGCCTGTGTACAGCATATGCGTGTACATCTACATTTCTGCTACTCTGGTGATATTATACAGTGACATCACAGCCACTTGATTCTTGTAATTTTCACATTAGCTAAGTCTCAAAACTCTCATGTCTTGAAAACTACGGTTTAACCTCACTCAGGCAGTCTGATATCAAAAACTATACCCAATGCACAGTGGCGGCTCGTGGGTTACTCAAATGGGGGTTCACAAAACATAAATTGTAAAAATTAAATTTTCAGTTACGACATAACGTACAGGTTAAAATAAATTTCTGTTTCTACAAGTAAAAAAAGCAATGCAACTAAAATTAAAAAACAAGCACTCATATGTGGAAAAACTAACATTCGACTTCGTACAAAGGAAGATTCTATTACAATAGTGCTTACAATTTACTTTAAAGGTAAACATTCAATGGGAATGTTGATTGCTCAAGTGCAATTTTTGTAAATTTAAGTCAATCCGCCTGTCTCTTTTTGAGGCAAACAAATCAATAACATTTTCGTTGAATTTAGGTATGTCATTTATCATGGTTTTTTTCAATTGAGAGCATGGCTAGAGCGCTCAGTCTGTCCTCACTCATGAAGCTTCTTAAAAATGTCTTAACTCGTTTTAAAGTTGAGAAGCATCTCTTGGCCTCAGCAGTTGTCATTGGAATAGTAGAAATAATTAGCAACAATTTGTAGGTCTCCAAGAACGTAGTGTGCAAGTTATTTTCTGTAACGAACTGTAGAAGACTAATGGCACCATTCATATTTCTGAAATCTGGTCTTCTGTAAATTATTCCTAGTTCAGTTTTCAGGTGATCCTTCTGTAACATGGGATAAGCATCTTGTTTGCTCAACAAGCTGATTTGGAAACTTTCTCGTACTCCAGAAATTTTTCAGCTTGGAGGAGAGAAACAGCAAAGTAGTGAGTTATAAAAGAAAATCTATCTTTTACTTGATTCGTGATAACATCACATATGTCTTTAGCTCCCACAGTTTTATTTATGTGAATATTTTCTTTCTTCCTTTTCTTTGATGTTTCCTTTGTTTCTGATATCTTCATGGTCACTGTGTCCATTCTTTTTCCATTGATTACTGGAAAGTGTTTACATGCTTTCGAATGAGTGCTGCATCAGTTAGTGTTTTCTGAAGCTGGTTGTACAACACATCCACATGTGGCATAATATTGTGAAAAACTAAACCAAAAGATAAATACTGAGTCTTCCAACATACCCCGAATAGCCCCTGCTTGATTTATTGCTACAGCTTGTTTCGATGAGGACTATTTTTTCCATGCATTCAGTTAACTGTTTCCTGTATTCATACACTGTATTGATGGTTTGACTCTTGGAATTCCACCTGGTGGCTGAACCATGAGGAATCTTTTTTCTAACAGTTTCATCTAGAATAGCAATCCTCTGTGGAGAGTTACTGTAAAAGTTAGTAATGCCACTTAGGTTGGAAAACAATACTCGAACTTGTTGATTTTGACTGGTTGCTTGACCGAAAATCAAATTTAGCTGATGTGCGTAGCAATGCACAAAATGTGCATTCTTATAGGTACGTTTAATAATAGCTTGAACACCTGCATGGTGACCATTTATTACATTTGTACCGTCGTAGCTCTGGGATATCAATTTCTCGGCTTTGTCTACGACTTTTTCCAAACTAGCTTGAATACATCCAGCGATAGATTCTGCATCATGTCCAGGGGGATTAGTGAATTCCCAGAATCTCTCAACTGGTTGTCAGTTACCTAAAACGTATCGAAAAATGACAACCAATTGGGAAGCAGATGAAACATCAGTAGTTTCATCTGCTATCACTGCTACAAAACTTGTTTTCAAGATTTCATTTTTTATGTGGTTCTGGCAAACAGTGAGCATACAGTCTAATAAATCGTTTTGAATTTCTTTTGATGTTCCTTTAAAAACAGTGGCATTAGTGAGATGGTTTTTTAGATATGCATCAAGTTCTGCTGAGAAGTTTATAAGACCTCTGAAAACGTCTGTATTTAATGAATCATCACGTTCATCATGTCCACGAGGTGAAAGCTCAAATGCACCGCAAAACAGAATACAGTCAATAATTTTGGAAAGAACATAACGATTTTTGGTTACTTGCTCATTGTGTTTTTTCACATTCGAACGAAATGCACTGTCAAGCTGTTGGCGAATATCAACCTTTCCCAGCAAACTAAACTCTAATGTGGAGTTTAAATGTGATTGGGAGCAGTGATGTTTATTTTTTGAGTTAGATGTGATAAATCAGCAACACTGTAACTCACCCAACTTGAATCACCAGTTTTCACCACTTTGTTTTGCAAACAGGAGACAGTGAAAACAAAAGAGCCTGTTAGTTAATTCACATCCACAAATCCAAAGATATTTCTCATATAAGTCGGGTTTGAATTCCCTTTTGAAATCTCTAGTTTTACATTTTGTCACCTGGATCAGCTTACGCTTAGGTATTGGCCTGAGCATTTTAATTTCAATTTTTCTTACCAGTGGCAACGTTGAAAAATGTAATTGCTTTAGCTCAGAAACACTGATTTTACTAAGTGCCATCTTAACTGTTTACCCATGTTCTTACACACAATAAAACTAACCTATAAAAGCTAATTAACAGATTAATAACTGATAAACAACTACACTAACCACCTGTTGCGGCAAACTAAAGGAGAATCCGGACGAATAACAAACTGCCAATCAATCTGCATGAGCTCCCGCACACTGAAGACTATGCGAATTGAAAGCTTATGAGCGGCTTTTATTCCTCACACACTGCCTCCTCTTCCAACCGGAAAAACTGGTTTTCAAGTAGTTTCTTTTATCGCACATGCGACTTGTGCGATCGACATAAGGCCAGCAGATCTGTGGTGCTAACTTTCGAATTTTATACCATCGCAGTCGCGTCTTGCCAGGGTATTGGGGTTGGGTGGGGGAGCTTGTCTCAAAATTGGCAAACCCTGGAAATGTCTTTACTGTTTTATTTTATTTAACTTTTTATATTTTAATTTCTTACTTTCGTTTTCTGTTTTGGGGGTTCACGTGCTCATGTGCACCAATAGAGGAGCCGCCACTGTGTCCCTCCAGTTTTCCTATCCTGCCTGCACTCTGTTGCTCATTTCTCCTTTCATAACCCCATCTATCCCAAACACTGATTTTAGATTAATTAGATTTTAAATTTATGGGTATTATTGAGATTTCTTACTTTGGACTAGTCAAATTTAGAAAGTATATCTTAGCTTGTCAACAAGACTATATCACTGAAGTAGCTATTGCCATTCAAATTGTAATGCCCAACCCATGTGCTTGTTAATGGCAGCACCGTTCCTCTTGTAAATCTCCCATTGTTTCTGTAATTTTTGCTTTAAGGTGTACGGGTGATGTGCTGATACTAACAAAGTTTCAATTAATCTTCTGGCTTGTATTTTGGATATGTATCCGATCCTGTTCTATTTAAAATGCATTGGTTAATTCAAATTGGAAGGAAAGAAAAAAAATTGAATTAACCAAAAATTCAGTTTAAAAAAAAAAAAAAGTTTTGATTCAGTGTCCTTACATATTCAGCTGATAAACTTGTAACGATTTTTTTTTTTTTTTTTTGGCTGTTTCAATGTTACCATTCTATTTTTGCAAACTAAATTGTCTAATGCGTCTAAAATATCGAAATAGTAAGAATCAATATTTTTTTAGGGCTTCGTCAAATCTTTGAAGCAGTGATGAAGTTTCCTGCAATTGTGAAGAAGAAGACACATCTTGTTGTTTCTGTAAAGGTTCTTCATCATTATTGGAAGAGTCACTTTTTCCTTGCCCTTATGCAACAATGAATACATCTTTAAAACAGCTGTACACACAGCTACATTACCATCCCACAGCAAATAATGCCTGAAATGAAACTCCTGCATTCTTTGAGCAAGTTCATTCCATTCTTCTGTTGCACCATGAGAGTCTGTTAGAGGTATGTTTTCAAGCTGTTCACTGGAATCAAACTGGAAACCAGCTTTCCTAAAGCAATTAGCTATTGTTTGCTTCCAAGCATAATTTCAGGTTCTATTTATCATGTGTGTTGCATCTAAAAAACCAATAGAGCTTTTTCTATAGTCATCCATATTCCATTTCATTTAAACTTTGGGAACAACTTCACTGTGATAAAAGTATTTTAAATTCTGGATGGTACCTTGACTGAAGGTGTGAAGTCATGTTCAGAAGAAAGAAGAAAAGATTTATAGCCTGAAACATTGTTTTAACACACTGGGTGGTAGTTGTCAATGTTTGGCTGATTTCCCAATCACTAAAACATGTAATTTTTTTACCCCATCAGTGTTTGCTCCAATAAGTTTTTAGTGCTCCTCACCATTCTTTCTTCACTGCAGGTTTCTCCTTTAACAGCAAACTACCTGGTATACAAATGAAGAACAAATTTGTTTCATCTGCATTAAAAATATCCCCTGGCATATAATCCTGGATTAGTGTAGGCAATTTGGGAAAACCATTCTGTGCATTCAGATTAATCGACAGAACCACCCTCAGCCTCACCACCCACTTTCCAAAAATTTATGGCATTTTGTTCTTCAAATTCATCGTAAGCACCGTGTACTTGCTTTAAAATTCACTGTCCCAAGTTGTTTACAGAAGTCTACTTTACACTGCAGTCGAGGCCCACAGAAATATAAGCTGCTGTGATGTGCATTTTTTAATCATTTTTAACAATAAAAGAATTACTTCACACAATATGTCACGACATCCTTGTGTTCTGGCCTCACTCAAAGGATGATTTAAAATAATTTATCGATGCACTATTGTCAGTATTTCCTACTATCAGGCTCACGATAGAACTTGAATCTAATTTCTCTTTGCCTTGTTTTGATTTTTGTTTATTTCGTGATTCAAATACTAACTCACTGTCCTTTTGTGTCTATCGAAAGCCAACCGATTGTAACAGCCTTATTCTGTTTAATTATTCACATCCAACTCCACAAAAATTTTCTGCTATCAATTTTCTTTTTAGAAGAGCCTTCACACATTCTTCAAATGATAGTCATTTCCAGTCTGAGATACAGTTTATTTTCAAATTAGCAGATAAACATGGATGCCCTAGGACGATGGTTAATAGATTATACACCAGAATATCAAATGAATTAACTATTAATCTGAAGCCAGATACGAGGCCTAATAAATGATTCGTGGGAGCGTTGGACCAGCACCCCCATATCACTAACACACAATCTTGTATCTGTTCAAAACATGACATACATTTCGGCACCTGCTCGAAGAACTTCCTACCATCAGTTAAAAAGGATTGAGCAACAACAGATATTATGAACAAATGGGGCGTGTATAATATTCCACTGTTGGATCCCTCAACAGGAGAACATGTTAACAACTATGTAGGCTCAACACGAAGAAGTTTGGTTATCCATGTCCAGGAACACAAATACGATACCCGAACCAATAGCAATAATATGGTATTATCAAGGAATGTCGTTAATGGAATGCTAAAACCTGAATGGGAAAGCATTAGACTACTGAAAACTCCAGCATATATACATTCGCTGCATTTTGTTGAAAGTATGTACATTGAAGCTTTAGGTGACAAATGCTTTATGACTACTTACCTGCGGACATATCAAAAATTTGGAAAGAGCATATTACCAATCTGAACTTTAAATTATAGTAATATACATTAATAATTATAGTAATATACATTAATAATTCCAACAATATATAAAATTGAACATAACTTTGTAGTTGTAACAAAATTCTTGTATTGATATGTGAATCTAATAATTTGTGAAATTGTACCCGTTACATTGGTGTAATGGAAACAGTCATCACCCATGCAACACTTGATGACCTATACCATGCATTGTTGCACTACTATATAAAGGAGTGCCACATTGCCTCTGTTCCACCTGATGATGGGGTAAATGTTACCCCGAAAGTGCTAGTGGGGTATTTTAACTGTAAATATCTTTCATATTTTATTAAATATCATACGTAGACACTGAAATTTCATTTCATTTGAATCATTTTTAATATACACTTTCCAATTTCAGGGTGCTCATCCTCACATAAGCATTTCCTCTTTGCATTGTAGCAATTTTGTTTCTATGTTTCCAAGATATTTACCTTGTATTTTAATTTTAAGTACATTGAGAGTGTACTAACTGGAATACCAAAATCTTTGGCAATATCTGCTTTAGTTCACAAAACTTTTTCAATTTCAAGAATAATTCTACTTTTTTATCTAACAAACCTTTGTAAGAATAAAGTTTCGCTGGCTTTATATATATACACACAATGTGGGATGTAAGGTCAGGTGATGCGTAACATCACAGCCTCTCCTTGACAAATGTCAACCCCGCCTTCTCGTGGTGCATACTGTTCCCACTAAAGGGGCTCTGACAACCACCAATAGTGGTATAACTATACCACCGGGATTAGAGGAAATGCTATCCCACACTCACCAACCCTCACCAAACCGCTTGGCCAGCATGGTGAGTTATGGCCAAACCCCTCCAAAATGACTCCACAACTTAAATCTTGGCCCTCAGTCTCCGGCAGCTGGAATGTACCTGGCCAAGGCAGCGGCCAGTGCGACATGAAGGCAGAGGGTGCTAAGAATCCCCGGAGGAACGGACTAGGCTGCCATCTGATGCTGACCTTGGCTACGTACAACGGACCCTCCCTATCTTCTGATTCAAGGCTTCTTGAATTGGAAGAGGAACTACAAAGGATCAAGTGGGACATCGTCGGGCTAAGTGAGGTAAGGAGAAAAGGAGAAGATCTCAATGAACTGAAAAGTGGACATCTCTTCTACTATCGTGGGACAGATACTGGCAGAACTAGTGGTGTTGGATTTATAATAAACAAGAAACTGAAGGATAAAGTTGTAGAAGTTGAAAGTTCCTCTGACAGAGCTGCACGACTCGTTATCCAACTCTCGAGAAGATACCAGGCTCAGATTATTCAAACTTATGCACCCACCACAAGTCATCCTGAAGAAGAAATTGAAGAATTTTATGAGGAAATTCGTCATCTAAATAATAAAGGTAACGACGACTAGCTGATGACCATTATCCTGTACCGTCCAAATGCTGACTCCACAGGGTTAGAAGAACTCTCTCAAAAGAATAATAAAGGTAATACTATCTGATGACTTTACCTGCACCGTCAAAGTGCTGACTTCGCAGGGAAATGCGGAATTCTCTCGAATAGTTTGGGATTGATAGGATCCCTGACGGTGTTCCGACAGCTAGCCTGTCAGTCACAGGGAACCACAGTCTTCCACTCGGACAGATTCGGTCTAGAGACCTGTGGGATTTCTGCCTCCAACACAGGACCGGTACCTTACACCCTTCTGTCACAACCCGTGTGTGCGACGTGCTATGGGCAGTTGGGGCAAGCAACTTTTTCTAAAATATCCCATCTCGTGGCCGGGAGATCGCCCGCCAAAGCGAGTTTTTGGGACAAAAGTCCTTTATTAGGTATCATAGTGTATTACAGACATGCACATTTCACTATGAGGGTCCCATGCACCCCTCTCACAAACATTTAAACACTGAGAAAAATTTTAAAATCACATCACAAAATTCACATCACCAAATCAACATGATCCACAGCGCCAGGGCCAGTGCTGTGGTGATGACCCCGGGCCAGGGTCATCTCAACCACCTTGGTTAATAGATCGAAAAACTCAATGTCGAGAGCTGCGTACCTCCAAGGGTAATACCATCCGTCAACGATAGTTGACTCGACTCTTCCTTAGCTCAAGTTCCCTAATAAGACTAGGGCATGTCTTACTGAAGCTGGAGTGTGAGACGTCCAGTTTCAGGCGGAACTTGGCATTCGCAGCGGTGCAGTTGCTGCATTTCGGTGCGGCTGCACACTGGTGGTGCTGGTGCCCAACTTCACCACAATTGCCGCACCTTGCATCTGTCTCGGGGCAGTTGCCTCGGAAATGGCTGAAGCCATTACACCGAAAGCACCTGACCTCCCTGAAAAATTCCTTTAGACGGAGCACTGACCAACCAAAGTTCAGTGTCTTCCGCCTCACCAAGTGCTTGAAGGCCTTGGGTTCCACGTCTGCCACCCAGTGGACCCTACCTCCCTTGCCCTTGATGGGAAAACAGGCTTTGAACCCGTTCTCGAGCTCTGGGTTCTGCCCGCAAACCGCCTGCTCGAACTCTTTCCCTGAGAGATCCCCGTCGACCCCATACACTATCAACCGGGGGTTTCTCTTTCGTGGGGCTGTGAGGAGTGTGTAATCCTTGGTCAGCGGATTGCTTCTCAACTCCTGGGCAAGGCGGTCGAGCTCCCTGGGATGGGAACACTCCACCGCGACCCCTCCTTTCCTTTTGCTCCGAAAGCTCTTAACCCCTATCTGCAGTTTAGTTGGGTTTACTGCAGTTTTCAGGGTCTTCTTCGTGTCCTCTGAGGACGCACTCTCAACTGTCGGGTAGACTAAAAGCATGTGTCTCCTGTCTCCCGACTTTACCTTCTTTTTAATCTCAATCGGGGCGGGCGAAGGCCCTTTAGCCTTGCTAGTCCCCTTCCTAGCCACTTCGGCGTAGGAAACCAATTTCGCGTCGGCTTCGCAGCCCGACTCCTCTCGCACGGACAGCCTGCCTTCGACATAGGCTACCCGTGCTGCTTGCTCGTAACAAGCCTTTCTAACACTGCTCAGGGCAGCTTTCACCTTCTCTCTCCCTGAGGAAGTGACCCGCGAGTCCAAGAGAACGGACTCAACTTCCCGGGTGAGGTCGAGAATGTGGTTCACAAACGCCTTGGGTGTAAGCACCGGGGGTGTCCTGGGATGTGTGCTTCCCACCAAAGACACATCTGGGCAACCTGCGGACGACCCCTTAGGAGCCCAAGAGGGTTCAGGCTGGGGTGGTGTTTTACCCGTCCTTGCCATGGGCGGAACTGGCCAGGGGGTGCTTACACCGCTAGCTGAATGAGGCTGCTCAGTCGAGGCTCCCTTCGTGGGTGTAGCGGCTTTAGAGCCCTTCGCTGGGGGAAGCGTCTTTGACGGTTTCCCCCTGGCTTTGGGCTCTACCTTCCGGCTGTTCTCGGAAGAGGGGCTAACCCCTTTAGCACTGCCGACAGGGCTTGGTAGTGCTTCTGCCGCTACCTTTCTGCGTCCGGGTGGACCCGGACGATTTGGGGGCTGACCCCTTAGGATTCACTCTACCCTTCTGGGTAGTTGACATCTCTGTGGGAGAGATGAAAAAACTCAAGAATTTCTTCTAAGTACTGAGTGGGCACAATGGGGTTCTCCCACTCTAGTCAAACCTTAGAAGCCGGGCGCTCGGGCTTTGGGCGGGCGAGGGATCAAAGGGTCCCTTCGTCCGCGGGACCGGAACGACGACGACGTACCCGATACTGATACCAGAGTCTCTATGCGGGCTGAACGGAACTTCGCCCTCACAAGGGCGTTTTCACTAAGTCCCGTCACTGCACTAATTTCTGGGGAACATAAGGAGCCCCGTTTCTTAAAAGAAAAATCGCGAGATCGGGATGTAACCCCGTCTCGCGGTTGAAATCTTCAGTTCTGGTTGATAGTGCAGTATTGCTCAACCAAGTCACACACTAAGAACTCTCACCCGGTCGGTATCAGATGACCGGTCATAATAAAGGTAAGCAGCACTTGAAGATAATTATGGGAGATTTCAATGCAAAAATTAGGCAACAGAATGAAACTTCACTAGGTAAATTCGGTCACGGCAACAGAAACCAGCGTGGAAATACTCTCGTTGAGTTTGCAGAGGCAGAAGGGTTTTTCATCTTGAATTCTTGAATTCCTTTTTCAAGAAAAAGCCACACAGGAAATGGACATGGAGACATCCAAATGGGATGACAAGTGAAATTGATTTTATTATGTGTAACAAAAAAATTCGTCATAGAAGACTGCAGTGTGCTAAACAAGTTCAACACAGGTAGTGACCATAGATTGGTGAGATGTAAGATGCTCCTTAACACTAAACTCGAACGTGACAAGCTCATAAGACAAACAAAATATATTGACATGACCAACCTTAAAAAACACCATAATACCTTCAAGTTGGAACTGAAGAACAGATTCTCTGCTTTAGAAGGCCTAACATCGGAAGAAGTGGATATTTCTGAAGTTCACAGAAAAGTAACCAAAGCTCTTATGGAAACAGCAACAAAATTAGCTGGGTCTAAGAACAAGTTGCATGTGAACAAATTATCAGGAAAAACCAAAATGTTGATGCAAATAAGAAGAGAGATGAGGACAACTAAAGAAGATGTGACTTCCAAAGTGGAATATATAGAGCTATGAAAGACAGTACAAAAAAGTATCACTGAAGATGTAAGGAAATTCAACTGTGAACTAGTGAGGAAGGCAATTGAAAACAACCAAAGCCTAAAGATAGCAAGGGGACATCTCAGTAAGGGATGAAAACAGATTATGGCACTGAGAAAAGAAGATGGTTCTGTAACAAGAAATAGAGGCAGAAATTTTGACAAGAGTGAAAGATTTCTACTCCAAATTATACGAAAGGGATGATACATGTACTTCAGACATCATGAAAGGTACCAGTACAAGAGTTCTTCCAGTCCTCCCAGTAGAAGTTGAACATGCAATCAAGAACATGAAGCGGGGAAAAGCTCCAGGAGAAGATGGAGTTACTATAGACATCATACAAGAAGCAAGTGGAGAAATCGAAACAGTACCCGCCCAAATTTTCACTCAATGCCTTAATGAAGGGAAGATTCCTGAGGATTGGAACAACGCTACAATGATCCTGCTACATAAAAAAGGTGACATTGAGGATCTCAGGAACTACAGACCTATCAGCCTCCTATCAGTGGTTTATGAAATCTTCACTAAAGTTCTTTCATACCGCTTGAAGGTAACACTGGACATGGCTCAACCGAGAGAACAAGCTGGATTCAGGAGTGGCTACAGCACAACAGATCATATCCACGTACTGAGAGAACTAATTGAAAGAGCGAGGGAATATGAACTTCCATTGTGCATGTCTTTTATCGATTATGAAAAAGCCTTTGATTCAGTGAAACCATCAGCAGCTATAATGGCTCTGAAATCCTGTGGTATTGAAGATGCATACATTAATATTATTAATAACATCTATGAAAATGCAAGTGCAAAGATTCGGCTGTTTGAAAATACAACACACATAAAAATTGGAAAGGGAGTGAGACAAGGTGACATCATATCTCCGAAGCTCTTTAATGCCACATTGGAAAATGGCTTTCAATCACTGAACTGGGAAAACAAAGGGATAAAGATTAATGCAGATTATCTAACCCACTTTGGTTTTGCTGATGACATAGTCATTTTTGCAACTACCCCATCAGAGCTGCAGAGTATGATCCAGGAACTTGCTGACAAGAGTAAAGAAGTGGGATTAAAAATGAACTTACAGAAGACAAAAGTGATGTTCAATGCTTTTACAAGAAATGAAGATTTATCGATTGATGGAGAAAAGCTGGAGATAACAGACACATACGTTTATCTTGGACAGCAGATATCAAGTGAGGGTCACATTGATGAAGAAATTAATCGGCGTACAAAACTTGCCTGGAGAGCTTTTGGAAGAAACAGCATAATTTTCAAGAGCAATATGCCATTATGTCTTAAAAGAAGAGTGTTTGATCAATGCATCCTTCTAGTGCTTACGTATGGTGCAGAGACGTGGACCTTAACTAAAAGAGACATACAAAGGCTGCAGACAACTCAAAGCAGCATGGAGAGGTGCATGCTTGGTGTAACCAGGAGAGACAAGAAGAGGAACTCGTGGATCCGAAAAAGGACAAGAGTGGAAGACATCATGACCAGAGTTAAATCCCTAAAATGGCAATGGGCTGGACATACTGCCAGAAGGACAGACCATCGATGGACAGCCGAAATTTTAGATTGGATTCCAAGGGACAGAAAAAGACCTAGAAGAAGACCACATGGGAGATGGGTGGATGAAATTCGAAAGTATGCGGGAGTGACATGGAGGAAACTGGCACAAGGCAGACCGTTGTGGAGGAAACTTGGGGAGACCTTCGTCCAGCAGTGGATTGATAATGGTTGAAAATGATGATGATGATGATGATACACAATGTTATTTTAAACCCAGAAGAAGCAAGAAACTTTCAAACTTTCCACAGTATGTCAGAAGTCTGTCTATGCACAATGCATCCAGAAAACAACAGTGGGACTATTTGCCCGCACTCCAGACAGACCCACTCCAATGGGACAATGCTGAATGCTTACACATTGCACACAGTCTGCACCTTGAACATTCTGCTAATCTCCTTCCTCATTTTTCTAGTGCTCTTTTACACAGCATTAGTGCCATGACAAAAAGGAATAGGGCTCAGTGTGTTCAAGGGGGGACTCCTTCTCTCTGATTTCCTGTAAAAGGCTTTTTTACCGTATTAGATATGTTGTATCATGAAAGTTATACTGAGTAAGATATTCAGAGTTTCCAAAGTATCACATCAAATTTGACAGTCAAAACTTATGTCAGTAAGCTACAAATTTTAACAAACAAGAAAACGTAAGTAAAGTTCCAGGGAAATTTTCGAACTTCGAATTATCCATGAATTCAATTTAACCAAGTGCAAATTAAATAAGTTACACTGTATATTTTATTTCTACTTTACACGCAGCTATTCGAGTCTGTTTTCTTAATGTACGAATTTTATCAAGAAAGTCCATTTTGTAGATAATACCTCCAGTAGTAACATATACACTGAAGTGCCAAAAAAACTGGTACAGACGAGCTTATGCAAAATACATAGCAACGTCACCGATGCACATACTCGGTTGCGTCCGCCAGTGCGTATATAAAATGATAGACATCCTTGCGAGCCGTCAGAGCTGTTTTTGGCATGAGAATGACAAGTAATAACGATTTAAGCGATTTTCAACGTGGTGTCATAGTTGGCGCTCGTGAGATGGGCCATAGTATTTCGGAGGTAGAAACGAAGTTCGGATTTTCATGGACGACCATTACAAGGGTGTAATGTGACTACAAGAATTCTGGCAAAACCTCCAACCTATAATACCAGTGCGACTGTAAAAAGACTTTGGGTGAACGTGGCCATCGTCGGCTATCAAGAATCGTTTTATGCGATAGGTGTGCAACACTCTCGCAGGTATCATCGGAATTCAATGCTGGAGCCTTAACAAGCATCAGCGTCCGGACTGTGCAACGTACCCTGCACGATATGGGCTTTGGGAGCCAACGCCGAACTCGAGTCCCCTAATGGGTGCACGACACAGAGCTATCTATGCGCCTCGCTTGTGCATGGCAACACTGCCACTAGACACTTGATGACTGGAAACAAGTAGCCTGGTCTGACAAGTCACGTTTCCAACTGTATCAGGCAGATGGAAGGATTCGTGTGTGGCACAAACCCTGGGAAGCCATGAATACCGCCTGTCAACAGGAAACTGTACCGGCTGGTGGTGGTGGTAGTGGTGGTGGTGGTGGTGGGGGGGGGTCCCATAATGGTATGGGATGTGTTTAGCTGGACTTCACTGGGACCCCTGGTACGTCTTCTACAAACACCTGTGACCAGCCAACGCTATGTGCGCATCCTTTCTGACGAGGTACACCCCGTTCATGTCCTGCATTCATGCTGATGGGTTGGGCCTGTTCCAACAGGACAATGCACCTCCACACAAGTGTTGGGACACCACATTATGGTTAGCAGTGCATTCATCCGAGTTTGGGGTGTTGCCATTCCCATCCAAGTCCCCAGATCTGAACGTGATAGAACACATTTGGGATGCCATTCAACGCGCTATCGAATACAGGAATCTGAGACCTCAGAATACACCCAAATTGTGGAACGCTCTGCAGGAAGTATGGTGTGCATTGCCTACGGCATATTTCTATAAGCTAGTGGAGTCCATGCCCCATCGTATTTCTGCAGCCCTGCATTCCCGTGGGGGACCTACCAAGTATTAGACTGGTGTACCAGTTTTTCTGGCACTTCAGTGTATTTTTTTTTTTGTTCAATATCCATGAGATATTTTTTTCAATTTTGGATTTAGGCCAGGAGCAAGTCTCACAAATTTTTTTAGTAATTTTTTGTAGATAATCAAACAGTCCTTTATGATTCTGCTGAAAAAAAATATTTTGGGTGTGGTCTTCTTTTTCTTTGAATCGTAACAAATTTCTAATTTCCAGAGGGGCATCTATAGTTGTTTTCAGCCATTATAAATTTTAGCACGTATTTTTGGGGAGGTGTTTTTGCTCTTTAATGGAGTTGTTTTTCTAATTTTTATATGTAGCTCAGCCCATTCTTAAAAGTTGACCTACTTTCAGTCCTCACCTTCTGATTTTAGCTTTCTCGTGTAAACTCTCTTCTCACAACGTTGCTGTATATTCACTGTTTCCCATGCAGCAATCTCTTCAGAGAACTTAAAAATTGCATCACCTTGAATGTGAATCGAACCCTCATTTCTGTTCAAATATCTGTTCAAACATACCTCCATGATATGAAGTTCCAAGAAACTAAAGTAAAGTGGTTGTAGCTCAGGAATCTGAATAACTTCAAATGGAAATTGGGAGATGAGGGTTCGATTCTCACTGTGGAGGAAATGTAAATTTCTAGTTTTCTGAAGAGATAGCTGCATGGGAAACAGTAACAGATGACTTACTAAGCCTAATAACATAGCTACTGATGTAATTGTAAGTGACAGAACAAGTCAAAATCAGTTTCAAAAAGGCAATTATATGATGATTTTGTGACCATTGGCCACTTGTATTATGGCTGTGTCCCCTTCCCCATTAAGAGGGGACACTGTTATAGATATCAACTGTCACCTATGATTGTATAGTACAAACAACTGGATGTCAGCTTTCCTGCAGAACAGGCTTGCCATATTTTTAACAAAGTTATATGAATAAAAAAAATATGAAATGTCATTTCTGCTACCATAAATGTTGATTTAAGTTGAAAATAAAGTAACATGGCCATGCTGGGTTTCTTAGATTTCATGAAAACAACAGTTGTATGCATGGATAATCTTTTATAAGACAGATGCAGTTGTTTTCATGAAATCTAAGTAACTTAGCACGGCCATTTACTTTAGTTTTCTACTTAAATAAAATAAAATGGCTGTGCTGGGTTACTTAGATTTCATGAAAACAAATGCATCTGTCTTCTAAAAGATTATCCATGCATACAGCATACACACAGCATGTGTAACCATTGCCTCCTTTTCCACAATTTTAGTCTAATGGTTCTAAGAACTGCTGCTTGAACAAGCCCTCTCTACATTTTTTTATCATATGCATCCATGGGCAGATTAATGACTGGCCATGGCCAGGGGCCACTGGACTATGGGGGACATATGAATTCCTGAATGTTCTCCATGAGAAACAATTTTTCCTAACTTTGAAAAATTGCGTCAAGAATTTCCCTGAGTACAATGACTTCTAATGCATCTGGTGAAATGTCTTTTAGTGTTTTTAAAAGAGAACTATTTTGGGTACTCATTCACAGATTCGAGACTCTCTAATTTGGTTAGTTTAAATGCAAATACTGAACTTGAAAACAACTTTATTTTGAAGATGGCATAAAAAACTGCTGCTATAAAAGCACATTGTGAGTGGACTTGTTAGAAGAGGTGTCATTAAAGCTTTTTTCAATAATGAAAATAATAGTTCAAGATGAATTTTTAAACTCTAATATATCAGAGTTTTGAAATTATTTTTTTACAATTAAAAGTACTGTAGTTTCTAGCTGATTTATCAACATCTTATTTAAACGTAGAAACATTTTTTTCTTTTCCTCTCAGTGCTTTTGTTATAAAACACATTCATATGCCATTTTAAAGAAGAGTACATGAAAAATAATTGTAAACAGCCTAAATTATCAGTGATGTACTTAATTTGTTGAATATTTTTGGGTGAGAAGAGACCTCCAAGTAAGGCTGACCAGGGTCCCCAAAAATTAAAATATCTTACTGTATGCATCCTACCTTTCATATTCTTGGTCTTCTACTATCCTATTTTTTGGCTTGTCCACTTCCATTGCCTTTCAAATTGAGCCACTAAATATGTGAGGTCCTTTTTAAATGAGTCTTTCAATTTTTTTCCAATTTTGAGTAATTTAATTATGCCCTCATTTCTCTTTTGTTATTACTTTGATGTCCCTTTCACGGGTGTATGGGAACTAGCCACTGGAGAAGTGGCCACCGCAGAACTGGCCACAACAATTTTAAGGGGTCGTATAAAAATTGCGTTTTTGACTGCTTCATGCCCACGACCCCCAGAGGTTGGTTATCTGAGTCATATAAAGTTTCTGTAATTTCGTCTTTTCTTAATTGCGATAATTAATGTAATTTTTTAGAAAAAAATGTTTATGACGTACATTTCAACAAGAGATTTCAGGGTTATCAAACTACAAGTCTGCAAATTATCTGAGCGCATGTGCTGATTCAGGAAACCTGGCGGGGGGGGGTTACCAAAAATGTAAACTATAAAGCATTTCTGGTCCGATCGGGAGGTTTTCATCATTTACAAGCTACAACTCAACACATTATCTTAGCGCATGTGACTACTCTGCAAACCTGTCAAGGGGAGGAGGTACCAAAACTGTAAAATATGAAACATTTCTCGTCCGATCAGGAGATTTTCAGCATCTACAAGCTACGTACAACTCGGCACATTTTCTGAGGGCATGTGCCTACTATGCAAACACTGGGTACCGAAACTGAAAAATATGAAACATTTCTCGTCCGATCGGAAGATTTTCAGCATTTACAAGCTACGTACAACTCGACACATTTTCTGAGGGCATGTGCCTACTATGCAAACGGGGGAGGGGAGGGGGGTTAATACCAAAAGTGTAAGTGTAAAATATGAAGAATTACTCGACCCATCCGAAGATGATTTTCAGCATTTACAAGCTACAACTCGACACATTATCTGAGCGTATGTGCCTACTCTGGAAAACTGTCGGGGGGGGGGGGGGGGGGTTAATAACAAAAGTGTGACATATGAAAAATTTCTCGTCCGATCGGAAGATTTTCAGCATTTATAAGCTACAACTCGGCAAATTTTCTGACGGCATGTGCCTACTCAGCATACTGTCGGGGGGGGGGGGGATACCAAAACTGTAAAATATGAAAAATTTCTTGTCCGATCCGGAGATTTTCAGCATTTACAAGCTACGTACAACTCGACACATTATTATCTAAGGGCATATGCCCCTAATCTGCACCCCTTCGGGGGGGGGTTAATACGAAAACTGTAAGATATGAAGAATTACTCGTCCGATCGTGAGATTTTCAGCATTTACAAGTTACAACTCGACATATTATCTGAGCATATGTGGCTACTCTCTCTGGAAACCTGTGTGCGTGTGTGTGTGTGGAGGGGGGGGGCAGTACGAAAACTGTAAAATATGAAGAATTTCTTGTCCAATCCGAAGATTTTCAGCATTTACAAGCTACAACCCCCTCCCGCCCTCCGACAGGTTTACTGAGTAGGCACATGCCTTCAGATAATGTGTCCAGTTGTAGGTGCTAAATGCTGAAAATCTCCCAATCAGACGAGAAATCATCATATTTTACACTTTTGGTATGCCTCCCCCCACACACACACAGGTTTGCTGAGTAGGCACATACCCTTAAATAATGTGTCCAGCTGTAAATGCCGAAAATCTGCCGATCGGAAGCAAAATTCTTCATATTTTACACTTTTGAAATTACACCCCCACCCCCACCCTACGGGTTTGCTGTGTAGGCACATGCGCTCAGAACAGAAATTTGTCGAGTTGCAGCTTGTAAAAAATACTGAAAATCTCACGATCGGACGGGAAATTCTTCATATTTTACACTTTTGGTATTACAGCCCCCCTCCCCCCAGGTTTCCAGAGAGTGCACATGCGCTGAGAAAATTGTCGAGTTGCAGCTTGTAAATGCTGAAGATCTCCCAATCGGAAGAGAAATGAGAAATTCTTGATATTTCACGCTTTTGGTATTGCCCCTGGTCTAGTTTCCTGAGGCAGTAGATGTCCTCAGACAATTCGATGACTTGTAGCTTGTAATGGCTGAAAATTTCCTGATCGGACCAGAAATTCTTTATATTTAATATTTTAGGTTTTAAACATCCCCCCCCCCCCCCCCCCGACAAGTTTCCTGGGTTTGCTCATACTCGCAGAGAATTTGTTTAGTTATAGTTCATAGAAAAATATCGTAAATAAGAAAATACAAAATTACGGACATTTTATGTGTGTCAGATAACCAATCTTGCGTTCTGGGGCCACGAAGCAGCCCAGAACGCAATTTTTATACGATTCCTTAAAGTTTTTGTGGCCAGTTTGTGACTTCTCGGTGGATTAATCCTGGTGTCATGGCCTGGAGTCGTTGGGATAGAAATTACGTCATTAGAAAATTTGTAGTCGCTCACGTACTGAAGTTAGAAATTAAGATTGTATAAATTGTTTATATTGTAAAGGAAATTGTTGTGTATTTTATTTGTATAAATTGGAATTTATTAAGTGAATTATGATTGAGGATCTGAGAGTGGAAGATTCTTATATGCAAAAATGTACCGGAGCTGACGCCCCTCATAGTGGAGTGGCTTGATTGAAGCTCGGGATCTCTTGGCACTATATATTGATTTTTTTGTTTCTTGTGGCTGCTGCTGCTTCCTTTTTTATGGGATTGTTGCACATTTGCTCTGCGTGTAACATGCAGGGGCAGAAGTTGTTTTCCATTCTGCCATGCTGCCAGGATTCGGAACCTCTACCTGATTGATTTTGAGTATCAGAAGTAGTGAAGTTGCTGTGCATTCTGCTAGTGAAGTTGCTTCCATTCTGCCAGGACTCAGAACCTCTACCTGATTGATCTTGAGTATCAGCAGAAGTAGTGAAGTTGCTGTGCCTGATTGATCTTGAGTATCAGAAGTAGTGAAGTTGTTTCCGTTATGCCATGCTGCCAGGATTCGGAACCTCTACCTGATTGATTTTGAGTATCAGAAGTAGAGAAGTTGCTGTGCATTCTGCTAGTGAAGTTGCTGTGCATTCTGCTAGTGAAGTTGCTTCCATTCTGCCATGCTGCCAAGACTCGGAACCTTTACCTGATTGTTCTTGAGTATCAGAAGTAGTGAAGTTGCTGTGCATTCTGCTAGTGAAGTTGCTTCCATTCTGCCAGGACTCAGAACCTCTACCTGATTGATCTTGAGTATCAGAAGTAGTGAAGTTGCTGTGCATTCTGCTAGTGAAGTTGCTTCCATTCTGCCAGGACTCAGAACCTCTACCTGATTGATCTTGAGTATCAGAAGTAGTGAAGTTGTTTCAGTCATGCCATGCTGCCAGGATTCGGAACCTCTACCTGATTGATTTTGAGTATCAGAAGTAGAGAAGTTGCTGTGCATTCTGCTAGTGAAGTTGCTTCCATTCTGCCATGCTACCAGGACTCAGAACCTCTACCTGATTGTTCTTGAGTATCAGAAGTAGTGAAGTTGCTGTGCATTCTGCTAGTGAAGTTGCTCCCATTCTGCCATGCTGCTAGGACTCGGAACACCTCTACCTGATTGATCTTGAGTATCAGAAGTAGTGAAGTTGCTTCCGTTTTGCCATGCTACGAGGACTCTGAATTTGTACCTGATTATTCTTGAGAGTCAGAAGCCGTAAAAGTTGTCGCATATTTTTCATTGTCGAGAGAGCATGGAGATTGTATGGCACTTTTCTTCTCATTTGGCCTGTTGTGTGTGGGCTGAGCCCATCAGAGGAATATCATTAGATCCCAGTACGTGAGTGTAAAAGTTCTTTTTTTCCTTTGTATAATTAATAGTTGCTGGCAGAGCTTACGTAGGGCTGTAGAATAATTGAAAGTTATTTGGAATTAGTGTATTCTCATGGGGTGTTTATTGTTGCACGTTGTATCAAATTAACAGTGTATACATACCTAGAGTTAATATTTTTGTGCTTTGGGGTGTTTATGTGCTTTGATCTCGAATGTTGTCTCAAGAAATGACAAGCTAATAATTAATGGGGTTGTGGAATAACTTTTTACGGGTCTTATAGAGGTTATTTTTCATCAAAGTTGGTTGTCAAATTTTCGAACTAAAGCCTAGTTCGTCATCAGGACTATGTCACTGGAGTAGTTGCTGCCACTCAATTGGAAGAGTCCATCCGCAATTATCGTTAATTGTGGTACTTCTTCTTCTTGCTATTTCGATCCCTTCTTCTAGTTTCCTCTTTACTAAGTTTGACTGGTGGGCGATTATTTTCACTGAGTCCCAATTTATGGAGTGTCCACTTGCTTGTATATGTCTGTCTAGCCCTGTTTTGTTCCCAATGTTCCTAATAGCTGCTTGATGTTCTTTCATTCGGACCTTAATACTTCTCCCTGTTTCTCCTATATAGCTGAGTCCGCAGTTACAGTCGATGCAGTAAATTACTCCTTCCTGCAATTGGATGTCCAATTCTTTCTGCTTTAAAGCTGGCAGGAATTTCTTTATTTTGTTATTAAGATCTGGAGCTAGCCTGATATTATATTTTGCTCCGATCCTTTTCAGTTTCTCGAAAAGTCCCTTGTGGTACGTAATTTTGCTGGTGAATTTGAAGCTGGTTTTCTCCTGCTTCTTTTTGGCACTTGTTTAAATATTTTCTCAACATATGGGGAGGGGTAATTGTTTTCGGCCAATATTTCCTTTAATTCTTCTTTGTGAAGATCTTTCTGAGTAGCTGAAGAGACCAGGATTTCAATCTTTTCCAAAAATTGTCTCGCCATATTCGATTTAATATAATCAGGGTGGAATGAGCAGAAGTCTAACATTTTCCCTGTGTTGGTGGGTTTTCTAAAAAGCTGAGTGAATATTTTCCCCTCTCTTGAGGTCAAGGTTAAATCTAGGTAATTGATGCTATGGTCTCTTTCCTGTTCTAGGGTGTACTGCAAGGTATTTTCTAGTAAGTTAAATTCTTCCAGAATCTGAGAGGGTAGAGATTGGTCCACAGTATCTACTATAATTAGGACATCATCCATGTACCTTACATAGAGAGCAAACAAGGAGGGTTGTATACCCTTATATAACCCTTATACAACCCTCCTTGTTTGCTCTCTATGTAAGGTACATGGATGATGTCCTAATTATAGTAGATACTGTGGACCAATCTCTACCCTCTCAGATTCTGGAAGAATTTAACTTACTAGAAAATACCTTGCAGTACATCCTAGAACAGGAAAGAGACCATAGCATCAATTACCTAGATTTAACCTTGACCTCAAGAGAGGGGAAAATATTCACTCAGCTTTTAGAAAACCCACCAACACAGGGAAAATGTTAGACTTCTGCTCATTCCACCCTGATTATATTAAATCGAATATGGCGAGACAATTTTTGGAAAAGATTGAAATCCTGGTCTCTTCAGCTACTCAGAAAGATCTTCACAAAGAAGAATTAAAGGAAATATTGGCCGAAAACAATTACCCCTCCCCATATGTTGAGAAAATATTTAAACAAGTGAAAAAAGAAGCAGGAGAAAACCAGCTTCAAATTCACCAGCAAAATTACGTACCACAAGGGACTTTTCGAGAAACTGAAAAGGATCGGAGCAAAATATAATATCAGGCTAGCTCCAGATCTTAATAACAAAATAAAGAAATTCCTGCCAGCTTTAAAGCAGAAAGAATTGGACATCCAATTGCAGGAAGGAGTAATTTACTGCATCGACTGTAACTGCGGACTCAGCTATATAGGAGAAACAGGGAGAAGTATTAAGGTCCGAATGAAAGAACACCAAGCAGCTATTAGGAACATTGGGAACAAAACAGGGCTAGACAGACATATACAAGCAAGTGGACACTCCATAAATTGGGACTCAGTGAAAATAATCGCCCACCAGTCAAACTTAGTAAAGAGGAAACTAGAAGAAGGGATCGAAATAGCAAGAAGAAGAAGTACCACAATTAACGATAATTGCGGATGGACTCTTCCAATTGAGTGGCAGCAACTACTCCAGTGACATAGTCCTGATGACGAACTAGGCTTTAGTTCGAAAATTTGACAACCAACTTTGATGAAAAATAACCTCTATAAGACCCGTAAAAAAGTTATTCCACAATCACTATGAATAGAGGTGCCATAAATGCATTTACAACTAAAATTAATGGGGTTTAAATATTTGGTGTTATTGGAATTGTATTGCCTGTTTTGTGTGATAAAATAATTGAAGCAAACGGAGTGAACATTTACAGTATGTTGGAATTTAACTTCAGTTTAATGTGTTCTGAAATTATTAATTTGTATTAGTACTAAAATTATTGAATGATATAAAAGAGGTTTAGCAGAGTAATTTGTGTATGGTTTGTTATTTGTTTTTGTAAGATTATTTCAAAATCTGTCCACTGCACTTAACGTCCTAGTCGTGGGTTCGAATCCAGAGAGAGACAGATTACCGAGATAGTTAGCTGGGCACAGTAAATTTTGGTGGGGAAGTAATGGCTAGGAGCGTTGCAAGTTCTCCAGGTGGTCAGTTCTCCGCTTAGTCTTAGCTCCGAAAATCATGGAAATGTGACGATTATGGGCAAGCTGATTTTGAGGAGTTCAAACAAGTTGCCACATGCGATTTGAGAGCCACTGAAAAGAGCAATTTCAACTTACGAACTTTTTGTAAAAGTTTTCAGTTAACGTAACTAGCGTGATCAAGTTTCCTTTATTTGATCATGGAAATGTCTACATTTCTTACTGAAAATGAAATATTAAAAAAAAAATATGAACAATAGTTGCTCAAGTAGTGGGGAATATAGCCACACGAAATTTGTTTATGCAGAACAATTTTATGGCACTGAAATTGCAATGTGCCCAGTTCTCCGTACCCACCCTTTCACATATCTAAGCATCCTTAGTTCTGCTCATGTTGTTCCTGGTAGCCCAAGTATGTGATCAAATAAAAGAGCAGGTCTTATAGCTGTCCCATAAATTATTTGATTTTTTCCTTTATTGATGCTTTCTGTAGCCATTCTTTTGTTAAGGTAACCCAGATACATAAACTCTTGTATTAGTCATTTACTTTCACTTTTGTTTACTAACCAAACTTTTTCACCTCTTGCACTGGCCATCAACTCTGTTTTTGCCATATTTACCTTTAGACAAGCCTTTTAAAGAGTTGTTTGCCAGTCAATAAGAAGTTTCTTTAGGGTCTGTTCAGCTGATTTTGAGGAGTTCAAACAAGTTGCCACATGCGATTTGAGAGCCACTGAAAAGAGCAATTTCAATGGCTCTCAAATCGCACACACATGCAAAAAAAGTGTTCCTATATTTACACCTATTCGAGTAATATTTTAATATAACAAAAATACCAAAAAGAAATATACCATTTGGGCTAAACAGCTCAAGCAGATACTTCGAGAAAAACGGGCAATATAAAATTAATACAATATAAGCATTGAGCTTACCAACCAATATACTGTAACTCATTCATTTACACTTTCAGCACATCAAACATTACAGAAAGGCGCCCGATGGCAAGATGTGTACAGCATTCAATAAACTACTTATTTAATTCGAAAACTCTATCCCCTCTACCCTAAGCGTATTCCCAACTTACACCAGAAAACAACCTCGGAACACGAATTTACAAATACAAACTTAGAACAATTAACATAATTTAAGGGATTAAATACAATATAAAAACCGTCACATCTAACCATACAGGAACCACTTTGATGTATTTCAAGAGTACGTTTTCAAAAGTACGTAAATGATAAAATGCGGAAAGGTTGAGTTGTATTTGCATCAACAAGCAAAGAAATCGACAGAATACAAAACCAGAGTGTGTATACCATTCAGCTTCAAATTCTACCAACATATTTTTTATGCTATGACTACAGATCCTACTAATTTTGACTATTACCACTGATTGATATAAAATAATAAAGGTTAACGTGATCTTCACGTCACGTTAACCATAAAAACTACATACAACAAACATACATAATAAATTTACTCTTCCTACTTAGAATAAAAAAACAATAAAAGTTACCATTCAATAGATTTCTTCTTCTTTTTTCCCATTTACAAAAATTTCATAGTTTCAAAACCGGGATAATTTACAAATACTGCACGACAACTGCCACACAATTGTGAAAATAATAATTCGCACGTGGTTACGTGAAATAAACAAAAAGTTGAGTTTACTTGAGTTAGTTTATTCGGTGTTGCTCGAGGCTGACGAAAAAGATGTTGCTTTAATGACGTCACACATTTGTCAAAATGACTATCGGTTTGTTTTTCTTGATTTTCAGCTGTTCACAACTCTCATTAATCAACTGGATCAAAGAGTGAGCCTTCAAATATTGTAGAAGGTGGTTTTAAGTGATTATAAATAAAATACTCACCAGATTTGTTAGAGTTGCTATTCTATGACGTTTATAGAAGGCTGTCTCAAAGCCCATCAGGATGAAAATATCGGCATCAATTTGGCAACACATAATCTTTGTTTATTTACTTTCTGGTAGCCATGATAATGATATTAATGAAGTGTGTTTGTTAAAAAGTAATTTAGGATATGTACACTTTTAAGCGACTGAACCTATGAATTTTTTTCTTCATAATTGTTGCTCGTGTAATCATTGGTCTTTTAGAATTTTTTGAGAGCTTAATCGTATTCCGATTGCCTAGTTCTTCCACAGAACTGATTATTATTTTTTTAATGCGCAAATGATTATACAATTTTTTGGGTAAACGTGCGTTTTTTTGTACTACATATTCCTGGATATGGAAGATAAGTCCAAAGTTTCGAGAGCGAGAAATTCTATTAATGATACGACGGCTGACACTCAGCGACTTTTAATCCTGTCAAATGAAAATAAAAATAGCCACTTTTTGTGTAATATAACGAAGAAGAACGTTAAAAAAGCTGTGTATCAGTATGAAAGCAGTTCGTTGGATGACATATTAGGTAAAGTACATACTGTATATACGTATGTGATTATTAAGCGTTGGTTGTGACTATAAGTATGTGATTATTATGCGATTATTGTGATTATCAAATTTCAGCCGTCTGTTTCTCACGTACTTATTTTCAACATTTTGTTTTTCAGCTATAGCATATTCGTTCAACTATTTCTAGTTCTAGCTAGTTATTTTAAGAATGTCTCCCCACCCTTTGTTGGTGAACTCAGCAATTATCTCTCTCGTAGCTGGCATCCGTTCTGATGTATATATGCTTTTGCCATGTGTTTCTGATCTCAGGTTGATCTTCATGCTTCTTTTCTCTAAATTTCTGTGCACATTGTTTAATCAGGTCCTCTGTAATATATGTATGAGTGAGAACCAACTGTTTTTTGATCAAATATTTTCTCCATTCAAGATACAGATAATTTTCTCTTGAAAATAATGTGGTCGCTATTACGAAGTCAGGTATATTTTAGTGTGGCTGTTTAGTTGTTTGACATCCTTTCTGGTCAGGAACAAGTTTTGTGAGATTTGCAAAACTGTCAAAAATAGGCCTTTTACTGAAATAACGAGTCTAACAAGGTACACTGATGAGGAGGTGGGCTTTAACGAGTCATAAATCAAATGATCTTGCATTAGATACAAATGGGGGGGATAACTATTCCACTGGCACACTATGTATCTCTATCAAATTGCCATGTGTAAAAACAGTGAAACTCCTTTTGGTTCCTATGTCATTAGTTGAAGGTAGTTGTGCAAATTTTTGCTGGGAAGCAGGGCTGTTGTCTGATTTTGGGGGTCCTGTTGCAATGATACCTGTGGGACCTCTATATGGAAAGTTGGGTTCCAGTTAAGTCTTCATATTGAAGGGCAGAATAAAATCAAGGAAATGTAAGCATCAGAGACAGCATAAGGCATTCTTTAAAACTCATAAAAAGTAATAATAATACAAAACTAAAGAATATTAAAGACAATCAAACAGTTCAAGATTTTGTAATAAGATTTTTACCACATTTAAGTTAGAATTTTGGTTTACTCTCAGAATACAATTGATATCCTACATGTTCACTGGCAAACTACTGTCAGAGAATTTCCAAAGGGCTCTGAAAAAAGTTTTTGTGAAAGAAGCTTCTTTTACATTTTTTTCCTTTAGCTAACAAATAGGCCATCCCTTTTAATTAGCAGAATAATTTTTCAGCCAATACTCCACACTATAAATTATGCAGTTTAAGATTTACTTTTTAGGAAAAAGCACTAACCACAATATAATCTAGTTTTTATGACTGAAGTCGTTGACGAAATTCGTGCCAATAACATCAATTGCTAGAATGCTGTCGTTGCACGATATAAGATGAAATTCAAATTTAATGATGGCCGCCCCGGTGGCGCAGTGGTCTAAGGCGCTGACCTCTGATCATTCGTCCGAACGGGGTCCGGGTTCAAATCCCGGTGAGGCATGGATGTTGTGTTTGTCTTACGGCACTGGCTCTCTCCCTTCCCTAGAACCAGTGACCCTAAATTAGGGACGGGCGACTGCTTATAGCCCATTGAGTTGCTCACGGTGGTCGTTAAACCTCCAATCAAAAAATAATAATAATAATAATTAATGATGAAAAATTGACTTTTATCTACACTGAATCAAAAGCTGAAAGTCAAAATCACATCACTAGATCTTTCATGCTGGCTCCCAGCACATCCTCAGGTGAATTCTAGAACAGGTATCATAAAAATTTGAAAAAGAGTCCACCGTGGAACGTCGCTTTTGTTTATATACATCGCGTTCAGCACCCGAATGACTTCAAAAAACGTCACCATACTCTGACTTATGATTGTTGTGTCTTAATTGTAATTGGGTGAGTTCCAAAATAAAGTTCGAGTTATTGGTTTATTTGCTTCTTCTTGTTCGAAATTAACTGCATCCAAGTTGGAGGTATGAATCTGGGTACTTCATCATTACAACATTTATCAGCGTTATTGACGATGTGTAAACTCTCCGCTAGCAAAGTCGCATTTTTGTTTTTGTGAGAAGAAATAACTCTTGCCTCATTCCACAGAGGGATGTGAGCTCCCTGGTTAACTAATCTTGCAAGTGCTGTAGAGTTTGAATGTGTTTTGACACTGTACTTGTGTTCCGCAATACGAAAGTTCAAATTCCTCATGGTGGATCCAATATAAATTCGATCTATGTCAACAGTATCCAGGGAATGTAAAGGTATTTTGTAAACTCCAAATCTGCTATTACTCGGAATTGGGTCCCGATCTTTTTTTTTTTAATAGTTGACATTAGGTTGTTTGTTTTAATTCCAAAATCCAAGTTGTATTTTTTACAGGAAGATTTAAGTATATTCATAACTTTCGGAATATAATATCCACTGACCCAACATATTTGCGTTGACTGGATTCTTTAGTTTATGTAGAAAAGTTTGTGCTTCTTATTTTTCGATGGATCCGGTTTACAATATTTCTGGGGCACCCATATTCGTCTGCTATGGCATTTATTTCATTTAATTCTCGTCTCCTAGCAGTAACGCTTGAGCAATGTGTGTATGCTCTACGGATGAGAAACTGGAATGCAGATAGTTTATATGTATTAGGATGTGCTGAATAATATGGTATAATTGCTGATGTTGCACTGGGCTTGCGGTATACTGAAAAAGAAATAATTTGTGATATAGGGTTTCTCTTTAACAGAAAGTCTAAAAAAGGGATAGTACAATTCTTTTCTAGTTCAACTGTAAAATTAATTGAGGTAATCTGCGAAGACATCAGTTCAGCAAATTTATATAAGGAATCTACGTCATGGTTCCAAAAGACAAGAATATCATCTATGTATATGACATCGAATAAAGATGTGGAACTGCACAAAAATTCCAGATTATTGATGCTTATGATACAGTCTTGCTTTAACAGTGGTAAAATCATCAATGAGTTTATCGTTCTCCTGCTCAACAATTTCTGATGTTGTAATTTATTATACACTGAGAGGACAGATGACACTACTATAATAGCTATGCAGATCAGTGGTGGCTTTTCAGGTGAAGTAGGTGAAGTGCCTCTTCACCTATTTTATTTGAAATAAAGTTTCATTTAATAATTTCGTATAATATATTCTTTTTTTTGCCTTTATTGCATGCTAAAATACCCAAAAATTTTATTAGATATCAATTCACAATGCGCGTCCAATACGGAAAACAAGTCCTTATACGCAAAACAGTTCAAGTGAAGAGCTGAAATGAGAATGCTTGGAGGTCTGCAGTTTTCGTCCGAGTTGCCATGGTAACTGTGACGTCACCCTTCCCTATCTGCCGGGCAAGTGAAGTGTTTTAGCTTGAGACGCCAAGCCTCTGCACCTGAAGTCGTGACCTTCCGAAGAGATCGCAGTGGAACGGGAATCCTTGGCAATCCACTAGGGCTTTGCGGTGTTTCGGTACATACTTTCCGAAAAAGATTTGTTTTTTCGTGTTTTGTGATTGTTTGTTAAAAACTTCATTAGTTACTTTAGTTTTGTGTACAGTTTAACTGACAGTGATAGTATTAGTTTTCAGTATGTGTCCTGTGAACGGCATTGTCTGTAATTTATTGCAAACTCCGTTCAATCGGTGGAAAGATGAAAATAAAACAGACATTTTACTTCAACGATTACCGACGGATTCACTGACAATTGTCGCCAAGAAAGAAATCAAGAAAAGCGGCAAATCTTACAATATTAATTTTTAAAATTGTTGGTTTGCTGAATATAAATGGCTTTGTAGCCCTTCTGTGTTACAAAACCTATTTTGTTGGCCCTGCTTATTTTTTGGTGATAAAATTCGGCGTGGAATAAAGACAATTTTCAGATTTCTTAAATATAAAACGGTCACTTCACAAACGTGGGGATTTTAGCAAACACCTGAAATGCGAATTAATGCTAAATAATTTTGAAAAGAATCAGAATACCATTGCCGATGCCCCGAGGGAGAATGCTAGGCTTTTTGAAAATGCATTTCAGCGAAAGCGTTCGTTTAAATAGACTTTTCCTGCAGACAATGATTGATTGAGTAAACAAGAACTATATAGCATTCCATGACCATGACGAAGGCATTGACTCGATAAATCGTAGAAATTCAAGGAATTGCTTTCACTGTTGATATCAAGAACTCCTTTAAAAATTCAAAATCAATACGAAACGATAAAAAGTGTCTTCACAGGTGACTCAAAAACTATTCAAAACGAATTAATTGAATGTATTTCTGAATATATAAACGATCACGTCAAAAATGAAATAAATGAAGTTCAGTGCTTTTATATTCAAATAGATGGGAAGCCATAACCAGACTTCCGAGTGCTCTTTAATAATATGATCTGTTGATTCGGAAGGTGTATCAGTTGAGCGATTTTTGGGTTTCCATGGTGTGAGTGAAGATAGAACGTCAGAAGCTTTATACAAAATGCTACACAAAGTTTTGGAACAGTTGGATTATCAACACAAGTCGATAGGACAATGTTACGATGGGGCAAACGTAATGTCTGGACACTGGACTGGGCTCCAGAAAAAAATGAAGCATGAAGCTTCTCAAGCTGTTTTTGTTATTGCTTAGTACATCGTTTGAACCTTGTATTACAGCAGAGTTTTTCTAAAATTTCTAAGTTTCGAATATTTTTTGCAAGCCTCAGTGTAATTCCTTTGTTTTTTCACCACTCAGCGAAGAGATCGCTTCGCTGAATGGTGAAAAAACAATACACTCACATCAACAACCGCAAGATGCATGCAAACCATAACGGAAACTTGATGGTCCTCCACTTCGAAGTTAGTATGTGTAATAGTTGAAGATTGGGATAAATTGAAGGAAGTATTCGAATTTCTCACAAATAGTGACCAATCAGAAAAAAAATCAATTCAACTCGCCCAAGGGTTTTTAAATTATATGAACACTTTTGAATTTACATTTTTGGGAATAGTATTTAATGAAATATTTGACTTCACCGATCTATTGTTCGAAATTTTGCAGAAAAAATCAATAGACATGAACTACTGTGTTACTCAAATTAAAAACAACTTATGAAATTTTGAGCTATAAAAGAAACGATGAGGTATTTGGAACACTGTTTAGAAAAGCTAGCAAAATCACAGAAATAAGCAGATCTAAACGGGAATATGCTGCTCTTACACCAGAAACAATTTTTCAAAATTATAAACAATTGTATTTTGAAATTTTGTACCACATTCTTATGGAAATGGATATAAGATTTCAAGACTGTGAGAAACTTAAACTTCAATTTGCCTGGCTTGCTGACACAACCAAATTCGACCAATTTAATTCATGCTTTCCCTCTCACGCTTTTGAAAATCTACAACATTTTTACGGAAATTTTTTTTACTAAACACCAGCACCTTAAAGATGAACTGAGTCTTGTATATGCTGATGAAAAATTAAGGAATATATCGACTCATGAACTTCTTCGAGTGCTTCATGGAGATAAAGGCATTTTTACAGAAGCTTATAAATTGGTTTCCCTGATTTTAACAATTGCATCTGCAAGTGTTTCCGTGGAAAGAAGTTTTTCTTGCCTTAAAAGAATACAAACTTACTCAAGAAACACTATTTCTCCAGATAAACTTGCTTCTTTGGCAAATCTTTCTATTCAGAAAGACATTTTCTTGATGTCCCTCACGAAGAAACAGCCATTTTCTGATGACATAATCGACAAATTTCCAGCTTTAAAGGGAAAGAAGAACTGATCTAATATATAAAAAAATAGGTAAGTTCTCATTAACTGATTTTCATTTAAGACAGTAGATATCTTTTCATATTGCTATTTTTCCTACCACGAGCCGCCACTGATGCAGATATGCTATGCGATGACACCACTATAATAGCTGGTTCAGAGGAGGAGAGGGTGCAATTTCTCAAACGCATTGAAGATTACAGCGCTGAAGCTGGTCTCAAACTAAATAGAGCCAAGTGCTGCCTTACGGTAGTTGACAAGGCCGGAGTGCTTCCTGAAAACTTCGAACAGATACCCGATATTGCCCAAAAATCAGAAGCCATATATCTGGGGACCTACATAACCAACAACAACAATTGCAAAGGGGAGATAAAAAAGGAGGATTGGAATGGCCAAATCTTCCCTGGGAGGGCTTACAAAAATCTGAAAGGATCGCCACATCAGCAAAACCACCAAGCTGAGGCTGGCCAAGACTCTCGTGTTCCCCATCACGGCTTACGGTTTTGAAACATGAACCTTAAATGCAGCATGTTGCAGAAAAATTGGATGTTTGAAATGATCTGCTACAAATGCATGCTGAGAATATCCTGGGTGGTGCGTAATGCATCGATCTTGAGAGAGCTTGGCGTGGATGTGGGCAAGCGACTTCTTCTGACAATCCAATGACATATACTAACCTTCTTCTGCCAGACTACCCGGTGAGATGTTTTAGAAAAACTTCGTATTCAGGCGAAAGTCAATGGCAAAAGAATGAGAGAGCATCCCCCAGACAGATTCATTAATCAAATGAAAACTTTCACAAATCTATCTGTTGCAGAAATCACAAGAACTGTGGAGAATAGGCAGGAATGGTAAACCTTGATTGATGACAGGATGTGAATTGGGTCACGACGCTTGAACTGAGCAATGAAGAGAGAGAGAGAGAGAGGGGGAAGAAATCATGAGGTTTCTGGGTAATGACACACTGTTTGCCATCTTGCTAATAGACGAACTCATCACTTGCCTGGTATATAATTACTGCGGGGAGTGGTAGTTACACCACTGGTTCTATCATCAGATTGTTGGAATAAAAAGCTATTCACGCAATATATGCTAAGACAAGACATTCACGTAGATGGTAATTAACTGTCAGTGTGGACAAATGCCATGAATGAACAGAGTTTGGAAAAGGGTGATGCATCGGTCACTATCACAGAGATGGTACAGGAATTCCAGTATCCTTATTTGACAGTATTAAGAGTGTATTGGGAATATGTGATTTCCAGAATAGCATCACGTCGGGGACAGCACTGTGGTCTGAGAAAGGTTGTGGATAAACATGGCCGTTGACATCTGTCTAGCGTAGTTGCAACCACCAACTGATGAACAACAATGGCACAGATCAATACTGATTTCAGCAATGGTGTAGCCAGAAATATCTTTAACTGATCATTAGCCACATTAAGTTATGGGAGCCACTGACCCACTAGAGCAAGTGCTTCATTTCTTTGTTAAAATGTACATAAGAAAAAAAAATTGCTTTAATTTAATAAAAATGCATGAGCTTACAATATAAAATAATTCTTAATTTTTTTCTTCTATTTTTCATTAACTTTTATTTTGTCGTGATGGATTTCAAAAACTTCCTATTTTTGCTCTCCCGCCCCCTTCCCCGAAGAAATTCTATATATGTTACTGCACCAGAGAATCCCATTACTGATGCTATGAATGTACACCTCAGCTGGGCAAAAGAACATCGTCATTGATCTGAACCATGAATGATTGGAGACAGGTCTCCTGGTCCAATGAGTCCTGTTTCCAGTTACTTTGCGTTGACGGGAGGGTGCGGTTCTTGTGGAAACCATATGAAGCAGTGGGCCCAGCATGCCAACAAGAAACTGTTCAAGCTGGTGGAAGCTCTCTTAAGGTCTGGGGCATGTTCATCTGGCACATGTGAGGAACTCTGGTATGTCTAGATACATTTCTGAATGGTTCCCACTACATATCCGTCGTTGCTGGCCATCAGCATCCATTCGTGGTCATTATGCACCCACAGGACAATGAACTCTTCAAGGTCAATATGCCTCTCCACAGAGCCGTGGTGACAAGAGCATGGTTAGAAGAGCATTCCACATAAGTTCCCACCTTGGAATGGCCTTCCCATTCACTGGATATGAGCCATATGAAAAATCTTTGGGATGGTGTGGAAAGGAAAGCCTCCATTCATGAATGCTACAGAGTTAAGGACAGCAGTGTAGCAAGCATGGGTGGAGATATCTATGAAATGCTTTCATGATCTAGTGAACTTAATGCTTCACCATGTGACAGCCCTTATCCAGGTAAAAGGTGGGCGTACTCATTAGTAGTGTATCTTACTTCAGTATATATATACTGTTAAAAATGTGGGGACTAGTTTGCTTGAACCACTGGCACTTCCTTCATAAAAGTCCTGCTGGGCAGTGGCATGTATCCAACATTGCTCCATATAAATTCATGATAGGATCAATGGAACACCTAAAACAATGTGATCTGTGGAACACTTAAAATTGTTTTCTAATGACTATTAAATTTGTTTCCTAGAGTTTCTACTGCAGGAAATGTTGAAAACCTTCCAAATACGTGGAGACAAAGTCATAATTCTTTCCATGTTGTTCTTTAATTAACACACAACAACCGAAAAATTGTATTTCGACACAGCTGGGATCGAACCCCAGATCTCTCGATAACTAGCCGAATGTGTTCGCTGTAACTGGCACATGTGAGGAACTCTGATATGTCTAAATGCATTTCTGAATGGTCCCCACTACATGTTAGATGGACATCTAAATGACAATACCAGATGGACATCTCAGTTGCTGAGCCTGTCTCTGCGGATTTGGGAAGTCAGATGCTGATAGATAAACACTAACTGTTAAAAGGCTGTCATTGCACGATATAACATGAAATTCAAATTTAATGAAAAAATGACTTATTTACACCGAAGAAAAAGTTGACAGTCCAAATCACATCATTAGATCTTCCATGCTGGCTCCCAGCAAATCTTCAGGTGAATGCTAAAAGATATTGTAAAAATTTGAAAAGAAGTCCACCATGGAATGTCACTATGGAACATCACTCTCAGGTCACTCTTTACTCTTGTTTACATACAACGCTGTGTCTGTAAACAAGAGTGACATTCCATGGTGGACACTTTTTCAAATTTTTACAGTATCTTTTTTAGCATTCACCTGAAGATGTGCTGCGAGCCAGCACGAAAGATCTAGTGATGTGATTTTGACTTTCAACTTTTTCTTCGGTGTAAATAAAATTAATTTTATCGTTAAATTTGAATTTCATGTTATGTCGTGCAATGACGGCGTTTTAACAATTAGTGTTATTGGCATGAATTTCTTCAACAACTGACAGATAAACACACATAGTACCTTGGATTGTTGGCACTGTAGCATAAAACGAACGAACTAGGCTAGTTATCGAGAGATCTGGGGTTAGATCCCAGTGGTGTAAAAATATAATTTTTCGGTTGCTATGTATTAAAAAAAAAACGTGAAAAGAGCGATGACTTTGTCTATTTGCAGGAAATATAAAAAAGAATGACATTCATTAGTAAATTTCTTTAAAAGTGATTATGTGCTGTGCTTTTTAAAGATTTGACTGTTATCATGATTGATTTACTTTAATTCTCTAATATTTACTTTAATTCTCTAATACTCAAGTTGAATTTGTGATGTTCATCAAAACATAGGAGTTATGTGCTTATAATGTAAGAAGGGCATATTTAATACATTTGTTAATTTATTTCAAAAATTGAAGTGTGAGACGACAGTTGTTATGATAATTAATAATCATTTGTTTCTGAATTATGTTTACAGTTTTGTTAAGATGCTGAGCAGATATTTCTAGAAAAGGCACATATGTTTACTTTTCAACAGTAGTAAAAAAAATCAAATGAACAAAAAAAAGGGATTATTAATTTTTTTATTAAAGCTATAATTATTGAATCAATTTAGCAGAGAAATATGCTGTATTAGATAAGGGATGCTTTAAATTATCTATAAAATATTAGACTGTTTAATCTGTGAGTATAAACAAAAATTAAAAAGAAGAAATAGGCCTGCAGAGAAAGCTTTCTACGCATATACAAAGATTACAGTGTGATCCACGTTCTGCAAAATCCTGTTTTCATGAAATATGTTTGTTGATTGGATATAAATGAACATAAAATACTTTCATAGTTATTATATACCTTATGAGAAATAAGCATTGACGATCTGGTAACACTGTTGGTAGGCTGGTGCCAGAATTCTTTTCATATTTATGAGTCTGACTTGAAGGTAACCACTTATTTTCTGTGTTCTTAAAAAAAACCCATACATTTCAGGCATGATAAATGCTGTACCACATAATAAATTGTCATTAAAATAATTCATCCACTAACTTGGAAAAAAATAGAATAAAAAAGAGATAAAATGTGAAATTAAAAATTGAGGAGAGAGAAATGTACATAAAAAATAAAAATGGTGAGAAAATGTTTAATTACGGGATTTGTAGAGGTAAAATTTTTGAACTACATGTAACCTAGTTTATCGTCAGGACCATCACTGGAATAGTGGTTGCCAATCAGTCGGAAGTGCCCAACTGCAATTATCATTAAGCATGGTGCCTTTTCTTCTCACTATTTCCATCCCTTCTTTAAGTTTCATCTTTATGACATGTGATTGGTGAGTGACTTGAAGAAGAGATTAAAATACCAAGGAGAAAAGGTACCACGCTTAACGATAATTGTGTTTGGCCACTTCTAACCAATTGGCAACAACAACAATCCTGACAAAGAACTAAGTGAACTACAATTGCAAAAAAGAACAATTTTTAGACAAAGAATTAATTGAACTACCAATTGCTCCAGTGACAGTCCTGACAAAGAACTAAGTTATAGTAGAATAATAATAACAACGTTTCGCACAATAAAATGTTTATTATACATCGACTATAGTTTCGCAGAGCTTTATTTTCAAACCCATAAACAAGATGAATTTTTACGGATCAAAAGACTACATCGAAGACTTAAACTCCTGGGGAATTTATCAGATACCTTGTGAATGTGGACTTTCATATATAGGACAGACCCGCAGGGCTTTAAGCTTCCGTGTGAAGGAACACAAGACATATGTACGGAACTATGAACTGAAGAAGTCGTCTATAGCTCAACATTGTCACGAAAATAACCATAACTTTTTGTTTGGAAACGCTAGGCTTATTGATAAACCGGACTCGACTTTCAAGCTTAATATATTAGAAGCTTTCCACATATACCGGAACTCGTCACGGCTTGTTAACGACATGACGTCGACTCCATTTCTTTCAAGCGCATGGAAACAACTCGCTAAAACCCGTGACCGTCAGAATTCTGATGATGTCACAATGATTTGAATGTTTACGCTCCATTCATCCTGAGGAAGCCGAGCCAAAGCTCTGCGAAACTATAGTCGATGTATAATAAACATTTTATTGTGCGAAACGTTGTTATTATTATTCTATCTTAACACCGCAAGCTTCGTAGTCATAAATTATATATAAGTTATAGTATGAAAATTTGACCAACAAATGCATTATAATTTACTTATAAAACCTGTAATTAAATACTTTTTCACTGTGATTAATATTTGGAGGTGCCATGATGTCATTAATTGCTAAGTAGAAATGGCGTTGCAAAATGTTGGGGGAAAAAAAAGGCAAAAGCACAGTGTTGCTGTGTTCAAAAGAATTACTTAAACAAAATTCTTTTCATTAGTTGTGATTTAGAGTTTCCTAAAATAGTCATAAAAGGTATGTCTTTCTGTTTGATCACTGAATTTGTTTTAGTTGAAATATAATTTGTTGTGGAAATAACTTTTTAATGGGTTTTGTAGAGGTTATCATTAAAAAAAAGTTGGTGGTCAAATTTTTGAACTAAAGCCAGTTCATCATCAGGACTACGTCACTGGAGTAGTTGCTGCCTCTCAGTCGGAAGTGTCCAACCGCAATTATCGTTAGTTGTGTTACTTTTTCTCGCTATTTCGATCCCTTCTTCAAGTTTCTTCTTTACTAAGTTTGATTGGTGGATGATTATTCTTACTGAGTCCCAATTTATGGAGTGTCCACTTGCTTGTATATGTCTGTCTAGTCCTGTTTTGTTACTAATGTTCCTAATAGCTGCTTGGTGTTCTTTCATTTGGACTCTAATACTTCTTCCTGTTTCTCCTGTATAGCTGAGCCCGCAGTTACAGTCGATGAAATATATTGCTCCTTCTTGCAATTGGATGTCCATTTCTTTCTGCTTTAGAGCTGGCAGGAATTTCTTTTAACTTGTTATTTTTAGATATGGAGCATGCCTGATATTATAATTTGCTCCGATCCTCTTCAGTTTTTTTAAAAGTCCCTTGTGGTACATAATTTTGCTGGTTAATTTGAAGTTGTTTGTTTTCTGCTTCTTTTTTGGCACTTGTCTAAATAATTGCTTTTAATATATGGGGAGGGGTAATTTTTCTATGCCAATATTATTTTTAATTCTTCTCTGTGAAGATCTTTTTGAGCATCTGAAGGGACAAGGACTTCAATTTTTTTCCAAAAATTGTCTCGCCATATTGGACTTAACATAGTCAGGCTGGAATGAGCAGAAGTCTAACAACTTTCCTGTGTTAATGGGTTTTCTAAAAAGCTGAGTGAAGATTCTCCCCTCTCTTGAGGTCAAGGTTAAATCTAAGAAATTGATGCTATGGTTATTTTTATAGCTCCAGGGTGTACTGCAAAGGTTTTTCTAGCGAGTTAAATTCTGCCAGAATCTGAGAGGGTAGAAGTTGGTCCACATTATCTACTATAAACAGGACATCATCCATGTATCTTACATAGAGAGCAAATATTGAGGGCTGTACAAGGAATTTTACCTCTAGTTTACTTACATAATAATTTGCTAGGAGAGGTGCTAGTGGAGATACCATTGCAAGTCTGGAAGTTTGCCTGTAATATTTCTTTCCAAACTGGAAGAAATTATTTTTGAAAGAAAACAAAAGCAGTTCTATTGTGGTTATGGAATACTATTTTTTCCACCAGGTCATCCGCAATGAATTCTAGCAGGAGGTCCAGGTTAATGTAGTATACGTAGATACTACATCCATGCTAACCATTACTGGATGAAGTAATTCTGACATGTTGTCTAGTTTTTCTTTCAGCTTATGAAATTTTTTAGAAGGTAGGGAGGAGGAGGAAAAATATCTCTGAGGTGAATAAGCAAATAATAATTAATGTTGGAGAGTGGGGAATTTCTAGTGTCAATTATAGGTCTTATTGGATGGTCTTCCTTGTGAATTTTTATTGTACCATAGATCTGTGGAACTCTTGACTGGATTTTGGAGAAGCTATTGAAGAGCTCATTTAGCTGATTTTTACTTTTTAAGGAGCATATTAGTTTCTTAAGATTTTTGACAATTTAATCAATAGGGTTACCACTGAGTTCTTCATAATAAGGCTTGCTCAATTCAGCTTCCATTTTACTGTAACACTTATCTTTTTCTAACAATACCAAAGCTTTGCTTTTACCTGCTTTCAGCACTACAATTTTATCATTGGTCTTGAATTTTTTAAGGTCAGTAATGGCATTTCTATCAAAATTATAAGTAACTTTTACTGGCTTTTTTACAAATTTTGAGATGCAGTCTAAGAATTGTTTCCTCAAAGTGGCTGTTGTATTTTCATCTTCTCTTTCTGCCTTACTGCAAATGCATTCTAAATCAATAAGCATTCACTTTTTATCAAGTGCTGTGGAGGAAAGGTTGTAATTATATCCCTTATTGAGGAGATTAACCAAGTTTTCATCTACTCCATCTTCCATCAGATCTATGACGTGTTTGTTAGTGGGGAATGATTAAATTAATATATTTGTTGGCTTATGATGAACTATTCTTTAGTTCAAAAATTTGAACAGCAACTTTTTTGAATAATAACCTCTATAAGACCCGTAAAAAGGTTATTTCCGCAGTAAACTATGAATAGAGGTGCCATAAATTCATTTACAACTATAATTTGTCTTTCTTTATTCATTTATTAGCTATCATCATTGCTGAATTAGCCGGTTTACAAGTCGAGACTATTGCTTTTATTCTTCATGGAAGTGAAAAAGAAATGTTCGTGGCAGGAGTTGGAAATGTGGTATGTTTCTGTTCATTAACAAGTTTTTTTTTTATTATTATTATTATTTTTCTTTTGTCGTAGAACTGTTTTTTTTTTCTTGAGCAGCATCAGATAACATTATTTTTATTTTTGCTGAGTATGATTGATTAAATGAATATATTTGTTGGTTTATGATAACAGAGAAATAAGATTACAAAGTGTGTAGCTTTGTGTGTAATTTTTAGCAAATGAGTATTCTTCATGGAAGTGAAAAAGAAACGTTCGTGAAAAGTATTCTTTACTGTTGTTTTTTCTTCAAGTTATTAAATTCAGCTGGAAAGATCTTTCATAAATGATCTGTTGCAAAATTTCTAAAAATATTGTTGGATTATCTGTGTAACAATTTATCAGTTATTTTGAAATGTTATTGTACAGTTTTTTTTTGTTTTTTTTTGTTTGAAGGTTTAGCAACCACCATAAGCAACTTGATGGGCTGTAAGCAGTTGCCCATCCCCAATTTAGGGCTACTGGTTCCAAGGAAGGGAGAGAGACAGTGCTGTAAAACAAACACAACATCCATGTCTCACCAGAATTCGAACCCAGACCCATCTGGTATGCATGGTCAGAAGCCAGCCCCTAGACCACTAGGGTGGCACAGTATCTGTACTGTATGATTGCTGTCGTACTGATTGTTATTGTACTGATTTCATTCAGTATATTTTCATATTGTGTAAGAAAATTGTGAATGAGAAATGAAATAGATGCTACATTATCATTATGATTTTCTGACTTTTAGCTGACCTTCCTCCACTCTTAGCTTTGCAATTTTTCATTGGAAGGTGCTCATCACACAATGTCTAGACTTTTTTTTTTTCGTTAGAACACGACTAAAAAAAAAATGAAAAAATAAAAACATGAAAGAAATTTGGGTTTAGTGCTCATATGGAGTTGAAACATTAAGTATTGAGAGGAATGTGGTGTCTAATAATTTCTGGTAATATTTTAGCAGACTTGCATGAATTCTGAGGAACCCAGTGTGCAGAATTTGCCAGTCTTCTTTAGTTTGCTACTTAAGCAGACATTGCAGGCAGCAGAAATAATATTTCACAGTTTTTTTATTCACATAAATTCATTATCAAGCGGTCCATGCTATGCACTATGGGAAAGCTTACATCTATACTCAGGGCAAACTAAATCTGACTATGGAATGCACAGTGAGAGAGTCATTTCACCAAAAAATGCCATTGTTTTTCAGCATTTCTTTGCAGTAACGGGTCCAATGGGTTGAAGACCGTCCCACAAGCCCTGAGGGTGTGCCACCACTAAGAAGGTTGAAAAATAGGAAACTTCCTGTTGATCCTTCTATCGGCACTTCCCCCTCTGGAAGAAAGGAGCAAAGCTTAGTGTCCTCAAAATTACCATACATCATAGTGAGAAGAATTGGCAGGAAAACATGTAACACACAAAACATTAAAAGAATTCTTGAAATCGTTATCACACGCGTAAGTTACGTTGAAAAATCATGAGCGGGACGTTTCGGTAGCAACTTCTACCTTCATCAGCCATGGAATGAGACACGTGGTAAAAGCCTCAGTTGTTGCCAGATTTCAAAATCGCTTTCCAAATAATAGGGATGTTAAAAGGTGCGTCAGTATTGCAGGTGTTAGGGCTAAGGTAGATTTCAATGCTTTTGCAGTATCTTAGGGCATGCCGATTGCTGAACGGGGCGATTCGCTTAACATTGTGCTATTCAGGAGCCGCGGACGTATCGCTGATGGTTAAAATTGAAAGGGAGGTGGAAGGGCTACCTTTCTTAACATCAGTGATATGCTCCATCAAACGCCAGTTTATGCTGCGGTAAGTACTACCAATATAGTGGGTAACACCTGTGGAAGTGTTGATAGCGATAGAGTAGACACCTTGTAACTCTAGAGGTTTATTGAGATCTCTGTCATTAAGGATGAGTTTGAGAAGATGTGGATGTGGTTTGACTGCAATCCTGTAGCCAAAAGACTTGAAAATAGAGCAAACTTTATGAGTGAAGGACAGGCTAAAGGGCAAAGTGCCAACAAACTGATGGGTGGTGGAAGGTTCAGGCAGTAAACTAGATCTGTTCTGTGATTCAAACCTCTTGATTAGTCTATGTAATAAGAGGGATGGAAAGTCATGCAATTTGTCAATTTAATAGTTTTCTCTATTTTCAATTCTTTTGGCTACAGGATTGCAGTCAAACCACCTCCATACCATACATGACCATCTGTTTACCATTCCACCTGTAGTAAGGATCCTTCAGGTATAGCCTCTCTAACACGCATGGCCAACTGACAGAAATGACAGTGACATTACCAAAATGCAATTATATGTACTTTTTAAAAACACAACCAAAGCTGAGATCTTCATTTTTTAAATGTACATAAGCATAATATTTAGAGCAACTATATATACTTTTCTTGAATACCAGTTTTTAGACTGGAACTAGATGTGCAGCAGAAGTGCATGCTCAATACCTTCCACTCTATAGTCAGGTAAGCCGTGATGCAAGTTTAGTTTCTATACATTTTTATGACTGTCAAAACCACTGACTATCGTATGTGCCAGTTATCATCCATAGCTGTAACTTCTAATTGGGGGAAGTGCAACACTGATTTAACTGGTAAAAAGTCACAAAATTGACATATACAGATATCCCTTTTATCTGAGCCAGAGTTAGACATTCTGAGGCTCTAAGCTCAGTTGGAAGTAGAGCTTTTACTGACAATATCAAATTGGCTGGAATGCATGTCGGAATGTGATAAAACAAACATCTTAGCAGTATAGTCGTAATTTTAAACTACTTTATTTCACGCTTTCATTTTGGAAAAAATGTCGATTATGTTATCATAATTCAGAGAATTTATTAAGTCTGATTCTATAAACATCATACATAGATGAGACAACTTTTCTTGCCCTAATGAATTTCTTAAGTAATTTTAACCCCCCCCCCCCCCACCACCATTTCAGAACTGAAAAGTGAAAAGGACCTTTCGCCACTGGCATTTGTTACTGGCATTGTAAAAAAAAATTAAATAACGTTTCGACATTTGGAAATGTTGATTGCAGTCCATCGTTAAGGCATTGATACATATCCGTGAGATTGCTGACACATTCTTCCTTAATGAATTTTAAAAATTGAAAAATTTTGTCTTGAAACTGGTCTATATCAATGGCCTCTTTGTATGTCTTCATCAGTTTTAAAGCAGATACCAGCACTTCGTCACTTGTTATCTGAATGTTAAAAAAGCCAGTAAAAATGCTAATAAGTCTTCACAGACTTCTACTCTATGGTGAATTTGAGAGTTTAATGTGTCGCATATAATGTAAGCGTGATGAAATTTTCTGTGCCTTACAAAAAAAACTTTGTATTCTGTAGCCTCCTGAAGAAATGTTCTCCTGTTCTTCTGTCAACATTTTTAAATTTATGGTTGTCAGTCAAAGTTTTGGCATCAGCTTCTATGAATTCAATTGAAAATTACTTCTGAAACTTATGATGAATGCTTTTAATGATTTTCGCAAATTCACAGCTTTCAAAAGATTCCTTGTAGGATCCTGTAAATATCTGCTCATATTTAATCTTTGTAACACCGTATTCCAAAATACAGTTAGTGGGGCTTTTTCATGTTCCTGGAATTGTTTTAGCAGCTATTTCGTTTCTAATCAAATTTCTGGTTTTTCGCCTTCACATGATTCAATTTCCACCAATGCATTTTGTATGTTCACAAAACTGTTCTTTAATGCATATGTATTATCAGCTGTACCTCACCACCTTATGTCACTTAACTTTTTCGATGATAAGGAGTCAGATATCAAACAAGCATTTAGAATGTTCCTCATTGTGCTGACTTTGAAAAGACGGTATACAAGGTGTCCACAAAGTAGAAATATCTTACTGCATTTTGGCAGGAATTGGCTGCCAGACTTCCAATTAAGTTTAGCAAGTGACTTGTGCAAGGAATATGAAATGCAGTGGGATGGCTTCTTATTCTGGTCTGTAGCTCTGTATATTTGCCTGACATATTTGCTGCATTGTTGTATGCTTGTCCCTCTACACTTTTTAATGTCAAGTGATAAAAAATTTTTACTTTGTTTTTTATAAATAAATAGTCTAGTTACAGTTTTCCACCTAAATCAAGGAGAATGGCAGTTCCTTCACTCTTATCATATCATATATCACTAAGCTGTTCTCTGAGATTCAGAGGTTAGCTCCACAAAGAAATACATACTACCAGATAAATTTTTAACTGATTATTTACTTACTGTTGCTGTAAAGTTCCTTCACTATAACTGTAAATTCTCAATAAAGGATTTTGTTGCAAATGTGTGTGACTTTATGGTTTTGTTTTTGCAAAAATTAGGTTTAAGGTTTTATATGTGTGCACTATGCTCATTTTATAACAATACTGCATGTGTTGGAATTAAATCATTTTTTAAATCTAGAATGATCTAAATGAAATCAAATGAATATGCAGTAATAGTAAACTTGAATAAATGTTATTAAGGCTTTAATTCCATTACTGTTAAAGCCTTAAGGACTTAACTTTAATAGTGCAATGGCCATTCCATAAAAACTCAGAATAAAATCACACAGCATGCAGAAATACAGGTACAGCAAATTATATGTTATTCTTTCTCAAAGTATCTTCCCCCAGATGATATCCAACAGTTCAATCATGTAGTCCACTTTTCAAAGCATGTGGCAAAGGCTTTTGTGGAAGATGCTTTAGCGGCCCCTGTACAGCTTGAATAACGTCAGCATCTGTGTTGAATGTTGCGCCACAGAACTTCTCCTTCATTGTTGGAAAAAACCAGAAATCATACAGGGTGGGTGGGTGGTGTCACGACTGTAGGAAGGCTGTGGCATGATTTCAATACTGCATTTTGTAAGAAACTGTTGAACACAAGCAGCCACATGTGGGCGGGCATTATCATGGTGTAGGGTCTACTTGCCCACCAGTTCCGGTCACTTGATCGATATGCATCATCACAGACACTTCAAAACTGAAATGTAATACTCAGAATTGACAGTAATTTGTGGAGGAACAGCAAGCTGGTAGACTAGGCCTTTATGATCAAAGAAAATTGTCACCACCTTCCCATCAAATTTGGTTTGGCAGACTTTTTCAGAGGAGGCAAGCCTGTGTGTTTTCAGACACTCGTTGCGCACTTCGTGAGGGGATCAAAATTGTGGACCCATGCTTCATCGGCAGTTATTACTATGTTTAGAAAGTTTAGATCCTTTGCAATCATTTGTTTCCACTCCTGAGACACCTGAATTCTGGCTGACAATTGTTCTTTCGTCAAGTGATGAGGTGCCCATGTGGAACACACAATGTAGGAGTAATTTCTCACGTAGAATGTGTAATGTTGACGTTTTTGAAATATTAGTTAACGCCGCTATATCTTCACTCTTCATTCGTCGATCTTCTTGCACGATTGCCCAAACAGTGTTAACAATACGCTCTGTAACAACACTTTCAGGTGGATCAGGCCTAGAAACGAGTTGTGCCGACCAACGCCCTTTTTTAAAATCATTGTGCCATCTGAAAATTGTTGACTCACCCAAACATTTATCTTTGTAAGCTTTTTTCATTAAATGAACTGTTTCTGGAGCCATTTTGCCCAAACGATAGCAAAATTTTATCGCACAACGTATTTCACTTCTTAACACTGAATCACTCACCTCCATAGATGTATGACAGAATGCAGATGCATCTTAAACAACTGCACAATAACAAAACCAGAATCTTCTGCCACGGCTAATAACTGTTGCCATAGATACTTCCTTAATTAAGTTAGTCGTCTGCGTAGTTATTTTTTTCCCTTCACACTGTTGCTAGCTCAAAAAAAAAAAAAAGTACTCTCAGTTTTGTGGAATGGCCTTTGCAATAAGAAGTTTAAAATGGTATAATAATCAGCAGTTTAGTTATTATGGCCAAAGTTTGTTTGTATTGATGTTAAAAAAAAAACCTATTTCATATAGTGAATTTTTTGGATAATGCATATTCCCACTGTCACCATGCAACTTTTTTAAATAGAGGTTCCATTTTATTTCAGTGGGTTCACAGGATCTATTAATTAGCTGGTAACAATATAAACTGTAACTAGCTCATTGAAATAATGAACTGTAACTAGCTGATTGAAATAATGATCTGTAACTAGCTCATTAAAATAATGAACTGTAACTAGCTCATTGAAATAATGATCTGTAACTAGCTCATTAAAATAATGAACTGTAACTAGCTGATTGAAATAATGATCTGTAACTAGCTCATTAAAATAATTCTTCACTTTTTATTAAAAGTATTCAGTACAAAAAAAAGGAGGTTTGAAAGTTACAGTTGATAAATGTAACTGCTGTTTTTACTGTACTCAGGTTCTGTCTTCAAAAGCTCTGGCAGAAGAACAAAACCTCAGGGAATTTTTCATGTGTTTGTTTTCAACATTTATGACAAATGCTCATGCAGGATGTCGAGTTGACTTTCTTGATTGTTCAATCAAGGAAGAATCTGAAGGCAAGCGGATAGCCCAAGAACTGAGGAAAATAATTAAGGTAATACTTTTTATTTTCATAACATTCAATATATTTCCAAGTTACATGACATTGTGCATTTTAGGTTCATGTTTTAACTTTGACTTTAAACTACAAAAATTCATTAATTGAAACTCTCACGTTTTTATTTTAATATGTTGAATGGCTGTTCATTCATTGTGTACTTTCAGAACTAGTTACAAGAATTTACCATATATATACATGGGTTGGACAGAATAATGTGAACACCTAAGAACAGAAGGTTTTACATATCCAGTAGGGTGTGGGACCACCTTTGGCATTCAAAACTGCCTGAACCCACCTTGGAATGGCTGCATACAAATCCTGGATGGTGGTTAGTGGGATGTTACACCATTTTTCATGCTGAAACTGCTCCAGGTCCTTGAGAGATGCAGGAAGAGGATTACAGGATCTTACTCTATTTTCAACACAGACCACAGTGGCTCGATGATGTTTAAGTCTAGTGATTGGGGTGGCCAAGGAAGGTGTGAAAGTTCGTCCTCATGTTCCTCAAACTATGATTGGTCATTCTGAGCTCTGTGAATTAAGACATTATCATCTTGATAGATGGCATCCTCTGCAGGAAACAATGCCTGAGTCATTGGATGGACTTGGTCAGCCAAAATTGTTTCATACGCCCTGCCAGTCATCTGTCCTTTCAACGTGATCAGGGGACCTGCTGAAAACCACGATATGACTGCCCAGACAGAACTACCACCATGCTGCACTGTTGGGAGCAGACAGTCTGGGTTGTATGGTGTTCTTCACACATAAACACATCCTGCAGTGGGGAATAGTGTGAATGTGGATTCATCTGACCACATTACACACTTCCATGCATTGATAGTCCATGTTGTAGGCTCCTGGCACCACTGCCATCACTGCTGGGCATTCACCTGGGTCATCAAAGGTTTTGCAGTAGCAGCTCTGCCATGAATATCTTGTTTATGCAGTTCTCTGCGAACTATTTTTGTTGATACTGGGGTCTGGAGATGCAGAATGAGCTCTGCACTAATTTTCGGTTTAGTGGTCTTCTTACTACAGGTAATAATCCTCTTTAATGCTCTCCTTTCTCTATCAATCAGGGTCGTTTCCAGCCACTCTCGTGTTTCACAGACGAGGTTTTGCCAAGAACACGGTATGCCAACATAACACTAGACACAGTAGCTCTCGATACCCCCACTGCCTTGGTGACTGTTGTCACAGAGGCACCAACTAGCTGGCCACCAACAATTAGCCCTCTTTCGAAGTCCATTAGGTCACTCATTTCATCGTCACCATGAAAGAAATTTTGCAACAAGACACTTTAAATGCACTTAAACAGGACCTTTAGGTTTTAAACAAAGCTATTACAACCAAAAAGTGGTGGATACCTTTGCGCTTTGTGACGTACATAGCTGCATTAAAAGTCACATCTCTGAGTGTGGTGTTCCCATTATTCTGTCCAACCCCTATATATATTTTGTCGCATAAGACAAGACTTCTTTCTTCAAAAGTCTGGGCTTCAACTTATATGCCACAATGACCTTATCCATTGGTTGGTCATTGAAATTTCTCAATCAGAAAAAAACAAAACAAAAATATTGTGCCTTAAATTCGGCTGTAATGCAAGCTCCTGAAACACAATATTATATTTGTAAGAAACTATTCTGAAAGCGTATGAAATGTGTAATATTCCATTCACTAAGAATGTTTTTAAAAGCTGCTAAAATGGATATTTTCATTCGACAGACCAGAGCAGGTAATTCAAATCGCCATGACCGATTTGGAGTGGTAGCTGTCATATGTTAATTGCATTCCTTTCATGATTCCTATAAGAACTGTTGTGTGGTAATTACCCATGGTTTTGCAATGGCATCAGAACTTCAATGGGTGCACCTCATTTGTCTTGCAGTGATTGGTCTGAAACACCTCGCTGCCACGCAGTTGATTGACTGGCGACAATCATGTTGGCACTCAGCAGCACATGTGCTGTAAGAACACTAATGACCAGCTGGTAGCAGAGACAGTCTTTTTTCACTCTCTCAGTCTCTTAAATTTATCTCTCAAACTGATTTAAAATCCACTGTTGCTTCCATTTATTATGCTTATCTCAATTTATTTCATGTTTCTGATTGATCAAAGTTCTTTTGGTTTCTGAGTTCAACTGAACTCTGTGAGATATTTATTGAAACGTTAAAAATATAATTGCAGAATAGAATTTCGCTTTTTTTTTTTTTTTATAACCTTTGCATGGCAGCTTCTTGTACTGGGCAGTTGGAGGGAAGGAATACAGTTGTATCGGTTCGTAAGAAAAATAAATTCATGAAATTCAACTTTATCCCAAAAAGAAAAATACAGAAATGACCTCACTTTCTCTTCCTTTTAATGCTTAGTAAAATATTAAAAGTATAGTTTCATAATTTTGGAACACTAACTATTTTTTAGCCTTGTCTTATGATCAGGATCGACTTATCTTTGAATAATTGAATAAAGATATGAAAAAGGAGAAATTTAACCCATTTGACTTATGCTGTGTATCGACTTACTAGTTGAAAAATATGGTAGTTTAGAAATTTTAAAAATCAAGTTGAATCTTGAAGTAGAAATTATCTTGCGTTTTGGTGCTTTGGGCAAACAGACCATATTTTGAATCGGTATTAGAGAACAGAGGGAGAGTTGGATGAGATTGTGCACAAAATAGTCATGATGTGTTGAATGGTGAATCTGGAAAAACAAGGGAGACAGTTTTGGGTTGTGATGTCAGAATTTCACACTGTTTGTGTTTCACTTTTAGAAATATTGCAGAATACTGAGCAATTCAAAGATGACATTGTTATATGATTAATGATTCATTTGTCTGCAATTGCAAAGTGGAAAGGAAGAATGAACATTGTAATCTCAAATTATTTCATATTCATACGAGCAGTTTTACCATCTCCTAGCTTTGATCATGGCTATGCCAGGTTCACTGCAAGTCCTCAAACAGATACTAGCCTTCTGGAAAGTAGTTTTAATAAATTGTTTATTCTGCAAAGTTGTCAAAGTCGAAATTGATACAGTAGTGTTGATGAATAGTTTTTATCTGTTCTCACACTAATTAATACACACAGCACTTGCCAGCATAAAAATTTCATATACTTCATGGAAATTTTGGGACTGAGACTGATTTTGCCACAAAATTTCCATGTTCTCTAACTGTAATTCTGCCTATGCATACATACACTTGGGGGAAGGAGGGGGGTGTCAGAGCAGCTGGATTTTTCCTTTTTATTTTTTTACAGTTTCAGAAAAGGCACACAGAGATGCATAAAAACACTAAAAATATAGTTGCAACAGCTTTTTTTTTATTATATGTAAAAAAAAAAAAACCCCACCAAATTCTTGGGCATAATGAGCACATACTTCAAACCCTTTCCAACATAAAAGTTATTTTTCAAAGTAGGTTTTTAGAAAACGATCAGCAAAAAAAGAGAATGCATTTACAACCGCTAATGTAAAAATCTGTGCATTATCTAGTATACATAATGTGCACACTGTTCTTTATGGTGAATCAGTTGCAAAGAAAAGGAAAAAAAAATCAACCAGATTTCTACAATCAGTAAAATATTTACGAATGCAAATAGCTACTTACACCCGCTTGTGGCAAATATGTGTATTACAAAAATAGCAAATTGTACTAAAAGTGTTCCTCATACCTGAAGGCATTCAAGGCTGAGCAAATTTTTCAAATTGAACAATTAGAAAAAGAGATGGAGGAAAATGTAATGTAACTTTATGCCCCTTAATTTGAAAACTGTGCATCATTTGAAGACACGATATTCTTCCTAAGGAAGGATGTCTTTACCAGAAAATATTTTTCCAAGAGATTTTTAGAATTGAAGGACTCTTTTTAAGTAGCAATTAATGGTGACGATCTGTATTGGCATAGTTGTGAATTATGAAAAAAAAAGTATGCTTAAAAAATATTGTGAAAGCTATGCGATGGAAAAAGAATTTAAGAATTTTTCAAATACAGTTTCTAGAACCATAAAAACTGAGAAAAAAGTTTTTACATGTATTCTTCCTAATGAGAAAACTGTGCTTTGTATATAGAGGATAATGTTCACAGTCTTTAATATAGCAAACTAGCCTATAGCCTATCCTAGGATGGTTGTTTGTAAGCTTTAAATAAATATTAATTTATGGGGGTTGTTTCCTGTCCTAAAAGGGTGAAATTTTTAATTGAAGCAGATTGAAAACAAATCAAATAGATGCCAGCTTTTTTCGTAAGGAAATATAGTAAAAACTTATATAGTAAGAACTCATTCATGTTAGAATTGAAAATTATATGCTATTTATTTCCGTTTTTTAAAAGACCTCGCGATAAATATATATTCTGTGTGAAATATTTGTTGTTGTTTAACAATTTTCCTTGTAGTCCAGTTGTTTTCGTGTAAACTTACCTTAATAACTGTTGCTTTGATTTTTCACGTTAAATTACTTTTTCTCTGGCACACATGGTATTCCATTCATGGCTTGTTTTAGACTGAACGGAATAACATAGGTTAGTTTGAAACTTCATACCGAAGCTTTTTCTACAAAATAATGTGACATCTGGCATTACAAATCGGAAATATCTATTGCAATAAATTATCGACAATGTGCTGTTGGGGCAACAGCTGTTTTTAGATGCAATTTTGCCCACTTCAACATCGCAAGATTTGAGTTTTTATCGTAGGTTAGATCATTTAGATAGATCGATATTTTGCAAAATGTATAATATAATCAGCACTAAACTCAGAAAATTAGTTAAGTTAAAAAAGTAAAAAATAATTAAAGAATACAAATTAATATTCAAATTGTGCTAAATTAAATTAATATACAAATGCAACTTGCTGTGATATTAAGATTTTAATTAGAATTTTGTAGAATCAGACAAATAGAACTCAAGTCTTTGATAATCCAGTGTTTTTAAATTAGCACACGAGCACCATGACATCTCAATGTGATCACGTGCAAACTCAACTTGCTGTGATATTAAGAATTCAATTCAAATTTTGTAGATTAGAAAAATAGAACTCGAGTCATTAATAATCCAATGTTTTTAAATTAGCACACAATCGCCTTGACACCTAAAAGTGATCGCATGCTAACATATAGCAGGCAATCATTTTGACATCACGAGAGCACACACAAATTGATCGATAAGTGATGGTGCAACAATGCAGATGTTACTGTGACGTCAAGCATTCCAGAGAGACAGAGACAGAAAGACAGATCTGGGTGTTTATATTATATATGACATGCAGTACAAAAACAATTTTTCCAGTTTGATTTGTCGAAGTGGAAATACAGTTGCAAACAGAAATGCATACTTTGATCAGAACTGTGTGTTATGAAAAATCCAGAAGTATGTCAAAATGTTCTACAAAGTGAGGATCTGATGTTAAAATAGTCTTCAAATCAAACTACCAGGAGCAGAGATATCGCAAAAAAGATACATTATGTTTGCTTCCCCTATCTGATTAATATATTAATTTATAGGGGTTGTTTCCTGTCCTAAGGTGGTGAAATTTTTAATTGAAGCAGAATATGTGCATTATTTTGGATAGGAAATATGCTTGAAATGTTTTTGTGGTGAGAGGTATCTGATCAAAAAAGAATTCATTTCTGGACAAAGATACAATTGTAAATATGTTACAAACAGAAATGTTAGCATACACCTTGTAGCGGCAGTATTGTGCTTTAAGAAAAATCAGAAATTATATGCAAAATATTCTTAACCAGTAATGCTGTCCAACACAAAAAGAATTTTTTAAATTGGACTGTTAGAAGCAGAGATATCAAGAACAATAAAAATATAGATTTCTTTCCCTAGCAGAAAAACTGCATTATTGTGAGCAGGAATTATAAGCAAAACATTTTCCATCAAAAGTGTTGTCTGACCAATTTTTTAGCCCAATTTTTAGGATATGCTGCCACAAATATATTGGAAATAGAAATGGGCACTTACACCACCTAATGGCAAACCTGTCCATTATGAAAAATCAGAAATTATATTCAAAATATTCCCCACCATGAATTCTATGCAATGCAAAAAAGTTTCAAATTGGACTTAAACAAACAGTGATGTTGAGGTAAATGCAATACACATTCATGATTCCTTGCAGGAATACTGTAAATTATTTAAGAAAAAAATTGTATGCAAAATGGTCTTTGTTTTAAAAGGCATTGAAAGAAAAAATAATTTTTTCAAAGGGATTTTTTTTTTTTTTTTTTTTTTGGTTGGAGGTTTAACGACCGCCGTGAGCAACTCAATGGGCTATAAGCAGCCGCCCGTCCCTAATTTAGGGTCACTGGTTCCAGGGAAGGGAGAGAGCCAGTGCCGAAAGACAAACACAACATCCATGCCTCACCGGGATTCGAACCTGGACCCCTTCGGACGAATGATCAGAGGCCATCGCTACCACTGCTCCACCAGGGCGGCAAAGGGATTTTCAGAAGCAATGATATGGAATAAAGTATATGTCGAATTTGATAACATCTGCATTTACCACCCAGCAACAAAGTTTTGCATTAGAAAAAGACCAATCTCTGAACCCCCCAAAGGCAAAGTTCGTTGTTGGTTGTTGTCACAGTTAAGGCATTCCAATATAAAAAAAATTCTTTAAATTGAAAAAATAGATGCAGAGATATGGTGCATATATATGATTTGAGTTTTTTTTTTCATATAGATGATTTGAGGAAACATGGGTGAACTTCATGATAACATAAAGACATCCTTTTTTTTTTTTAAACAAAAGACTTGCTAAAAAAAAGAAATGTATTATTTGAAAGTAATAAAAATTAATTATTTGGGGGAGTGAGAATATTGGAGGGGCAATTGCCCTCTCCTCCAAAGTTAAACCTGCATTCCCAATAATTGTCTGTAAAATGCTTTTTTATTTGAATGTTTGATCAAAACTAGTTTAGGAAACACATATTTTATGCTGAAAAGCACTATAAATTTTAAAACATCTCAAAAATTTATCCATCTGCCAGAGTCATTTACCTGAAATTTAAATCTAGTGTTTAAAGGTTATGGTAGAACATGGCCATTGATTCATGCACTCTCAAGGTGTTGAGGGTAGGGGATGTACAGAAAATGTTTGTGTGCATGCTCAAATTTGCAGCTGGTAAGGGACACTACATAATGATTAATAAAGAATCAAAATGTACATGATCAGCAGACTAGTCGTGATTTTAATTTTTCTGCGTTTTGCAAGTATAGACATGTGGTAGATTGCATATTCTTGGGCAGAAAGACAAATTTTCCATAATTTAGGGATAAAACTTTATAGATGTGACTGAAAGTTTCCTTAGAAATTGGAAAAATTATATATATATTGAATTCATTTGAGCAATTTTTTTATGTGAGTGCAGGGCTTTGTGAATCATCAGAAATCTATGAAGATCTTGAACTAAATACAGTCACATACCACTGATTTAATTTTTTAAGATATTTTTAGGGAAGAAAGTTATAAAACAACTTTGAAGAAATGAAATTCTGTAAAAGACCCCTAAATTTTCAATGAACATAAGGCAGACATCTTAGTCCATTAGAGCTCCCTTTTCAAGTTTAAAATTATTTAAAGTACTTAGAAACAATTGTTTACGTTTACTTTAACGTAAAAATCTTTGCCATCACACACACACACACACACACACACACACACACACACACACACACACACACACACACACACACACACACACACACATTTCTTATTTCAAGGACGTTAAGACATTCTTACTATTGATTTGACTCAAAGATCAAATGATTGCAATTAAAAGAGTTAACATTTTTGGTCTAACTATGAAGTCTATCTGCAGGCTTTCACCAAAATTTGATTATGCTATGGCTCACATAGAATGTACACTTGAGAACCACAGACATACAAGTGAAAACTAGTGGAGCTTATCTCTGTCCACATGTAAGGGTTGAAAAGAGCTATTGCACATGTCTTCTGTCATGTATGCTGATCATGGCATAGCATTGGGTCACTAGTGTTGCCCCCTCCCCTGTGTGTGTGTGTGTGTGTTTTTTTCAGGTGAAGAATCAGATCCAAAAAAAGTGTGTGTGTGTGGGGGGGAGGATTTCTTTTCTTCAGGTGCTTGCCATTAATTATTTCCTATGTATGGTAATAGGCAAGACTTGCTGGGCTTTATGTTACCAAAAAAGAAGAAAGACTTATTTAATATAGGTATTGAACTTAAATTATATTTCAAGGCTTCATATATTTCCAGGCTGTGAATTACGTTTAGTAAGTCATGTGTTTTATTTTCCAATTTTTTTAAAGCTGGCCCTGTGGTGCAGTGGTCTAAGTCCTAGCTCAGGGGTGGGGAACCTGCAGCCTTCTAGGCCATTAAGTGCAGCCTTTTGAGTGCATCCAAATTTTGCAGAACAAATCCTTTTATTTTTACTAATGTGTTTCTGTTTGTCTTTTATTATTTTTATTTCAATTTTAAAATGACCATATCTGAAATACATACAAAAGAGTAAAATAACATTCAATGAAATAATGCTCCCCGACTGATGGCCACAGTTAAAAAACAGTAAGTCATAAGGGCTATTTTGACACCTACTGAGCTCATTATTTCATTCTGTGGCTCCTAAAGAACTACAGATGGAATTGTTTGAGCTCTCAGAAGATGACATTTTAAAATCCTTGTTTGACACTGAGAAAGATCCAATTGAAATACGGAAAAATATAGTACAATACCCATGCCTTCGGCAACATGCACGAAAAATGCTTTTTTTCTTTTCAGTCACTTATAGCTGCAAATCTACATTCTCCTACCTAACCCAAATCAAGATGCCCTTAAGGTCACAAATGACAGATACCAATCTAGAGGATCAGCTAAAACTGCGGACCTCCATGTTGCAACTAAATATTTAAATGCTTTCCAACAAAAAGCAGTCACAACAGTCATTAAAAGAATAGTTAACTTTAAAATTATTTTTTTTTCATTTTTTGATGTTAGTTAGTACATAGTAAGATTTTTACAAAATAATGTACATTTCAAAGTATATCTAATTGAAGTTTCTGGAATGCGGCCTTGTTAGATTGTGGCTAACTTAATACAACCTTCCAATATGAAAAGGTTCCCCACCTCAGGGCTAGCTTCTGACTGTTCATCCAAATGAGCCTAGGTTCAAGTTTATTATACTTAGCTTATACTTAGCACTGGGCCTTTGTCTCATCCCTGTAGCCAATGGCCCTAAATTAATGACGTGCATCTACTTATAGTCCTTAGAGCTGCCCACGCGGGTTGTTAAAAAAATCTCTTGAGTATTACAGTAAAAAAAAGTTGGTACAGTACATTTTCGTGAATGGTACCACTATATGTGACAGCTTTTTTTTTGGGGGGGGGCATTTCTTATTGAAAGATGGCAGCATATTTGTTGGTACAAGTTTATAGGAACACTCAGTAACTCAGTGGTTTCCTGAACGTTTTGCACCATTTTGAATGGAATATTTTGTGGTCGCCAAAAATGTGAAAATTTGTTACAGTATATTGTTTTGTAAATGTATATACGCATATAATTGTTCTGACAATACAGCTGAAGAATTACAAGTAATTATTACAAACATCCTCCTTTTGGCAGGGAAGGAAGAACAACAACAACAACAACAAAAAACCACTGCCTTAATATTAAAAAAAAAAAAAAAAGGACTGCACAAGAAATGTTTTTTTTAGTGAAAACATACCAAAAACTTATCATTTAAACTGTGTATTGACAAGAGGATATTGAAATATTTTGTTTGTAAATTATTTTCATAGTAACTTTTGTGTCTTGTTGTTTATCGTTCTGTTCATAGTGTCCAGTCGGAATAGCATGTGACTGGTATGGACCCAATATAAACATAGACCTGAAAAATGGCATTGAACCAAAATACATGTGAGTATGAAATAGTATTTAATAATTTTCAGTTTAAATAGTAAATTGTGGCATTTTTTTTTAAAATAGAAACAGGAATATTTTTAACACTTTTTTTTTGTCATCTTATATTTGTTGTTCTTGTGTATAAGCAATGTTGTTTATACCCAATGTGGCAATTTGAAAATGAGACTGATGCTAACAAAAATAATGCTCCCATGTATGAGTAAACTCACCTTGGTTTATCCAAAGTAGCTTCTTCTTGTGTGCACACCCTACATGCAATGATCACAAAAAAACAAGAATGAAGGCCATGTGTTCTGGCATACTGTTCACAGCTGTTTGAACATTGTTCCCTTCTTGTCAATAGCTGTTTGAACATTGTTCCCTTCTTGTCAATAGCTGTTTAAACATTGTTCCCTTCTTGTCAATAGCTGTTTGAACATTGTTCCCTTCTTGTCAATAGCTGTTTGAACATTGTTCCCTTCTTGTCAATAGCTGTTTGAGCATTGTCCATGGAATTAAGATGACAGCCTTCCAATGGTGCCTTGAGCTTTGGGGACAAGATGTACAGGGCTAACTCCTGTGAATACAATGGGTTGAACAGTATGCAGGCTTTTTTTTTTTTTTTTGGCTGGCCAAAAACTCCTGATCAGTGAGAGCCTTGTGACTTGATGCATTGCTCTGCGAGAAAAACCAACTTATATCTCTTAATATTGAGGCTGCACACGACAGATTCTCTGCAATAAATATTTCAAAACAACCAGACAGTAGGCAGTAATAACAATTTGGTCATTGGGCACAAACTCTTAGTGCACAATTTGCTTGCTGTCATAGAAAATTAGAAGCATTGTTTTTAGTTTTGACCTTTCTTGATGAACTTTCTTTGGCTTTGGGGTAGTTAGCTCACTTCCGCTTTTCCACACTTTGTTGTTTCATATCAGTGTTGTATTGAAAACACCATTTCTTGACACCTGTAGTAATCAAAATCGAGAGGTTTGGTTTACTTTCAGTGGTCTCAACAGGTTTCTGCTGTGTTAAACTTATGTCTGTCATTTTGTGTGTTCATGCATGTGTGTGTGTGTGATTACTACTATGCGCATCTGTAAGGGCTACAAACAGTCATGTATCCTAACTTAGACTCACTGGTCCCCAAATAGAAACACAGAGCCGGTACTATTCGCCAGACCGCTTCTGGTTCTCAAACCCTAGCCCATCTCAGACCACTGATCTGAAGCCCACACCTTTAACTACTCAGTCACCAGGGCAGCCATCTGTCATTGCTCACCTGTTAACGAATGTAAAACAAACTTTTGTTTTCTTTAAATCGTGGGTTAATATCTTCTGAATGGTTTCTTCATCAACCCGTAGATCGTCTAAAATGATTTGGAGCATTGTACTTCTGGAATTGGTAATGATTTCTCACACTTTCTCAATTAAGACTGGTGTTCAAACCATTTTTGCTGGGCTTAGATGTTTATCATTTTTCATCTTCCACTGATTCTTTTCCATAGCAGAAGTGTTTATGCTACTTAAAAACTTGTATGTGAGACAGATAGTTCACTCTATGTATTGTTTCATCATTAATGTTTCCATGGTACTTTTGCCTAGCTGAATAAAACTTCATGTTTACTCAGTGTCCCATTGTCCCTTCGCTATGCAGACATGGGAGAAGCAGTTCAGCTCACACTACATTCTCAGATGGCAGCTATTTCCACTGACCTTGAATGCAGTACTCAGGGAACAATGGCTTTTTCATTTTATGTTTAGTAATATAGTACATGTACACGAGCTCTCCATCACATAACATCAGTCTCATTTTATGATTTCTGCACTGTGCATTGTTTGGAATACCACACTTTTATTTTCTTCTTGCATAAATTTCATACATCTCCAAGTAGTAACTTTTCTTGCTGAATTTAAGTGCTTTGGCAGCATGTATCAAATTGGCGAAATCATTAAAAATAATTTTTGAAATTGTTTTCTTGTAGAGGACCTGCAATCTTTTTTGGGACGCTAAGGATGCATGCAAGAATTAAAAGTGTGGTTATAATTACATCATCTTTAAGTTTTGTATTTTGTAGGGTATAGGGTAAGGGAACTAACATTTTGAATGAAATAGTAACACCAAGGAGTACACTAACTTAATTTCCTTGGTGTGTGTTCTTATCTTCCTTTAAGTCTACCTTTTCTTTTTTTTTTTTTTTTTTGAGAAATAGTTTAGTGTTACACATAAATATGATACCAGTAAAACAAACAAGCATGTAAGCCAAAAACTGAATTGATTAGGCAAAGCATAAATTATCAGGGCCCACACTATTAGAATCATTTACCTTCTGAAATAACTATAAATAACAATTATAATTTGTTTTAAAAATAAATTAAAAAGCCACAACTTGCACACTAATAATCTTATTATTATTTAGAAAAAAGGGGGGAATGGGGGAATTAACAACAAGCCTGAAAAGGATGGGTGAATATTGTAGAACGAGCATTGCCTATTTTATCCTGATACTTTGGTTTTCTTTTCATGATCTGTAAAACATTGGGCTCTATTTGACTATTTGAATATGACCAGGGTTTCAAGGCTAAGTCAGGTCACTATGTAGACCTTTTCCTTGATTTTCTGTGCTGTTTCAGTATTTTCATATTGATATGTAAATAATTGTACTAATATTTCATGTAACAGCTACAAATGGTAAATAAATAAATATTTTTCACCATAAAATGCCTGTTGGAATAAAATTCAAAAAACTGTGTACATAAGTTTGTCACTCCCAAAATTATGTTAGTAAGTATACTAGATTTAAAACTTTTTATTTCCTTTTTTGTTTCCTGAAATATATTAAAATTTTGAAATTTGAAAATCTAAGCCTAAGAAGCTGAAATGTCGAAAAACAAGATAAGAATGCATGATTCCATTAGTATACACCAATTTGAAGTCCACATTTTTTTTGGTTCCTATAAATGTCCTTTAAAATAAGTGTTTAATTTCATAGTCATTCACAATATTCCTGCTTAAATTTTTTGTTATGCAAAGTGTATGCATACACAAATGCAGTAGTTGTTAGAATTTAGCCTGGCACTCATCTTGTTCACATACAGAATAGGTTAACAACTTCAGAGTTTGTGTGGGGTTATTTTCTTTGTCATTTGCTAGAAGAAAGTTCCAAATGACAGGGATAGAATTAAACAATATTTCATTGTTTTCCCAGTAGTAGACAGACACTTTGTTTTCAAACTGGAGTACTATGCCATATATTTTTCCACTTTGGTTAGATGTATTGCTTCCCACCAAAATAAAAGTAATAGTCCACTGCAGAGGAAACGAAGTATTTCTGAATTCCAAGGCTTGCTATATAAATACACTTGGCAACTGCTTTATTATTTGGATCTCTTTTCTGGCTGATATAAAAAAAAACAGTATCATTACACGAATTCCAGTATTCTTACTTCATTCTGTGTGTGAAAAAGGCCAGTGGAGCAAAGCCTACAACTATCAGTGTGTGTGTGGTTTGCGTAATAAACATAATCTAGGTATGAAGACTTTCTATCATATAATTACTTCTTCTGTCTCTGCTATTCCACTCACACAGGAAACTACAAAATTTTGTGTATCCAAGCTGCGAACTAAACAAAAGAGCAATGACTTTCAAATCACCACAGATGTTCCAAGTATATTTTTCATACCGAATCTTTTCCAAAAGTAGTTTCATATTTCATATGACTCTTCCGTGTCAGTAGCATTGGCCAATGGCACCATTTGAAATTAATTTTCATTGTGAAGGAACTCCCTTTCAAGCTAACTTTAGAGGAATCAATAGTCAGTGAACAAGCACCACTCTGTTGCATCATCTTCATGACCTGGGGCTTCTATTAAACAATGGACATTATTATGAAATCATAAATTACTTTCTTGTGGAAAGATATTTTTAAATTCAGCCTGACAGTTGCAAAAAAAAAAAAAAAAAAAACTCCACTTTGGTATCTTGGTGAAGATTCAATCCTTTTAACTTGGATCTTAAAAGTTCTTTGGTGTCTTGGTGGAGAAGATTCCATCCTTTTAACTTGGATCCTAAAGACCTGCTTTTTGGACAAATTTAAATCCCATACCAGGTCACCTTGTGTTTATAAATGAGGCTCACATGAAGAAGTTACTGCCTTCAAAATCAGGGCCATGATGAACATTTTCTTGCTCTTTATGAATGCCATTACTTATTAGTGTCTGAGGCATCATCACTTAATGTCATAATTTCTGGAGGTTGTGACTCAGATAAATCCTCCCTGTGAGGAATAAACCTCACAGCAGAGGGCCAATCAAAGTATTTCAGGGTGTATTTAGATGTGTTCATTGTTATGTTTGTTAAGCAGAAATAAGAGTCTGAAGGGTTGGTCTTTTGTTCCGTCCAATGCATGGGAACTGCAAAAGGCATGTGGCAAGAACCATTCATTTATCCCATGAGAAGCCTAGAACATGTTACACAACAGAGATATGGAATAAACAAAGACATCGCTCTTTCCACATTTTATCAACACATAGCAAGGTGATAAAATGTGGAAAGAGTGATGTCTTTGTTTATTCACTGACACCATGTATTTGGAGGATTTTCTTTTTAGATCTCACCCTTTGGATTTAACTGCTATAATTAATATATAGCCAGTGCCGTTAATGCCCACCTGATGGAGATGTCTCAGTAGCTGAGCCCATCTTACAGATTTTGATGTCAGAAGCTGACAGAAAAACACACATAGCACCATTGATTATTGGTCACCGTAGCATAAGGCTAACGCGCTCAGCTAGATGTCGAGATCTGGGGTTCGGATCCCCAGCGGTGACCAGATAACAATTTTTGGTTGCTATGTGTTGATAAAATGTGGAAAGAGCAATGTCTTTGTTCATTCACTGATGCCACGTATTTGGAGGGTTTTCACTTTGGATCTCGCCCTTTAGATTTAACTGCTATAATTAATATATAGCCAGTGCTGTTCATGCCCACCAGATGAAGACGTCTCAGTAGCTGAGCCCATTTTATGGATTTATGATGTCAGAAGCTGACAGAAAAACACACATAGCACCGTTGATTGTTTTCCACTGTAGTGTAAGGCTAATGCTCTCGGTTAAATATCACGACATCTGGGGTTTGGATCCCCTGTGGTAACCAGATAACAATTTTTCGGTTGATATGTGTTGATAAAATGTGGAAAGAGGAACCCTACTCTAATGTTGGTCATGCACTTTACAACTGAAATGAAGCTCATAACACTTTTTCATTAATGGGGTAAAGTTTTGCCCCTGAGCTTCGAAGGTTATTTCACCATACATATAACAGAAAGTCATCAGGATGATTTAAACACTTCCTTGGCTTAATGACACAATTTGAATAACAGCATTATTGCGCAAGTTTCAATTCACTTCAAAAAGATAGCACAACACTCGCAATGCTTACAGAGCGAATGGCAGGCTACCACTGGCAGAACGTTGACTGTTCAGATGTTGTGACACGTTGATGTAAGAATCATCCCTGACTGTGGCTAAGCACATACACTATACTGCCTTTGTAATGATAGATTGGGGTGTTTTCCCACACTATATTCTAAATTAAATAGAACAGACAATAACTAAAAAACACATTTTATGTACATTATTTCTGTTGAATAATACCTAAAAATTCAATAAGCAATACTTAAAAAAGCATTGTTCCACAAACAATTGTGGGTGATAGAAAAATTCTGATTGCAATTTTGAATTTAACATAAAAATTATGTTAGAAACACAATCAATGTTCAATAGGACAACAAATGTGTTTTTACCAATGTAATTTTTTGATGTTTGTATTTGAAGCAAAGAATTTAGTATTCCAGGCAAGTACAGAAGTCTATGCATGTGTTATGGATCACAGTAACAAAATTTGCAGTTGGCTATTCAATCATAGTTAGATGTCAAATTCACACTCCATATTTTTTACATTAGTCACCTTTGTAATTCAAGTAACATATCATATCTGTAACATTGAGATGTAACCTTTTTGTAACATATTTTATGCATCCACAATTTTATTTAAGAGAACTTGCTGTAGTACTTCACTATCACTGATAGTAATAAAAAAATATTTTCTATTTTCTGTGGTTTTGATTTTTAATTTTTTTTTCTTGTTTGATATGTATCAGATCTATGTTTGATCTTTGTTTTGTGATAATCTAGGCCTGTAGGAGAACTGTACTTTCACCCTGAAGAGCTAAAGGATTTGTTGAACCTTTCATTAAGAAGCCAAATACAGAATTTGTCAGGATATGAAAAAGTTCGAACTGTTGGTAAAGGTAAATACATTTAAATGTATATAATATTATCACTTTTATATATAATATTATCAGTTTCATTTGAATTTTATATACTATGCTTAATCTGTAGGTGATCAAATTAAATAGAGTTAGTTTTGACAATTCGGGACAGTATTTATACCTTAATTCTGGTATAGAGTTATTTATGTATAACAAACCCAAATCATCCTGAATGTAGTTCAAATTCTAGTTTTTAACCAAATCATTCTCCATTATGTGGGAGTAGAGTTATTCATTTTCAGCATATCACTATTTACCCACATATAGCTCATGTCCCATAAAAACAAAATTGATAGCTAACCATTGCACTCTGCCCCAGTGGCACAGTGGTCTAAGCACTAGCTTCTGGTCATTCATCTGAGATAGGTCCAGGTACAAATCTGGGTGACCATGGATGCTGTGTTTGTCTTATGATGCTGACTCTCTCTCTCTCCCCTTCTCTGGAACCAATGCTTATTGCCCATGGAGGTGCGGAGATGCTCATAGTGTTTGTCAAATCTCCAGACAGACAGACAGACAAACAAATGCACGCGCGCACACACACACACACACACACACACACACACACACACACACACACACACACACACACACACACACACACACAAAACTACTGCACCTGCAACTTGTATTTAAAAGTATTCTTTGTATGTGACCAAACAGTTTTATTGCAGTTTTTGTAGTTATTGTCATGAGAATAGTAGCTATACTTATTATTGTGAAAGTGATGTATAAACAGCCCACATTGTGACTAATCATCATGTAAGGAGTACAAGTTCTCCTTGACTTGCAACCACTCAGATTTACAATGGCCCTCCCATTATTCTCAGGGCTTGAAAAAAAAATATAAACTGCTACATTCCCAGTTGGGCATGTGCAGAAAAAATTTACATGCTGAAACAGTTAAAGCAGGATCTTTTTGTTTAGCAACTCAGTATTCCTTTCACCAACTGTAAATAATATGTGGAGCAGAACATCTTATTACATTGATATCTGTACCTAGATCAGAAGACAGTTACAGAAGTGTCATAGCCCTCACTGCAGCAGTAATTCAAAATCCTTGGTTTGCAGTGAAATAACAGGCCTGCAAAAACATTTTTTTTTTTTTGTATTATGTTAGCAAATTCAGCATTCCAATTTCTTTATCTGAATCTAGTTGCTCGGCTGGGCAACTTGTTCATTTCTTACCTGCCCAGGTCAATCATTCATGTGTCCCTTGCATCTCGGACATTTTTCTTTTAAGCTCTGATCCTTATGGTATTACTTTTGAGTAGTAACACATTGTCATAACATCTGTAACCTAACAGAAACATAGCCTTTCATCTTAGGGGGAAAGTGTTTTCTGCTGACAGAAGACAGGTTTTCTTCCTTTAAACAATGTACAAGTCTGTCTGACTCTGAACATAATGTTGGCTGCCCGTGTGGATAGTGGTCTGTAGCATTGGACTCTGACCCCTCATCCAAGATGGGCCTGGGCTTGAGTCCCTGATGAGCCATGGGTGGTGTGTTTGTCTGATGGTGCTGTCCCCTCACTGGAACCAGAGACCTTAAATTAAGGATAAGCTTTTAAGGCCTTCTGAGTTGCTCATGGTGGTTGTTATTCCTTCCCCCAAAAAGAACATGATGTTAATGATCCCACTTCACGTACCTCCTCCTCTGTTCATCTTATTAACTTATAATTACTAGACTTCCTAACAACTGGCAGCTTTACAACTGCAGTGAATTGTTAGTTTTACAAAATTATGCCTGAGAGGAACAGTTGAAATGCCTTTAAGATCAGAAAGTGGAATTGTTTTGTTTGGAGTTTACAAACAAAATTCCTTTATTTGGAGTTTTATGCTGTACCTTCTTTTATCAGTGTTTTAAGAAGAGCTGCAAATGTAAAATATGTCATTATAAGCAGCCACAAGTTTTTAGTATTACTCTTCATGATATAATATTACATAGGTCTAAAATATTTATGAATAGTATTGTACTTAAAATAATGATAGCTTAGTAAGTTATGATATTAGCATGCCCCCCCTTTTTTTGCATCATTACATATGATATGATCACTAGCATTATTTTAGTTTGTATTCTTTAGTTTAATTCCAGAGTGGAGTTAATGTTTAAAACTGAATAGAAATGCATAGTGTGTTAATGACTTATACTTTGGAATAGCTCATGAAATGCACTTTCCATGCAGGTTGTCCAAAATTGGGTAGTTACATAATGTTGTGAATTTTACCATCAAGATGGCTTAAGCCCATCTTGATAACAGAAAATACTAATTAGAAATGTGATCAGTGTTTGTGTAACTGAAAGGGTAATTTTGCAGCCTCTGAATATCATTGAATGATCAGATATTATTGCATTTTGTATTATCTATGATAAGTTGGTTTTATTATTACCAATGAGTTTTGTGACGTTCAGCTAGTAAATGTAATGAATCAGAAATATCTTTAAGAAATTCTGTGTTTTTTGACTGTTGAAGTTTTTTATTTTTCATGGGTAGGTGCATTTGGGACTGCCATTCTATATAGAAAAAAGGATGATGATTCATTAGTTATTGTGAAAGAAATCAATATGCATGATCTAACAGCTAGTGAAAGACAGTTGGCTATAAATGAGGTACTGGTTTATTGTAAATGTAAAGCACATATTTGGATTCTTTGCTTTGGACAGCAAGCTGGCACACTGTGAACTCGTCTTTCTGCTTTCTGTATTCATCATTATGTCCTCACCTTTACTTTTAGCTGTCTACCTTTTTATGCATTTTCTGTTAATGCCTGTACAATATTTCAATTATTCAGAATATTAGTTTCTTAGAATGTGTTAAACACTTAGGAAAGACTTTTTATTTCAGTATTGGATAGCTCTGAGTTCTGTACCAAGCAGAAAGTTCAGTTCATTCTTTTTATGTAGTTTTAATATTTATTACTACAATTGTCATTTTTTATGTATAGCTTCTGCTGCACTTGTGGTCTTGTCTTACCTATTCATTGTTTTTGCCTCTTGTGATGAATTTTGCTTTGCATAATAAAGTAAGTTCTGCTTTCTGATGTTTTCTTTTTTTATGCATTACATTTCTAATGTAAATACTATGTTTCTGTGTGTTAGGTAGTTTTTTTTTTTTTTTGTACGCAATTCATTGTGAAAATAATGAATCTATGATAAAAGCTTTTCTCAGATAGTTTGTATTATCTCTGTTAAAATACTAATATTTATGTTGATTAGCAATTAAATATTTCAGAATTTCAGTGGAAAGTTTTGAGTGGAGAAATGGTTTTATTAAAAGCCATCACTAAGTCACGCACTTTGTATTAAGCATATGTGAATTGTGATGATTAGTAATCTTGTATCATTTTTATTTGTTTGTAGAATTATTTCAAAGACATGTATATCTTTAATATCATCTTAGATAATTCTTGTCAGCTGTTTTAATTCATTGACCTTGTGATTTTGCTATTGGAAAAAACAAAAATCTACTACTTGAAAATCTAATATTGCTATTTTGACATTTAATGATTGTAAACCATGTTGATTTTTAATTTGTGAAAGGGGAGGAAACTGGAGAATGTGTAAATTTCAGACTTGCTGAAGAATCTGTATGAATTGTGGTTACCTGATGCAAATTTGTATGTCTGATGCAGTGATTCTTTTATTTTTCATATGAAACTGCTGTTTCTTGTCAGCCAGTTTTCCATTTTTAAAACACTAGTTGATCTTTACCTTTGATATTTGATTTGCTTTTCTCAAAAAGTACACTGTCATGGATAGTTTCTTGGTAGCATATTTAAGACAGAAATGGAAAGATGTGAATTCAATTTCCAATCTAGGGCAAAGAAAACTGTCACAGGTTCAGTGAAAAATCATGTTTTACAAGTGTTTTGCTATGTTAAAAAATTCTGGAGATTATTTATTTATCCACAATATTAGTAGATGTTACTTCTGATTTGGATAGAGCTACCTTCATTTGTAGTTAATGCCTCTAATCTGTGAAACAGTACTAAATATTTCCCCCAGCAATCATTCAGTTATACCAATCTTTTGAACTGATTGCCTCAGTACAAGACTTTCATATGTATATTAAAAATTCTGGAAATGATTTATTATCAACTTAGTAGATGTTACTGTACTTTTGATTTGGATACAGCTACCTGCAAATGTTCGAGTGTCGTCCAGAAAGTAATGCCCATTATGAAATAAAAAACAAAAGAAACTAGCGTTGTCGAAGTTTTTGTCTTTTCACTAATACTACATATAACCATTCATTTTTCTACATAATCACTGGCAGTGTTTAGACACTTGTCATATTGTGTGACCAGTTTTTAAATACCTTCATCATATTCCTCTGCCTCTAGTCCCAGCAACCACTGTTGCACTCCATCTTTCAAATCATCATCACTAGTGAAGTGCCATCCTCCCAAAAGTCCTTCAATTTGGTGAACAAATGGTAATCACTGGGAGCCAAGTCTGGACTGTAGGGTGGATGATCCAGAACCTCTCATTTGAAACTCTGTACCAGGTGTTGGGTCTGACATGCCACGTGAGGTCTCGCATTGTTGTGGAGAAACACCACACCCTTAGATAGCATGCCATACTGCTTGTTTTGGATGGCCCTATGCAGCCTCTGCAGTGTTCCAAAATAGGCATCAGTGTTGATGGTTGTGCCACGGGCATGAACTCAATCAGCAAGAGACCTCTTTGGTTCCTAAAGACTGTAGCCGTGACCTTTACTGAAAGCATTTGCTTACACTTGCATGGTTTCTTTGGGGATCAGCAATGGTGGTACTAAAGTGACTGGCGTTTGTTCTCCAGCGTGTAATGACTGACCCACGTTTCATCTCCTCTCACTATGTGGTCAAGAAATCATCACCCATTTGTGCGTAATAGGTCTGCACCCATATGATTTGTTTTGTGGTCATCAGTCAGCATTCATTGTACCCACCTTACACAATTTTTTTTGGTAGCCAAGGTATTACGTTATGATTCATAAAACAGTGTATGAGAAACTTCCGGGAAATGGGCATCCAATTTATTGAGTTTCGTGCGACACTCATGTCTGATGATGTCACTGACATGTTCCTTGAGGTCTGCCGTAACGAGTAATGGGCAGCTGGAGTGCTGGTGATCACACACATTTGCTCTCCCCACATTAAATATCTGAACCCACTGCTGTACAGGTGATTTGCCCATCACTCCTTCACCGTAAACAGCTGTAATCTGATGATAAATGTCTTTCGGATGAACGTTTTCAGCTCTCAGAAAGCGAATCACAGAATGCACCTCGTACTCTGTGGGATTTTTTATTGGCTTTGCCATTTCAAACAAGCACAACTACTGTTCCAATCACTGCATTAACACAAAACTTGCCACGAGTCTCGCCAACGTATGACTGAGGATGGGCGACCTTGACTATGCTGCGTCCGTTGCCTCATGGGCCCTCTACACGCAAACAGGTATTACGTTCTGGATGACGTATGTAGTTAATGCCTCTGATTTGTGGAATAACACTAAATGTTTTTACCAGCAATCACACAGTTATACCAATCTTTTGAACTGATTGCCTAGTGCAAGACCTTCATAAATTAAAAGATACCCTATATTATTTGCAGTTTAGCTAACTATGATGCCTGATCTTATGATGTTACCCAAATAGAGATTTGTTGATTGAAGATGAAGTGACCCCATTACCACAGGGTTTCCTACCCTACAGGGCAAATATTCTGAATTTTCCTTTGTTATCCTATCAGCATGAGCCCAGTATATTTTGCTTTCTTACTGCATCTACTTCATATACACAGCATTCCATAAATCTATATATAAGCAATTTAAAATGGCGTTCCCATTCGGGAAAACTTACCGAATGTATTTATAATGGTTTTTACAATTAGGGCATTTCAGCATGGCAAATGCAAATGAAAGACATGATCAAAGTTATCTTGCTGTGATATGCCCCAACAACATTTTTTTCATTTCTTGTGCCATTGCAAGTGCTAACAATGATTAAGGAAACTACTATGAGTATACACTAAGTGGCCACTTTATTATGACCACCCCCTCAGTACTTCGTTGGACCACCTTTTGCCTTTAATACTGCTTCGATTCTTTGTGGCATGGACTCCACGAGATGTTGATAGGTGGTTTGTGGAATCTGAGACCATGCTTGATGAATAGCACTTTCCAGGAGTGTGAGATTGTAAGGTTGTGAATCTAGCTGTCTGATGGCTCGTTCAACTTTATCCCACAAATTCTCAATGGGGTTGAGATCTGGAGATTGTGGGGGCCACCGAAGCAAAGTAAACTCACCGGCATGTTCTTGAAACCAATCCTGTACAATACGAGCACTATGGCAGGATGCATTATCTTGTTGAAAGTAGCCCTCGCCACTGGGATAAACCATCCACATGACAGGATGCACTTGGTCTGCAACGATGTTTAGATATGATGTGCCAGTCAGACGTTGATCAACACGAAATAAAGGGCCCAAAGCATGCCAGGAAAACATTCCCCAAACCATAACGTTGCCTCCACCAGCTTGAAGGGTTGTAGCAACACATTTGGGGGTCCATGCTTTCGTGCTGTTTCCGCCAAATTCTCACTCGACCATCAGCATGGTGCAACTGAAAACGTGATTCATCGGACCACATAATTTGTTTCCAATTATCGACTGTCCAGTCCTTCTGCTCCTGTGCGAACTGGAGACGTTTTCTCTTGTTAACTGCGGACAGTAAAGGTGTCCGAACAGGCCTTCGGCTGCTATATCCCATCTGATGCAGTGTACGGCGAACAGTGCGTGCAGAAATAATTTGCGGGGATCCTTGATTAAGATGGTCTGTAATTTGCTGCACTGTTGCCCTTCTGTTGTCTGTTACTAGTCTGGACACTCTCCGTTCCGTTCGAGCAGTCACTAGTCGATGACAACCACACGTTGCACGTAGAGACCCAGTTTTTTGGCTGACAGTCCATTCTTTAAACAGCTGCTCTGGAACATTTCACAAATGTGGCGGTTTCGGTGATACTCGCTCCATGGCTCCGAGCTCCTACAATCATCCCACGTTGAAAGTCCATCAAATCGCATTTTTTACCCATCTCGTCACCAAAAAATCAATTCTACTACTGTCGCAAGCACTAAGCTTTCCCGTTTTATACTAGCCTCGCCCTCTGGTGGCAACAGCGTGCAGCCGTATCATTTGCATAAAACTGTCGGGTGGTCATAATAAAGTGGCCACTCAGTGTATATGTGCCTCATGAATAAGGACAGTGTCTTTTTTTTTTTTTTTTTTTTTTTTTTTTGCTGTATCTATCATTATTATTTGCAATTTTAAGTCATTATTTTTTCCAAACACATATGCATAGAAGTTGATACTTGACCTGATCTGATTAGCTGAAAGACAAAATATTTAATGTTCATAATGTTGATTTTTTAGTGTACTCTTAGTTATGTGATGTGATATCTAATGGGAAAATTAGATATCACATCACATAACTAAAGTAACTTGGAAAATGCTTATATTATATGACAAAAAAAAAGTTATTCCCAGTGGTCTGAAAGTAAAAAAAAAAAAAAAATGGAAAAGTTAATCATATAAATGTATCATGAAATTAATAAGTGAATCATGTAAGATTTATTTCATCTCTTTCTTTACATGTTTAGTTCAAATGTATACTTTATATTTGTGTAGACTGAGTTTATCCAGTATGAACAAAACTCTGAAATTTGGGTCGGAAAGTGTTATCATAGTGTACTCAAAGAAAGTGGTAAAGCTATGAGTTCTGGAATCATCAACTAAACAATATAATTACAAGATTATTCAAAGCAATCAGAATTGTGTAATGAATTGCCTGCAGTTCTCTGGTCTCCATGTAACGTCTCCTGAGAAAACTAAAATTACATCGCCCTGAAGCTGGAATCGAACCTGCCTCTCCTGATTTCTGTTCGAGCATACTATCCATTACACCAACCAGGACAACAAAGTTCCAAGCAACTAAGGCCAAGCAATTGTAGCTTATAAATCTGAACCTCAGATTTTTGCTAGTTGAAGTGATTCTGCCTCATTGTAGCATTACCCTGGGTGGTGTAATGGATAGCATGCTCAAACAGAAATTGAGAGATGCTGGTCTGATTCCCGATCCAAGGTGATGTAATTTTCAAGTTTTCTGAGGAGATGCTACATGGAGATCGGGAACTGCAGGCAATTCAGTACATGATTGCTTTGAATAATCTAGTGAATTCCTATGTGTTTCTGAGGAATATTTATTCCTTAATTTCAATATAATTACACATTTTTATAGCAGCTTTTTTTTCCTTCTTTTTTTTATGGCCTTTCAATGGGCTAAAAAATTACATCTCAGCAATACAAAAATTTCAAGAATATTACAAGTTTGTAGATTTCTTTTCATTCATGCTTTCTTTCTTTGTTTTTCCTTAGGTGAACCCATTATGGCAAACATTATTAGTTAGTGTATGCTGTTTTGTTTTTTTGTTCAAAGGTTTTTAGTTGAAAGATGTCAACTTGCTAATAATTTCAATTTAATCTGCTTTTTAATTGCTATTTGCAAGTTTTTATTACTTGTGTGAGCTCTTCTTGTTTTGTAATAAAAAGCAACTCCATAAATTTTAGCAGTGAATTTTTGAGCTAATACAAACATTTGTTGTTCAAAAGTAGCATGTTCTTCATCCAGAATATCTTACTCTACAAAAGGCACATACTTGATCAGCTGGTTCTTAGCAGTATCTGAGAGGTGTGTTTTTTCATGCTTGTCGCCCTTTCTCTGATGCCTTTGTTTTCATAGGGTTTTGGTTATTTTATGTTTCGCAAAAAATGAGTTTCTTCTTTTCGTTTTCTTCCTTTTCTTTCTTTCCTCTCTTTTTTTTTTTTTATTTTAAAGATCATTTGCTTACTCCTGGTCTCAAATCAGTATGAAAGCAGAACTCAAAAAAAGTAATGGAATGAGAAATAGTTGGAAATATGAGAGGGGCAGTAAATTGATAACTGCATCAAGGATAATGTTCATTATATAGCAAGACACAAAATCAGCTTGTCTTTTCTTTTGTAAGTGTTTATGACAGAACCATATGCAGACAAATGAGATAATGAAATGGAGGGGTGGCAGTATGCTAACAGTTTTGTGTTAAGTAACTGAAATGGAAGGCCATCATTTGGACTAACAGTAAATATATTACATTTTGTGTATAGAAAGAAGTCTGCTTTTATGTGATCTACCATGTGCTTTTATTTATTTGGTCTGCAACAAAAGCAGATCTTAACCTTGATTACTTCAATGAAACTAACCTATAAACCTTATAATAATTCTGAAGCTGACTGGAAAATCTCTGATTATCAAATATCCATTTACTTTACCCATAGTATTTGAACCAAGATAATTTTTTTAATCTATTGATTTACCAGTGCAGAATACAGAATACATATTCATTCTTAGGGTAAATGTAATTACATAATTTGTGTAATAAAACTTTGAAGGAAATTTTGCTTGCTGATTTGTTTGTTTTGAAAGTAGCAACCTGTTGAAGTTATTTAGTTATTTTGAATGAGTATAATCTAGGGGTAAAAATGAAGTTGCATTAATCCAAGAAAACCTGAACTTGCATTGCCAGCATTACTGCATGGCTTTCTGTTTCCTGTGTGAGTGACATCTTTTTATTAATTGAAGTACGGTATATATTTATGAATTATGATAATCATAAGTTGTCAACACTGATATTTTTTGTTCTCCCATTGTCAGGTGCATTTTAATCTTTGAGGAAGAAAATGTTTTTTAGTATGAAAAATATATGTCATATCCTAAAGTCCATAAATTTCCAAAGAAGCAGCATCAGGATAATGTTTTTAATTGATATTTTATTTTTTATTTTTTTATTTTCAGGTTAGTGTTCTCTCAATGCTGAACCATGAGAATATTGTGAGCTATTTTGATAGTTTTGAAGAAGATGGTGTGCTGATGATTGAAATGGAATATGCTGATGGAGGGTTTGTATATTTTGTGCTGATTTTATGACAGTTCTGCTTGAATATAGGATTCTTTCCACTCATAAAAGATATACATTTTCATTGATGCAGATGTGTAGAGTTTTTAATTATTGTGGTATGCAAGTGACGGAAAACAAAAAGGAAGTGTGGTAAATAGAATTCTGTTCTGTGTTGGAGTTTTAAATGATAATATTTTTTAATATTCTGCATGAAATTAGTGAGCTTCAGTTTAATATCCTTAAACTGAAGCTCACTAATTTCCTACCCAAATTGATATTAACATAATAACTAAACAAACTTCAAAACTATTGAATTTATGATTACAAGTCTACACTACTGCAAAAGTAACTGATCAAAACAAGAAATAAGTATAAAGTGAAATCTTCGTAGTTCTAATTCTTATATCATCAGAAAACTACTGTCCTTTAAACGTTCTTCATATTAGATATTTCAGCTAGATATTGCTTACCTTTGCATTTCTATCTTGCTTGACTTTACATTTCCTGCACGTGGTCCGGTTGTCGCTGATGTTATCGTTCCAATCGTCCATTTCATGTATAGCTGTTCTTGGCGCTATTCTCGTTCAATGCAGGTTTTTTCACTAAACTTCGATTAGGTTCCGTTAATACCAACTTTTACCGTTTTTCCTTGCTTGAAATTTTTCGCCCAAAACTTTGGCCGTCTTCAGGAGCGTGGCGATTTTGCACCTTTGCTTTTGGGTGCCTTCTCGCTTACTGGGGTTGTAAACTGTGGTTCTAACCCCAGTAAGCGAGAAGGCACCCAAAAGCAAAGGTGCAAAATCGCCACGCTCCTGAAGATGGCCAAAGTTTTGGGCGAAAAATTTCAAGCAAAGAAAAACGGTAAAAGTTGGTATTAACGGAACCTAATCGAAGTTTAGTGAAAAAAACCTACATTGAACGAGAATAGCGCCAAGAACAGCTATACATGAAACGGACGATTGGAACGATAACATCAGCAACAACCGGACCACGTGCAGGAAATGTAAAGTCAAGCAAGATAGAAATGCAAAGGTAAGCATTATCTAGCTGAAATATCTAAGTATAAAGTGGAGTAACTAGAATTCTACCTGCATATACAAGAGGGACACATTTTTAATGATAGAAGAATTTGGCATATTTTGTTTTATTCTCAGAGTTGCTATTCCAAGATGAACTGAAGGCCTGTTCTCAGTGCATTGTTTTCACACAAGACGGTATTTGTAAGGTTAGAATATTCTGAATGTTGCTGCTGCTAGAATTAGGTATTTACCATGTGATTTTCCAGTTGTTGGCCAGTTGAGTCCATAGTGACAGCTATGAAAAACAAAGTAATTTGCTAGTTTTCAAGAGAAAAGTCGAGGGGGGGGGGTCACAATTGTGGAATCCCATAAAATACTGCGTTAAGTTTATAACCATGAGTTTTCAAGTAATGCAGCTGACCTACAAATGGTAGAAATATTTTTAAAGTGGAAGAATTAACAACAGGTAATGATGAGAGGTTTGACCAGCATTTCAATTTCAAGAAGTAGTAACAGGATTTCTCACATACATTAGAAGTTGCATAAGAAAATTATTTTCTGAGTATGTGAGGTGAAATTGAAAGGACTGGAATACTTACCTGCTGGTCAGGTACATATTTAAAGCATTGGTCCAGGAAGCCCAACTTTCCTTCAATTCCTTTTCTGCTTGTAGTTTGAGATTGCTTTTAACAGGCACTTAATGTTTCATACTTTTTTTCTCAATACAATTCTACTGAAAAATACATATTGATCACTTGTATACAATTTGAGTGAGACTGGTTGCCATATTTGTACTTTCAAGTACTTCATTATGGTTGTTGCCAAATGATAGGAGGGATTTTCAAATGATGGGGATAAAGAATTAGGACTATCAGTATTGCAGTTCGAAGAGGTAGATATTTCAATGATCTCCTGAAAACGTAGATCCATTTTGTTGAAGAAAGGAGCAATTTTCTCAGTATTCTTCCAGAGAGGCACTGAGATAGTCGGTAATGCCAAGGAAGAATTAGATCTTCCTTGCGTAACATCCTTTTTGTACTCAGCCAGATGTTTAAGTAATGCTGCAAAATGTGCTACTGGTGAGTAAACTGTGGTTCTAAGAGAAGTGGAACTGGGAATTTTATACACATCAGAAACTGATTCTTGATTTTAATCTCTGTCCAGGAGGATAAGTTTCATGATGGTAGGATTAGAATTGATACCAATCAAATAACCATTGGATTTAAAAGTTTGATAGACTTGGTAGGTAGACTGGTCAGTAAATGGAATACATCCAGCAAATTGTACTTGTCCATTGACCCGTGAAAAATGGGGAGTATTGGAATTCTTGACTTCAAACTTTTTAATGAGTTTGCCCACCAAACTGCCAAGGATATGATGGTGAGCAGCAGTGGTTTTAATATTATTTCATTCAAGGATGAGAGATGCTGGGCACATAATGCTTAATGTATTGCTTGTATGTACAATTCTTGGGAGTAATCATGGTTTCAAATCTATAGATGTCAGAGGCCACTTTATTAGTCCATGTGTACCAATCCATTGATTAGGATATAGCATGTTCAGTCTTGTACTAAACATAGTTACTGGGCAGCATGCCATCCTGCTGAAACCACAGGTTTTCCCTTGCATTCTCAGAGCATTGCTTTCTATTTTATGCCATTATTCTTGTACGTTTTTAATGAGAAATTTCTTCTTTAATGCATGGTGTTTCTATTAGGGTTACTATTAGAGTTTTTGAGCCAAGGGAGATCTGGATTTGTTTTAACTTTGAAATCCCACCATTCCTTGTCATTTTGCTGAAATTTCATCTGCGTTTTATGATATCTTTATAATAAGAGCTTTAACATGCAATGTCATTTGACGTAACATTCACATTTGCTCTGAAAAAAAAATTAATGGGGATTTTCGTTTTCTTTTACTTTCTTTGCCACAAATCCAGGAAAGAATGTAACAGATTGTAAAGAAAGTTTCCAAAATTTTTTTTTATGTGGCATGTGTAATGCAAGATACTGCAGGCCTGTGGTGACAGTGGTGTAGCCAGAGAGTGTGTGTGTGTGTGGGGGGTTGAACCCCTCTCTTGAGGGGAGACTGAGCACGAATTTAAAGCAATATATACATATATACGAGGTTTTCACCAATGAACCAAACCCATGAACCCCCCCCCCCCCTAAGAAATCCCTGGCTACATCAATGTGTGGTGATGTAAATATCCCAGAGTGCTGTGAGCAAAAGAATAGATTCTAAGGACAAAATGTATGCTATTGTGGTGAAGATTAGTTGCGTGTTGTGACAATATGATGACGATATCAAAGGAAGGTATGCATGCAATATTGCTCTATGAATATTTTAATGGCATGAAAGTTACGGAAGCACTTGGAAAATTGCAAAATGTGTTTGTTGATGACGTTATCGGACACAGTACTTGCCATGGAACAGGAAAATCGATGCTGATGTAAGTGCATTTGCATCCAATGTTACCACTGGGAAACAGTATTCAATAAATAATTGTACTTTATTAAAATAAAAAATATTGATACGCTAGTTACCTATAAAGTTGCTCATTTCATACTGACTGTGGGAAAATATAACACACCAGCCTGCCTTGTGAAGGAGCACAAAATGGTTCAGTTGGCAAAGCCACACGTTACCACTTCTTGTACTGGTGACACAGCTTTGTGAGTTCTGTGGGCTGCACCTGCACACAAAAAGCAGAAAGAATACCATAACAGGTGCAGATTCTGTGATAGTAGGAGAGCCCAGCTTTGATCTGACATTATCAATTATGTCATGTCACTAAATCCATTTTTCCATATTTTTTTCTCTTACCACTTTTGTCTTGCCATTTTTGATTGCTTAGTGAAGCCTGTAATTCAGTCAACTGGTGGAATTTTAATAAGTCAAAATGGTATACAATAAACTTCATTCTTTTGTAACTTTTTCCTAGTAAAACTAAAAGTACTTAAATAAATAAAAATACCTTTCCCTTGTCTACCACCCCAATTCAAGCCATGCATTTGATATAATATGGGGTTCTACTCAGAGCCAATGATTTAGATTTCTCAACATTTATCCACATTTCAAGATTTTTATAGCTTATGCTAAACTGATCAAAATATGCTGTAAGCTTTCATAAATCAATTCTAAATCATCAGTGTAGGGCAAACTAAGTACTAAAACTGTCTGCTATGGCATCCTCCAAGAAGCTGTGTGCTTTATCCAGTTTACTTAGATAAAGTAAAACAAAATTGCGTGGCATTTAATTTGATACCAGTGAAATATTAATGGTATATTATTTTGACACAGGTTATATTGAAAATTTCCTAAATTCAACTTGAACTTACATAAATGCTTTTATATCATTTTAGAACTTTTTTCCACATTTACCAAAGTCTTCCCACAGTTGAATTTTGGCATCTCTAACACATAGTTTTACTGGATTTTTTTTTCTGTTAAGCCTTTCAGTTAGACTCTGACAAACAACTTAAAATGTTCTTTTCTATAAGTTTTTTTTTCTTTAAAGATTCAAAAAGATCATCCTCTTATCGTTACTCACTACCACTCTACATTCCGTTCTTGAAGCCTCCTGTATGTGATACTTAAAATGTCCCTGTCAACATCAGTGGGTGACCTTGCATGACTTCAGTATTATGCAGTGTATTAAGTAGATACATACAATATATCATCATCATCATCATTGCCAACCATTATCAGTCCACTGCTGGATGAAGGTCTCTCAAGTTTTTTCCACACCTGTCTGTCTTACAGCAGTCTCCTCCATGTCACTCCTGCATGCTTTCGAATTTCATCCACCCATCTCCCGTGTGGTCTTCTTCTGAGTCTTCTCCTGCCTCTTGGAATTCAGTCTAAAATTTTGGTTCCCTATCGGTGGTCTGTTCTTCTGGCAACATGTCGAGCCCATTGCCATTTCAGGAATTTTACTATGGTCATGATGTCTTCTACTCTTGTCATTTTCCTTATCCATTAGTTCTTCTTTTTGTCTCTCCTGGTTACACCAAAAATGCATCTCTCCAGGCTGCTTTCAGTTGTCTGCAATCTTTGTATGTCTTTTTTAGTTAAGGTCCACATCTCTGCTCTGTACATAAGCACTGGAAGGATGCATTGATTAAAAACACATTTCTTTTAAGACATAATGGCATATTGCTCTTAAGAATTGTACTGTTTCTTCCAAAAACTTTCCAACCAAGTTTTATATGTTGATTAATTTCTTCATCAATGTGACCTTTGCTTGATATCTGCTGTCCAAGATAAATTTAGGTATTGGTTATCTCCAGCTTCCAACCATCAGTCGATGAATCTTCATTTCTTGTAAAAGCATTGTACATCAGTTTTGTCTTCTGAAAGTTCATTTTTAATCCTACTTCCTTACTTTTGTCAGCAAGTTCCTGGATCATACTTTGCAGTTCTGAAGGGGCAATTGCAAAAATGACTAGGTCATCAGCAAAACAAAGATGAGTTAAATAATCACCATTGATCTTTATCTCTTTGTTTTCCCAGTTCAGTGATTGAAAGACATGTTTGCAATGTGGCATTAAAGAGTTTGGGAGATATGGTGTCACCTTGTCTCACTCCCTTTCCAATTTTCATTGGTGTTGTATCCTGTGAACCTTTGCACTTCCATTTTCATAGATGTTACTAATAATACTAATGTATGCATCTTCAATACTGCAGGATTTCAAAGCCATTGTAACTGCTAATGGTTTCACAGAATCAAAGGCCTTTTCATAATTAATAAAAGCCATACATAATGGGAGTTCATGTTCCCTCGTTCTTTCAATTAGTTCTCTCAGCACATGGATATGATCTATCTCTCAGCACATGGATATGATCTATCTCTCAGCACATAGATATGATCTGTAGTGCTGTAGACACTCCTGAATCCAGCTTGTTTTCTTGGTTGAGCCATGTCCAGTGTTACTTTCAAGTGATTTGAAAAAACCTTAGTGAAGATTTTGTAAACCACTGATAGGAGGCTGATGGGGGCCTGTAGTTCCGTTCCTGACATCCTCAATGTCACCTTTTGTATGTAGCAGGATCATTGTAGCATTGTTCCAATCCTCAGGAATCTTCCCTTCATTGAGATATCTGGTGAAAACTTGGGGAGTCTAGTTTCAATTTCTCCACTTGCTTCTTGTATAATATAATGTTCACTGTAATTCCATCTTCTCCTGGAGCTTTTCCCCATTTCATGTTCTTAATTGACTCTTGCAATTTTTATGTGGTTTCTTAAATCATAATCAGCAATTACATATTTTTCTTGATTATGAACTTATGAAATTATTATATGCTTCATGATAGGCACTGGTAGGTCAAAATTATTAAGGTACCACAAGTTTTTGAGATTCATAGAAAGTATTTGTTGGGAAATTCACTCATCATTAGTTTTCCAAAATGAATTGCTCTCTGTTGTGCATACAAGTTACATAATCTTTATGAATATTTGAGCAGGTAAAAATGGCTTGTGTCATTTTATTTTCACGATTGATTAATGACAATTATTTTCTTAAAAATATGATGGGTAAAAAAATTTCCAAGCCTCTCATAATTCCTGTGTTGGGGTGTTTCAACATAAAAGTTGTATTAATTATTTTCCCTTTCGTAATTGTTTCCTTTATGTCTTTGTGATGCTTAGTGTCTCTTTTTTATTCTTCTTCTAGGACTTTGGCACAGTATTTGTCTCAAATTAAGAGTCCCATGGAAGAGCGAGAGATATTACAGCTCTTTAAGCAAATAGTTTCTGCTATAAAACACATGCATGATCATAACATCTTGCACAGGTAATTTCTGTTTTTTTGTTTGACTTTTGTGTTAAGTAGTAAAAAAAATAAAATAAAAAATAGCAACAGGAAACGTTTGTGATACTTGATAGATGAAGATTGTATGAAAATGAAAGGATTTCAATCCCACTTCTAAAGTTAAAAAAAGATTTTTGATATTAACTTTGCTATACTACTGCATGGAATGATAGTTATATTTTTCTCTTACACTTTTGTGGTAAAGAGACTGCATCTATGACAAGATATTTTGACAAAATTTCATGTGGACATTCACTTATAGTGTTAATACAAAAGGGAAGGTGGTTCTAGTGTGGCTGTTAAGTCCCACTGTAGTTGTCACCATGTAGATAGGATTGCAAAAATATATTAAAATATATAATTCCTTGTTTGACAAGTCACAGTATCACTATAACTAATTGAAAATTTACATGCCTACAATTACTTTGATAAGAGCAATGAGAGTGAACTTACCCTTACCAGTAGGTCCGTTCTCTCAGAAAAGCAGACATTTCTTTGCACATTAACTTCCATTTTAATATCCACGGTTGGTTTTGGCCTTTGGTGCGGTGGTTTTTTTTATGTTGTCTTCAACATGTTCTTTTATTTGACTGAGTGAGCAATTTATTAACCTATACTGCAGAACTGATACGTTGGTCCAAGAAACCTCGTTAATACTTTAAAAACCCTATATTTACATTGACTTGAATAACTTGAATAGGGTTATTCAAGTCAATGTAAATATAGGGTTTTTAAAGTATTAAAGAGGTTTCTTGGACCAACGTATCAGTTCTGCAGTATAGGTTAATAAATTGCTCACTCAGTCAAATAAAAGAACATGTTGAAGACAACATAAAAAAAAACCACCGCACCAGAGGCCAAAACCAACCGTGGATATTAAAATGGAAGTTAATGTGCAAAGAAATGTCTGCTTTTCTGAGAGAACGGACCTACTGGTAAGGGTAAGTTCACTTTCATTGCTCTTATCATATTAAAATATATTTTAACTGAATTTTTAGTCCGAAGTTCTGTTAAAAATCTTAACCCGAACTGAAGCTGGTTAATCAGACAGAGGCTGATAGATGTACTTCAGATAATTAGAAATTATCTAGGGTGTTTTATGTGTATGGATGTTATAAAAAAAACTTGTTGTTTAATATGACAGTAGTTTGATACAAAAGAAATTATCAAAAGTGTGTTTGGAAGTGAATTGGCCTAAAAAAAAAAAAAATTAGTTTTATGTGAAAAGTCTTTGAAAAACTTTAATATGTGGCACATTTTAAGTTATTAATAAATTTGGTCTGTGAGCAGCTACTGTGAAAACAGTAAAATCGTACCGGATATTCTTCCGTGGATTCCACTCTTCTAGCATCATTTAGATCTTTCTTGAGATCAAAAACTGAAGAGAAATTTGAGGGAGAGGGGGGGGGTAGTTGGGGGAGTCGTCTGTGTAGTTGGCGTTTTATCTTTTAAAACTTTCAAAAATAGAAGGTAAACAGAGCAAAGATTTCCCCTGCAATTGTAATTTTTTTCTCGCAATGTTGAATCTGGCCAGTATTGTTGTTAAATATCATTTTATTGCATAAATGTTTGTATTTCAGCTTGAAACTGCAGGCAACAATTTACAGAAACAGAATTTACATGGCATGAAAATTTCTCTGCAATCTTCAGGCATGTGATTCTTCAGCAGATTCGAGGAATTCTGCCTTTTCTATTATCATTTGGGTCATTCACAAGACCGATGTAGGACTGAACAAAAAAAAAAAAAAAATTGGGGGCGTGGGGGTGGGTCACTTTCCATTGGAGGATGGAATTCCACCTTTCAAAACTTCTGAAAATAAAAGGTAGGCAGAGTGAAAGTTTCTCTCGTAGTCGTTTTTTTTTTTCTCGCAACGTTTCTTTTGCCCAGTATTGTTGTTAGACATCATTTTATTCCATAAATATTTATATTTCAACTTGAAAATGTTGGAAAATTTTCAAAAACCGAAGTCAGATGGAGCAGAGATTTCTCCCATAATCATAATTTTTTTCCAGCGATGTTTCAACTCTCCTGTGTACTTGTTAAATGTTATTTCCCCCATAAATATGTGGATTTAAGCTTGATAAGGGAGAAGAAAATTTCCAAAAATGTAAGTGATGAAGTTGGGAAATTTGTATGAATTGATGCATAGTGTTCAAAAGTATTTATATTCTCAAACTTACACCATTTGTCTAAAACAGTGAAAGTTTTTTTATGAGCATTCATTGTCCTCAGGCTGAAAGTTCTTTCAGCATGATAGATGAAATTATTGTCATTTGAGGGAATAAAAAATAAAAAGTGACAAGAAATGGGAAGAAAAAGAAAATTTAATTTAAGTAATGGATGCTGTGCTGCTTCAGAGTCAATGTGAGACAAATGTGGCTGTGAAACTTGCTGAGAAGAAAGCTAGGCTTGCTTTGCTTGCAAAAGGAAACTTGTGCTGATGTTCTTGAAGTATAACAACAAAACAAGGGACATAAAACTGTGTTTGAAGCAGTGTCTTTTAAAGCCATTTTGTTTTGAATTCAGTAATTTTATATTGTGAATACAGTGGTGTGTTTCAGTTTTGTATTTGCCTAAATAAATTACAGAAAACAGTTTTATCTTGCTAACATACTATTATATTCACACTTTCTCGCTGCATGTTATGATTCTTCACCCGCTTAAAAAGTTCAACTTGTTTCCTTTTTCATTGGTCTCATGTATGTAGAATCTGTTATCATCAATTTTATCATAATAGGAATATCATTTCCCTCCATAACTTAATGCTAGTTTTACTAATTGCATATCTTTCCTTATGGATTTCATTAGTCAAAATTTTAACTATTCATGCTCACAGGTGATCAGGTAATTCAGTTTAATATTTAATTTCCCTGATTTTATGGCCTACTGTAATAAAGGCTAGTTTGTCGAGTTAGTTTTAGTAAGTAACCTTTTTTTTTTTTCAGAATGGAAAAATGCATCATTTTTCACATTGATTATTTACAGTTATTATCAGTACTTGCAAGACTCAATACATGGTTTAACTATATTGTATTTGCTTCATTGCAGGGATCTTAAAACAGCAAATATATTTCTGACAAAAGAGGGTATTGTTAAAGTTGGAGATTTTGGCATCTCAAAAATGCTAAATACAAGACAAGGAGGTGCAATAACTGTTGTTGGGACTCCTTATTACATAAGTCCAGAGATGGTAAATATTTTGCTTGTGTCTTTTTAAATTGTGTGTGTGTGTGTGTGTGTGTGTGTGTGTGTGTGTGTGTGTGTGTGTGTGTGTGTGTAGTGTAGTGTAGTGTAGTGTAGTGTAGTGTAGTGTAGTGTAGTGTTGAAACTGGTAAATTTTCAAAGAACATGGATGGTACCTGACTCTGAGAAACATGTTTTTGCATATAAACTTAGCTGTATGTTTATATTTTCGTTTGTGGGATTTAGTGATGTAATGATACCATGGTTCTTGTTTCTCTTCACTCTAGAATGTGATGCAAAGCGAAGAACCACTTCATCAGATATCACATTTTAGACTGAAGGGGAAGCCAGGTCATGTTACCCTAGGATGATAAAATGGTGCAGTAAAAGTTGACACCTACAGATTGCAAAAATTTTGTGGTAGACAGTTTCCAAAATGCCCCAAAAGTGTTTCCTGTTTTGTTAGAGATATTATTTTATTGATGATCTGTACTTGTGCAACATGGGAACTTAAAATTTTCCCTGTCTCTTGTATACATTTATAGAAATTGGCAAGAGGAAATTATGTAATTTCTTTTTGTAAAATGATACATTTCTGTTGAGACTGTTTTATGGTTATACTGAGCAGTGGCGTAGGAACGCTTTTGATTTAGGAGGGTACAAGCTCATGAACCTTACATTTCAAGGATTAAGCCATCTATGGATGACCCCCTTCGAATTTTTTTTTGGGGGGTAGTATATTAGAGTTTTTATAAAATACGTATACTGATCAGGAATTCATCCGAATGAACATTGTTATCATCATATTATTATTAATTATTACCATTATTATTTTTATTGCTGACAAAAAGTTCACATTATTAATTTCTTATCAGAAAATGAATGGAGAAGTTTTTTTTTTTGTGTTCTCTCTTGTTAATTTTTGTACTTTTTTTTCCATTAAAATATTGAGCAGGGGCAAGTCAACATTAGGATGAATTTCTGTCAGCAGGGTTTGGAAAAAAGGGATTTCTCAGGAAATGTTATATAACTCTTTACAAGAACGAATTAAATTTCTTATAATTTTTGTTTACGTTAATAAAGCAAAACCGCAGTAAGATAAAAACTGCTCTACCCGTGAAGATAGTACCATTGAAGCATTATGAAGTCTATATTAAACACTTTGAACGATACATAGGCTGACAATTGATGTAAAAAGCACGTTGGTCTGGTGCAAAGCTAAATGATGGTGGAGATATTGAGGAATTGGGAGATCTATGAGTGGTATGTGAAATCCGTAATGCACTTGTTGTATTGCTACAGATCTTAAGCCAGAAAACAATTTTAGTGCCGGGGCTGCGGGCGCTGAAATGTCCACTTGTGCATTAATTTTTTTTTTTTTAAAGTGCAGAAATGATGACCTGATCAAGATGCATGAAATTTTAAGAGAAAAGAAACACTGATCACAAGTATGTTATCAAACCCTAGCCCTACCATATGCTGTTTGAAGTTATTAACAAAAACCTCACACTTGTCGTTTCCCTGCAGAACTAATTTGCTAGAGTTTCCCAGATGGTTGGCCAGTTTTTGGTGGATGAAAAGCCTCCCACTACAAGCTTCGGATATAAAAAAAAACAGATGACCCGTGATATTTCTTTGAAAAAAAAAGAGAATAAAAAAAAATAAGTAGCATATAAATTTTACAGTTCATTCTTTATGAATGATTGGTTTGTGTTTGCTCATATCTGGGGGAAGGTACAGTAAATATTAATGCACCCCTCTCCAAAATTTGGGGCATTGTACCCCTGTAACCCCCCCCCGTTACTATGCTACTGATACTGAGACTTTGTATATTATTCAGACTTGAAGCAAATATATTTGGTGCTAATTTTTTGGAACTTTACAATAGGAAATTTTTGGTAGCTTTTTTAAAAGGGAGCTGCCCTTAATTATTAATTTTTTATGCTTGTCAGCTGTCCAATAACTACGTATTTCAGCAATGATTAATTATTTCCTAGTAAGTATTAAATTTATCTAATGGATGATCTTATATGTCATATCAAGTGTACGGGTTTGCCTCATATTTCAGTGCCTGTGGTTTGATATAAGAAAGGTAGTAAGATTTATAATCCAGTAGTTTCATTTGTAATAAGAGTTTCTGTAGCTACTGAAATGTTTTCAATTTTCTGATTAAATTTATAATTTTATTTTTCTGTGGTTATTTTGTCTTCTATAGAAAGGATTTTTTTAATTGTGGTATTGAGCCTGTCATTTTAATTTAATAGGTACATTGAATGATCGTGCGTGCGTGTGTGTGTGTGCTTGTGTGCGCACGCTCGAATTTTTTGCATATTTATCAAAATTATGCGTATGTTCACTAAAATACGACAATAGTGAAAATGATAAGCAATGGTTGATTTTCTTTTTTTAGTGTGAAGGCAAGTTCTATAACCAGAAGTCTGACATCTGGGCTCTGGGTTGCATTTTGTATGAGATGGCATGTCAGCAGAAGACCTTTGAAGGTTCCAATTTGCCTGCTCTTGTCAATAAAATTGTTAAGGTACATGTCCAGATTAATTTCTTTTTCTTCTTTTTTTTTTTAATTTCCTCCATAAAAAAGTTCAGTATTTTCTTTGCAGACAGATACATAATTCTCATTGATCAATGTATTGCTGTTACATTATTTGCACTTGGACTGTTGTAGCAAAAAGGTGTCTATTTCAGTAAAAAAAAAAAAGAAAGAAAGAAAGAAAGAAAGAAAGAAGGAAAAAAAACTTTTTAATGTTGTTGTGTGTGAAAAAAAAAATCTGCTAGATCTTCAATCCTGCTATAATATACAGAGGTGTGCATAAGTCTTGCAACACCTGCCTCGAAATGGTGGTCAACATCTTTAAATAGCAATAAAACATAAAAAAGAGGTACTGTGTTAACTTATACGAGGGGATGCTGAAAAGTTCTTGGCCTAACCCACTTTCTGTAATTGTACCATAATTATGTCACTGCAGCTCGAAAAAAATGTTCTTTTGTATTGTAAAGTGTCAATTTTCAGACTAATAGCTCTCTCTTTTTTTTTTTTTTTTTTTTTTTTTTTTTTTTTTTTGTAATGTTTGATGTTGTGCACTGAATCTTGTCCATGCAAAGTGTTGAATTTTCAAATATAGAACTCTGGGCTGTCATGAAATTTCTGTTCCTGCAGAAGAAAACTGCAAAGGAAATCTATGAGTGTATGATGCAAACATTTAGCAGCAAGTGCCCTTCATATTCCACTGTGAAAAAATGGTATGCCAACTTTCAACATGGAGATTTTGTGACCAAAGATGCAGAAAGATCTGGAAGGCCTTCAGCAGTGACAACACCTGAAATTGTTGATGGTGTTCATGTCTTGGTTTTGTCAGATGGGCTAATCTCAGCTAAAACAATAGCTGAGACACTGAATAATAATGAAATGCATATAGCATATTAAATCCGTTTATTTTTGTGGTGTAGTAAGTACAAAGATTCGCCAAACTTTCGCACTCCACTGGAAACCTTTTTCAAGGCAGTGGTAGACATAAAAATGTCTACCATTGTATTTATGTATCTACTATTGCATTTTTATGTCTACCATACGAAAGCTTGGCGAATCTTTATGCTGACTACACCACAAAAATAAACAGATTTAATACGCTATATGCATTTCATTATTATTCATGTTTGGTGTATTTAAAATAAAGTTACTGAGACACGGGAGATATCCAGGCAACATGTTGAGTTCATAATTCATGAGCACTTGGGTATGCAGAAGACGTCAGCGAAGTGGGTGTCCAAATGTTTGAACGCCAATGAGAAATGAAAATGAATGGGCACTTCCAAATCAATTTTGCAGCATTTTGAACGCTCTGGTGATAATTTTTTGCAGCGACTTGTCACTATTGATGAAACATACTACAATCATCACCACGATCTAGAAACGAAACAACAGTCTCTGCAGTGGCGGCATTCAGGTTCTCCACGGCCAAGGAAATTCAAGACTCAAAGGTCTGCAGGAAAGGTCATGGCAATAGTTTTTGGGACTCAGAAGGCGTTTTACTGACTGACTGTCTCCCAAAAGACCAAACAATAAATGCTGAATACTATTCCAACTTGCTGTGCTGATTAAAGAAGGCGTTGAAGGAAAAAAAGGTGAGGAAAACTGCAAAAAGGTGTTCTCTTTTTGCAGGGTAATGCGCCGGCTCACAAGGCTGGCAAAACAATGGATGTTTTGAGGGATCTGTGGTTTAAGTGCATAGATTATCCACCCTACTCACCAGATCTTGCTCCATTGGACTATTTCCTGTTCCCAAACCTTAAAAAAAGTTTGAAAGGGAAGCATTTATCGAATGATTCGGAGGTGATATATGCAGCAGAGCAGTATTTGAGTGATCAGACTTCAGATTTTTTTTTAGAACAGTTGAAGAAACTCCAGAAATGCTGGGCCAAGTTTGTTGAACTTCAAGGTGAATATGTGGAATAGTCTAAGTTTCATGGCTCTAGCCCATTTCCTTCTTGGTGAGACCAAGAACTTATCAGCATCCCCTCATATTCTAAACTAAATGAAAGGAAAATTCATGTAGATTTCAAATCTGACCTGACATTTAAGCACTTTATTATAATGTTATAAAAATTATGAGTCAAAAATGCAGGTATGTGTCATACATCCATTTAATGTTTCTTAAGGAAAAGGGTAACATATCTGTTGTTTATTGATTCATTTGAAATTATACAAAAAAACAACTGAAAATGAATATAATGGACTTTTGCATACATTTACTGAAACACAAGGTATGTCAATATTTGTTGAAATAGCCCTTATTCTTGAGCACTAGAGCACACTTCTTAGGCATCATATGAACAACTTTTTGCACTAAGTCAACAGAAATTACACGATGCCATCCATGATTTATGCTTTCAATTAACTGTTGTTTATTTCTTGGCTGCTTCTTTGATTTTCACACTTAGTTTTCTCCTCAAGTTCTCAATTGGGTTTAAATCAGGAGATTGCGCAGGCCAGTCAAGATGATGCACACCTCTGGTCATGTACCAGTTTTGCACAGTCTTTGCTCGATGGCAAGGGGCATTGTCATCCTGGAACACAAGGTTACCATGTGGGAATAAGTCAGTTGCACTAGGAAGCATTTCATCGGTTAGGACATCAATATACTTGCTTGCATTCATCATTCAGTCAACAATACACAATCTCCCATTGCCAGATACAGCCATACAAGACCACATTATGACAGATTTTGGATACTTAACAGTTCACTTGGTACACTCTAGCTTGAATTCTTCGCCAGGATATCTCCTTACATATGAGGTACCATTATTTGCAGCAATGGAAATGCTTCTTAAAGGTTCACTTGGTACACTCTGGCTTGAATTCTTCTCCAGGATACCTCCTTACATATGAGGTACCATTATTTGTAGCATTAGAAAATGTTGACTCATCACTAAATTACACTTTTTCCCAGTCAGCCATTGGCCAATGTTGATGTTACTTAGCCCAGAGAAGCAGAGCTGTTTGCTGGCATTCGGACACCCGCAGTTTCTTCCTTCTGTACAGCCTCTGAGTCCTAAGGATAGTAGTCAACGATGGACTGTCAAAACAGAACAGGTCTTTGAAGTACTCTCTGACTATTCTCTTGCCAGCTATGGTGATGTCAGCACCCGATTTGTGTGGTTAAGTTTCTTAAGCACTTTATTGTTTCTTTCTGATGAACATGACGGCTGTCTGCTGCATTTACAAATAGTGACAAATCCTGTTTCTTTTTGATGCTGGATTACCTTGGACTCTGTAGAATGCTGACAATTCACTTTTAAAGCAATTTGACGGAGAGAGAGACCTTCCCGATGCAACATTATGATAGCATAACGATCAGTAACACACAAAGTCTTGCGTGCCATCGTAACTAGCGTGTGAATCAGGTTTTTACTTTTTTATAGGCTCACTGAAGATCAGAAAATAACCAACAGCAGTTCAAAACCACTCAGCTGCGACTGCTTATAAAGTTTTGGCCCCTGATTGGTTAATAGAGCTTAGTTCTTGATCTGGTCTTTATTTCAACATGACGTGGTGTGTTTGTGTGGTACCATACAAGTCATTGTGGAATTCCGACTAAACATAATATTGAGGATCTGTTTTTTGATATGAAATTTACATGAATTTCCCTTTCATTTGGTATAGAATATAGGTTAGTTAGCAATTCTTTTTTATATGCTTTATTGCTATTCAGAGATGTTGACAACCATGTTGCGGCAGGTCTTGCAAGACTTATGCACACCTCTGCACATTGCTGCTGTGTGATGAAAAACTCACTTTTGGGAAAGGATGTAGTAGGAAATGTATTGTTCTGGGTGTGCAATAATGTCATGCTCAGGTAAATTCAAGAAATGGGGTTCTGTTACTACTACAGGATTATGTAATGGCCAGAATTTCTGAGGAATTAGCTTCATAGATTATAACAATTAATGATGGCATTTCTTTGACAAAAGTAATTTTCTTAGTTTTCATTGTCTGATGGTTGACACTTTGTATGCCATTAATTATTTAAGTTTCTTGAATTTTTTATAGAGTATCTGGAATAGTGAAGTATTTATTTGAACTTACATCAAACAGTTGATCAAAGAATTGTGTTTTACTGATTTGTTGTTTTTGTTCTATTGGCTTAGATCATTCGCTTTCAACAAGGACCACATTTTCATCCGTTGTTGCTATTATTGGTGTACCCGACTGAGCCTTGCCTGTGATATCAAAATCACCACTTTTGAAATGACATTATTTCTGTTGATAGTTTCTTCACTATAAAAAGTTTTCAGTTTTTTGTAAATTACAGTCAATCTTATCACCGGCTGTGCAAAGCAACTTGATGACCGACCGTTGTCTGATTCTGATTCTTACTTCAGGTTCCGTAATTTTTGGCATACAATGAACAGAAAGTTTTCATTAGGTAAAGTTATGAAGCTATTGATAAAGAATGGCTAGAATACAGTCTGGAAATAGAACTTATTTTTGTATACAGCATCTTCTGTTTTCTAGAACCCTATCACACCGACTTAAAATTGAACTTCATAAAACCTGCATTAGGCCCATAGTTTTATATGGAGATATGGAGCTGAGACCTGGAGCACAACTGTCCAAGACTACAATATGCTACAACGATTTGAAAACAAAATACTTAGAAATATATATATATATTTTTTTTTTTTTTGATTTGAGGTTTAACGACCACCGTGAGCAACTCAATGGGCTATAAGCAGTCGCCCGTCCCTAATTTAGGGTCACTGGTTCCAGGGAAGGGAGAGAGCCAGTGCCGTAAGACAAACACAACATCCATGCCTCACCGGGATTCGAACCCGGACCCCGTTCGGACGAATGATCAGAGGCCATCGCTTAGACCACTGTGCCACCGGGGCGGCGAAATATTTTTGGACCCATTAGAGACAATGTAAGTGGAGTATGGAGAAGAAGACATAACATGTAACTATATCAAAGCTATAAATCACCACTGATTGTCGGCGAGTTGAAGGCTGCATGACTTGGATGGCTGTGCCATGTCGAGAGAATGGGGGAGTTCAATGAAGTCAAGCAGGCTTATCGATTCATGCCATCTGGTAGGAGATCAAGAGGACAACCCCGACAATGATGGAGTGACAGCTTGCGGTTTGACCTGGGGGAGCTTGGAGTGACGGACTGGACCGATCAAGTGAAGGACAGGGGGAGTGGAGAAGAACTGTGCTTGCAGCCAGGAACCTTGGAGGTTCAGCGAGCTGATGAAGAAGAGACGAAGAATTGATAAAGAATATGTAAACCAAAAATTTTGTTGATCCTATAATTATATTTTTTTTATGACCAATTGTGAATTACTTTTTTGACCAAACCTTATACTTCTGAATTTCCCATGTATTTGTAAATAAGATTCCTTCCTTAATTTCTGTGATGATATATTATACACTAGGTTATTTGTAACCTATATTCATTTCTAGATTTGAAAGTATCATCAGTGCTATGAGAAAGAATTGGAATTGCTGGTACAGTTTCCTTAGCGAGATTAGCTTAGCTTCAGTTACTTGGGACTTCATTTTCCTGGAGAGTGTAATAACAGCATGCTCAAACAGAAGTCAGAAGATGCAGGTCCAATTCACACTTAAGGGCAATGTAATTTTAAAGTTTTCTGAGGAGCTGTTTTGTACATGGTTAACAGTGAAATAAAGTAATTCAGTACCGTAATCTGACTGCTGAAAATAATGTGCTTGTGAAGAATATTTCTTCCTTAAATTTTTTGGGAAGGATATCTGTGTCACTATGTGTTGGACAACTATTTCTTGCACCAATATGTGAGATTTGCTTTCCATAATATCCTTGTCTTTACCAAGCTTTCATATCGTGCTAAAATACTGCTTAATTCAACTACTGCAGTCACCAGACTGGAATTTTTCAAGTCAATTGCAGCAGGTTACAGGCTCCACTTAAGTGTTGGTAGTATTTTCCCATGCCTACATAGTTTTCCCCTTTCTTAACTTAAGCAAGAGACAGTACTGTGCAGAAGGAGGGGCAGAGGGTGTGGCAGCCCCAGGCATCCATATGGGGTGGGGCATCCAATCAAAGAGTGAAATGAAAATGTAGTTTTTGAAATTTGAAATTGTCTCTGTTAACTTCTTTTTTTGTCCTCATGTGGCTTCTTCGTGTGGTAAAGGTGTTGAAAGGAGCATAAGATGCCTTAATGAATGCATTATTTCATGCCAAGATCATTGTAAAATATGTACAGTAAATAGTATGGATACCAATGGTAAGTGTCCTTACATATTGAGTGTGCACACAATGCTGATATATTGATTTACAGTTATATTTCTTAATGGTTTTATTTTGCTTCGTAGCATGAAATCAAAGAGTTCAATATATTTTAATCTGTATCAAATACTCATGCCCATGCACATAAAACAATTCTAGTATCAATGCATGTATTAATGCATCATATTGGAAACAAGGGATTATTACAAATCTTATATTAAGTCAAACAATATCATTTTATTTTTGCTATTTTTACTAATCGCAAGTTGTGAAAGGTCATTTTCAAAACTGAAATGAATAAAAACACATCTGAGATTTTCCATGTCACAAGAGCAACTGACCAACCTAGCTTTAATCAACATTGAAAAAGAATTCCTTACAGTTGATGTAAAAAATGAAGTTGTTTAAGTGTTTTCTGACAGGAGATCTCATTTGAGAAACTGAACTTAATAAATGTGGCATATTTATATTTAATTTGAATAAAGTGTTTATTTCATGTTTAATCTGTTTTTACATATTTAAAATATCTTCCTTTGTCACATTTCTCAGTACTAGGCCATATACTTGAGTCTGAGGGGCATACAATCAAGGAGTTGGCCCAGGGCATCACCAAACCTCAGCACGCCACTGGCAAGGGAGAATGCTTAATCTGAATTTTATTGACTTTCACTGCTAACATTCTATCGTCCACTGAGGGGTATGGCTGTGCATCATAGCTTAATGCAACATTAAAAGCCACCTGTTGTTTTTGTTTTGTTTTTCCTTTTCACTTTTGTTCACTTTTTGGAATACAAATGTTGCTTATGGTTACCAAACAACGCAGAATGAGAATATCTCTGTTTCAGCACTTGGAACTAATGGGTTTCAGCTCTCATATACAGAAGTAAAAATGACCAAGAATGTGCAGACGTACCTACCGAGATTGGAATTGGGCATCTTATTTCTTATTTTTGAATAAATTTATGGAAACTTTATTTGGATTGGAGAAAACATTTCATATAATCTTTACTTGATAAATTAATTTTTGCATTTGGTTATCCACTATTTTCAAAGGATAGTGCTCCATTTTCTATTTTTCTCTCTCTTCAAGTTTTGGAGATTTATGATCAATCTCCACAATTCATCATGTTTGCTGTCTTTTAGAATGTTTCAAAAGCATAGCAGTTTTGGGGCCAAGTGACATTCTTTCTAAATACTAAAATTATGTAGCAAATATATACTCATATATATATTTCTTTTTCTTTCTCTTTTAAAAATGAAATCCTTCCAAAAGCCTTGAGTTTTTGGAAGGAATTCATTTTTTAAAGTGGAATCCATCAGCTTATACGAGATTCAGTTTAAAATATAAATAATAGAAAAAATTTTCAGTCAGCATTCAACAGTGGCATACCCAGAAATTAATTTTGGTGAGGTGTATATCGTCGCCGCAATGTCAAAACCACGAATGCAAAATTTTGTAGTTTGAATTATCGCTATTTAAAAATTAAATTTCATCAAAGAATCACTTCTGCAATTACATCAGACTGTTCAAGCACTATACATAACATTTAAATCAAGTTGCATCTGTATTATGCATCAGTGAATAAAATTTTATATGATGTAAAGTCAACAATTGAAAAAATTCTCACATTCTTGGTTTTATCAGTGCAGCTATGATATCATTCCTTCCTAAAGTGACGAAAAAAATGTGCATTAGAACAGGCATTTTTGTTTTTCTCAAATACTATTAATTACAAAGTAATGTTCATTCTATGTTTTTGTTCTCCTGTTATGGTATGTACTTAAGATAAGAGGTTTACCCCTCCCTCCCTCCGCCAGGCCCCAGCCCCCACCATTCATTAGTCTGATGCATGCCCTGACCACTGCAACATACAACACCAATTCGCTCTCTTCTTTCTTTGGTGGCATACAAGTGGGAAATGCGCACGTGGGGTGGGAGTGGGTGATACGCATTAACAATAGGCATATATGACCTCGTCTGACCATTCCAAATAAAGAAGTAACTAAGGGCAATTTTAGGAAGACCAGAATGGTGACACTAGCAAAATAACGTCACCGACAATTTTTTTCAATTTATAATACTAGACAAAATTATTTTGGGGGTTGCATATGGCCCTTTGCCCCACCCCTGTAGTATGCCACTGGCATACAATTGGAAGAAATTAACTTCAGTCCTGAAGGAATAACTATTGCTAACATGCAACATAAGTGAGGAGACACCAGGTAAATCACATTATTAGCCATATATCATGATTTTTAAACTACATACGTAATTAAGCAAACCAGGTAAATAACTTCAGCATTGGAGAGGGGTGCATCGATCAGCCAGCTCCAGTGTCTTCACAGAATGCATAGGTGTCTGTTCTTGTGACTGCAAGTGGTGTCATTGTTATGGAAATACAACTCATGATCCTTTAAAAGAAAATGTTGCCTGATTAACATGCCATGGATGGTACAGATGATGATTTGCTTTATGATTCAAATATGGAGAAAACAGCCATGACAACTTTGGTGACAGTGATGCTTATATTTGTGACTCAACTTTAAGAGAAATGTACTTACTCAAACAATTTGGAAACTTTGATAATGAGAAAGACTTTGAAGGGTTTTAAAGAAGAAAATTTTAGAAATTTGCATAATTTTACTCCAATACAAGTCATGTTTTCCAAACTTAAAATTTATGGTCAGCTTAAATTTTAAGCTTACCAGTTTTTTGTAGTTAAACTAGTGAGTTGGCTTATATGGGCATACATATGCGATAATTTTTCGAGAAATTAGCATTGCATTTAGGATTTCACGTTATCTTTTTAAGTTCCCAACTTTTTGGGATGGAATAATATTCACCTTTGCATAATAATTTGGTAGGTATGACTTTCAGGTGACATCTGTATTTTTGTGCAAAAATGTAGATGTGGTAAGTATTACTTTTGGATATCATCTGCATTTTTTCAGCCCAAGTGGCAGAAAAAAAGGTAGAAGGAGTTCAAGAAAATCATGGGAATACCAGATTTAGGAATGCCTGCATGAGAAAAAGATGAGTATGAAGAGCAAACGGTCTTGTGTGAGACATGTGATGAATGTCAGTGAAACTCAAGTTCTGTGCTGATATCACTGTAAATGGATGCATTTGGTACATCAGCAGTAAACAAAATCTAGTTCCATCATTTATTAACTTTAATCTGGCAGATGAGCTTTCTTTGAGGAGCTAACCTTTGAATCTCAGAGAATAGTTTAGTGATATGTATGTGTGCATGTGCCTGCATTTTTGTGGAATTTTTTTTATATGTATATATTATTGCTTTTCTTCCATTTAATTTAAAAGGGGAAAATATTTTTGCTGGAAAAAGTGTGTAATTTGATATGCATATAATTTTTATTGTTGTAATTTCATGGTTGTTTGTTGTGTAGTTCAGTTACTTATATAGTGTGCAATTTAAGTGAAGAAATGATTTACTTGTAGGGCCAGTTTGCACCAGTGAAAGGAAATTATTCTCCAGGTTTTAAACAGCTTATTCGTGATATGCTTCAGAGGGATCCTGACTTGAGACCCACAGCTGCTGAAATTCTTGATATACGATTATATGATGTGAGTGGGAATTCAACTTTTCTAGGTGTAATTTGAGTTGTTAAGTATGAATGTTACCGAATAAATATTGGTAATTGCCATTACAATTCAAATTTCACATATTCTCCATATTTCAATTTTGTGCCTGTGAAATTTAAAAACCAAGTACAGCATCTTTAGTTCTGTCAAAATGTTTTTGTTTAAAAATCCACTTTTGAAGTCAAATGAGCAAACATTCAAATTCACTCATTACTTCTGTATCATTGCCTGAGAAATAAGCATTTTGCCATTACTTATGCTTGATGCATGTTTGTTTTAAATTTCCATTTTTTGTTCAGAAATGAACTACTCAAAATGAAAAAAATCTGCTTGTGCTTGCATTAATTTTGTGCAGTTCAGATCATGAATAAAAATAAATATGACTATCAGTTTCATTAATTTCTGTGAAAAAATGCCAAGGAATATTCTGTTTTTTCTACTTTCTAAAATTCTTTGCTAAGGAGTGAGAGGTGCATCAGAACTTCTGTCCCCACCTATTGTTTAAGGTAGGAAAAAAAAATTCGTGTGTGCACACTCACAAGCACATGCATGCAATTCTTTTTAAACCTTACTGTAACTAGACTAAAAAAAGTGATCACTGCAGAAATTAGTTTTAGAAATAAACTATAAGTTGTGATAAGAAAAGTACTCTCTTCAACCCCTCTTTTCTCTGGTTTTGGTGGGAAGAGACAATGTCCTGATTTGACAGCTGCATTGGCTGTGACACTGTTGCCACCCAAGGTATCTTTATCACCATCCACAGTGTCATGTCCATTTCTTGACTCATGCCTGATGTAGTGGTGTATTATTAAATTAACCTGCTGCACTGTAAAAGTCCGAACAAATGACTAATTATTTAGTTTCACACTTAGCAAGAGGTAAAGAATATTTTGCCATTTCTGTATTTTTATTTTCCTTGCTAAGACTTTTTTTTTCTTTTTTACTTTTCTATGCATCTCTAACATTTCATTTTGCCATCAGATGTAGGAGTAAGAAATGGAATGCCCCACATCATCTTTTACGATTTCAATCTTATTCTCTGTATTTTAAACTTTCTTTCTTTTTTTCTTTTTTTTTTTCTCAGCTTACCTTAATGTTTTGAACAGATACAGTAAAGAGTAACAGCAATATTGCCTTGTACATTTTGGCTTCTGTGGATGCTAGAAATGTCATTTATACTATTATAGCCTAAGATAATTACATTTAGGAAACCTGTCTTTAAGAAACCTTTATTATGATTTTGATTAACATGATTATTTTTTCCTTTATTTTTTGTGTCAGTGTGCCATACTTTTTCCTGTCCTCAATTCAATTAATACTCGGATTTCAGAAATTTAAGTTATGAGATCTCACATGTTCACAATATTATTTATTACATTTTACTTCCTATACATTACAGTCGGGATGTAAGGTCAGGTGATGCGTAACATCACAGCCTCTCCTTGACAAATGTCAACCCCGCCTTCTCGTGGTGCATCCTGTTCCCACTAAAGGGGCTCTGACGACCGCCCATAGCGGTATAACTATACCATCGGGATCAGAGGAAATGCTATCCCACACTCACCAACCCGCTTGGCCAGCGTGGTGAGTTATGGCCAAACCCCTCCAAAATGACTCCACAACTTAAATCTTGGCCCACAGTCTCCGGCAGCTGGAATGTACCTGGCCAAGGCAGCGGCCAGTGCGACATGAAGGCAGAGGGTGCTAAGAATCCTCGGAGGACCGGACTAGGCTGCCATCTGATGCTGACCTTGGCTTCGTATAATGGACGCTCCCTATCTTCTGATTCAAGGCTTCTTGAATTGGAAGAGGAACTACAAAGGATCAAGTGGGACATCGTTGGGCTAAGTGAGGTAAGGAGAAAAGGAGAAGATCTCATTGATCTCAAAAGTGGACATCTCTTCTACTATCGTGGGACAGATACTGGCAGAACTAGTGGTGTTGGATTTATAATAAATAAGAAACTGAAGGATAAAGTTGTAGAAGTTGAAAGTTCCTCTGACAGAGCTGCACAACTCATTATCCAACTCTCGAGAAGATACCAGGCTCAGATTATTCAAACTTATGCACCCACCACAAGTCATCCTGAAGAAGAAATTGAAGAATTTTATGAGGAAATTCATCATCTAAATAATAAAGGTAAGCAGCACTTGAGGATAATTATGGAAGATTTCATGCAAAAATACAGACAAGTGAAATTGATTTTATTATGTGTAACAAAAAATTCGTCATAGAAGACTGCAGTGTGCTAAACAAGTTCAACACAGGTAGTGACCATAGATTGGTGAGATGTAAGATGCACATCAACACTAAACTTGAACGTGGCAAGCTCATAGGACAAACAAAATCTATTGACATAACCAACCTTAAAAACACCATAATACCTTCAAGTTAGAACTGAAGAACAGGTTCTCTGCTTTAGAAGGCCTAACATCGGAAGAAGTGGACATCTCTGAAGTTAACAGAAAAGTAACCAAAGCTCTTATGGAAACAGCAACAAAATTAGCTGGGTCTAAGAACAAGTTGCATGTGAACAAATTATCAGGAAAAACCAAAATGTTGATGCAAAAAAGAAGAGAGATGAGGACAACTAAAGAAGATGTGACTTCCAAAGTGGAATATATAGAGCTATGCAAGACAGTAAGAAAAAGTATCACTGAAGACGTAAGGAAATTCAACTGTGAACTAGTGAGGAAAGCAATTGAAAACAACCAAAGCCTAAAGATAGCAAAGGGACATCTCAGTAAGGGAAGAAAACAGATTATGACACTGAGAAAAGAAGATGGTTCTGTAACAAGAAATAGAGGCGAAATTTTGACAAGAGTGAAAGATTTCTACTCCAAATTATATGAAAGGGATGATATATGCACTCCAGACATCATGAAAGATACCAGTACCAGAGTTCCTCCAGTCCTTCCAGCAGAAGTTGCACATGCAATCAAGAACATGAAGCGAGGAAAAGCTCCAGGAGAAGATGGAATTACTGTAGACATCATACAAGAAGCAAGTGGAGAAATCGAAACAGTACTCGCCCAAATTTTCACTCGATGCCTTAATGAAGGAAAGATTCCTGAGGATTGGAACACCGCTACAATGATCCTGCTACATAAGAAAGGTGACATTGAGGATCCTCGGAAACTACAGACCTATCAGCCTCCTATCAGTAGTTTATAAAATCTTCACTAAAGTTCTTTCACACCGCTTGAAGGTAACACTGGACATGGCTCAACCGAGAGAACAAGCTGGATTCAGGAGTGGCTACAGCACAATAGATCATATCCACGTGGTGAGAGAACTAATTGAAAGAGCGAGGGAATATGAACTTTCATTGTGCATGGCTTTTATCGATTATGAAAAAGCCTTTGATTCGGTGAAACCATCAGCAGTTACAATGGCTCTGAAAACCTGCGGTATTGAAGATGCATACATTAATATTATTAATAACATCTAAAAGATTAGGCTGTTTGAAAATACAACACACGTAAAAATTGGAAAGGGAGTGAGACAAGGTGACACCATATCTCAGAAGCTCTTTAATGCCACATTGGAGGGTGTTTTTCAGTCACTGAGCTGGGAAAACAAGGGGATAAAGATTAATGGAGATTATCTAACCCACCTTCGTTTTGCTGATGACGTAGTCATTTTTGCAACTACCCCATCAGAGCTGCAGAGTATGATCCAGGAACTTGCTGACAAGAGTAAAGAAGTGGGATTAAAAATGAACTTTCAGAAGACAAAAGTGATGTTCAATGCTTTTACAAGAAATGAAGATTTATCGATTGATGGAGAAAAGCTGGAGATAACAGACACGTACGTTTATCTTGGACAGCAGATATCAAGTGAGGGTCACATTGATGAAGAAATTAATCGGCGTACAAAACTTGCCTGGAGAGCTTTTGGAAGAAACAGCATAATTTTCAAGAGCAATATGCCATTATGTCTTAAAAGAAAAGTGTTTGATCAATGCATCCTTCCAGTGCTTACGTATGGTGCAGAGACGTGGACCTTAACTAAAAGAGACATACAAAGGCTGCAGACAACTCAAAGAAGCATGGAGAGGTGCATGCTTGGTGTAACCAGGAGAGATAAGAAGAGGAACTCGTGGATCCGAAAAATGACAAGAGTGGAAGACATCATGATCAGAGTTAAATCCCTGAAATGGCAATGGGCTGGACATACTGCCAGAAGGACAGATCATCGATGGACAGCTGAAATTTTAGATTGGATTCCAAGGGACAGAAAAAGACCCAGAAGAAGACCACATGGGAGATGGGTGGATGAAATTCGAAAGTATGCAGGGGTGACATGGAGGAGACTGGCACAAGACAGACGTTGTGGAGGAAACTTGGGAGACCTTCGTCCAGCAGTGGATTGATAATGGTTGACAATGATGATGATGATGATGACATTACAGTCATGACAAAGTTTATTGGTATTCTAAATATTGTTTGAAATCTTTTTTTTTTTTTTTTTTTGTTATTTTCAAATAAAATGTAAATTAATGTCGTCATGATTTAAGTGAGAATTCTAATGAAGTTGATTTTGCAGTTATTAAAAGATTATGAAGATTCCAGTAATAAAGATTATGAAGATACTGAAATATCCATGGATTTCAATTATCAAGGACTTCCTCCTGTGACTAAAAAGTAATAATTTTTTTAGCTTTGTTATCTTAATGTTTTTTTTTCTGTAAGTAGTGCATTAAATGTTTTTCATTAATATGAATCCACTAACTGTGTGGTATTTCTATGCCTGAGGTGTATGTGTTTGCAGTGTGTGATTTAAAACACAGTTTCACATTCATTATGTTCTTCTAATAAATTAGCTGGTGTAACTTCATGTCAAACATCAAATTGGGTGTGCACAATTGTAACTCAGCACAAGGATTCTTTAATCTAGTTATGAATGGAAGATAACATATTAAAAAAATGCAGACATTCCTTAATCTGGTCTTCCCATGACTTTTTTTTTTTTTTTTTTTGCCATCCTCTACCTTTCTTTCCTGCAACTTGCACTGTATAACAGTATAATTCAACAGTAATTAATTTCGTGCATCAGTGATCCTAGTTACACCATCAACAAATAAATGGAACAGATAACTAAGCAGTTCTTCAAATGGAAACGTAAACTGATTACTGAGAACATACATTTAGCATTCCTCATAAACTGCAGGGATTTGGACATAATACCGAAGTTCCTTCAACTGCATTGTCATCCTATATCAAAAAGAGACTGGGATTTTGAGGAAAGCAGAAACCAAAAGGCTCATCACGCAAATACACAGTAAACGCTGTTTTATCAATTACCTGCAGCAAAGGACTTACGCAGCATACTTGGAGCTTGCTGACCAAGCACACCCTATAATTTTAGACCGAAAACTCATCACCTACGAGTCCACAATGAACACCACTGCTGAGCGTATAACAGCCAGACATATTAAAAAACTTAGAATGTTGGTGGCAAAGAAAGTAGATTCAAAAGCTTATGATACAATGACGGTGAAAACCACTAATGAGGATTTACCTTTCGTCAAGTATAGTAATGTAATATTAAATGATACTCATCAGAAAGTGCTAAAACGTGGACCAAAATTTTCTTACCCAGCCCAATCCATCAATAAATTCTGAATGTTGTTAGTGAGCAAAAACAGAGTTAAGATAACAAATATCAAATTCTGCTTCAAATTAGGAAATGCTTCAAATTGAATCCCTCACTGTATTTTCCTGATCTGGCACCAGATGGCAACTTTCTGTTACCCAGACTAAAAATTGTGCTGAAAAGGAGATCTGTGGACATTTCTAGCACTCAAGAGAATGTGATGGCCCAGCTGCAGATGATAACAAAGGACTTTCCCCATAGATTCCAGCAATTGTACGAATGATGCAAATAACATATTATATCTCAGGGGAATTATTTTGAAGGCCAGCAAAGTGAGTTTTCTTAAATATTACTTGTCACTCAGTTTTACTGTGCATTCATTAAACTTCATTGACCCACCTTCTATGTTCAAAGTCAGAAAAACTGAGAAACCATCCTTGTACCAACATGATATTCAACTTGTCAGTTAATTACGATGTCTTCTTCTGTATTTAATGACTTGTAAGATGTAAGGTCAGGTGATGCATAACATCACAGCCTCTCCTTGACAAATGTCAACCCCGCCTTCTTGTGTTGCATCCTGTTCCCACTAAAGGGGCTCTGCCGACCGCCAATAGCCGTATAACTATACCATCGGGATTAGAGGAAATGCTATCCCACACTCACCAACCCGCTTGGCCAGCGTGGTGAGTTATGGCCAAACCCCTCCAAAATGACTCCACAACTTAAATCTTGGCCCACAGTCTCCGGCAGCTGGAATGTACCTGGCCAAGGCAGCGGCCAGTGCGACATGAAGGCAGAGGGTGCTAAGAATCCCCGGAGGACCGGACTAGGCTGCCATCTGATGCTGACCTTGGCTACGTATAATGGACGCTCCCTATCTTCTGATTCAAGGCTTCTTGAATTGGAAGAGGAACTACAAAGGATCAAGTGGGACATCGTTGGGCTAAGTGAGGTAAGGAGAAAAGGAGAAGATCTCATTGATCTCAAAAGTGGACATCTCTTCTACTATCGTGGGACAGATACTGGCAGAACTAGTGGTGTTGGATTTATAATAAATAAGAAACTGAAGGATAAAGTTGTAGAAGTTGAAAGTTCCTCTGACAGAGCTGCACGACTCATTATCCAACTCTCGAGAAGATACCAGGCTCAGATTATTCAAACTTATGCACCCACCACAAGTCATCCTGAAGAAGAAATTGAAGAATTTTATGAGGAAATTCATCATCTAAATAATAAAGGTAAGCAGCACTTGAGGATAATTATGGAAGATTTCATGCAAAAATAGGGCAACGGCAACAGAATGAAACTTCAGTAGGTAAATTCGGTCACAGCAACAGAAACCAGCGTGGAAATACTCTTGTAGAGTTTGCAGAGGCAGAAGGGTTTTTCATCTTGAACTCCTTTTTCAAGAAAAAGCCACACAGGAAATGGACATGGAGACATCCAAATGGGACGACAAGTGAAATTGATTTTATTATGTGTAACAGAAAATTCGTCATAGAAGACTGCAGTGTTCTATACAAGTTCAACACAGGTAGTGACCATAGATTGATGAGATGTAAGATGCACCTCAACACTAAACTTGAACGTGGCAAGCTCATAAGACAAACAAAATATATTGACATGACCAACCTTAAAAAACACCATAATACCTTCAAGTTGGAACTGAAGAACAGATTCTCTTCTTTAGAAGGCCTAACATCGGAAGAAGTGGATATTTCTGAAGTTAACAGAAAAGTAACTAAAGCTCTTATAGAAACAGCAACAAAATTAGCTGGGTCTAAGAACAAGTTGCATGTGAACAAATTATCAGGAAAAACCAAAATGTTGATGCAAAAAGAAGAGAGATGAGGACAACTAAAGAAGATGTGACTTCCAAAGTGGAATATATAGAGCTATGCCAGGCAGTACGAAAAAGTATCACTGAAGACGTAAGGAAATTCAACTGTGAACTAGTGAGGAAAGCAATTGAAAACAACCAAAGCCTAAAGATATCAAAGGGACATCTCAGTAAGGGAAGAAAACAGATTATGGCACTGAGAAAAGAAGATGGTTCTGTAACAAGAAATAGAGGCGAAATTTTGACAAGAGTGAAAGATTTCTACTCCAGATTATATGAAAGGGATGATGCATGTACTCCAGACATCATGAAAGGTACCAGTACCAGAGTTCTTCCAGTCCTCCCAGCAGAAGTTGCACATGCAATCAAGAACATGAAGCGGGGAAAAGCTCCAGGAGAAGATGGAATTACTGTAGACATCATACAAGAAGCAAGTGGAGAAATTGAAACAGTACTCGCCCAAATTTTCACTCGATGCCTTAATGAAGGAAAGATTCCTGAGGATTGGAAGAACGCTACAATGATCCTGCTACATAAAAAAGGTGACATTGAGGATCTCAGGAACTACAGACCTATCAGCCTTCTATCAGTGGTTTATAAAATCTTCACTAAAGTTCTTTCACACCGTTTGAAGGTAACACTGGACATGGCTCAACCGAGAGAACAAGCTGGATTCAGGAGTGGCTACAGCACAATAGATCATATCCACGTACTGAGAGAACTAATTGAAAGAGCGAGGGAATATGAACTTCCATTGTGCATGGCTTTTATCGATTACGAAAAGGCCTTTGATTCGGTGAAACCATCAACAGTTACAATGGCTCTGAAGTCCTGCGGTATTGAAGATGCATACATTAATATTATTAATAACATCTATGAAAATGCAAGTGCAAAGATTCAGCTGTTTGAAAATACAACACACACAAAAATTGGAAAGGGAGTGAGACAAGGTGACACCATATCTCCGAAGCTTTTTAATGCGACATTGGAAAATGTCTTTCAATCACTGAACTGGAAAAACAAAGGGATAAAGATTAATGGAGATTATCTAACCCACCTTCGTTTTGCTGATGACCTAGTCATTTTTGCAACTACCCCATCAGAGCTGCAGAGTATGATCCAGGAACTTGCTGACAAGAGTAAAGAAGTGGGATTAAAAATGAACTTTCAGAAGACAAAAGTAATGTACAATGCTTTTTACAAAAAATGAAGATTTATCGATTGATGGGGAAAAACTGGAGATAACCAATACCTACATTTATCTTGGACAGCAGATATCAAGTGATGGTCACATTGATGAAGAAACTAATTGGCATATAAAACTTGCCTGGAGAGCTTTTGGAAGAAACAGCATAATTTTCAAGAGCAATATGCCATTATGTCTTAAAAGAAAAGTGTTTGATCAGTGCATCCTTCCAGTGCTTACGTATGGTGCAGAGACGTGGACCTTAACTAAAAGAGACATACAAAGGCTGCAGACAACTCAAAGAAGCATGGAGAGGTGCATGCTTGGTGTAACCAGGAGAGATAAGAAGAAGAACTCGTGGATCCGAAAAATGACAAGAGTGGAAGACATCATGATCAGAGTTAAATCCCTGAAATGGCAATGGGCTGGGCATACTGCCAGAAGAACAGACCATCGATGGACAGCCGAAATTTTAGATTGGATTCCAAGGGACAGGAAAAAACCCAGAAGAAGACCACATGGGAGATGGGTGAATGAAATTCGAAAGTATGCAGGAGTGGCATGGAGGAGACTGGCACAAGACAGACCATGTGTGGAGGAAACTTGGGGAGACCTTCGTCCAGCAGTGGATTGATAATGGTTGACAATGATGATGATGATGAAGCTGCAAGATAATATTTTTCATGCTAATGACGAATGTATTATTTCTTGTACTAACATAGTGGTCAGCCTGTCAGTTATCTTGTGTGAGATAATTATAGTGTCATTTTATTTATTTAAGTAACTATTTAGTTGCAAGATACATATTTTTTTATTGCCAATGATGTATGTATTATTTATGTTTTCAAATATTTATTGATTTTTTTCTTTTTCAGCACTATAAAGCAACCAAGGTATGACATTTTTTCTTTATCCTTTACATTTTTTTATTCATTAATTGCACAGCACATTACCACAATTTTCGTAGAAAGAAAATTGTGCCTCTGATTATTTAACATAATGTGATTTCATAAATCTGTAATTCATTTCTTACTGAATCATAATTGTATTATTTTTAAAGTACTTTATAAATATTCACATGGAAAATTTTTGTTATTAAAAGTTGTTTATTTTCCCTCAGGTCCGTTCTCTATGATGTTAAAATGCATCTTGCTGATATATCTCTAACTCCTATACCATTGCCTCCAAGAAGTAAAATAAAAGAAGTGAGTAAAACCCCAATCCTGTGCCCTCTTATGTTACAGAAGTACATGTACATAAAATTTTTATGCTGATATTTCAGAGGGTTTTGTGTGTTTTTATTCGTTTGCTTTTTCAAATTGTTTGAAATTCTCATTTTAGTGTTTTGATAAAATCATAGCCAAAATTCTGTTGTTGTTTTTTTGTTTATATTTTTGCAAAAATGTTTAAAAAACATAAAATCTCTGCAGACAGTTCATTTACATACCTTTTTGTGTATGAACAAAATCATTACAAGCATGCTTTGACTCTTAATCATATTTTTATTCCATTGTAGATCGCTGATTATTATTCATGCTTGGTTCCTACTGTCATAACATCTATTCTTATGCATAAATATAGATATATTTGCATTTCTTATTTCTGTTATGTCATTTATTCACTTGTGGGACACTGAAGGGGCAAAATATCATGTAGGACACTGAAGTGGCGGAATATCATGTGGGACACTAAAGTGACGGAATATCATGTAGGACACTGAAGTGGCGGAATATCATGTGGGACACTGAAGATAATGTTGATAAATAGAGCAGGTCTCTAAGTGACAGGATTTTTAAGGTGGCAAACAGAATTGCCATTGCCTTGCTCACTGTTCAACATGTAACTTAATATCAGAAAACTTGAAAATTACATCTCCCTAGAGTGGGAATCGAACCTGCATCTTCTGATTTCTGTTTGAGCATGCTATCTGTTACACCACCCAAGACAATGATGTCCCAAGCATCTGATGATTAAGAACTTGAACAACTTCAGATCTTACACCAGTCGAGCAGGTTTGATTCTCACTCCAGGACCATGTAATTTTCAAATTTCCTGATGTTAAAGTTACATGCTGAACTTTAAGAAAGACGATATGATTTATATTTTGTTTGCCACCTTAAAAATCCTGTAGTTGTTCCATGTACTTGTGAAGAATATATTTCTTCCACAATCTACAATCTCCAGGTTCCTGTGTGTTGGAAGCCAGAAAAGTAATTATGGGTAAAGGCAATGACATGGTTTGACCATGGCCAGATAGTAGCTGTGTGGAAAGACAGTTGTTCAATTGCCACATCTGCTGAACTTTTGGAATTTCCACATCAGACTGTTGCATGTGTGTAACCAAGCCTATTTAAAATATGGGAAAACTTCCAACCAACAGGAGAAATGTGGCTGTAAACATGTATTGGATTGACGCATAAGTTCATGCTGTTTTTTCACTGCACTACAGGAATGTATTAATTCAGAAAGGAAAACTTAATCAATCGACTATGTATTCCCTCCCCTCTTATTTACAATGGTGTCCCAACGTCTGGATAAGTCTGCAATGCCATTCTTGAAAAAATGTGCAGGTTTTGCTGCGAAGAACTCATCAAGGAAATTCTAGAGATCAACATCATTGTTGAACATTCTGCCATGGAGTGCATTCGACAGAGATCAGAACAGGTGAAAGTCTGAAGGGGCGACATCTGAAGAATAGGCCGGATGTGGAAGGATCTCCCATTTCATGTCCTGAATGGCCATTTTGGTCATGTTTGCACTGTGAGGGCATGCTTTATCATGTTGGAGGAGGACACCATGGTGCCAATGTGGCTGTTTCTGCTGAATTGCTCACTCCACACAGCAGAGTTGCTCACAATAGAGTGCAACGTCGATGGTCCGATTTCTCGGCAGCATTTCCCTGTGAATAATGCCTTCCATGTCCCACCAGACACACAACATCATCTTTGCCAAATGGTCATATTTGGATGGGGTGTGGGTGTCTTGTTTGGGCGTAACCATTCCTTCCAATGCCTGAAATTCATGTACAGGCACCACTTTTCATCTCCAGTAACAATATGTGACAGAAAGGGTTTGTGTTGCTGAGAGAACATTCACGATAACGGGCAAGCAAGAAACCACATATGGCAATACGCTGATTCTTGTTTTCCTCAGTGAGAATGTGAGGCACCCAAGACCCCAATTTCTGGACCTTTCCCATATGCTCCAGGTGTCGCACCATAGGCATAGCGAAGGGGGTTGTCCTCAGGTCCAGACACACACCCCTTGAGGGGAGATTTAGTAGGAATTTAAAGCGATATGTATGTATATATGGGGCTTTCACCAATGAACTAAACCCATGGAACCCCCCCCCCCACACACACACACACACACACCACCCATTAAGAAATTTCTGGCTACGCCACTGTCGCCTGATCACAGTCCATCTCTGTGGCCAATTTGGGTGTGGTTTGGCACGGTTCCAAGTGGATGAGATGGTTCAAACAATCCTCATCAAAGTAAGATGGACGATCTGAGTGTGGAGAGTCGTTGAGGTCAAAATTGCCACCTTGGAACCTCTCAAACCATTTGCAGGCTGTCAGAGCCGGATGGAACTTTTGCGGGGCCCCAGAGCAAAATTTCATTTCTGGCACCAGGAAATAAATCTCATATTTTAATAAAGTTGTTGTGTAAAAAATTTCCGTAAAGAACACACACGATGTGAAATTCACAAATTTCACTGTGACAACAATGAACCCTCGTCCCTCTACTCCGGAGCCAAATGCTTTACCAATTAAACTAACCGACGGAATTTATCGCTGCAACTTTTCCATCTTGCCATGTGCTTCACCTCTGTAGTACATCATAACGAAAAACTATCATAAAGGCAAAATGTTTATCTCAAAAAAATATTTGCTTTAAGCTTAAGAAAAAGACCATAATATGGACTGAAAGTTCCGAGTGAGAGAGAGAGAGAGAGAGAGAATAAAAACTGTTAAAATCTATGATTTTCTTTCTGGGAAGATGGGGTTGAGGTTGTATTATGACTCTTATAAAAACTTCTTCACAAAATTATAAAAAGATCCCTGCATAGCGAAAATTTTTGTATTGTGAATACTTCAGTGTAGGAAATAATCAGGATCCCTCTAAAATAAATTCATATAAATAGTTTTTTCCCCTGATACATGTGTTAGCGATTGATTTTTAATGCAAAATGGCATAAAAATCAATCAGGGATCTTGATTGATTTTTGAAACTTTTATACGTGCTCATATATGAATTTTTTATTTTATTTCTAGTAATGTTTTTAAAGTCACTGAATAAATGGCCTCCATGTGTAGCCCGAAACCAACTTTGATATTGTTCTTTTTATTTATCTAAATTTAAGTATCTAGTTTGCACGCAAATTGTGAAATATATAAAAGTAAGGGCCACAAAATGATGAAATTTAATTTGCTATTTTGTGAATGCGGAAAATATTAAGGTAGTTACAATAATCACTTGAAATTTGAAAATCTCAGTATTTGTACAGCGAAGGGCGATATTCTATTCGAAAATGGGGAAATTGGAAACAATAAAATTAAAAAAAACAAAAAAACAATGTCTTTTTAAGGGCCTCGCACCCGAAAACTTACACACAAAAAATATTGATTGTAAAAAATTCTACCATAAAGGATTTTTTCCCCAAACTATGGGGCCCGTTGAAGGCACAGGGCCCAGGGCGACTGCCCCGGTTGCCCCTATGGTCCAGCTGGCCCTGCAGGCTGTCCTCAGAGTAATAGCATCCTCCCCATAAACAGCACAAATTTGTCAAGTAGCCACAGCAGCTGTGGATCTCTTCTTAAACTCATAAAGGAGCAGATGTCGGAAATGTTTATTCCTCTCTATTTGACACTCCATACTTCCGGGCCTGAAAACCAAAAAACCATTAGCCACAATCACACAACACAATATGATTTAGATACACAATATTACTGGCAACATTTTGATATACAACTGGCCATCTGCACCATCACTACTGACCTGGGAAACATGAAATAAAACAGCATGAACTTATGCATCAACCCAATAGTTGATTCTCGTGATGAGCGCAGACTGTTTGTTCCTCATAGTCACAAGGAATCGCATGGCTACATGAAGCAGATAACGTTGGAATTTAATGAGGGTGCATCCACATTCCAATGCACACAAAGACTATCAGTCATACCACAGAAAAAAATAGGCTATGGCAGTGAACATCCACATCATGTTCCCTTGCAGTGCACCAAAAGATTAGGAGTAGTTTGCAAAGGCCTATCACAGCTGGAGTCTGGAAGATGGGAAACACTTCACCTGGTCTGACAGCTCACAGTTTGAGTTCTATCATGCCAGTGGAAGTGTGTGTGTGTGTGTGTGTGTGTGTGTGTGTGTGTGTGTGTGTGTGTGTGTGTGAGAGAGAGAGAGAGAGAGAGAGAGAGAGAGAGAGAGAGAGAGAGAGAGAGAGAGAGAGAGAGAGAGAGAGAGAGAGCGCCATATGAAATGATGGACCCAGCATGCCAAGTTGGAGGTGTACTGACAGGGTGGAAGGCCATGTAACAGCTTGGGGTGTATTCACATGGGCTTCCTTGGGGTCCATTATACCCTTTAAGACCTCCATGACTGGCACAACTGATATGAACGTCCTTGCCGATCATCTACACCCATTTGTAACAATTCTTTTTCTGCACCATGACACCATCTTTCAACAGGATAACGCCACACCACATACTTCATGAGTGACCAATTGGTGAGCAATAGGCTCCATAGCATTCAAATAAGTTTACCACTGTCGATTGGCTCCCTTCAATCATCTGGCCTCAACCTCATTAAGGATTTGTGGGACAAAATGGAAAGATCTGTTCAAGTCCACCAACCTCCATTGGCAACTGTGGATGCTCTATGGCAGGTGAGCCTGGCTTCATTGGTGGCAATACCACTTGTGTGTTTTCACACCTGATTCAGTCCTTACCAAGATGTCTGGCTGCTGTTGTCAGGGTAAAATGTGGAGCAACACTGTATTTAGTAGTAGTACCCATATGTATAATGTATGTAATAATTTGTCCATTCAGTTTAGATCAGCACTTTGATTACAGAATCTTCAGTGCTGTAATTATAGTGAAGTTGTGAATTAATAAATTTAATGTTGTCATTTTTATGTGGCATTTCAGCTTTAAAATTGTAATTGTGTATTTTTTGTGAATATATGTATTGGATTTCATTCATTCATTATTGTATCACTTCTGTACATCCAAATGTGGTTCTTAAAGTTGGTGAAGCATTGCACAATTTGTAATGTACCACTGTGATGTAGATCACCTCTGGTCCATAGCTAGCTGGGGCTCAGTTCTCAGCAAAGCAAGCAAGCCCCTGAAAAATGGATGCTCTTGTAGATAACTCTTGAACTACTATTTCCATATTTCACTTTTATGCATTTCATTAGCTGCTTGTGCCATCGTTAGGAAGTTGAGCCCATGAATGGAGTTATGTTAGTTCTTCATCACTATTCTGTGATTGTTGGGTATTCTTGTAGTAAACACTTAATTATTACTGTAGTTAGGGGGTGCATTCACATTTCGTGTATCTTGATGTATGTGCACCATCTATTGTTGATTGTTGTTGAATGGAATATTGGATTAGATGTAATAGGTAAGTAATTTTGTAGATTGTAGTCTTTGAGTGAATTATTTCCACATGGTAACAGAAGCTCAATACTACAGTATTATTTATATTACAGTTTTATTTCTTAGTTTTTTCAATTAATATTGTCTCTGCATTTCACTGTGTTTTGTTTTTTTTAATGTTTATAATGTTTACAAATTTTTCAGCATATAAGACAAGACTTTCTTCTTCAGAGCTCTGGGCCTCAATTTATATGCCACATCGAATTTTTACTATTGACTGGTTATTGAAATTTCTCAATGAGAAAAAAGAAATATTGAGCCTTAAATTCGGTCATGATCTGAGAACTTAAAACTCATTATTACATTCGAGGAACCATTCCAAATATGTGCAAAATGTAATATTCCATTCATTGAGAGCTTGTTTTAAAGCTGTTGAAATGAATATTTCTATTCGATATAAACATCATTAAAATCACTGGGATCGATTTGGAGTGGCAGCTGCCGTATGTTAATCTCATTCCCCTCATGATCACGAGGCTATGAGCATTCCTTCTGAATTTGGCCTGCTCATCTCAATATAGTAAAGACCAGGGCCCAAACTTTGATGAAATTTGCATTTTTTTGTATTTTTGGGACCTTTTTTTCACTTTAAAGGCATGTTTTAGAGTTTTTATGGCATTTTTGAGGATTGGGAGCATTTTAAAAAAAAAATTTGGAACATTTTTTTTTTTTTTTTTTTTTTTTGCATCTTCTGCCATTTTTTAATAAAAAACGAAATTTTCATAAGGATTATGCTTTAAAATTGCAACACTCAAAACCAGGATTGCCAGATGACCAAAGCAAAAAAAACTTCAAAAGTAGCTCATTCTTGCAACTCCGTTCAAGACACTGTTTAGTGCTATTCAGTTTTGGGAAAAGAGAGTCCTCATTTTCCAATTTTTAAAGGGAGTGTGAGTAGTGAACAAAAGAATTCAAATTCAGAGCTTCTTATCTTGTACTGCTGCAGGCATTCCAAACCTTTTATGTACTACCTGCCAGGTATTTACTTGCTTTTTTCTTATGATGAGGTTTTATGGCACATTTTATAAAGAAAAGACAAAATTCTAGTTTATGAATCGTCTAAGATTAAAGTTATTTAATTTATAATTTTGAAAAAGTAAAATACAAACTGTTTTAGGGGAATTTTTCCTTTAAATCTTTAGGGCATTTTTCAGGAATTTATAGGTCATCAACATCTGGGCACTAGGGATGACAGATGGCGGCATGTCAGCACTCTGTCCTCTCATTCCTATAGTTTCCTTTAAGGCAGTAATACTATGGCAAAGTGAATTGCGCTCAATTGACAGTTAATGTGCTGAGAAAAGAAAAACATATCGGAACAATATGTTTTCTTACTGCTGCAAAACACTGCAGAGCTAACAGTTACTACATGAGAGAGCGTGAGATGGAAGTAGAGGTGTGAGCTCTGACATGCTGCCGTCCATCCACCAAGTGAGAATTATTTCCGGGCTGAATCAGAGCAATACGGTAGTATCAATTCGTAAGAAAAAGTTAATCTTACGGAATTTAACATTTTGCCGAGAAAAGAAATGTGGAAATTATCTCATCTTCTCTTCATTTTAATATTTACTGGAATGTTAAAAATATAGTTACAGAATTTTGGAATGCTAACTGCATTTGCTTTAGCCTCATCTTATACTCAGAATTGACACTCTATGAAAGGAGATAACTGAATTGAGAGAAATTTAACCCATTCGACTTGTACCCTATATCAACTTATAACCTGGAAAATATGGTATATTAATATTTTCAAAGTCAGGTATAGTATGGTTTGTACAGCAATATTCGATAGGGGCTGTTTTGAATTATTTCTTGTTCCAACTATTGATGTGTTGGTTGAGATATTGATGTTGATTAATATACGCTATGAGACAAAAGTATCTGAATGCCTATGTTGAACAGAAACAAGAACGTTTATTAGCCACAATCACTACAAAGTCGGCCCATCTATGGCCAATTATGAATGCAGTGATTGTTCTAGGCATGCTTTCCACATGATGCCTGTAGGTCTGGTATCAGAAATTTCCTCCATTCTTCCTGCAATACTTCTTCTAGAGCTTACTAGCTGAGATTGGATTTGGTGTTCCAGCCCGTGCTACAGATGTTGTGTTAGATTTAGATTGAGACTTCGGGCCAGCCCATCCAACACTTGGACGTCGTGCTCTTCAAACCAGTCCTGAACAGACCTTGCAGTGTGGCAGTTTGCTCGATCTTGATTAAACAAACAAGGATCTGTGCTAAAGTACTGCAGTTGTGCTTGCAGACTGATGTCAGTCACTGTTTTACATGGCTAAAATTGACTGATGTTGAATCTAATGGAGTGAAGATATATTCACAGTATTAATGAACACCATCAAGGAAAGGCATATTGAAATTTGACCTCACTGTGAAGCCTCAAAACATTTTTTGATCAGGTTAAAATTTTTCACTTTTGTGTATGCTATGGTGAGAACAAATTAGGGTGGTAAGACCTGAAAATTTTTGAAATTTATCTTTTTCCTTAGATTGTCATTCTAATCATACATGTATTTGTGGAATTGTGCTTTTTTCTTCACCATTTGGTTCATTCTTGAGATTGATGCAAAACTGAGAGAAATTTTGGGGGGATTAATAGAAAAGGGGGGGTCATTTTCCTTCTGGGCACAGTATTTCATCTTTAAAAACTTTTGAAAATTGTAGTAAAGAAGGAATGAAGGTTTTGCCCATACTCATAAATTCTTTTTGTCATGATGTCCAGTATTATTGTTAAATATAATTTCATTGCATAATGTTTGCCTTTCAGCTTGAAATTGTGGGAACAATTTCCTAAAACAAAAGTTAGAGTGAAAATCTCCCTGTAAACTTCAGGAATGAGATTCTTCTGCAGATTCAAGGAATTCTGCCATTATTTTAAGACATTCTTGAGATCAATGCATAACTGAGCAGAATTATTTTTGGAGATTGGCGGTTGTTGGATTGTTTTCCTGTCTTTGAAACTTTTGAAAACGGAGGTCATACGGAGTGAAGATTTCTTCCATAATCATAAGTTTTTCTCGTGATGTTTCTTCTGCCTAGTATCATTGTTGAATATCATTTTATTCCATAAATATTTGTATTTCAGCTTGACAATAGAGCAAAATTTTCTGAAAGCAAATTTCGGATGGAGCAAATGTTTCTCCCATAATCACCCCCCACTCCCCTGATGTTCCCTCTATCCTGTATTGCTATGACATATTATTTTTCAGATTCATAAGTGAGTGATTTTTTTCCGAAAGCAGAAATGACGAAGTTGGAAAATTTGTAAGAAGCGATACACTGTGTTCAGAAGTATCCATATTCTCAAAGTTTTTTTTTTTTTTTTTTGAAGGTTTAACGACCACTGTGAGCAACTTGATGGGCTTCACCCATCTCTAATTTAGGGCCACTGGTTCCAGGGAAAGGAAAGAGCCAGTGCTATAAGACAAACACAGCATCCATGCCATACTGGGTTTCAAACCCTGACCATCGGGGTGGCATTCTCGAAGTTACACTATTTATTTAAAATAGTGAAGTCTTTGTTATCATGCATTCATAGTCTTCAGGCTGAAAGTTCTTTCAGCATGATGGATGAAATTATTGTCATCTGAGGGGGGGGGGAAAGAAAGAACAGTGACAATGAAGAAATGGGAAGAGAAAGATATCAGCAGAAATCAAAGTCAAGAAATAGATGCTGTGCAATGTCAGAGTTAACAAAAGACAAGTATAACCATAGAACTTGCTGAGAAGAAAGCAAGACTTGCTTGCAAGGAGAGACTTGAGCTGAGATTCTAACAAGGAAAACAAAACAAAACAAGAAAAAAAAACTGTTTTTCACAATATCTTTTAAAATCATTTTATTTTGTTTTGAATTGCAATTTTATATTGTGAGTACAGTGATGTGCTCCACTTTAATATTTACGTAAATAAATTATAGTGAACAATTACATCTTGCTCATGCTACATTATATTTACACCTTCTTCCTGCACATTTTTATTTTTCACACGGTTAAAAAGTTCATCTTTTTTATTTGCCAATCTCGTGTATGTCTAATGTACATTGTATTTTCATGTGTAAACACATGTATAAATAGGTGATATTACATTCAAAAATGAAGATAAATGAGACAATGGTGGCATAGTGCCTAATTCGAGTCAGTGGAAGGTGTTGTAGAGTCAGAAAATTTTCAGTCTTGCCTCCTATTTTGTCCTTAGATAATTTATTAGTTACCATTACTGAAGCATATAATGTGTGTATGAACACATAAGAGCTCATAAAATACTAACATACATTTTCGGTTTTGGGGCCAGTCTCCTTATTTATATCCATGCTTCAAATAGAATTTATTTCTAATAGATATTTTGAATTAGTGATGTACACTGAAGAGCAATTGAATTAGAGACAGCTGGCATTACACAAATGTGGCACTGTGGGCGGCCCTGTAAATGGAAACAACATGATGTATGCAGCGATCCGACAATATAAGGAGTGATGCAATGGGAATCAGTAAGAGTCGAATGCAGTATGAGTAAGATGAAGGATCTAAGCGCATTTGATCGTGGGCAAATTGTCGGGGCTTGAAAGAATGGGTCACTCCATCTTGGAAGTCGTGCAGGCACTGGGATTTTCACGAGCCACTGTGTCACGGGTGCACTGTGAGTGTATCAAATCCGGTAAAACCATCCCTGCAAGGGTCAACTGCCGTGGACAACAGTGTGTGGATGAGCGGGGTCATCGTCGGCTAGCTCGCATTGTAACAGCGGATAGACAGGCCACATTGCAAGAAATCCCTCAGCAATTTAACGCTGGTGCACAAAAACGTGTAAGCAGCCACAGCATCCAAAACCATCTTCTCGCTATGGGGTACAGAAGCCATCGTCCCACGAGGGTACCGCTGCTGATCGCACATCACAGGGTGCAAAGATTAGCATGGGCGCGGGAACATCGCCACTGGACCCTAGACATGTGGGAAAATGTTGCCTGGACTGATGAGTCGAGATTCACGTTGGTACATGCAGATGGCAGGATACGAGTACGGTACAAACCACATGAAGCGATGGATCCTTCTTGCCAGCAGGGTACTCTTCAAGCTGGTGGGCGTGGCATTCTCGTCTGGGGACTGTTTACATGGACACTCTGGGACTGTTTACATGGACACTCTGGGACTGTTTACATGGACACTCTGGGGACTGTTTACATGGACACTCTGGGACTGTTTACATGGACACTCTGGGACTGTTTACATGGACACTCTGGGGACTGTTTACATGGAAATGGGACCCCCCGTTCATGTGACATCGTCCCTCACAGGTCAACGTTACCGGAATATCCTGGACGACTATTTACTCCCGTTTGTGCGTCTTCAACATCCCACTGGGGACCTCATCCTGCAACAAGACAATGCACCATGCCATCGCTCCTGAATTGTATCCGAATGGTTGGATGAACACTCCACCGACGTGACCTCGCTTCCTTCGCCAGCTAGGTCACGTGACCTCAATCCCATCGAGCACATCTGGGATGCCATCGAGAGAGATGTTCAAGGCTCTGACCCCCTCCATCAAATCTTCGTGAACTGTGGGAGCTTGTTCAGCGGTCGTGGATCTGTATGACTTTCCATCGCTTCCGGTGTCTTGTCGAGTCCATGCCGAGACGAATCGCTGCCGTCATTAGGGCGAAAGGTGGTGCTACACGTTACTAGACAGGTATCTCTAATTCAATTGCTCTCCAGTGTATTACACATGGATGCCATGTTTATTCTACCACTCTCCCTTCCCTAGAACAAGTTGCTCTGAACTAAATATGGAGAACTCTGCTGATTTTTGAATCTCATAGGCATTTTATGCACATATAGTAATGTATTAAGGTGTCGAAGCCACCCTGGTGACTCAGTTTTTGAGTGATGGCTTCTGATTATTTGTCCGAGATGGGTCCGGGTTCGAATCCCGGTGAGGCATGGATGTTGTGTTTGTCTTACAGCACTGGTTCTCTCCCTTCCCTGGAGTCAGTGGCCCTAACTTGGTTATGGGCGACTGCTTATAACCCACTGAGTTGCTCACGGTGGTCATTAAACCCCCAATAAAAAAATAATACTGTAATAAGGTGTCGAAAACTATCTGAAAAGTTACATGCCCAGCTTGAGCCATGTATAGAAAAGATTACCAGCTCAGGTAGTAAAAGCAGGATGGCCAGGAAAATTTATCTTTTGGGGCAACAAATCAAAAGCCTCATTTTTTTAAAGTTAGAAAAGTTTAAGAACTTTTTAAATTCATCCTTTGCACTGCTGTTTTTAAGTGCATGTTTTAAAATGTTCAAAGTATATAAGGCTTATACTTAAAATGGTACTTGAGAAATAAATGTATTGATGCTGCTATTTTCCTGAATTTTTAAGATATATCCTGTATTTTCAATTTAAATGAAATAATCATAATAAAATATACAAGGAAGTTATACACTTTGTCATAGTCCACCTGTATAAGTTCCCATTATGACAAAAGTGTGAATTCTAATTCAGTGCTTACATCACTTAGCAATGCTGCTGAAGTTGAATTCCTAATTTCCATTAATCGATTGGGAATTTTACATATTTTATGACTAGGAGCTATACTTTTGTTATTTGTATGGATTTCATGAAAAAATAGTTTTCACTGATTAAGTGGAACTAGGTAAGGATTATTAACCTAGCAATCAAAAATGCCTGACTCACCAGCTTTACTGTTCAATACATAACATCAATAAAATAAGAACACTAGACAAATTATCTCACCCTGGAGTGGGATTAGAACCAGCATTTCCCAATTTCCTGATTTCTAGGTTAACAATCCTGATCTTGTTACTAGATTTTTTTTTTTTTCAAAAATAAAAATAAAAAAAAGATGAAGAAGAGAAAAACATTGAATATCCATTTTTTTTAAGATGACAATCCGATTTTTGGCGTAAATGTGACAAGACGTTAAGTCAGATAATATCCGAAAACTTGAAAATTTTCATCGTCCTGGAGCGGGATTTGAACCCGCGTCTCCCAGATTTCAGATAATATCCGAAAACTTTAAAAAATTTTCATCGTCCTGGGAGACGCGGGTTTGAATCCCGCTCCAAGACGAGAACATTTTTCAAGTTTTCGGATATTATCTGACTTAACATCTTGTCACATTTACGCCAAAAATCGGATTGCCATCTTCAAAATTTGTATTATATGGCGTAATCCCGTATTTCTTTCATTGAATATTCATTTCGTAACACAACTTGATCAACAGCAACTGAAGCAAAAACCAGCTCTTCTTTGGGATAAAAACTAAATTCCTAACTTCTCTTGCAATTAGCTGGAGTGTACGCATTGTGTGGGCTTATTTTTAAATGAAACTTTGTCTTTTTTTTTTTCAATTTGTATGCTTGCATCTTCTTTCCATCCTTCCTCACTCAAGTTATGCCCCTACAGAAAGTGCCAAGACCACCCCACCGAAGCACAACTTTTATGCCATCAGTCAGTATAATCCTGTTTCACTGCAGTTAATGTTCCATGTCACTAAGCGCCAGAGGAGGCTAAGTCTTATGCAATGTTTCCATCACTAATTGTAGACAATATTCAGAACAAAACATATTATCCCGTTGTTCGAACCTAGAACATAAGATAATTTCCTATGTGATATTCTCCTGGCAGTAGTGATCTATAACAGCAGTAAAAGTTTCATGACTTGCAGTGTAAAAAATAAAAGGAAAAAATAAATACCTGTAGTGACTGAACTTTTTATTTATTAATTTATTTATTTTTGTTGAAAACTCTCCGTTACAACTTTTTTTTTTTCCCCGACCTTAGTTTCCCAATTGGGCAAGTAAAGTATTTCAGGTTTTTACCTGCCTAGGCCAATAATTTATGTACCACTGGCATCTTGGGCTTGGTATTTTTCAAACCCTGATAAAATAATTGTAAAATGATTATACCTGTGTTTGCCATGATATTGATTACACTGTCTCTTCTACAAAATTTATAGGTTTCACTGAGCTCCACACATATGATTGCTTTAACATCTGAACTGCTATGTTACACCTGGGGAGATGGTCGTAAAGGCCAGCTAGGCCATGGAGAGCTTGAGACCTGGAGGGAGAAGCCGACATGTGTTGAGGCCCTCAAAGGAAAAAATATTACAAGGTGCATTTGATATAGTATTTTCCACTTTTTTTTTTTTTATTTTTCTACCTCACAAGAATTTTGATAAAATTGTGAACCTTTAAGATGAAGCTTTGCTGGTAATGAGTTCAGAAGTCTTAATATAATAATAATAATGAGTGAATTGCTTAAGTGATTTTTGTCTGATACTCTATCATATATGCACATAGTATGAGTGTGGATGGCTGCATTTTCTTTTGTGTTTTAGAGGGGGATGTAATCTAGTTTGAAAAGGAAATCCCAGCTTTTGAAGATTTTACAAATTGGGAAATGTGGCTGTTCTGTTGCAAGTTAGGAGAAATTTTTGGGATAAGGTTAGTGAAATATTTTCCTCATTGAGACAAGGAAAATATAGGGTACTTTCATTAACTACAGCAAAAAAAAACTGGGTTTTACAAAAATTGAATTTTACAGAATTACTATAATTATGTGAAAAATAGCTAGAGTATCAGAATTTAAGGAGGCAACATTACATTGTAATTGTTAATGTGTATTAGATCTATGAATATTAAGTAGGGACATAAAGCAGCTTAATTCTACAAGACCACAAATTGAGTTCATTGTGCGGTTATTGTAAAGGTTCTCCAATATTCAGTATTAGAAAAAAGAAGAAAAGGAGGACACTGAATTCTTGAATGTAGTAAGCAGATCTTTTCACAGAAGTCTCAAGCCTGCTATGCTGAAAATACTTAGGCTGTTGATTTTTATTTTAAACTATGCAATGAGTAGTATCCCAGAATGGGAATTTAATTTTGTGTCACTTAACAGAAAAATTCTGTATCAGAAGAACTGGAAGATGCATGGGAAGATCGTCATCATGATTACAATGGCCAAAAACAAGAGAAAAAAATTTTAATTAGGACTTTTAGAACACAGATATAGTGTAAAATCCAAATATATTGCATTGCCCTCAAGTGGGAAAATAGTGCATCTTAAAAATCAGTTGGGATATTGGTAATATTGATTGTGGTTCAAAATAGCTAGTGCACAAATAATCATCTTTCCCTTCTGACATGCAAAAGTTAAAGTGTCATCAAACAAAATTTCAAAGTTTACACCAACTAGCTGAAAAATGGTGCATCAAAGAAACAAGAAAGGACTGAGAAAATTGTTTTCACAGCTGTTGAAACTGAGTGCAAAAGAATTTTTCAAATTGACTTTTAGAACCATAGGTAGTGTTCCAAATGCACCATGATGCCTCCTGGATGAAAAATGGGTACATCTAGAAAAACATGCAATATATGTATTATATTGGTTTGGTCATAGACAAAGCTAGACAATGTGAAAAGGGATTTCCTAATCCAGCAGAAATGTAAATCCTGTTGAACTGCAAATCTAAATTTACATCACCCAGGAGAAGCACTGTACATCCTAAAAGGTCCAAAAGTGCTTAAAATATTTTGCTTGTAAAAATTTATTATCGGATGCAAAAGGAATTTTTCAAAAATGACTTGCAAATGGCGGTGTAAGTCCAACTGCAAATATCCATTTCCTTAAATTTTTGAAAGTGTACAGCTGTACCACCTAGTGGTAAACCTATGCATTGTGCAATGCAAAAAACAGTCAAATAAATCTTTGCACATAGCTCCAGCTATTTGATTGAGAAATATTTTTTTAATTGAGGTTTAACGTCCACCATGAGCAACTTGATGGGCTATAAGCAGTCACCCGTCCCTAATTCAGGGCTACTAGTTCCAGGAAAGGAAAAGAACCAGTGCCTTAAGACAAACACAACATCTATGCCTCACCGGGATTCGAACCCTGACCCATCTCAGACGAATGGTCAGAAGCCAGTACTTAGGCCACTGGGGCAGCAAAATAATTTTTCCAATCCAACTTTTACAGTTGTAAATATCATGCAAAACATACAAATACTTCTGTGCCACCTAGTGGGAAAACTGTGTGTCCTAGCACTGGAAGATTTGGGAATCATTATTCTCATTGTTACATTTGTCATATGCTAAAAGTTTTTGAATCTGTCGTACTAATAAAGAAGTATCAGTAATGAGAAAACTTAATGGAAATTACAGAGTATTAAAGTACATTACTTCTCAAATTTTTGATCTGTACACTAGATCATTGTCAGAAGTTCCTGCATCTTACTACTTCCACAGGTCTGGCAACCAAACCTGTTTGATTTGCCATCCAGCATTAATGTTGCCACCTTGTGTCCTGTAAATTTCCAGGGATTCTTCTAATTTCTGGATAATTGAGTGGGATTGATGCTTGATAACTTTTAATGAGTTCCAGTCCATTGTGGCCAGTTTATTGTATGTTCCTATCTAATCCTGTTTTATTTGAGAGGTAATGTACCTTAATACGTTTGTCCTCTATAAGTTTTGTTAAGTTTTTTCATTACTGACTGTAATTAGAGGAAGCTGTGAAGTCATTTATTACTAGAAGAAATATCATTTCTACAAATGGATGACAAAGTATACAGGTGCACAGGGTGATATTGTAGGCACTTGTTCAAAAGACATGCAGATGACAATGATTAGCTGAATCTTTACTTTATGAACTGTACTAAAATCATAATGCATGGTTTATGTGTTATTTATTTTTCTCCTCTATTTGCCAGAAAGAGCACAGTGATTTCTTTTAATCAGATATATTTTGCTATGGAAAAAGCGATTTATTTTATTTTGTAACCTTCCACTGTAAAAGCCCCATGACTGAAATTATTTGCACTCACTTTATTTCAGGATCTGTGCAGGAGAAGGCTTCAGTGTGTTCTCAAGTGACAATGGAATAGTTATGACCTGTGGTAGTGGCTCCCAAGGGTGTCTTGGTCATGGTGATTGGAATATGTGTGTCAAACCAAAATTAATAGAGAAGTTACTCAGGTGAAACTGCTATTAAAACTTTCCATCAGTTGTCTGTGCTTCTGTGTTAAACATTATTATATGTCCATGCCCAGTTAACCTGGAAGATATGTAGAAGTTCATTTTTTTCTTGTTATTTGAGATCTCAGGCATTAATTAATTTCAAGATTGTTAAGTTTCAATTCATTTAAAAAAATCATATTAAGTGCAATGAAATTTACATTTCAGGATTTTTTGTAAACCCAAAGACCTAAAACACAGTGGATTGATGTTGTGAGCCAATGGATTGGTGACACCTTAACATTTTTTCAGAGTGGCTGATATAACAATGAATTACATAAGGTAGAGGAAGTATTGTTGAGAGACCTTCAGTTTTTGTTTTTATTTATTTATATGGTATTGCATGTCTTTTGAACAAGTGCTAATCATTGTCATCAATCATGAAAGTCTACTGTATATGCATTCTCACTTAGTCTCTGTAGCACATTCATCATTTCAAGGAGGCCTCTAACATCATACAAAATTTTCCTTAGATTTTTCTGTCTTTTGTGAAGGAGATGATTAACTTTACTGCTAATGTGAAAAGTCATTTAATCAGAGAAGACTTAATTGTGTAGCACAACTTTCATCATTCTTATTCTGTTCCTGGTAGTCATGACAGAATAATTTGCTATTTTTTTATATGTTGCTTTGATAACATTTTGCAATTGTAATATGTAGCTTTCCAGCAATGTCTTGCTCTGAAGTCACTCACTGTGTCCAACTGAGTGAGTGTTTACAAAGATCACTTTGTAAATTCACAAAAGATTTCCAGTAGTGTGGATTGTGGTTCGTCTAAATCTCTCTTTCTTTTCCATATAGATTTATGTGGAGTTCACATGAAAGATCATGAAACCCCACACCCATTTTCTCTCTGAAGTGAGCCCTACCTGCATTTTCTCATTTATAAAACCTCTAGTATGAGTAAATTTTATGCACACAAAATCATTTCAAAAAGTAAGTTGCTCTCTTGAGCACCAAAAAAAAAAAAAAAAAAAAGAAAGAAGAAGAAGCGCCACTATCACAGCAGTAAATATATTGGGGTTAAATTACAAACAGTAGTTGTAATATACAAATTCGAATTAAAAACCAATTCAAAGACACCTAAGTTACTTAGGTTTATATAATGTGCTATATGTCATTTAATATTATTTGTAAATTCAAGATTATATAACTAATCAACACTTACCCTATTTTATTTGTAGGAGCATATCAATACGTTATGCACATTTTCATCATTTACTATAGGGGCTTATTGTACTGCAAATTTCATTAAAATTTACATGCCAATAATCTGCATCAGAGTTCCATGTGTTGCATTTATTTTATCATTCTGACTTCTTCCATCCCTGGAGTCAGTAGCATTTAATTTGGTATGAGTATCTTCTGATCTTAATTGTTCTTTCACATTGGAAATCAAGCAGTAGTTCAGTGAATCAGAGTGTCTCAGTAGTTCTGAGACACTCTTTTCAGTAGTTCAGTGAATCAGAGTGTGCAAACAGCAGTTCAGTTATGATTCCAAAATCTTGCAAAGTCTTTGAGATTGTAATACATTGTTTAAAACAAAAAAGCAAATGTGTGTATCAGTTTCCATGAATGTGGTAATGTGGTATCTGTTTTTTACTTTCAGACTTTTTTTTTTTTAAATTTAGAAAGTTATACTTTTAGTTAATGTTTTCTTCCATAATAGTTGATTATTTTTTGTAGTGTTGTGCCAATTTTGTATTATTGTGAAGCAAATCTGCAATCTTTTAAAGAAATAAAAGTATAACTTGACTGGTTAAAAGCATCTTTGGTACTGTTGCAGTGTGGATGTATCAGCTGTTAGTTGTGGCCCTCATCATGTTGTAGTTGTTGGAGGTGATGGGGAGGCCTATGCATGGGGATGTGGTTCTGGAGGAAGGCTTGGAACTGGAACTGAAGATGACTGGTATTAATTTCGTTGCTTATCATTAGTTCTCAATTTATTTTGTTAAAATTATTTTCCTATATCTCTTCATGGAAGTAACAATTGTTGTTCTACTAGATATATCTTTTTTCTCTAACTTACTTACCATTTCTAAAGAAGTATATGTACAGAACACCTTTGCAACATAAAATTTTTAGCATTTTTCTATTAAAGAAGTACTGTGTGTTTTATTGCTGTTGGCTAAGAGTACTTGAAAGAAACCAATTAATAATTTTTGTATTCCTACTTTAAGCACTGCTTCCAGGAAATTCTTGGGCTTTGGAATAATTCAACAGTGTCAAAATTGATTGTTATTAAGACTTGTTTTGCAGAGAAAATGTTCAAGAAAATTTGAAAGCATAGGAAAGAATGTTAAGTTTATAGTCTTTATATATATATATATATATATATATATATATATATTCTATAAAGAAGATACCTAAGCAAAAAAATACATATATAATTTTGACTCACACCTAATACAACATAGAAAAGGTTATGTATCTACCTGTGTGAGTAAAAGGAGAAAAGATAAAAAAATAAAATAAAACAACTGAATGTAGAAGGTGTCGAGAATACTGAGCCTTGGCTTTATCAAGGACCAGCAAAAACTCTGCATTTTCTCACTTCCACAAAGACCTAGTTGGAAATGGGTTTCTGCAAGGCCATAGATGCAAGTAACATTCCCACCTAAAATAGTTTAAAAAACATATATATAAGTCATGTCCTCCGTAGAGTAGCATGACCTAGCACTAGTTAACAATTTCGCTTGCATCCATTAACCTTCATGGCCCGACCCATGCTCTTCATCTGTTACTATTAAACAGAGAGAAGAAGATTAAAGAGAACTCAAGCTGTGAGAGTGACATAATAAATAGAAATGATTTTCAGCTATAACGAAATTCCAAGTTCGTTTGAGAGAGAATTTAAACCTGAAAAACAATGCAAAAGAAATCCAAATTTTACATTGCAATTAAAAAAGGAAATGTTAATTTATAACGAACAGATTTTTGAAAGAAAACTTGAGTCTAAAACCCCCTACTCTACAACTTATGACAGCACGAAAACGAGAATAAGTTAAAGATAATAATTAACTAAAGAAAACTTTGTGAAAGTTATATACCTTAAACAGTTAGTTGCAATATGTACAAAGTATTTCAGCAGTGCTTTAAGTGCATAATTAATTAGTTATTAAGAACTTAACTACTTTGAAAAAACAGCGCATAGACAGCGCATAGAAAAGGAACAAGCTTAGCCTTCCTCTGTTCCTAGGTACCCCAAAAGACGCTCAAAGTTACAAAGAAAAGTAAGAGTTAAAACCCGCATAAATGTTAACAGACAAACCAATGCTTAAAAGCTGAAAAGCTAAAAAACGACAGAGAAAAGGTACATAAAGTACAAACATTGAACTTATAAAACCTAGAACCCAAAAACAAGGAAGAGAGCTTACCTCTTGTGTGACAAAAACTTTTCTCCTCACAAGAGGAGAACATGGCTGACCCCTTCCGCCACTCCCTAGACGCTGGGGGGCAGTGAGGGTGGGGCTGATGGCCTCCTCATACAGCAAGAAACCAACGCGCGGAGATTTTAACCAGAGAAAAAATATATAAACTTAAGACTGTGGATCTGTATGATCAGAATGAGCAGAATTAACTCTCCAGAATACATGAGAAATATTATAAAATACACGAGCAGTTTATTTAATAATCTTTGCATGTATTAAATCACCTTAGTGAGCTTCTATAGATTAATCAGAATCTTATTAATTTTAATATATATATATATATATATATATATATATATCATCATCATCATTGTCAACCATTATCAATCCACTGCTGGACGAAGGTCTCCCCAAGTTTTCTCCACAACGGTCTGTCTTGTGCCAGTCTCCTCCATGTCACTTCCGCATACTTACGAATTTCATCCACCCATCTCCCATGAGGTCTTCTTCTGGGTCTTTTCCTGTCCCTTGGAATCCAATCTAAAATTTTGGCTGTCCATCAATGGTCTGTCCTGGCAGTATGCCCAGCCCATTGCCATAACAGGGATTTAACTCTGATATCTTCCACTCTTGTCATTTTCGGATCGACGAGTTCCTCTTTTTATCACTCCTGGTAACACCAAGCATGCACCTCTCCATGCTACTTTGAGTTGTCTGCAGCCTTTGTATGTCTCTTTTAGTTAAGGTCCACGTCTCTGCACCATACGTAAGCACTAGAAGGATGCATTGATCAAACACTCTTCTTTTAAGACATAATGGCATATTGCTCTTGAAAATTATGCTGTTTCTTCCAAAAGCTCTTTAGGAAAGTTTTGTACGCCGATTAATTTCTTCATCAATGTGACCCTCACTTGATATCTGCTGTCCAAGATAAACGTATGTGTCTGTTATCTCCAGCTTTTCTCCATCAATCGATAAATCTTCATTTCTTGTAAAAGCATTGAACATCACTTTTGTCTTCTAAAAGTTCATTTTTAATCCAACTTCTTTACTCTTGTCAGCAAATTCCTGGATCATACTCTGCAGCTCTGATGGGGTAGTTGCAAAAATGACTACGTCATCAGCAAAACGAAGGTGGGTTAGATAATCTCCATTAATCTTTATCCCTTTGTTTTCCCAGTTCAGTGATTGAAAGACATTTTCCAATGTGGCATTAAAGAGCTTCGGAGATATGGTGCCACCTTGTCTCACTCCCTTTCCAATTTTTATGTGTGTTGTATTTTCAAACAGCCAAATCTTTGCACTTGCATTTTCATAGATGTTATTAATAATATTAATGTATGCATCTTCAATACCGCAGGATTTCAGAGCCATTGTAACTGCTGATGGTTTCACTAATTCAAAGGCTTTTTCATAATCGATAAAGCCATGCACAATGGAAGTTCATATTCCCTCGCTCTTTCAATTAGTTCTCTCAGTACGTGGATATGATCTATTGTGCTGTAGCCACTCCTGAATCCAGCTTGTTCTCTCGGTTGAGCCATGTCCAGTGTTACCTTCAAACGGTGTGAAAGAACTTTAGTGAAGATTTTATAAACTACTGATAGAAGGCTGATAGGTCTGTAGTTCCTGAGTTCCTCAATTTCACCTTTTTTATGTAGCAGGATCATTGTAGCGTTGTTCCAATCCTCAGGAATCTTCCCTTCATTAAGGCATCGAGTGAAAATTTGGGCGAGTAGTGTTTCAATTTCTCCACTTGCTTCTTGTATGATGTCTACAGTAATTCCATCTTCTCCTGGAGCTTTTCCCCGCTTCATGTTCTTGATTGTATGTGCAACTTCTGCTGGGAGGACTGGAAGAACTCTGGTACTGGTACCTTTCATGATGTCTGGAGTGCATGTATCATCCCTTTCATATAATTTGGAGTAGAAATCTTTCACTCTTGTCAAAATTTCGCCTCTATTTCTTGTTACAGAACCATCTTCTTTTCTCAGTGCCATAATCTGTTTTCTTCCCTTACTGAGATGCCCCTTTGCTATCTTTAGGCTTTGGTTGTTTTCAATTGCTTTCCTCACTAGTTCACAGTTGAATTTCCTTGTCTTCAGTGATACTTTTTCGTACTGTCTTGCATAGCTCTAAATATTCCACTTTGGAAGTCACATCTTCTTTAGTTGTCCTCATCTCTCTTCTTTTTTGCATCAACATTTTGGTTTTTCCTGAAAATTTGTTCACATGCAACTTGTTCTTAGACCCAGCTAATTTTGTTGCTGTTTCCATAAGAGCTTTGGTTACTTTTCTGTGAACTTCAGAAATATCCACTTCTCCCGATGTTAGGCCTTCTAAAGCAGATAATCTGTTCTTCAGTTCCAACTTGAAGGTATTATGGTGTTTTTTAAGGTTGGTTATGTCAATACATTTTGTTTGTCTTATGAGCTTGTCACGTTCGAGTTTAGTGTTGAGGTGCATCTTACATCTCACCAATCTATGGTCACTACCTGTGTTGAACTTGTTTAGCACACTGCAGTCTTCGATGACAATTTTTTTGTAACACATAATAAAATCAATTTCACTTGTCGTCCCATTTGGATGTCTCCATGTCCATTTCCTGTGTGGCTTTTTCTTGAAAAAGGAGTTCAAGATGAAAAACCCTTCTGCCTCTGCAAACCCTATGAGAGTATTTCCACGCTGGTTTCTGTTGCCGTGACCAAATTTACCTACTGAAGTTTCATTCTGTTGCCGTTGCCCTATTTTTGCATTGAAATCTCCCATAATTATCTTCAAGTGCTGCTTACCTTTATTATTTAGATGACGAATTTCCTCATAAAATTCTTCAATTTCTTCTTCAGGATGACTTGTGGTGGGTGCATAAGTTTGAATAATCTGAGCCTGGTATCTTCTCGAGAGTTGGATAACGAGTCTTGCAGCTCTGTCAGAGGAACTTTGAACTTCTACAACTTTATCCTTCAGTTTCTTGTTTATTATAAATCCAACACCGCTAGTTCTGCCAGTATCTGTCCCACAATAGTAGAAGAGATGTCCACTTTTCAGTTCAACGAGATCTTCTCCTTTTCTCTTTACCTCACTTAACCCGACGATGTTCCACTTCATCCTTTGTAGTTCCTCTTCCAATTCAAGAAGCCTTGAATCAGAAGATAGGGAGCGTCCATTATACGTAGCCAAGGTCAGCATCAAATGGCAGCCTAGTCCGGTTTTCCGGGAATTCTTAGCACCCTCTGCCTTCATGTCGCACTGGCCGCTGCCTTGGCCAGGTACATTCCAGCTGCCGGAGACTGAGGGCCAAGATTTAAGTTGTGGAGTCATTTTGGAGGGGTTTGGCCATAACTGACCATGCTGGCCAAGCGGGTTGGTGAGTGTGGGATAGCATTTCCTCTAATCCCGATGGTATAGTTATACCGCTATTGGCGGTGGGAACAGGATGCACCACGAGAAGTCAGGGTTGACATTTGTCAAGGAGAGGCGGTGATGTTATGCATCACCTGACCTTACATCCCTATATATATATATATATACATACTGAAGAGCAAAGCCGAAAACAAAAGAAAAACTTTTGAATTTAAAATGAAAGTTGCAAATAGAATATGTATATATATATACCATCGGGATTAGAGGAAATGCTATCCCACACTCACCAACCCGCTTGGCCAGCGTGGTGAGTTATGGCCAAACCCTTCCAAAATGACTCCACAACTTAAATCTTGGCCCTCAGTCTCCTGCAGCTGGAATGTACCTGGCCAAGCAGCGGCCAGTGCGACATGAAGGCAGAGGGTGCTAAGAATCCCCGGAGGACCGGACTAGGCTGCCATCTGATGCTGACCTTGGCAACGTATAACGGACGCTCCCTATCTTCTGATTCAAGGCTTCTTGAATTGGAAGAGGAACTACAAAGGATCAAGTGGGACATCGTCGGGCTAAGTGAGGTAAGGAGAAAAGGAGAAGATCTCATTGAACTGAAAAGTGGACATCTCTTTTACTATCGTGGGACAGATACTGGCAGAACTAGTGGTGTTGGATTTATAATAAACAAGAAACTGAAGGATAAAGTTGTAGAAGTTGAAAGTTCCTCTGACAGAGCTGCACGACTCGTTATCCAACTCTCGAGAAGATACCAGGCTCAGATTATTCAAACTTATGCACCCACCACAAGTCATGCTGAAGAAGAAATTGAAGAATTTTATGAGGAAATTCGTGATCTAAATAATAAAGGTAAGCAGCACTTGAAGATAATAATGGGAGATTTCAATGCAAAAATAGGGCAACGGCAACAGAATGAAACTTCAGTAGGTAAATTCGGTCACGGCAACAGAAACCAGCGTGGAAATACTCTCGTAGAGTTTGCAGAGGCAGAAGGTTTTTTTCTTGAACTCCTTTTTCAAGAAAAAGCCACACAGGAAATGGACATGGAGGCATCCAAATGGGACGACAAGTGAAATTGATTTTATTATGTGTAACAAAAAATTCGTCATAGAAGACTGCAGTGTGCTAAACAAGTTCAACACAGGCAGTGACCATAGATTGGTGAGATGTAAGATGCACCTCAACACTAAACTCGAACGTGACAAGCTCATAAGACAAACAAAATCTATTGACATAACCAACCTTAAAAAACACCATAATACCTTCAAGTTGGAACTGAAGAACAGGTTCTCTGCTTTAGAAGGCCTAACATCGGAAGAAGTGGATATTTCTGAAGTTAACAGAAAAGTAACCAAAGCTCTTATGGAAACAGCAACAAAATTAGCTGGGTCTAAGAACAGATTGCATGTGAACAAATTATCAGGAAAAACCAAAATGTTGATGCAGAAAAGAAGAGTGATGAGGACAACTAAAGAAGATGTGACTTCTAAAGTGGAATATATAGAGCTATGCAAGACAGTACGAAAAAGTATCACTGAAGACGTAAGGAAATTCAACTGTGAACTAGTAAGGAAAGCAATTGAAAACAACCAAAGCCTAAAGATAGCAAAGGGACATCTCAGTAAGGGAAAAAAACAGATTATGGCACTGAGAAAAGAAGATGGTTCTGTAACAAGAAATAGAGGCGAAATTTTGACAAGAATGAAAGATTTCTACTCCAAATTATATGAAAGGGATGATACATGTACTCCAGACATCATGAAAGGTACCAGTACCAGAGTTCTTCCAGTCCTTCCAGCAGAAGTTGCACATGCAATCAAGAACATGAAGCGGGGAAAAGCTCCAGGAGAAGATGGAATTACTGTAGACATCATACAAGAAGCAAGTGGAGAAATCGATACAGTACTCGCCCAGATTTTCACTCGATGCCTTAATGAAGGGAAAATTCCTGAGGATTGGAACAACGCTACAATGATCTTGCTACATAAAAAAGGTGACATTGAGGATCTCAGGAACTACAGACCTATCAGATTCTTATCAGTGGTTTATGAAATCTTCACTAAAGTTCTTTCACACCGCTTGAAGGTGACACTGGACATGGCTCAACCGAGAGAACAAGCTGGATTCAGGAGTGGCTACAGCACAATAGATCATATCCACGTACTGAGAGAACTAATTGAAAGAGCGAGGGAATATGAACTTCCATTGTGCATGGCTTTTATCGATTATGAAAACGCCTTTGATTCGGTGAAACCATCAGCAGTTGCAATGGCTCTGAAATCCTGCGGTATTGAAGATGCATACATTAATATTATTAATAACATCTATGAAAATGCAAGTGCAAAGATTCGGCTGTTTGAAAATACAACACACATAAAAATTGGAAAAGGAGTGAGACAAGGTGACACCATATCTCCGAAGCTCTTTAATGCCACATTGGAAAAAGTCTTTCAATCACTGAACTGGGAAAACAAAGGGATAAAGATTAATGGAGATTATCTAACCCACCTTCGTTTTGCTGATGACATAGTCATTTTTGCAACTACCCCATCAGAGCTACAGAGTATGATCCAGGAACTTGCTGACAAGAGTAAAGAGGTGGGATTAAAAATGAACTTTCAGAAGACAAAAGTGATGTACAATGCTTTTACAAGAAATCAGAATTTATCGATTGATGGAGAAAAGCTGGAGATAACAGACATGTACGTTTATCTTGGACAGCAGATATCAAGTGAGGGTCACATTGGTGAAGAAATTAATCGGCGTACAAAACTTGCCTGGAGAGCTTTTGGAAGAAACAGCATAATTTTCAAGAGCAATATGCCATTATGTCTTAAAAGAAAAGTGTTTGATCAATGCATCCTTCCAGTGCTTACGTATGGTGCAGAGACGTGGACCTTAACTAAAAGAGACATACAAAGGCTGCAGACAACTCAAAGAACCATGGAGAGGTGCATGCTTGGTGTAACCAAGAGAGATAAGAAGAGGAACACATGGATCTGAAAAATGACAAGAGTGGAAGACATCATGATCAGAGTTAAATCCCTGAAATGGCAATGGGCTGGACATACTGCCAGAAGAACAGACCATTGATGGACAGCCGAAATTTTAGATTGGATTCCAAGGGACAGGAAAAGACCCAGAAGAAAACCACATGGAAGATGGGTTAATGAAATTCGAAAGTATGCGGGAGTGACATGGAGGAGACTGGCACAAGACAGACCGTTGTGGAGGAAACTTGGGGAGACCTTCGTTCAGCAGTATATTGACAATGGTTGATAATGATGATGATGATGATGATGATATATATATATATAAATAATCTTTACCCCAAAAGTGAGTTAGGAAAACTGATGAAAGAAATTGTTTTGCTAATTATGTTGCAGTTGCTACTGAAAGCCTGTTTCGCACATCAGCACAGTTTTGCCACTTATTGATACTGGTAGCAGTCATGTGTCACAAATCTGCAGGAAGCAATTTAGGGTGTAGAAATTTTAACTTGTGCATCATGAGATTAAAAAAGAAAAAAAGAAAAGAAAACTTCCATTGGCAAATTTCATCTTCCATTATTGTCAAGGTAATACATGTTTTAATACAAATACCAGCAATGTAATAGTTTTGCTCTCACATGTTTTCTCTACCTACCTAGGAATTCAGTTAGAAGGGAAGATTTGCATAAGATTTCTAAGCTATGCTTGTTCATCTTGGATATGAGCCATTGAAAAAAGCTTGTACTGAAACCCACTACCTGCTTAAGGCTGCTAACATAACAAATTTTCTTTGTTCCATAAGTTGTTAATGACAGTTTTAATATTTTGTTTGATTATGTGGGGACTATTGTTCTTTTTGCTGCTCCTGTGGCTGAGTGGTCATATCTGCATGCTTCTTTGTTAATTGTCCAAGTTGAGCCTGCATTTGAGTCTTAGGTGAGGCATTGGTGGCGTGTGTTTGTCTTATTGCCTGGGTTCTCACCAATCCTTGGAACCAGTGGCCCTAAATTAAGGACAGGTGATTGCTTTATAGCCTTAGATGCCCACAGTGGTCATTAATGCCCCCCGCACATTATCCTTCTTGGGAAAGGAAATAGGGATAAAACACTATGCAGCTGATCCCTTCAGAATACAAAAATCACTTTTTGAACAGAGGAAACACTTCCCTTCTTTTGACTGCTACTATTTGATATTTGGTTTGTGTATGTTGAAAAATATCAAATGATCTTATGGTGAAATAATTACTTTTTTTAAATAGAAATGCCTCAATTAATTATGTAACCTGTGGTGAACTCCCAAGAATTTTTTGTAAATTTATAATCCTAAAAAATCAGGAATTATGCCAGCATATCTTAATTATATTCTAAGTCTGCTATGCTACCTTTACATTACCCAGGATAAACAATTGAGATTTGCCAAACTGAATAAACTGCCAGATTATCCTATTCAAGACACCTAGTGTTTTGTAACAGTGATACTTCTATCCTGATAATATCCAGAGTGAGAAAACTAAACTTATGAGTGCTGGTGTTTTAAATTAACCACATGCTTTCTGCATTTATTTCTTTTTTCTAATTTTCTGAGTTCTCTACATGGCTGATAGTTAATTCAACAATTTTTGTACCAAAAATATAAATTATTAAATAAATAAATGTATTAAATTTACTGTGAGTTTTCTACATGTAATCTTTTTCTCAGATTTTCTGGGAAATTTGTTTGCACATGGATGACAGTTGATGTCAGCATTTTTATGCCATTTTTTATTCATTTTTTGAAGACATATTAAACTCAGATTCTTACCCTAGCATAAAAACTTTTCTGCAACACCAGTGTAGAATTAATTTTGTAATTGTCCAATTTTGAGAAACTCTGTTGAGTATTTGAAATCGGTCTGAAAATGGGTAGATCTTAAAACTAAAAGATGTGCTATTTTAATAAAAGTGACCTGAGATTTCCAAACACATTAGCCTTTCTGGTTAGTGAATTGTATGGGATAGGAAAGATTGTCCTTACAGGTACAATTTTATGTAGTAACTGGTTGCAGACCAAGGGGGAAGACCTAAAGCAAAATGAGTGGATAGTGTGAAATGGGCAGTTAGTGTTAGAGGAGGTAATTTTGTCAGATACAGGAAGTTTTGCTGTGGTCTAGGTAACAAAAAAAATATTTTGTAGGTAAGCAGTACTTTTTTTTTTCTGTTTTCATAAGCTGCATTTAGTGTTTTGTAGGATTACATGTGTTGTGCCCCCCCCCAACCTGAATACCTGCAGCAAAACAGGTGTGATATAATACCATAATAAATGATTGAATTTAAAACCAAAAAATTCCAGTTAGGTATATCAGTCATGGAAACTTTACTTGTAGCTTCCATTTTACAAAAGTTGCTTAGTGATTTAGAGGTGAAACTCTTAGCTGATCAACATTTAAATGACTCACTACATTGAAAGCTCTAGGAAGGATAGCAGCTTGGTAGTCCTAAGCAGAAGTTCCAGAATCATTAAATATGTCTAAAATAGTAGTATCTCATTTGAAAACAGTTCTAAGCTGTAGTGAATCTGGGGGAAGGGGGTGACTGGGGCAACCCCCTCACTTGTAAAGGTAGGTTATTGCTTTTTAAATGGCCAATATCTAAATAATTAATGCATTTATCTTTGTAAAATTATAGCAATGAATGCACAGGTTTTTGTAAAAATTTTCATAACAACTAAAGTTTGCCCTAAATTTGGAGATAAAATGCTCTGTTTTTGCTTAAAGAAAAAAAAAGTTTCAGAAACAAAAAAAGATGAGAACAGAAGGGAAAAGAGATTTTGACTGATTAAAAAAGCAATGGGTGAGCTTTGTTCTGTTTTTTAGTATTGTCTGGCATCATTAATAATTGCAAGTAGGTAAATTCACAGTGTGGAGTAGACTTCGAAGTGTGTGTGAGGTGGTGTGGTTGACAGAGCAATGTTCATATCTTCATTGGGCCATAAGAAAAAACTAGCATCCAATTTCAAAGCTGAAAATTTTTCTTTTAAATTAATCCATCTGAACAGAAAGAATCAAACTTTATTTTAAAAGATTTTATGCAGGCATGAGATTTAAAAAGCATCATGTTGATTTCCTCAAAAAGTGTGCATTGAAAGCAATGAAAATAATGCTTATTTTTCACTTCTCATTCACAGTTTGTGAATTAAAAATTTTGTACAGTTTTTGTAATAAAAAAAAAATTAATAAGCCATGCAATGCTAGTTAGAGGCAGTGCTGCAGGTTTATAGTGTGAATGTGCATGTGTGCCCCCCACAAAGTTCCTGTTTTTAGAATGGAGACCCCCCTGCAGATCAACTTTTAGATCCACTACTGGTTCTAAGAAATAGAAACCATAATCAGAAGTGTAGGACAGCAAAATTTTGACTGTAACTTACTAGAAGTTAATGGAAACTGACAGCTAGCTAAGTAGTTGCTTCATGTGCTTCCTGCAGCTGTAAGAACTGTATGTAGTTGGACTGTCTAAAATGACAGTCTTGCACCATGATGCAAGAACGCAATTGCACTGTATCCCCCCATTTTTCCTAGTTCTCTCATTTAACTTAATGCAAGTAACCCCCAATCCTGAACCCAGGAGAATTAAGCCTATGGTGTTCTTCTATGATGTGGCATGATTCAGTATGGGTTATCTCTCATACTCTCATCTCAAGGAAATACAGGACTTATTGTAATCCACTTAGCATCAAAGAGCAAGAGAAAAATTGCTGCAGTGACAATGGTTTCATATTGTGGGGGAATCACAAAGCTGAATGAATACACAGTAGTGCTTATGTTTGAGGGTAGCACCCTGACTGGTCAGTGATGCAGAAAAGACGTGATCCTGGAGGCCAAACTGTGGCTCAGTTTTAAAGAAAGCACTTGAATTTCCAGTATGTAACCATAATTTTTAGTACAATGAGGCCTTATACAAGGTGGGTGTAAATTTGTATGACACAGTTTCGGTTATATGTGCTGAAAAAATGTAAAAAATTATTTGCAAATGCATGAAACATTACATTTAGTGGCTGCTAAGAACACTGATAACATTGTAGATATTTCATCCCTACAAAAATTTTCGCAAATGTTATGGACAACTCTCACTACCATCTTTTTCCCATATCCTTACCACACTGTATATCACCTGGACTCTCAACAACACTTTGTTATTGTGTTTAATTAGTGTACACCATTTTCCATTATGTTGTGGGTTTGCTATATTGTCCATAGATATTTAATTATACACCCTGATTCATAAAGAAGTATACAGTTTCTGGATGCTGTAAAACAGTAACAGTTGAAGACATGGACCACAACTGCGAACCGTTAGGTAGATGTACTCATAAAGTTTGTGTCCCGCTACTGAGGGAAGTGACATAGGCGATAGCATGCGTGTTACGTGACTAGTCAGTCAAAATGACAGCGTCTGCAGTGGAGAAGGCGTTTTGTGTTCTTGAATTGAGCAAAACAGAATCTGTAACTGTTGTGCAATGGCATTTTCGATCACGATTCGGAAAAGAACCTCCAACCAGAAAATCTATCTACAATTGGCATAAAAAATTTGAAATTATTGGCTGTTTGTGCAAACTTAAAAGTCCTGGATGACCGCATGTATTGGAAGAAGTCGTGGATAGTGTTTGCACCACCATTCAACGAAGCCCGGAAAAAGCAACGCAGAGGATGAGTCGTGAAGTGCAGATTTCACAGCCCACTGTCTGGAGAATTTTGAGAAACAAGCTGAAAATGATTCCTTACAAAGTGCAGATGTTGCAAAATCTCACTAACCTCGACAAGACAAAGCACTTTGAATTTTGTGCCGAAATGCAGCACCGTTTTGAAAATGACGATTTTGCCGATCACTTAGTTTTTGCCGATGAAGCTACATTTCATGTGAGTGGTCAGGTAAACAAGCACAATGTTTGCTTTTGGGAAATGGAGAATCCCAGATTTTCAGTGCAACATGTGCGAGATTCCCCTAAGGTAAATGTGTTCTGTGCTGTGTCCAAAAAGAAAATGTATGGCCTCTTCTTTTTCACGAGAAAACTGTCACGGGAGGCTCTTTTCTGGATATGTTAAGTCTTTGGTTGATGCCGCAGTTGCAGGACGACAGTGACAACTTTATTCTCCAATTGGATGGTGCACCACTGCACTGGTTAGGCAACGTGCGAGATTATCTCGATGAACATCTTCCTCACCGATGGATTGGACGAACCGCGGGCTACAACATGTCACTGACCCAATGGCCACCCAGAAGTCCTGACTGAACACCTTGTGACTTTTTTCGGTGGGGGTACATAAAGGACAAGGTATTCGCACCTCCCCTTCCTGTTGATCTAGCGGAGCTGAAACAGCCTATCACAGCCACTATCACTGCACTTGATTCAGATATCTTACCTTGCGTTTGGGCGGAAATGGATGACCGGCTCAATGTGTGTCGTGTGACTAAGGGTGCACACATAGAACGTCTGTGACTGTCTCTAAAAAACTTGAAACATTTCCCTACAATTCTGTTACAGGTAACATAAAATATCTTACATTGTTCTTGTTTTACAGTGCATTGAAACTGTATACTTCTTTATGAATCACCCTGTATAATCAAAATGTAAATCAGAAAGTTGGGGTGAAGCACATAAAATTCTTAAAAGATATGACATTGATTAAGAAGATAGCTGGGTGACATTTCCATCCTTTTCAATCTGGCCTTTTTCCAAACTTTAAGCTGAGTGCCTAATCTATTTTTCTGTTGATACTGTTGTTTAATGCTTAACTGCCTAAAAAGGTTTTATCACATGCATGTGTTTTATTCACAAACATATATCAGTGCAGCATATTTATGATTTTGTTATGTTCATTTATTTTGTTTTTCCATATTCATTTCATATTCATACTGATGTAATAGTTGGCACAAATATGTTGTGATTTCACTGTTTCCATGAGCACCTCCTTCAGAAAACTTGAAAATTATGTACATTGCCCTGGAGCGGGAATCGAACTCGCATCTTGCGATTTCCGTGTGAGCATGTTATCTGTTACACCACCCAGGACAAGATAGTTCCAAGCAACTGATGCTAAACAGATGTAGCTTAGAAATCTGAGAACCATTTCAGATTTGGTGCTAGTCAAAGCTGTCTCCATACTTCCTCGTTGCATCACCACTAACTTTTCTCACATCCAGGGAGTGTTTCGTTTTTTTAAGTTTTTGGTTAAAATGTGATTTACATTAGAAAAAAATGCCTTAATTTAATAAAAATACATCAACTTAGAATGCTTTAATTTTTTTCTTCTATTTTTCATTAACTTTAATTCTGTTCTGGTGGATTTCAAAAACTTCCATTTTTCGTTGTCCCCCTTCCCCTAATTTTTTTTTTTATATACGCTCCTGATACATGTAATTGGGAAATGAATCATGAATCTCCCTGAAGAAATAGTTCTTTATAAATACATGGAAGGCAATACAAATGTAATTGTTGGCACAAATGTGACATAGTTTCAATGTAACAACTCCTTTAGAAAACTTGAAAATTGCATTGGCCTGAAGCGGGAATCAAATCCACATCTCTTGATTTCTGCTCTAGTATGCTATCCATTACACTACCCAGGACAAGGAAGTTCCAAGCTACTGAAGCATAGGTAATTTTCAAGTTTTCTGAAGAAGTTGCCACATGGAAACAGTGAAACTATGGTGCATTTGTGCCAACAATTACATTTGTATTGCCTTTTATGTATTTTTAAAGAACTCTTTCTTCAGAACAATTCGTTTCCCAGTTATATGTATGACATTCATACTAATCCTACAAAGTACCGAATTTCAGAACTACAGAATAGCCAAATACTAAATTAACTATACATAATACCATCTAAGGTATTATTTACCTGATATAGGCAAAGTATTTCGCATATTGTTGCTCCGTGAGGCACGTGCTCCCAGCCCAAGAGAGGTTAATTTGTTACGGGTTTTTTTGGTTAGTTAAAATTTTTTTATAAATGAAAAAATTTGGTTATATTATTATCAGTTCACATTCATTCATTCGCACAATCAAACATTTAAAATTTACTATTAATTAAAAGATTGTATTAGAAAAAGTTATACTCATCGGGTTAGGAGATGTCTCTCAAGAGGCTCTTCATCACTTTGTTACAGCGAGCGCTTTCAGCACATCCGGAGTATCATCGTTGGGCCTTCTACACCTACATGAGGGTTTTCTCGCGTGTGTGTAGCTGCTGGAGTTGCATGTCGGAAAATGAAGCGAAAGTTTTGCGGCCTGTATGTGTTAGGGGATTGCTTCTCATGTGTCGCCATCTATTGAATGATTTGGTAGGTATATCAGTCGTAAGTACAATTTTTCCCTTTTTGTGTAGATATTTTTGAGCTATTGTTATTTATTTGTAGAAACAGGTGTATTATTTTTAGTCCTTTATTAAATGGTGTGACTTTTTGTAATGTTCTTTTTTTTTTTTTTTTTGTCTTTTTTTATGGATTTTTTCACTATTTATAAGTGACTTCCAGGCTGTATCCAGGGTGGTAGGGTCTTGTAAGTTGCATATTTTATCTTTTTTGGTCAATTATAATGCTTTAATCATTAACAATATCCTGATTTTGAAAATATTAAATTACTAACCATCCACACAAACGAAAAAGAATTAAGGAAAGCGTTTGTATTTCTTTTTGGAGCTAACCTCTGAATCTCAGATAACAGTTTAGTGATATGTATGTATGTATGTATGTTTGTTATAATTGAACAAAAAAAAATATGCAACTTACAAGTCCCTACCACCCTGGATACATCCTGGAAGTCACTTATAAAAGTGAAAAAATCCATAAAAAAAGACAAAAAAGAACATTACAAAAAGTCACACCATTTAATAAAGGACTAAAAATAATACACCTGTTTCTACAAATGAATAACAATAGCTCAAAAATATCTACACAAAAAGGGGGGAAATTGTACTTACGACTGATATACCTACCAAATCATCCAATAGGTGGCGACACATGAGAAGCAGTCACCTAACACATACAGGCCGCAAAACCTTCGCTTCGTTTCCCGACATGCAACTGTAGAGGCTGCACACACGTGAGAAAACCCTCATGTAAGTGTAGAAGGCCCGACGATGGCACTCCAGATGTGCCGAAAGCGCTCGCCGTAACAATGTGATGAAGAGCCTCTTGAGAGACGTCTCCTGACCTGATGAGTATAACTTTTTCTAATACAATCTTTTAATTAATAGTAAATGTAAAACGTTTGATTGTGCGAATGAATGAATGTGAACTGATAATAATATAACCTAATTTTTTCATTTATAAAATTTTTTTAACTAACCAAAAAAAAAAAAAAAAAAACCGTTACAAATTAACCTCTCTCAGGTTTGGAGCACATGCCTCACGGAGCAATTACATGTGAAATACTTTGCCAATATCAGGTAAATAATACCTTAGATATTATGTATAGTTAATCAAAAGCACATTTATAACATAAGACAACCGTTAAGGTTGTCTCATTAATTACATATTTCGTAATCAAATGCTAAATAGTCCATTTTCAGGGAACACATTCCTCCATATTGTGGATTTGGCTACCATGTTTCAAACACCTCAATTTGATTGAGCCATTGCCACCCAGGTGGCTTAGTAGTACAAGGTTTCCAACCATTCAGCAGATATCAATCTATATTTGAATTCTGGATGAGGTATGGATGGTGTGTTTGTCTTACTACACTGGGACTCTCCCTCCTGTCCCTGGAACCAGTGGCTCTAAATTAGGAACAGACAACTTCTTATAGCTTCTTGAGTTGCTCAGGGTGGTTATTAAATCTCCAAACAAAAAGTTTGGTCGAACTGTAATGTGCAAAGTTGTTCGAATCGTGAGCATCATGCTTACCCATGAGGATGTTTCTATAGGCAATCCCTTTTAGCCTCTTATGCTCAGACATGTCCTTAAACCACTACTCCCCCCTTCCCCAAAAAATAAAGGAAAGAGAGAAATAATATGTTAAACCTCTCTTATCTAACTTTACCATTTAACAGTATGATATCCTAAACATCTGAAGTCTTCATTTCCTGCAGTAGTTATAACTAATACTGTCTAAAACTTTACATAATTGGGAAAATCATGATCAAAAAGCAAAAAGCTTAATTTTTACGTTTCCTCATTGCTAAATTCTGAATGACATGGTGTGCAAATAAAATTTAATCATTTTCATTTATCATTTTTGCAGCATATTTTGTGTAATTTATATCTTCATTTTCATTTTAGCTGTGTTCCAACTGAAGTTAAGTTTTTTAGTGATGTCAGAATAACCAACGCATATTGTGGGTTTGATGGGACTATGTTTGTCACTGATACCGGCTCTCTTTTGGCTTGTGGAAGAAATGACTTCAATAAACTTGGTCTGAATGAGCAAAGAGGCTTCCTGTCGCAAATGCGAAATTTTATAGCAAAGGTATCCGTAAATTCATATCTAATCTGCATATTTGGTAGTGATCTTGCCACATTGTTAGTGTGTTCCATTTAGTTCGTATAGTGCTAGTTCATGTATTGTAGATATATTAAAATATAATCTAATTTTAGTAAATATATTAAATATAATCTGATGAACAAATCAAATATAATCTGATCTTTTCTTTGTCTTCTTTTTATTGTTGAGATAAATTTTTAAAGAGAATTTCCATGAAATGTATTCATTTAGATCACTTCATGTAAACTTGCTGTGATGGTGTACATTTTTTTTTTTTTTTTTTTGCCTATATTTTTTCTTTTTGGATTTCTGCAGTTTTTTCCAGTTCATGAAGCTGTTTTGGTAGGTCTTTGTGAAAGTTATAAACTGTTGTTACAGTCATGTTTGTGACACTAACAAGCACACTTTTCATTGGTGTTGTTGATGTGTAGTTGCAACCTGTTACCAACAAAGTATAAATATTCCACTTCAAACATGTGGCAGTTTGGCTAAAAGTCCTGCATTCTTTCATAATACAATAATAGCACCATTATTTGTGCAAGAGAAAGCCTTCCTTTTATAAAAACTGCAGAGTAAAACTTTTCCCAAACTTCACTAAATACTGCAATATATTCTTTAACAGTTTCAGAAGGTAGATGCACTTGTACAAAAAGTATATGTCATGTTGGTAAACTTCTTTTGTTTGGTAATGAGCATTAAAAGTTGTATTTCCTGATGATGCAACCTGAGTAGCAGCATCACAGCTCAAAGAAATTAATAAGCAGCTCTGAATTTCTAATTTCATTTTATTATCATTGGCATCAACAGTGGGTTCTGTTAATTTCTTTATGATTTAAAATTTACATACTTTTTATCAGTTTTTATGCCTTTTTAGGTTGCAGCTCACATAGTAAGAGATTTTTTCTGTTGAATAATATTTTTAAATGATCAAAGATTTGTCTGTTCATCTTACATTGGCACTGCCTTTTGATTTTTTTGAAACCACTTCTGCTTCTTGACAAAATATATGGAACTTAATTTTGTCATTTTATTTAACAGATTCCAATTTGAAGTTTTTGCAACTAGTTAAGTGAAAAACGAATTGTACTGGCCGCTCCAGAATGTTTTGCACGTTTAGCAATACAAGTTTGGGCCTGTTTCATTCTCGTAAAAAAGTCAAATTCTTTTTACCATGTGGTCAAAATTTGTGTCTTAAAAATCTTAAGTCGTGGTTTCTTCTGTATCACATCAGGAATCTATTTTCAGACTCCAAGGAGTGGGTATAGTGCTTCTGATACATTCTCTTTCCATTGTCACTCCCCCCTTTTTAAGTAAGCAGTGTTGTTTGTTTCATTGTTCAACATGGATGATTAGGCAACACACTTTTGTAGCAGCTTTCTTTTGAAATAATGCTGAAAAAGTGCTGTCCTAAATGATGCTCTTCATTGTACAGTAACACAGCCTATGGGTATACAACTAGAAATTAGATGCTTATTATTGCACTGACATTTTGTTGGTTGCACATAGTCTAGTATGGCTATTAGATTCACAAAGTCACGTTTTATTGTTCAGTGCAGAAAATATTTGTTCAGTCAAATAGCTTCTAGAGTCAACTAATCTTTTTTATAGCAGCTCTCTTGTTGTTAACAGATATGATAAAAGAAGCATCAACGAAACAACATAAATTACCAGTATGTGACTGAAAGTTAAATGCTTTCCTTGAACACTACCTACTCTAATAACGGGCTGTACTCCAAGTCAGGATTTAAGGTCAGGTGATGCGTAACATCACAGCCTCTCCTTGACAAATGTCAACCCCGCCTTCTCGTGTTACATCCTGTTCCCACTAAAGGGGCTCTGTCGACCGCCAATAGCGATATAACTATACCATCGGGATTAGAGGAAATGCTATCCCACACTCACCAACCCGCTTGGCCAGCGTGGTGAGTTATGGCCAAATCCCCTCCAAAATGACTCCACAACTTAAATCTTGGCCCTCAGTCTCCGGCAGCTGGAATGTACCTGGCCAAGGCAGCGGCCAGTGCGACATGAATGCAGAGGGTGCTAAGAATCTCCGGAGGACCGGACTAGGCTGCCATCTAATGCTGACCTTGGCTACGTATAATGGACGCTCCCTATCTTCTGATTCAAGGCTTCTTGAATTGGAAGAGGAACTACAAGGGATCAAGTGGGACATCGTCGGGCTAAGTGAGGTAAGGAGAAAAGGAGAAGATCTCGTTGAACTGAGAAGTGGACATCTCTTCTACTATCGTGGGACTGATACTGGCAGAACTAGCGGTGTTGGATTTATAATAAACAAGAAACTGAAATATAAAGTTGTAGAAGTTGAAAGTTCCTCTGACAGAGCTGCACGACTCGTTATCCAACTCTCGAGAAGATACCAGGCTCAGATTATTTAAACATATGCACCCACCACAAGTCATCCTGAAGAAGAAATTGAAGAATTTTATCAGGAAATTCGTCATCTAAATAATAATGGTAAGCAGTACTTAAAGATAATTATGGGAAATTTCAATGCAAAAATAGGGCAACGGCAACAGAATGAAACTTCAGTAGGTAAATTCGGTCACGGCAACAGAAACCAGCGTGAAAATACTCTTTTAGAGTTTGCAGAGGCAGAAGGGTTTTTCATCTTGAACTCCTTTTTCAAGAAAAAGCCGCACAGGAAATGGACATGAATAGATCCAAATGGGACGACAAGTGAAATTGATTTTATTATGTGTAACAAAAAATTCGTCATCGAAGACTGCAGTGTGCTAAACAAGTTCAACACAGGTAGTGACCATAGATTGGTGAGATGTAAAATGCACCTCAACACTAAACTCGAACGTGGCAAGCTCATAAGACAAACAAAATGTATTGACATAACCAACCTTAAAAAACACCATAATACCTTCAAGTTGGAACTGAAGAACAGATTCTCTGCTTTAGAAGGCCTAACATCGGAAGAAGTGGATATTTCTGAAATTAACAGAAAAGTAACCAAAGCTCTTATGGAAACAGCAACAAAATTAGCTGAGTCTAAGAACAAGTTGCATGTAAACAAATTATCAGACAAAACCAAAATGTTGATGCAAAAAAGAAGAGAGATGAGGACAACTAAAGAAGATGTGACTTCCAAAGTGGAATATATAGAGCTATGCAAGACAGTACGAAAAAGTATCACTGAAGACGTAAGGAAGTTCAACTCTGAACTAGTGAGGAAAGCAACTGAAAACAACCGAAGCCTAAAGATATCAAAGGGACATCTCAGTAAGGGAAGAAAACAGATTATGGCACTGAGAAAAGAAGATGATTCTGTAACAAGAAACAGAGGCGAAATTTTGACAAGAGTGAAACATTTCTACTCCAAATTATATGAAAGGGATTATGCATGTACTCCAGACATCATGAAAGGTACCAGTACCAGAGTTCTTCCAATCCTCCTAGCAGAAGTTGCCCATGCAATCAAGAACATGAAGTGAGGAAAAGCTCCAGGAGGAGATGGAATTACTGTAGACATCATACAAGAAGCAAGTGGAGAAATTGAAGCAGTACTCGCCCAAATTTTTACTCGATGCCTTAATGAAGGGAAGATTCCTGAGGATTGGAACAACGCTATAATAATCCTGCTACATAAAAAAGGTGACATTAAGGATCTCAGGAACTACAGACCTATCAGCCTCCTATCAGTGGTTTATAAAATCTTCACTAAAGTTCTTTCACACCTCTTGAAGGTAATAATGGACATGGCTCAACCGAGAGAACAAGCTGGATTCAGGAGTAGCTACAGCACTATAGATCATATCAACGTACTGAGAGAACTAATTGAAAGAGCGAGGGAATATGAACTTCCATTGTGCATGGCTTTTATCGATTATGAAAAGGCCTTTGATTCAGTGAAACCATCTGCAGTTAAAATGGCTTTAAAATCCTGTGGTATTGAAGATGCATACGTTAATATTATTAATTACATCTATGAAAATGCAAGTGCAAAGATTCGGCTGTTTGAAAATATAACACACATAAAAATTGGAAAGGGAGTCAAACAAGGGGACACCATAGCTCCCAAACTCTTTAATGCTACATTAGAAAATGTCTTTCAATCACTGAACTGGGAAAACAAAGGGATAAAAATTAATGGAGATTATCTAACTCACCTTCGTTTTGCTGATGACATAGTCATTTTTGCAACTACCCCATCAGAGCTGCAGAGTATGATCCAGGAACTTGCTGACAAGAGTAAAGAAGTGGGATTGAAAATGAACTTTCAGAAGACAAAAGTGATGTACAATGCTTTTACAAAAAATGAAGATTTATTGATTGATGGGGAAAAACTGGAGATAACCAATACCTACATTTATCTTGGACAGCAGATATCAAGTGAGGGTCACATTGATGAAGAAATTAATCGGCATATAAAACTTGCCTGGAGAGCTTTTGGAAGAAACAGCATAATTTTCAAGAGCAATATGCCATTATGTCTTAAAAGAAAAGTGTTTGATCAATGCATCCTTCCAGTGCTTACGTATGGTGCAGAGACGTGGACCTTAACTAAAAGAGACATATGAATGCTGCAGACAACTGAAAGAAGCATGGAGAGGTGCATGCTTGGTGTAACCAGTAGAGAGAAAAAGAGGAACTCGTGGATCCGAAAAATGACAAGAGTGGGAAGTGCTAGAAGGACAGACCATCGATGGACAGACCATTGATGGACAGACCATTGATGGACAGCTGAAATTGTAGATTGGATTCCAAGGGACAGTAAAAGACCCAGAAGAAAAAAACAAGGGATGGGTGGATGAAATTCGAAAGTATGCGGGAGTAACTTGGAGGAGACTGGCACAAGACAGACCGTTGTGGAAGAGGCTTGGAGAGACCTTCGTCCAGCAGTGGATTGATAATGGTTGGCAATGATGATGATGATATATTTGCATAATATGCTGAATAGGTAAAGCTATTTGTGTTATTACATTAAATAATATTTATTAAAAATTTTTTTATTCTACTTCAGACTTGCATTTGTTTATGAAGAACAAAGCTCTTCTCATAAGTTCTCATTCCTTGCAATAATTTTGTAACATGCAGTTTGGTTACATTTTTGTGATTTCAGACTGAAGTTGAGAAGCAGCTGCTACCTTCCAAACTTGGTTGGCTGCGACAGAGAGTGGTTTCTGTTTCGATGGGAATCACTCACACAGCTGTTCTTGTGGAGCCTGGCAAGCTTATTACTTTTGGACTCAACAAAAGTGGACAGTTAGGAAGAGGAAATCTGCGAAATCATTCTAGCCCATCAATTGTAAAATCTATGGGAGATAGAACTGTAACTGTAAGTATAGAATCTTAAATGGAAAACTATGTGGAATCCATAAAATTGTTTCATTTTCAGTTTTCTTTGTTTCTTTCTTCTTTTCTATATATTGTTTATTTGTACATAGTTGGCTCAGCATAAAATTAAACTCTACCTATTTAGCTGCATTGTATGATTGTATTATTATTCCCATTTTTCTTATCTGAGCTTTGTCTTTGTATCAGTACAGAATACCTATAACAACATTATCATTCATAATATAAAAAGCTCCATATGATGTGCATATATGCCAAACAGTACAGATTTTTCGTTTTATTATGAATTTTTTATTGGAATTACAGAAGTATGGACAACCGAAGGTTCATCATCACAGTGAGCATACACTACAACAATTACTAGTTTGACTTTCAAATGCACCCACCGAATTCTCTCCCTTTGCAACTACAGTGAATCGAATTGTTCATCTTTTTACTTAAAATCACACCTACATCAGCTTGTCGTTTTCTTCTTCTTTTGAGCCATTCTCAGTCCACTGCTGGATGAAGGCCTCCTCCAGTTATATCATCCAAAACTCCAGACCTCACAAGTCTGATTTGATTTTTTTTTTTTTTTTTTTTGCTTTGGACATCATTTATGGGTAAAAATGTTTTGCATGTAATTTTGAATTTTGTGCAACACACAGTTTTTGTGCCACTGGAAGGTGTAAATGTATATTTTTGTTTGCATCATATCCACAGCCATACCTATCTGTTTAAAAACTCAGTTGAAGAAATTATTTTTTGGTCAGATACAGCTTGCTACCAAAAATACATATTTGCCATCCCAGATAATACAGAATTTTTTCATTGGATCAGAAACACATATCTTAATTTTCATGATATCTCTGCCTTTAGAAGTCTGGTTTTAAAAATTATTTTTGCTGCAGGTACTGTTCATGATTGCAGTTTTCATTTATTTTTGAATTTCTCATAATATGCACACTGTTCTAACACTAAGTGATGTAAGTGTATGTGTATGTTTGCAACTTTATTTCTGCTTCTAAATATCCTGTTGAAAAAATTCTGTTCAGAAGTTTGCGAACATTATCCACCTTAAACAATGCACAGTTGTTCTGCTTGGGGGTGTTCATGTGTGAAATTTTTTCTTGCTATTTCTGCTTATAAAATAATATTTGAAAACTTCTTTTTCGTGCTGCACAATTTTACTGTTAGGGGCTTCAGTATATTTCTCTGTTTGTAAGAATATCTTCGATTCTAAACATTCTTTTCCACTGCATAGCTCCCACTATGAAACATGTTTTGTGTATATTTTCTGCTTTTACATCATGCTCAGTTCTAATTCTAGGGGACTTTAGTGCGTTTTTCTATTTTTAAGGGTACCTATGAATGTAAAAAAAAAAAAATCCTCTCTCGGTAGGATACCTTTTGCTATGAAGAATATTGTGTGCCCATTTTCTTCTGTAAATAGCACACTTTTCTCTGGCTAGGATGTATTAAGTTATAATATGTTTTTCCCCATATCTCTTCTTGTAATTAATCAATTTAAATAACTTCTTTTCTTCATATATCTTCCACAACCAATAATTTTTTGCATTCAATTTGTGGTTTTTTCATAATATACATTTGGGCCTGTAGTGGTCATACCTCTTTGCAAATATTTTACCAATTATGCAACGGGGCATGCACATTCTTGTTTGCTGATTGTCTTCATTTCTAGAATTTCATTTTGAAAAATTATTTTTGTGTTGGAAAGGATTCAAAAGACATGCTCATTGCACCCAATAATTCAATGTTGTCTTTCTTGTTTTATATTGAGTAAGCTATCCAGTTGTCTTATGGATGTTGCTAATTTTCTTTACCAATCATACCACCCATGGGGCTTTTATGAGGGATGTGGGTTCATGTTTTCTTACTTTTCTGTGGTGTTTTGGTGGTAGCAAGTGCATCGCAGAAAATAGGAAGTGAAGTTGTTCTAGTGAAGGAATGAAGATGGCTATGAAAAATGCTTTCATTAAGGCTGTATAGAATTTGCTGCATTTTGCATGTTGGTATTAATTTAGGAATTCTGTGTCCAGCATGAGGGCCAGTTCATTCAAATTCCATCAGAGCTGTGAAAGTGATACTTTATTTCATGTCTCAAATTTACACAATATTCATGATGCTGAACCTCGCGCACTGAGATATTAGCTAATGTATTGCATACCTCTGCTTTCCAAAGAGAAAGAAATATTGTTTAAAACAAGGAGTTTATGCTGTAGGTCCGCCAGCTTAATGTTCCTTCAGAAGCACAATAAATGTGCTACAACAGCAGGATACGAACCTGAAAACTTCTCTCCTAAATTATGCACCCTGTTCACTGGGCAACCAGAACTCCAACTTAGAGTATAAAGAATAATGGTAGCTACTCTTATATAAGTACTGAGAAAGAAAGGGTGAACATGCAACACTTTTATAGCAATGTAACTTTACAAATAGCAATTCAATCACTTCTATTTTTTATATAATTCATTATCTGGTCTTCATGTAATGAATATTCTTCATTCTAGATGGTGCAATGTGGAGATACCTTTATAGTAGCTGGCACTTCAGAAAATGCTGTGTACTTTTGGGGAAGCAGACAAGTGCTGACATCATCTTTATCCAAACCAGGCTTAAATGGTGGGGGTTCAAATTCACATTCTGAGAATGCACACCCTGTGAAGAAGAACAATAAGAAACCTTGTGATGCTGATTATCCATCTGAAATCAGTGAAGTTTCTGTTTCTGAAGTTATCAAGATAGGTATGTTTTAGCAATTGTTTGTTTCTTCTTTTGATGTAACTTTTCCTTTAAAAATGCTGTTGTCCACATACTTTCTGCAGAGTAATGTGCATAATTTGCAGTCAGAAGCAACATTTTATTTATCTCTGCTTTCATTTCTTTTACTTGAAGCACTCATTTCAGTTTATTATCATCATCATTGTCAACCATTATCAATCCACATAGTCAACCATTATCAATCCACATAGTCAACCATTATCAATCCACATAGTCAACCATTATCAATCCACATAGTCAACCATTATCAATCCACATAGTCAACCATTATCAATCCACTGCTGGACGAAGGTCTCCCCAAGTTTCTTCCACAACAGTCTGTCTTGTGCCAGTCTTTTCCATGTTACGCCCACATACTTTCGAATTTCATCCACCCATCTCACACGTGGTCTTCTTCTAGGTCTTTTCCTCTCCCTGGAATCTAGTCTAAAATTTCGGATGTCCATCGATGGTCTGTCCTTTTGGCAATATGTCCAGCCCATTGCCATTTCAGGGATTTTACTCTGATCATGATGTCTTCCACTCTTGTCATTTTTCTGATCCACGAGTTCCTCTTCTTATCTCTCCTGGTTACACCAAGCATGCATCTCTCCCTGCTTTTTTGAGTTGTCTGTAGTCTTTGTATGTCTCTTTTAGGTAAGGTCCACGCCTCTGCACCATACGTAAGCACTGGAAGGGTGCATTGATCAAACACTTTTCTTTTAACACATAATGGCATATTGCTCTTGAAAATTATACTGTTTCTTCCAAAAGCTCTCCAGGCAAGTTTTATATGCCGATTAGTTTCTTCATCAATGTGACCCTCACTTGATATCTGCTGTCCAAGATAAATGTAGGTATTGGTTATCTCCAGTTTTTCCCCATCAATTGATAAATCTTCATTTTTTGTAAAAGCATTGTACATCACTTTTGTCTTCTGAAAGTTCATTTTTAATCCCACTTCTTTACTCTTGTCAGCAAGTTCCTGGGTCATACTCTGCAGCTCTGATGTTGTAGTTGCAAATATGACTACATCATCAGCAAAACGAAGGTGAGTTAGATAATCTCCATTGATCTTTATCCCTTTGTTTTCCCAGTTCAGTGATTGAAAGACATTTTCCAATGTGGCATTAAGGAGTTTGGGAGATATAGTGTCACCTTGTCTCACTCCCTTTCCAATTTTTATGGGTGCTGTATTCTCAAATAGCCGAATCTTTGCACCTGCATTTTCATAGATGCTCTTAATAATATCAATGTATGCATCTTTAATACCGCAGGACTTCAAAGCCATTGTAACTGCTGTTGGTTTCACCGAATCAAAGGCCTTTTCGTAATCAATAAAAGCCATGCATAATGGAAGTTCATATTCCCTCACCCTCTCAATTAGTTCTCTCAGTACGTGGATATGATCTATAGTGCTGTAGCCACTCCTGAATCCAGCTTGTTTTCTTGGTTAAGACATGTCCAGTGTCACCTTCAAGCGGTGTGAAAGAACTTTAGTGAAGATTTTATAAACCACTGATAAGAGGCTGATAGGTCTGTAGTTCCTGAGATCCTCAATGTCACCTTTTTTATATAGCAGGATCATTGTAGCACTGTTCCAATCCTCAGGAATCTTCCCTTCATTAAGGCATCAAGTGAAAACTTGGACGAGTACTGTTTCAGTTTCTCCACTTGCTTTTTGTATGATGTCTACATGATAATTCCATCTTCTCCTGGAGCTTTTCCCCATTTCATGTTCTTGATTACATGTGCAACTTCTGCTGGGAGGACTGGAAGAACTCTGGTACTGGTACCTTGCGTAATGTCTGGAGTACATGTATCATCCCTTTCATATAGTTTTGAGTAGAAATCTTTCACTCTTGTCAAAATTTCACCTCTATTTCTTGTTACAGAACCATCTTCTTTACTCAGAGCCATAATCTGTTTTCTTCCCTTACTCAGATGTTCCTTTGCTCTCTTCAAGCTTTGGTTGTTTTCAATTGCTTTCTTCACTAGTTCACAGTTGAATTTCCTTACATCTTCAGTGATTCATTTTCGTACCATCTTGCATAGCTGTATATATTCCACTTTGGAAGTCACGTCTCCTTTAGTTGTCCTCATCTCTCTTTTCTTTTAAATCAGAAATTTGGTTTTTCCTGATAATTTGTTCGTATGCAACTTGTTCTTAGTACCAGCTATTTTTGTTGCTGTTTCCATAAGAGCCTTGGTTAGTTTTCTGTTAACTTCAGATATGTCCACTTCCTCTGGCATTAGACCTTCTAGAGCAGAGAATCTGTTCCTCAGTTCCAATTTGAAGGTATTATGATGTTTTTTGAGGTTGGTCATGTCAATATACTTTGTTTGTTTTATGAGCTTGCCACGCTCGAGTTTAGCGTTGAGGTGCATCTTACATCGTACCATTCTATGGTCACTACCTGTGTTGAACTTGTTTAGCACACTGCAGTCTTCCATGACAAATTTCTTGTTACACATAATAAAATCAATTTCACTTGTCAATCCATTGGGATGCCTCCATGTCCATTTCCTTTGCAGCTTTTTCTTGAAAAAGGAGTTCATGATGAAAAACCCTTCAGCCTCTGCAAACTCTACGAGAGTATTTCCACGCTGGTTTCTGTTGCCATGACCGAATTTACCGACTGAAGTTTTGTTCTGTTGCCGTTGCTCTACTTTCGCATTGAAATCTCCCATAATGATCTTCAAGTGCTGCTTGCCTTTATTATTTAGATGACGAATTTCCTCATAAAATTCTTGTTTCTTCTTCAGGATGACTTGTGGTGGGTGCATAAGCTTGAATAATCTGAGCCTGGTATCTTCTTAAGAGTTGGATAACGAGTCGTGCTGCTCTGTCAGAGGAACTTTTAACTTCTACAACTTTATCCTTCAGTTTCTTGTTTATTATAAATCCAACACCACTAGTTCTGCCAGTATCTATCCCACGATAGTAGAAGAGATACCCACTTTTCAGTTCAATGAGATCTTCTCCTTTTCTCCTTACCTCACTTAGCCCGACGATGTCCCACTTGATCCTTTGTAGTTCCTCTTCCAATTCAAGGAGCCTTGAATCAGAAGATAGGGAGCGTCCATTATATGTAGCCAAGGTCAGCATCAGATGGCAGCCTAGCCCGGTACTCCAGTGATTCTTAGAACCCTCTGCCTTCATGTCGCACTGGCTGCTGCCTTGACCAGGTGCATTTCAGCTGCCGGAGACTGAGGGCCAAGATTTAAGTTGTGGATTCATTTTGGAGGGATTTGGCCATAACTCACCACGCTGACCAAGTGGGTGAGTGTGGGATAGCATTTCCTCTAATCCCGATTTTATACTTATACCACTATTGGCGGTCGTCAGAGCCCCTTTAGTGGGAACAGGATGCACCATGAGAAGGCGGGGTTGACATTTGTCAAGGAGAGGCTGTATTATGTTGCGCATCACCTGGCCTTGCATCCCTTACTATAATATAAAGTTCATTAAATATTTCTGTTTGTTATTTCAGAAAATAAATGAATAAACAATAAAAAGTGATAACCAAAGTTTTTAATACAATTGTTCAGCGGCATATATATTTTTTTTTCGGGGGGAAGGGGGGGAGACAAAAAATGAAAGTTTTTGAAATCCACCAGTACAAAGTAGAACAAAGTTAATGAAAAATTGAAGAAAAAACTAAAGCATTTTTTAGTGTAAGTGCATGCATTTTTATTAAATTAAGGCTTTTTTTAATAATGTAAGTCACAGTTAAACAAAAAATGAAACACCTTGGAGGCCAAGGCCTTCCTGCCCCCATTCTAAATATGCATATGCAACTGTTAGCTGATGTAAATGTAAAATTTTCAGAAACTCTGCAGACTACCTTTTTAAATATTTTCATTATTTTTCGGTTGCTGTGTGTTTCTGAAACCTGGAAAGAGCGATGTCTTTGTTTATTCACTGATGCCACGTATTGGAGGATTTTCACTTCAGACTACCTTTTGCCCCTGATCAAAGATATTTGCAGGTAGACATATGTGTGACATAATTCATGTAACTGACAACACTGATAACATTTTTCATTTGCTATAGAAAGAGAGAAATTTTTTATTTGTTTGTTTTTTGTCTACTTATTTATTTTGTTTGTTTTCTGTCTACTTATTTATTTTGTTTATTTGTATTGATTTATTTTGTTTATTTGTTTTTATTTATTTATTTTGCTTATTTTTTTGTTTTTATTTATTTATTTTGTTTATGTAATTTGTTTTTATTTATTTATTTTGTTTATGTAATTTTTTTTATTTACTTGAAAAGAATCCTGTATTAATGCACTTGAGTGATTTTGGACAGAAAGGCATGAAGAAAATGTGTTGCAAGTTGACAATAATTTCTGTGTGTGTGTGTGTGTGTGTGTTTTCTACTCGAATAGGAAGTATGAACACCATATTGGCATAGTGGTGTGAGTCAATGATGATGGTGCATTTTTTCAATAGTTGGGTTGGTTCTTATGAGAAGAGCTGTGTTTTTCAAAAACAAATGTAAGTCTGAAGTAGAAATTTTAAAAAAATTATAATAAATATTATTCAATGTAATAAATATGGCTATTAGGTGAAATGATAATTGGTTGATTGTACTTCCTATTTCATTAATTTAAATTGTCAGTCTGTTACTGATAATTACAGGCTTCCTTTTTAGATTTTCAATCTTTGTTACATGGTTTGTAGTCCTGAACATATCATGAAAACATTTGGAAATTTCATTGAAACCAAGGGAAAGTGAATTCCCAGAGGGATTCATTCTTCACAAATTCATGAAATGGTTGTTGATGCTTCAGCGAAGTGGGGATTGCTTTGACTAGCACACATATGAAATATTGCTCAGATCTCTAAATTACATCTGCTTAGCTTCAGTTGCTTGGAACTTCATCCTGGGTGTAGCATGCTCAAACATAAATCAGGAGATGCTGGTTCAATTCCCATTTCAGGGTGATGAAATTTCCAAGTTTTCTGAAGGATAGCTACATGAGGAAACAGCAAAACATACTGCATCTGTATGCCATCAGTGATATATATATATACTATTTTGAAATTTGCACTCATTTTAAATATTCAACATTAACACTTAGTAATAAACACTTAGTGTCAGTTGGTTGGAACATTCCAATACTTGTGCTTAAAATGATTCCTCCTAGATGGGAGATATACACTATCTACCAACAAGTAATTGGACACCCCTGCAATCGACGATATCTGCGGTCCTGATACATGTCACGGCCGCCGCCGTTAAATATCGTTTGGGAAACAACAACACAACCGGTCGCATGCAAGATGCCACGCAGTTCAGAGCTCTCTGATTTCGAGAAAGGTGTAGTCGTTGGGTATCACAGAAATGGCCGATCCATACGTGACATATCCAGCGAGTTGAAGTACTCAAAATCGACAGTGGCCTACGTGATTGGCAAGTGGAAGATGAGAGGTGACTGTCGGAATTTTCCCCGACCCGGCAGACCCACAAAACTGGGAGTTAGAGACCAGCGGGTGCTGGCCAGAGAAATTCGGAAGAACCGCACGAAATCGATGGGCCACATCCGCGAGGAGTTTCAACAGGCATCCGGGAGTGTTCTTTCGATGAATACCGTTCGTAAGGAAGCCCATCTGCTCGGTTATCATGGACGTGCTGCCGCCCACAAGCTTTTGATCGCCAAGTCCAATAGCGCTGCTCGGCTAACATGGTGCAAAGAACGTCGACAGTGCACCATTGAACAGTGGAAAGAGGTTCTCTGGTGTGACGAATCAAGGTTCACCCTCTACCGTTCAGATGGCAGGGTCTGGGTTTGGCGTTTGCCTGGAGAACGCCTCCTGCCGGAATGTATTGTGCCAACTGTGAAGTTTGGCGGTAGTAGAATTATGCTATGGGGGTGTTTATCCTGGTATGGCACGGGACCCTTGGTCGCAATTCCTGGTAGACTCAACGCCGAGACCTACTGCACCATTTCAAATGACCATGCGCTTCTTACGTTGTGGCAGTTTTACGGGGTGGACCCATGTTACTTTCAGGATGACAATGCCGCCTGTCATGTTGCGAGGTCCACCATGGCTTGGTATGGTGACAATGGGGTTAATCGAATGGGCTGACCTGCGCAGAGCCCGGACCTTTACCCTATCGAGCACCTCTAAGACGAGTTGTAGCGTCGACTTAAGGGGTGCCCCCACCGTCCGAAATCGGTGAAGGAACTGACCTGTCTTCTCCAAGCCGAGTGGAAGAAAATACCGCTAGCCGTTGTACAACGCCTGGTTGAGAGTATGTCCCGCAGGGTCGCATCTGTAATCATTTTCCTTTGCTATCACAGGGGTCCAATTGCATGTTGGTAGATAGTGTATAAAAGCAATATAAATATTCATGCTTATCTATAGATATTTAATGTTAATACATGATAACAAACGCTTGGAGGTAAGTTAGAATGTTCTAATATTTGTGCTGAAAGAGGTTTCTGCTGTACATGGGATTTCCATGAATTTTTTGGGGTAATGATTCAACCAGACATTGAAAAATGATCAATTTAGTGAAACTAAGTGCAAAAAGTACTCTGTAATTATCACTTTGTAATAATTTGTGTGTTATGTGTGCTTTGCCTTGTATTATTTTGAGCTGCCCGGGTGGCGCAGTGGTCTAATCGCTGGCTTCTGTCCATTTGTCCGAGATGGTTCCACTTTCCAATAAAAAGTGAGGCATGGATGTTGTGTTTGTCCTCTATGGCACTGGCTTTCACCTTTTCTTGGAACCAGTGGCCTTAAATTAGGGACAGGTGACTGTTTATAGCTTACAGCCCATTGAGTAGCTAACAATGGTAGTTAAACCCCCAAACAAAAGAAAACAATATATAGAAAGAGAGAGAGACACACACACAGTAAACCTCCTTAATGACACTCCCAAACAGCAGACAATTTTGTGATCCTCAATCCCAAAGTATATATGTTCTCTATATTTACCTCCAAACAGCGGACCCTCCTAATAATGGCCAATGTTCTTCGTCATAAAACAATTTAAAACATGAACATTTAAGAGAAAACTATTGGCAAATTTTTTCCCTCAAAGATTTTATATACCTTCTTTGGATGGAAACAGGGTATTTTTTGTGCTCTAAATTCCCATCACAAAAAATACTGGTCTGTGGTTTCAATATGGCCGATCTTTTTTTAGAAGTGGGCAAAAAAGCTTCTTTCAAACAAAATAGGATATTAGTTGTCAATCCAGAAAAATAGAATTTAGATGGCATTTTCGAACAATTATATGCCTAAAGAGAGGAGGAAATGCAAAATATTTCATGACAGTCGATGAAGTTCTGTGTAACGAACAGGCAATGAAAAATATGCAGCATTTTGTTGCTTTCAAAACATCAGAATAAAAAGATTTAATTGAGGAAGTATCCAATGCAGCTGTAGAGTTGAAGAGGTGTGCGATTCTTTTAAATTTGTGTAGTATAGTGAAGAGTCAGAAAAGCTTTTGTAAACAAAGGGGATACAGGAAGTTTAGTACTATTGAAGAATTTAAAAATACATTTTGGAAAACATGCTACGAATTGTCCCTTCCCCCTCTCAAAAAAAAAAAAAAACATTTCGATACGATTTTTTGTTGCCAAAAATTACCGACTGATTTAATGAAAAAGTGAGCAGTAAGTATGTGTGATTTAAAATTCATGGTATAACATATTTTATTGTTATGTACATATGTTTAAACATGCATTGAAATCTGTGCATTGTATGTATGGTATGTATCCACATGTATTGTATTGTATTGTTTCTCACTGTAATGCAATAGCAAAAAAAAAAAAAAAAATGCCATTTAACCATAAAACATCATTTTAATAATGATATATGTACATAAGTATTTAACATGTTTTTTTTTTTTTTTTTTTTGGTTTTTTTTTAACATAGTTGGGCTTAGAAGTCAATTTTCTGAATAGCATACAAATGTTAAAGTCCCAGGGTGTCTGCTCTTCAGAGGTTTTACTGTATATACTTTTTTTAAAAACATCAAGTTGTTTGATATGCTCTTATTTCATTTCAGTGTCATTCATTCTATCTGTATCATTTTAACTTCATTGTGTTGCAATAGTAATGATATTAGTAACTGATTTCCATACAGCATTTTATATCATGCATTCCAATTGATATATTTTCACACCATTTATTTTAATTTTATTTCTTCATAAAGGTGAAAGCAACTCACCTTTGATGCGAGAAGTTGAAAGAATTGGGCCAGACTCTCCAATAATTCAAGTTAAAACACCTGAAGTTCTCACTAATGAAACTCCACCATTTACTACCACAGGACAACAGAAACTTTATGATCATATAAATGGTAAACCTTGTTGGTGCTGTCATGTTCCAAAGACAAAACATGATTAAATATTTAAATATCCCCATTGACATTTTTTGCCATCCCTTTAATTTTATTTATCTTCATAAATGCCTGTTTTTTATGTTTATCAGTACAATTTGTTTTATGACTGGTGATCAAAACACGAACGTGATCTTAACGCAGTTGTGTAAGCTCGAACTGTGTAATCCATGTAGAAATCTTTCTATGTTAGTACGGTTTTATAATAGAAGTGTAAATATATACATTGTAATATATTTCTTAGTCATCAAAGAAATTTAGAATTATAAACTCACCTTTTAATGACTGTCTTGTAGTACATATATGATGCACATGTAATCTCAGGCAGTTATCTTGGTCCCAAGTGAAGCACTAACTGTAACATTTTAATTGTTTTTAACCATTCAAACTTTTATTAATTCAATTTAAAAACATCCATAATGCACCAATACAAAAATTACTAATGCACAAGTATATAGACATAAAAACCTCATAACTTCAGCTATTTACAAATCTTTGTTATTAAAAACCCACTGTAATGAGTTAAGTATTATTTTTCATTGCAACTTTTTCATATGCACACATGGCATTGTTATTCTTCTAAAAATAATTAAGAGCAAGAAATTCTGCAGCTATTTAAAATCCAAAATATTAAAAACGAACAATAAAAACATTTTTACTTCACCCCTGGTTCCAACTCCAATCAGCTAAACCTTAAGAACTGGCTTAGGACTTTCACTTCCATCACGAAGCATTCCCAAAGCCACCTTCTTTCATCTGACATTAGAGCTCTCAGGAATTGTCTAAACTGTCAGCTGCTGAGACCTTTAGCGGCAGATGAAAGAGGGTGGCGTTAAGAATGCTTCGTGATGGAAGTGAAAGGCCTAAGCCAATCTTGAGGTCTGAAATTATACATGCTTCATATCCGAGGTAAAATCCAAAAGTTTGGGGACTTGTCATATAGTTCCTTACCTTGAATACTTTAAAGCACTAATGCACAACCACCTTCAAAATAATCCCCTTGGACAACGATGAACTTTTGCCAGCGCTTGTAAAGCTTCTGGAAGCATTGCTGAAAGCCATGTTTTGCAATCTCTCGTCATGCCTCTTCATAGGGTCATTATCGGCTTTGTTGATTAAATCGCCTGATATCCACATCAGTTCATCCTTTTGTTTGGAGGTCGAAAGGTGAGGGATAATGTGCTGAAACATGTGGTGCATGTTAAGATCCTCCGTCAAAATGAGCTGGCATGTGGTCTCCGATAAGTGAGTTGCGTTGATAAGTGAGTTGCGTTAGCAATTTCCTCAATGGTTTGCCGACGATCCTGATAAACACACTGTGCCACCATCATAATGTTTTCCTCACTCCGTGCAGTCACAGGTCGACCACAGCACAGATTATCTGCGATGGATTCTTAGCCCTCTTTGAAATGCCAATACCACTCGCACACCTTTGATCTCGCCTTCGTAGAGTGACCATACACCTTCGAAAGCACTGCTAAGGTATCTGCAGCTGTTTTACCCAAAAGCTGATGTTGCTCTTCAAAAGCCACTTTTCTCACATCGTAGAAGACATACAACTAACCACAGCAGCAAACATCTGTGCACACATTCCAATCACTTTCCATGGGCCAAACTATCCTGACTATGGAGGGTAGTGATGGCGGGTTGTATTTCAGACGCTGTAACTTTAACTACATGCTTGCATTGTCACAGGTAGGCGTTGTCCCCAAACTTTTGGATCCTACTCCATATGTACCTATGAGCACGGCTGTAGTGGAGGGTATACGGCGGTATACGCCCTACACCCTCTGCTTTTTTCACAGAATAGCGTATACCTTCAATATCCATATTATCAACAGAACTTCAATCTTAAACAACATTGCTGCCGAGAGCTGAACATCTAATAAAAAGAACCATAAGAATTGTAGAGAGCTTCGGAGAAAATCCTGGGGGAAAAACTCATTTAGCATTAGCAGCGAACGAGGAATTATTATTTTAAAATATCCCATTGATTCCTAACAACAAAATTGTACCTATTAACCAAACCAGTTTATTCAAAGCACGGTTGACAGGATGAAATCAAGATTGTGTTCAGATTCAAACAGTGAAAATGTACAACTTCTTAAACATATTTCTTAATTAGAGCGAATAAATATTAAAACAGACGACGTGCGCTATGGAAAACTAGAAACAAAACGAATCTGTAGACGTTTTAATGTTGATGAAATGCAAGCTATTCAGAGACTGAGAGGATATACTGAAAACGTCCAAGTTGAACCAGAAAACTTAAAACCCCTCTTAAGAACGATTTCAACTCTGCCTTGTGCAACAGCAATGCGAACGAGGATTCAGTTTAATGAACATTATCACCGATCTCAGAGCATCTTTGTTAATCTCCAATGTATCTAACCTGATGTTCATAAATTCAAATGGACCACCAATTGAACGATTTAATCCAAAAAAATATGTAAGATCTTGGTTGATGAATCATCGTTCAGCAACTGATAGTAGAACAAGAGTTTCTTCTTGAGAAGAACAGTGCTGTAAGGACTTATCTCGTCAGGCTCTTTTTTTTTTTTTTTTTATTGGAGGTTTAACGACCACCGTGAGCAACTCAATGGGCTATAAGCAGTCTCCCATCCCAAATTTAGGGCCACTGGCTCCAGGAAGTGAGAGAGCCAGTGCCGTAAGACAAACACAACATCCATGTCTCCCCGGGATTCGAAACCGGACCCCTTTTGGACAAATGATCAGAGGCCATCGCTTAGACCACTGCACCACCAGGGCGGCTCAGGGTTTATGAAATTGTATTTCGATAAAAATAAAAATAATCATGTGCATGCTCTTCAACTTGTCATGATTGACAGGAATGAGGAGAAAATACTTTATTCATATCGGTTAGTGAGCTCATAGTATTTCCACGAGGGTTCTGCACCTTTTTTTTTTTTTATCCATGTAGTATAACCTCTGATTTTTTAGGATTTGCACGTTATACCCTCTGCTGATTTTACGACTACAGCACTGCCTATGAGACAGTCGTTAAAAGGTCAGTTCATAACTCTAAATTTCTTTGATGACTAAGAAATAAATTAGAATGCGTGCACATGAATACAAATAACTGCTTGGACATTGTTGACTAACATTTTCAAGAAATATGATGATTGTATACATTGTATTTGTTATGATGCCTCCTTATTAGGTGTGCAACTTAATTCTCGGCCACAGGAACATCATGTTGACAACAAATTATAGCAAATCGAATACGTACCTAATCAGGGAAATAATCCCCATCATGTTGGATACATTTGAGCCATCGATCAGGGAGCTGTCGAATGCCACTGCTGAAAAAAGAGGGCTGTTTCGAGTTGATAAAGTCATCAATACTAGCGTGGACCTCCTCAACAGAAGTGAAGTACGTATCACTCAGGTGATGTTGCAGGCAGCAAAAGAGGTGATAATCTGACGGGGTGAAGTCTGGAGAATACGCCAGGTGGGACAAAATATCCCATCCCAGGTCGGTGATCGTCTTTAAAGTCGTTTTCGCGGTATGAGGACGCGTGTTATCCTGAAGCACCAGGACCGACCTTCTGCCCTTGCTGGTGTATGGATTTTTTGCCTCCATTGCGTCACTCACACGAATGAATTGCTGACAATAACGCTCAGCATTGACAGTTTCACCAGGTTTAAGCAACTCATAGTGTACGACACCACGCTGATCCCACCATGTGCATAGCAACAACTTCCTGGCTTGGATATTCAGTTTGATGGTACTGGTGGTAGGCTGACCTGGACAAACCCACGATTTGTGCCACTTAGGATTATCATAGAGGAGGCACTTCTTATCACAGGTCAAAATCTTGTGGAGGAAATCCTTCTTCTTGAATCTGGAGGGCAAGGACATAGCAACATCATAGCGCCTAGACTTGTCCGCAGCTGTGAGTTGGTGGGGCACTCAACCGCCCTCCTTGTGAATCCGTCCAAGCTTGTGCAGGTGCTTTGCAATGGCTTGCCATGTTACTCCGAGTTCCTGGGCGAGCTGTGACTATGGGCGACAGGGATCTGCATCCAACAGTTGTTCCAGTTCCTCATCGTCAACTTTCTGTCGCTGTCCCGGACGTTCTACATCACAGAGATCGAAATTTTCCTGCTTAAACCACTGGAACCACTTCTTACTTATACTCTAGGACACAGCAGCCTCACCCAAAGCAGCACAGATCCTTTGCTGGGCTTCCGGGGCACTTTTTTCAGCTGAAACGTGAACAGGAGGCAGTGCCTCAAATGTTGCTTCTTGAACAACATTGCTTTCACCATCAACTTCCATCTCTTCTGTCACTACAGCTGTGAGTGGTTATGGTTGCCTGGAAAGCTGTTGGATGGCGCTGCAATCAGCCATTATCGCACACAGCTGTTTGCATTTGCCGACGTTCTATGATCACTTGCAGTTAGGGGCCGAGAATCAAATTGCACACCTAATATTGACCTGTCTTTACAAAATGGAATGAAGTGAAAAAAAAAAGTTATCCTTATAAAAAAAATAGAAGGATAAACATTGTCAGAATTTTTCAGTTTTTCTTACCATAGAATTTTGAATGGCAGTAGTAGCAGTTAGGCCTGCACTAACCACATTTTTGCATTACACATAATGATTGAGAAGTATCTGTCTGTTAGTAAGAAAGTTTTCCTGCTTTCATAGATTTAGAAAAGGCCTATAACAAAGTAAATTGGACTCTTCTGTGGAAGGTATTGAATGAATATGGTATTACTGGGAATCTACTTAATAGTGTGTAAGTCATATACACAGGCAGTAGAGCATGTGCACAAGTGAATGGTGTTTTATTGAAATTGCTTTCTGTTGGTGCAGGAGTCAGACAAAGTTGTGTAATGTCACCCTGGCTATTTAATATATTTATAGATGCATGATGTCAAAATGGATAATACTGGTGTCTTGAAAATATCTGTGTGTGTGCAGATTGCTGTATGCTGATGACAGTTCTGTTGGCAGAGAGCAAAATTGAGTTGCAGAGTATGTTGTCCAGGATGTACAAAATTTGTGTGAATTTCAAACTGAGTATAAATAAGGGAAAAACCAAAGTTAGTTTTTGAGCATGAAACTGTTAGTACTGAATGCAAGATAAGTCTAAATGGCACAGTGATTGACCAGATAAATGAGTTTTTGTATTTAGGCAACATGTTTGACCGAGAGAACAGATTAGATGGCGAAATTAGTACGCAAGTGAATTCTTCATTGAACATCATAGCTGCTTTAGGTGAATTTCATAGGAATAATGGTTTCTCAAGAGAGTCCTAAATGGCTTTGTATGAAAGTGTAATTATTCCTACTCTGACGTACGACAGTGAAAGCTGGGCTCTGTAGAAGAGACATGGTAGTCATTTGCAGGCTGGAGAAATGTGTTACTTACATGGTGGGGAGGAGCTCTTTGATCATGTGAAGAATGAAGATATGTTGCAGATGTGTAATGTGAGGCAAAATGTTGTCAGTAATTATGTGAAAGACAAATGAATAATTAGAGAAAAGAATAGAGTTTGAATACAAAAACAAATTATAATATGTTCAAATCATAAGGAGTCCACTCAAAAGACTTCAACGTAATTTTATAACAGGAATTTCACTTTTGACTATATGTAAGTTCACGTAGAAGTCTTGTGCTGGTGGGCTAAACTTTAAATACAAAGTATATCATTTTAATTTCCACATTTTAATTCTTATCCTCTTTTAAAGTTCTGCTTAACTAAGTTTAATAGATGAGAATTCATGTGTTGAAAAGAAAGTGGCAAATATTTAGAAATTTAATTTTTTTTAATTTTGTTTTTTGTATTTGCGTAGACTACCGGGAGAACTTAGCAGATTCCTGTACCGGTAGAAGAGATGTTATATTGCAGCCACAGGAGATTTTAGCGTAAGTACTTTGTACATTTGTAATTTTTTCTAGAAAGAAGAAAGTTAGTTTTGCCTCCTGATCTCCAGATTTTAATTTGGTTTTTTTTTTTCTAATTGTTTATGTACATTTAATTATTTGTTATGTTTGCATTGCTGTAAGTAGTACATAGTTTTGGGCAATTTTTTTTTAATTTTATCATTCACAGCAGCCAAGCTGATATTGTATGAATTAATTTTAAAAGATATTCTTCTTTAAGTAAAATTCAAATTTGGTTGAATGTTGCAACAGTGATTGATTGCATGGAATTTGTAATCCAGTATATTTTAGTAATTTCTTATTTACATTTTACAAGCAAAGCAACCAGGCATTGTAGTTCAGAATGAAGTGTTTTTATGAAATGTACCATTGATCCAAGAAAAATGTGATCATAAAGTGATGCATTTCTTCATTGTTTTAACATTTGATTCCGTATGAATTGAAAATTACCCTCCTTGTTAAATAAAGTCATTCCCTCTTTCTCAGTTAATTTATGTACCATTGATCCAAGAAAAATGTGATCATAAAGTGATGCATTTCTTCATTGTTTGAACATTTGATTCCGTATGAATTGAAAATTACCCTCGTTGTTAAATAAAATCATTCCCTCTTTCTCAGTTAATTTAGTAAAATCTGTAATTTTATAATGAACTTGTTTAGTTTATTAAGTATTAAAACATCTATGACATCAATTAAAAACATCTATGACATCATTAGGCATTGTAGTTCAGAATGAAGTGTTTTTATGAAATGTACCATTGATCCAAGAAAAATGTGATCATAAAGTGATGCATTTCTTCATTTTTGAACATTTGATTCTGTATGAATTGAAAATTACCCTCCTTGTTAAATAAAGTCATTTCCTCTTTCTCAGTTAATGTAGTAAAATCTGGGTAATTTTATAATGAACTTGTTTAGTTTATTAAGTATTAAAACATCTATGACATCAATTTGTTTACTATGTATGAAAGGCTAAAAAGATGTTCTTTTTTATTGTGCACCTCTTTTCATTTTCTGCAGTAATACATAGTAATGTCTGGAATTACAGATTTATGAATTAGTATTAGATTTATGTAATTTGTGGATTTACAGTTTTCTTCAATGACATTAAAGTTTCCATTTCAAGTAATTGAAACACCTATTAATGTGGAAGTATAAGATTTGTTCTTCACTTGACTTCTTTGAAATATTTTTGTCATTAGAATCATTTGTAAAATTCCATTATTTTAATTTATGTCATTTACTTTGAATGCAAATTGTAAATAAATGTAAATTAATTTCTTTCAGTTTCACTTTTTTGCATGGTCATTCTTTGTGTAATTTTGATACTGGAATTCAATTAAGTCCGTTAGAATGCTTGCATGTAACTTGTGATACTTCTCTGTGTATAGGTTATATGCATCTCCAGCACAAATAGCAAAAGGGGAAATGGTGAGCTTAGCAAACCTTTATTGTTATGGCTCTCAAGTATATCTTGTTGTGGATACAACAGCTCCCCTTCCTCGGCATCATAACAAGAAGACAAAAGCTGTGGATTGTGTTCCTTCTACAAATATTCCATCAAATAATTCTCCTCAATGGGAGAAAAAGTACAGCATACCTGATGAAGATAGTCTTGGACCTGTAAGTTATGTTTCTTTCCCAAAACCGTTTTGAACCTGTTTGACTTTCTGAGTAACCTAATTATTTTATAATGATTTAAATTTGGAATTAAGTTGAGATTGATGAAGAATGAATCTGTGCAAATATATATCAGGTGCCATCATAGAAAGTACAGAAGTTATGGAGAAACAAATCCTTTCAAAGAAATAATTCTTGGCATTCTCAGTACATGGTAGACATGTGTGAATGTTATTTTTGGCACAGAAATGCCATATTTCCACTGTTTTCCATGTCTGCATCTCTTCAAAAGACCTGAAAATTGCTTTATAACGTTTAAATAATTATGGGATTTTCATAGGAATTTTCACCTCCTTGTCAAATTTCTGTGCTGTAAACTTATCCAACATCATCATACATAAGTGGGAAATGAATTTCCCTGAAGAAATATTTCTTCACAGATACATGGAAGGCAATACAAATGTAATCATTGGCAGAAAGGTACAAATGTGCCATATTTTCACTGTTTCCATGTAGCAACTCCTGCAGAAAACTTGAAAATTGCATTGCTCCGGAGTGGGAATCAAACCTGCATCTCCCAATTTCCGTTCAAGCATGCTATCCATTACACAGGACAAGGAATGTAAATACATCTGAGCAGATGTAAATGCATCTGCTTAGCTTCAGTTGCTTGGAACTTCCTTGTACTGGGTGGTGTAACAGATAGCATGCTCGAACGAAAATCGGGAGATGCAGGTTTGATTCTTGATTTGGGGCAATGCAATTTTCAAGTTTCCTTAAGAAGTTGCTACATAGAAACAGTGAAAATACAGCATGTTTATGCCAACGATTACATTTATCCAACATCAGTACTCGGTAGGTATTGCCACTCCTGGGACAAAGTCCAACCCTTTTAATCACTTTATTTTTATGTAGTTTCTCTTCTTCTCCCTCTATTTCTAGACCTCCTGATTTTTGTTTTTTAAAATAAGTGCTGTTGGTGTTCCTCTGCTTCCACAGGCTCCTAAATTAGCTATTTTTATCTTTAAAAAGAGTTCTGTTTGTATGTGCAACTGCTTCCATAGTCCCAAATCACTTTATGTCCAATATTTTGTGCATGTATATCACTTGCGCACCAATAGCGCTTTAAAAAAAAAGAAGAAGAGCAGAACTTCTGGAAATAGAGAGAAGAGGATTAAATCATCAGAAGAGTTGAATTATATCCGAGGATCAGCAACGCACACTGAGTCCTGATGATGGGCAGGTTTACTGTACAAAAATTTGACAAGTGAAAAATCTCATATATTTTTATGAAAATCTTATAATTGCTTAAAAGTCATGAAGGAATGACATCTAGTAACAGCCATATTATCATGTGTTAAAAAGTTGTTGCCATGGAGTGGGAATCAAGCCCACATCTCCCAATTTCAATTACAGTTTGATACCATTACACTACTCAGGACAACAAACCTCCAAGCAACTGAGGCTAAGCAAATATTGCTAAGGATTATGAACTACTTTTATATTTGTGCTGGTCAAAACAGTCTGATGCTTCCTCATAGCATTGTCAACTCTGTTCCCATCCAGGAAAGGATATAGGTTATGAATCTCCAGTGCTTCAAAAAAATTATTGAGAAACGAATCTTCATAAAGAAATTATTCTGGATATCTGTAGTACATGGCGGGCACATATGACTGTCATAACTTGTATTTTTCGGGTCTGGTTCATTTGCCCGACGTTTACTTCACCGAAGGGTCACTTGACCGAAAATCACTTCATCGAAAAGATTGTTTCACCAAAAGATCACTTGATTGAAAAGTTCATTTCACCGAAGGGTCACTTGATCGAAAGGTACATTTCACCGAAGGATCACTTGATCGAAAAGTTCATTTCACCAAAAGGTCTCTTTACCTATAAAAGTTCATTTCACCAAAAGGTCTCTTTACCTATAAAAGTTCATTTCATCGAATGGTCATTTCACCGAAGGGTCAGTTTATCGAAAACTTTGGATTTCATTACAGGATCTGTTAAAGCATGGTGCAAGTTCAGCAGCTAGACCACTGAAACGTTAGGAGATTATACTCAAATTGCGCTTTTGATTTCTCCGTGACACAAAGAACGCAAAGATTTAGTTTTAAGACAAATCTGGTTTTTTTTAAGACAATAGGTCTCTGCTTAGGCCTTTTTAGCAAATTTTAATCATGTTCATAAGATTTACACAAAAGAGAAAAATTAATAATGTTGCACATTTTTTCAGGCAAAAAATCAATTTTAGGTCACTAGGCCTTGGCTTAGGCCTTTTTACCCAATTTTAATCGTGCGAACTCATAGTCATAAGATTTATATAAAAAATCAAGTTAATAATGTTGCACATTTTTCAGGCAAAAAGAATCAATTGTAGGGCCCTAGGTCTCGTCTTAGGCCTTTTTTGCAAATTTTAACCGTGCATCCTCATGTTCATAAGGTTTACATAAAAAGTTACTTTACATTTTATATAATGCTTATGAATATGAGTAGGGTTAAAATCTATTAAAATGGCCTGTATCTAGACCTACGGTCAAAAAATTAATGTTTTATGGTTGAGTAAAAGTAGAACATTATTTACTTGATTTGCTTATGTAACCCTTATGAATATGAGCTCGGATGATTAAATTTTGACAAAAAAGCACAGATCTAGGCCTGATAATTAATGTTATATTTCAAAAAACCTACTCATGGGGAGGTGTTTCATAGAAATTAAAAGTGTATTGTTTAGGTGGCCAGTTTTTCAAAAACCCGCACAACGCTCCAACAGATCTCTAACAACAAAATTCTAAGTTTTTGATAAACTGACCATTCGGTGAAATGATCTTACGATATAATGAACTTTTAGATAAAGTAATCCTTCAGTGAAATGAACTTTTCGATCAAATGTCCTTTTGATGAAATGAACTTTTAGGTAAAGTGACCTTTCGGTGAAATGAACTTTTCGATCAAATTTCCTTTCGATGAAATTAACTTTTAGGTGAAGTGAACTTTCGGTGAAATGTACCTTTCGATCAAGTGATTTTCGGTCAAGTGACCTTTCGATCGAGTGATTTTCGGTCAAGTGACCTTTCGATCAAGTGATTTTCGGTCAAGTGACCTTTCGATCAAGTGAACAATACCCATATTTTTCCTGTTTCACGCTTCAGTAGACTTGAAAATTGCATCACCCTGCAGCAGGAATTAAGCCTGTACCTCACAATTTTCTGTTTGGGTATGCTGCTATTACACCACACAGGAGAATGCTTGTTTAGATTCCTAAACTGCAGTTGCCTGGAAGTTCATTGTCCTGAGTGGTGTAATTGTGTAGTGTATTCGAATGGAGACCCGGAGAGATGCTAGTTCAGTTCCTGCTCCAGGGCGATGCAGTTCTGTTCTGAAAATACGGTACTTTTATGCTGAAACTGACATTATATGGCAGGTATACAAGCATATAATTTTTTTGCCATGGAAATACATTCAACTATCACCATGAGGTCACCTTCTGAGAAAACTTGAAAATGTAGTTCTCAGATTTTCTGAGGAGCTGACTGTCCAAGTTGACTCCCACTTTCCATGTTGAATATGCAAATCATTAAACAATTTAGGAAGTCTAATTTTTGAGTACCATAATCTCTGACGTATAATCCATGGATTACCTGTTCAAAGAGTTATACATTTAAGCTCTGTGGATAATGTGGCACTTTAAAAAAAAAAAAAAACTTTTTGCCACACTTTAATTATAAAAAATATCAGTCATAATTTGCCAGAGATGTTATATATTTGGAAACATTGCCAAAACTGCATTAACAGGGGGTGGGGGGATGCGGTGCAATTCGAAGGTAAGGGTCCAGAAACAGTTGGAAAGATTTTTTTTCTTCTTACTAACACTTTAACTGAAAATGCAATGCATTGAAAGGCAGTGTTATTTGCTCTCACAGATGATCACATGCTGTGGGAAGCTCAGCATCACACAAACTGATGAGTGCAGCAAGTCTAACTACAGTACTGTGGTAATGCTGGAAAAGCTCAAGATTTTTGCTGTTTGTTCACTTGAAAGTAGCATAAAGGCACTTTAAAAATTGACTTTTTTTTTTTCAATAAGAAGATAGTTTTTTCCTATTTCTTTGGATTGCTGGGTCATCCTGTGAATCACAACTTTCCTGTAGAAAATTGCTGTTAGTATAATCCACATCTGCAATGTTATTGTATATATTTTAAGTTCTGAATAGCATTATATTTATGTAGGTAATGTTTTTCATCACATTTTATATCTATTAATGACTTTTTTTGCAGATACCAGAGTGGTTAAAGATGGAACTGGCTAATGCTACAACCCCTGGTAAGTTTTCTAAAATAAGTGTGTTTAGGTAAACATAACAACAATGGGCAAAACACTTAACGAGAGATAACTAAGTGAGGGTAAAGTAGATCAAGCTTTGTTGCGTTAGATTAATAACTTTTAAAAAGCTTATAGGTTGGGAGCTCTCGACCTTAGCTTAGGTCTTCATCATGCCAAATGGAGGACTGAGACTGGTTTCCAGATTCCAAGTTTAAATGTGTGTTGTAATATATTAATGCATTACAACACACATTTAAACTTGGAATATGGTAACATACATTTAAACTTGAATCTGAGTCCTCCATTTGGCATGATGAAGATTTAAGCTAAGATTGAGAGCTCCCAACCTATGAGCTTTCTAAAAGTTATAAACTTCTAACGCAACAAAGCGTGATCTACTTTACCCTCAATTAGTTTAGGTAAACATTTGTAACTGTATTTATAGGCTTGCCGTAGTAAAGGAATGTGGTGGCTCGTATCAGAAAGGTTAATTTTTGTTCAAAGTATTTCATGCGCAGATGTGTTTTCCTATTTTTGAGTTTTATTCCAGATTTCTCAGAAATTTTGCTAGGAATTTGTTATATCCTGTGTTACTAATGTTATTTTTTTAAATATTGAAAATGTGTTCAGCCACTGTCAGTTTTTAATATTACTACTGATTCTAAAATCCCCATCAGTTAATCCTTGTGAATGTCAGGTGCTTATAGTCTAAATGCAAAATGTTGCCTTAGAGCTAAAGACCACAAAACAAAGTATAAGAAGAAAAAGCAGTAAAATAAAAACAAAAAGTTGTGTTAAACAGTTAGTGTAGGTCACATTCCAATCAGCTGAACATTAATTGATTTTGTGTAGTAACAGAAAATGTGCCAAATTGTATGCATAATGAACATAATGTGTAAAAACATGGGGTATTTTATCTTCCTTATGGTGTCAGATGTTCTGATTTTTTAAAAACAGTAAAATGTAGTTACAACATTCTGAAAATTATTTTAAAATCAGCACTTTGACTTCTAAAGTCTATTGATTTAGTACTGAATTTACAAAATATAATCTCAAAGTAGAATAGTAATTGGCAGTCGCAAACATTATTTGCATGTCAAAAAGAAAATGCAGCTAACATATAGTGTCCAATTTATCAAGATCATAATGCATAATCAAACAAATCTAACTGTTTTTATTTAAAAAAAAGCAATGGTCAGAAAACTCATTAACAAATTAGTTGATATTATCACACATTAAAAAACCTTAAAGCTTTCCTCTTTCCATGTTCTTGAACCAAATTTGCATTTTTCTTTTATGCTTAAATACAGTATATGTTTGTCTATAAAATGCATAAGTATGGAGCTGGAACATAAAAGTGCATGCAGATTTATCATTATGCTGTTGAAAAAGAAAATGGCACGGCATTAGATGTTAATGGTGTCTTCTTCACCACTTCTTGTGATTTCCATTCAAGTAGAATCAAGAGCTTATATACCACACACACTCTGAGTGGCCAATTTATTAGGACCAGCAGGCCATTTTGTGCTAATAGGCTGAGATGCATCTTATATTGTCGTTATCCCACTACAGCTATATATTCAAGTTAATGGGAATACTCCTTGTAGTACTTTGTAACACATTACTAAAGTTTTAATGTGAAGGTGACTTGATCTAACACATACTCTTTTGAACATGGGATGATGCTGGGTGCTTGGACGAGTTATGCAAACATCAGAAAAACTATTGTACTTATGGGGATGATATACAGTGGGTGATTGATACAGAAAAAAAATTTCAGCAGTGAGTGCAAAATCTGTTTATCAGAATCAGATAGTTGATGCCCAAGGTGATTGGAGGATTGCCAAATTCCCACAGACCAACAACAGATACACAATAATAAGTTTAATAACAGATAATTTAAATCAGGGATTCAATGCCAAATGTATCCTAGTGCACAGTGTGCTTTACATTGCACTGTATGCATTACAGTAGCAGAAAACAGGTTTGTGTACACCTTTGCTATCTGCAGTGAAGAAGACGATATGTTTTCAGGGTACTCAGCAACGCCAGTGGTGAATCCTGAATGGTAGAAAAAAGTCGTGTGATCTGATTGATTGCATTTGCAACTGCACCATGCTGATAGGGAAGGTAAAAATTTGGAGACAACAGCATAGATCCATCTTGCAGTTCCAAGACTCTCCAGGATGGCAATGGAATATCATTTGCCATGTTTTCATGTGAGACTTTAGGTTTCTTGATTCAATTGAACTCATGCCTGAATTCCCGTGTGTACTTAAATATTGTTGCTGATCAAATTCTCGCATTATGGTCACTCTGGTCTTGTGGTTATGAATAGTTTTAACTTTTAACAGCACGTTGTCTCTGGGTGGTTTCAAACATATGTGGAGACTTTACCTTGCTTCATTGGCCATCTCTTTCCCTAGACCTCAATGCCATGGAGCATTTGTGGGATGAAGTCGATCTCATACATCTGGACCCACTGCTATACAATCTGAGTGAACTGGGAGATGCTATTCAGTATGCATAGGTCAATATTTCACCAAAGCGTCATTAAAAGTTAGTCCAATCAATGCCAAGGTGAATTGTTATTCTGAAAGCCAAAAACGGTCCAACACATTATATTAGGTGGCAAAGACCAAAGGTGATCCAACATTTTCACTTGGTAGTGAAGGCCAACAGTGGTCCAACACTTGATTAGGTAGTGAAGGCCAAAAGTGGTCCAACACATTATTAATTAGTGAAGACCAAAGGTGGTACACATTATTATGTAGGTGCTCCTAATAAATTGGCCACTCAGTATACATAGCACTCTTAAGCCTTCTAAGGCTGTTGCACCATGAAAATATAGCAACCAATTAACCATCTCTATATTACTTTCACTCCATGTGTGTGTGTATGTGAGAGGTTAAAAAATTTCTAGCATTTGATAGAAAGAATGCTGGAATATCATGAAAACCTTTTATTTTTTTTCAACATAGTCCCCTGTAAATCAACACTTTTTATCATGATTCACTAGCTTTTGTAACCTGCACAAATAAAATTCAGTAGATTTTGACTCCAACCGTTAGTTCACTGCATCCATCACAGCATTGTCACTATCGAAGTTTTGCCCTTTCAAGTTCTTTTTGAGTTTTGGAAATGGTATATAGTGTGATAGAGCCAAATCTGGTGAACAAAATCGATGCTGAAATAGCTTGAACTCGCAATCAGGCAGTGTTGCCTGAGTCATAAATGCTGTGTGTTCCAATGCTGTGTGTTCCAATGCATTGCCTTGATGGAAGGTGTCTCCTTGGCCAATTTCCTGGGCTTCTTGAGCTTGAGTTTCAGTTCCTTATGGGAACATCTCGGTAGATTAGAATAATACTCTGCATTGACAGTGGCACGGCACCTTGTTCCAGGAAATTAACCATGATCACTCCTTTTGCATCCCAGAGGATGGGTGCCATGGCTTTTCCGCCCGACTTCTGCACTTGAAACTTTTTGGGAAGGGGGGGGATATTTCCACTTTTTTTTTTTTGTCCTTTTTTTCAGGGTTGAAGTAGTGCAACAATTTTTTGTCCTTAGGGGCATACTTCCCCCAAAATAGGGTTTCATTAGCTTCAAAATCCTGTACAATCTCATGACAATATTTCACCTTTTAAATGCTTCTGATCAGCATTCTGTGCTTTAGGAACCCACCTTGAAGGAACCTTCATTCCTAAAACATGTGCTACAATTATTATATTTGCACTTTTAAGGTATTAAACCCCTGCAAAGTGTGCATAGTTTACGTGCAATTTATTAATGATATACTATTAAAGATCACCAATCACTTACCCTAAAGATCATGGTAATTTCCATCCACAAAACACTTCAAGCACGTCAATTATCGTAATGTTGTTGGCCTTCAAAGGTTTACAGACACCTTGCTTACGATTCCTTCTTCCGGGGATGAAACATCTTGTTTTTTTGGGGTTTTTTTTTGCTAGACAAACAACGCTGGTTTTGTTTAGCCATATGAGATGTAACCATAGCTTGTCAATTCCGTAAAAACCACACAAGCATACTACTCATTCATACATTCAATTAAAAAACTATGTACATATTTACACTACATTACATTCCCAGGTGGTTAAACCTTTGTCAACTGTAAGTAACAAAATGCTCCATCCGTTTCAAAACCCGTGCTAATCCTACTGCAAGTGTCACCCTCATTTAGTCCCTCACACACAATCCTCTAGTGCTTTCAACAGGCTACTGTCGTCCTCAGGAGGTAGGTGTGTCTCACCCGCCCACCACAGCTCAAGTGAGCAAAGCCATCGAGGCGCGGGCTCCAGTTGCAGTCTCTGAATCTTTGTGTCTCTGGCGCCATCTATTGTCATTGCTGCTCTTTTCTTTTTTTCTTTCTAAGCTGTTGTTCAATTTTTTATTAAGGCCTTCCATTGTTCGTTTAAGTTGCTAGGCTCATTAATGTTGCATAATCTTGATCTGGTTTTTTCAATTAACACTGACTCTGCATGAAAAGATCAGCCAATTGGATAGAGCAGGAATTTATGAAATCCCTATAAACCAGCAACCACCTGTGTCATATATAGGCAGCACCAAGAATAAATTAAAGTATAGATTGAACCAGCATATAAATAATTGGAATAAAAAGAAGCTAAGACAGCATTAACTCAATACTGTATGGAAAATCAACAATGTCCAAGGTTTGAGGATATTAAAAATTATTAAGAGCTGTAAAAACGAAAAGCAGTTGAGAATTGCAGAGTCAGTGTTAATTGAAAAAATCAGATCAAGATTATGCAACATTAATGAGCCTAGCAACTTAAACGAACAATGGAAGGCCTTAATAAAAATTGAACAACAGCTTAGAAAGAAAAAAAGAAAAGAGAGCAGCAATGACAATAGATGGCGCCAGAGACACAAAGATTCAGAGATTGCGACTGGAGCCCGTGCCTCAATGGCTCTGCTCACTTGAGCTGTGGTGGGCGGGTGAGACACACCTACCTCCTGAGGACGACCAGAGTAGCCTGTTGAAAGCGCTAGAGGATTGTGTGTGAGGGGCTGAATGAGGGTGACACTTGCAGTAGGATTAGCACGGGTTTTGAAACGGATGGAGCATTTTGTTACTTACAGTTGACAAAGGTTTAACCACCTGGGAATGTAATGTAGTGTAAATATGTACATAGTTTTTTAATTGAATGTATGAATGAGTAGTATGCTTGTGTGGTTTTTACGGAATTGACAAGCTATGGTTACATCTCATATGGCTAAAAAAACCCAGCGTTGTTTGTCTAGCAAAAAAACCCCAAAAAAACAAGATGTTTCATCCCCGGAAGAAGGAATCGTAAGCAAGGTGTCTGTAAACCTTTGAAGGCCAACAACATTACGATAATTGACGTGCTTGAAGTGTTTTGTGGATGGAAATTACCATGATCTTTAGGGTAAGTGATTGGTGATTTTTAATAGTATATCATGTGCTACAATATTGTGAGCTCACTCATGGGAGATCATAAATGTTTTATCAATGTGCTTTGACATTATTCTGTGATCTCCCATGATCAAAGTATGAATGGTATCAAATCAGTAACATGCCTCCCATTGCAAGGCCCATCATCAGCACTAACTATATCTTCCATGCTTTAATTCTGCAATCTATTTTTTGACCATAGCATATGAATGAGAAAACTTGCCTAATGTTGGCTACATGTCCTCGTCAATTGGTTTCAGTGGCATTCCCTTTAAATAGAGGTGCTCAGGGACTGCACAGCATTTGATTTTCCCAACAATCACCACCTTCATTCACTTTCCTCGTTTCAACACCTCTGTATAGGAAAAAGTATATATAGTTACAAACTTAAAATTTTTTCGTGAACACATGCGGGAAGAGTTAGAGTATAGATTGGCAGTATTGCCTTTTACAAAAACTTGTGTTATGTATATTTATTAAACTCTATTTTTGAATCTTCTGCATCAAAAGCCTTTGTTATGTACATTAAAAACTTTTCAATCTCCCATTGTATATGTCTATCTAACTCCCCATCCATCTATTTATCTGACCAATGGCAGCTCTTCCTAAAGGGATAGTGGGGTCCATCTCCCAAATTTTAAAAGCCAAATGTTCTTTTTTTTTTTTTTTTTTTTTTTTTAGTGATGATATATACTGTATTAAGTCTCAGTGTAGACATAACCACTCCGAGTCTACTTTGGCTTCATTTAGCTTTCTGCGTTAATCTCACTTCTGAGTCACACCATCATTGTCTTCCCCTTCATCAAACTGAGTTTGCACCTCGTGCTTTTCCCATGTGATTTGCATCAAGGGACGATTGCTAGTGGCCTGCTAATTGATGTAGCTTGCAATGCCCCAATAAAGAATCCTCAGCATTTGAGAAGATGCACAATGCTACAATGGGGATAACCTGATGTGTTCCTGTGTGGTTGTTCAACCTCGAAAGCTTTATAGATGCATGTTACATAACCACAGCTTATTTTTCCATGTGTTATGACCACTTCATCTGTAAAAGGGATGAGATAGACATGTCCATCTTGTGTTTTATGCGTGACTGTGTGAAGTTCTTATGAAGCGTGAACTGAGAATATAACCATGTTTTCCCTGTATTTTGTTTAGTGAAGCTTGAACACAGTCGGGATATTAAACCTTCATTTTTACCATGAACAAAGATTTTCTTCAAGAATTAAGAATTTTGATTTTTTAAAAATGTAGATGTTTTCTTCACCGAAAAGTTAGAAGTATGGCATTGAGGACCACATCAACCTGATGCTTTTATTCTTGTGAATAAATAGTAAAGGCAAATTGTACAGCCTATACAGGCTCTAGAGGCATGTTATTATTAAAAACCATTTATATAAGACTTCAGGGGCATATTTAGGGGGGGGGCAAAGGAGCCTTGCCCCACCCCACCCCAAATTGTTTAATTTTTGTTATGTTATCTGTGAAAATAAGGTTAAAGAATCAAACTGTGCTTTCCAATATAATTTTTATATATGTTAAATCAAAATTTGTATTATAAGAAAAGTTTTTGAATCATGAATATTTACTGCCGGAAAAATCCAACTGCTTGGGATTCAATGGCAGCTTGAAAGGTCATCGCACGAAGGAGACAAAGGTTAGAGAAAGAATGGTGGGTCATCCATGGTCAGGAAGACGTCTGTATGTTTTAGCAGCGCCAACTCCTAATTGTCCAGACCAGAGATAGTGTCACTGCTTCTCCCTGCCTGGTGCTGGTCTTTACTACGACATGTGCAGTGATACTTGACACCTCACTTACTACCCGATCACCTGTGTTGATTCTCAGCTTTGCATTGGCATGTGGGTGGATTCTTTCATTTTCAAGCGGCGTCAGAACGTGAAACTTCTGTTTTGTCTATATCTTTGTAATTCAAATTCAGTATTTAGTCACTCATTCCCGTAGCTGCTTAAAACAGTTTGTTGAGTTTATTTCAAAAATGAAACTATTTCTTTGAATAAAGCTCATGTTGAGAAATGGCTTTCTAGTTTCTCAATTCAATTACTAATCTAAAACAACTATTATGGGAATTTTACTAGGAATTTTTTTTCCCTTTAATTGCAAATTTTTGGAGAAAACTCTTCTCAAAGTTAAAATTTTTTTCCCTAAAATAGTTCAAAGAGAAGAAGATATTTTAAAAATGCAAGGAGTAGTCTATGAAGTAAAATGTAGTTGTGGACTATCTTACATAGGTGAAACAGGTCGCAGACTAGAAACTCGTATAGCAGAGCATAAAGCAGCTATAAAAAATTGCTCCAACAAGACTGGATTAGATAGGCATGTTAGAGAAACTAGTCACAGCATGGATTAGAATTCCCTTAAAGTCATCAGTTTCCAAAGCAATTTTCAAAAAAGAAAGCTGAAAGAAGGAATAGAAATTGAGAAAAATCAAAATTCCATCATCAATGACTGCAAAGGATTTTTCCTGCCTAACATCTGGCAGGATTTGTTGAAAAATAACCTAAACCGTCAAGGTTAACCGTAACCGCGATAGTGACAGGAATAAGTGACAACAAAAAGACAGCCTGAAGAAGGAGAAGAGTTTTCTCCAAAAATTTGCAATTAAAGGGAAAAAAATTCCTAGTAAAATTCCCATAATAGTTGTTTTAGATTAGTAATTGAAACTATTTCATCAACAAAGTCTACTGACAAATTTTGAAGATGACAATCCGATTTTTGGCGTAAATGTGACAAGGATGGTAAGTCAGATAATTTCTGAAAACTTGAAAATTTTCATCGTCCTGGAGCGGGACCCGAACCCGCGTCTCCCAGAAAACGCCTAGGTATGCTAACCACTACACCACCCAGAACGACCAAGTTTCAAGTTTCCATTCAATTTGAATTTAACCATCACAGGATGAAAATTTTCAAGTTTTCAGAAATTATCTGACTTACCATCCTTGTCACATTTACGCCAAAAATCGGATTGTCATCTTCAAAATTTGTATTATATGGCGTAATCCCGTATTTCTTTCTTTCATGAAAGTCTACTGACTTTCTGTAACAAAAAAAAAAAAAAAAAAAGAGCTGTGGAAACTGAAACATTAGCTGAACCCGCTGATATTGAAGTTCCAAACTAATGTGTTGAAAGCAGGAGTAATCTGGAATGAGCTTCAACCAATACACATGACGAATGATGGAGATGTTAATAAAAAGTCTGAAAGCTTTTCAGATTCGAATGACATAGGATTTTATGCAGGTAACAGTGAGCTTGTTAATTCTTTGAGCAACGAGAAAAAAGTGGATTTATTAAATAGCATATGGAAACTTACTGGGAAATATAAATTCCCTAAAAAAGTCAGTTCTGCTCGCAATAAAAATCATTGAGAACATTCCAAATTAAATAGTTAGAAGAGTATAAGTGGCTGCCATATTCACGTCTGAAAGAAGGTTCATTTTGTAAATATTGTGTTTTGTTTTATGAAAAAAATGTTGCTGGTGAAGTTAAATATCAGATTTTGGGTAGCCTTGTTACAAAGCCTAGTACCAATTTAAAAGATGCATGGGAAATATTCAAACAACATGAAAAGAATAAACATCACAAAGGCACTCTATTAGCAGCTGAAAATATTGCATCAATAATTCATAAAAAACAGGATAGTATAATTTTACAAATGGATAAACAGAAAAAGGAAGAGATAATTGACAACAAGAAAAGTTTGATTCCTATTGTGCATGCAAACAGTTAGATTATGTGGAGGAAAGCAGATACCTCTTAGGAGAAAAGTGTTGATTCTGGAAGAATTTTGCTTGTTGAATCAACAAATAATGATGGCAATTTTCACACTTTACTAAGATATCGTGCAAATTTTGGAGATGCCATTAAAAAAAAAAAGAACTTAGAAACTAGTGGTGGTTATAGTATGTATACAAGTTCAGTAATACAGAATGAAATAATAAACATCTTTTGGGTACTTATTCAGCAGAAAATTCTAGCAGAAGTAAAGTAATCAAATTTTTTTCACTATTGGCAGATGAAACAACTGACGTTAGTCAAATAGAACAGTTTTCACTGTGTGTCAGGTATTTTGATGAAGAACTAAAATTAAGAGAAGATTTTCTGGCTCTTATACCAGTGAAATATTTAACAGGCGTTCTCTTGCGACAATAATTATGGAAAATTTAGTGAAATTGGGTTTTGATTTGAACGATATGAAAGGGCAGGGGTATGATGGGGCTGCCGCAATGCGAGGACAGTTTTGTGGAGTGCATGCCCGTATTATAGAAAAATATCCCAAAGCAAAATATACTCATTGCATGTCCCATTCCTTGAACTTATGTTTGTCGGACACTAGCAAAATGCCTAGCATAAGGAACTGTATGGGAGTTATATCTCAAACATATTATTAACATGCAAGAAATGTTGCAAGAGAGAGGCAAACTTCAAAAAGGTAAGTTGCCTTCATGTGTCAACTATCTCAAACATGTTCGTTTTTCCATTTTCTGTTAAACGTACCAGTGTTTTGAAAGAAAGTATCCAGCGACTACTACCTGATTGCAAGAAAGTTAAGATGAAAATTCTATGTGAAACTCAATGGATCCAATGGCAGGATGCTGTTCTTATGTTTAAAGAAGGTCTGCATCATATTATATCATCCTTAGAAGCAATTGAGCAAGAAGAGTCAGCAGAATCATCTATCAAAGCACACTTTTTACTCAACTCTATATGTCAGTTTTGATTTCTAGTGGCAACCTTTGTCTTTAGCAAAATATTGTCCATCACATACAACCCATCTGAAAACTTCCAAAACAAGCAAATCGACTTAGTCAATGCATTAGAAAAAAACATCAGAAGTTTCATCACTACTATACAGCATGAGAACTGAAGCAGAAAAATCCTTCAGATGCTGTAAAAACATTAGCTGTAGGCCTCAAAGTAGCAGAAGAAGTTTCCCGCAGATGCAGAATACAAAAAAATAGATGCAATGTCCCATATACAACTCCCGAAGAATATGTCCGCAGAAGCATGTGTATACCCTTTGTGGATGATATAATTGAATCCTTAAATGAAAGGTTTCAATCACAAAAAAAAAAAAAAAAGCACTAACTTCATTGCAAAACATTCTACTAGTTTTTTCTGCGAAGAATGATTACTTCCAAATATTACCTGCAGTGAAATTGTATGAATCTGATTTAGGATATTCTGATGTAACAGAAAGCAATTATCAATTATGGTGTCAAAAATGGGAAAGGAAAAAAGCAGGCATGCACCCCAGAAACACAGTTGAAAGTTTGGCATCATGCGATAAGAACTTATTTCCCAACATTTATATTTTGCTCCACATCTTGGCAATTCTTCCTGTAACCACAGCATCGGTGGAAAAAAGCTTTTCCAGTCTTCGTCGATTGAAATCTTATTTGAGAAACAGTACATCAGAGTCAAGACTGAATGGGCTAACTTTATTATCTATCCATAGAGACATTCAAGTTGAAGATGAAGAAGTCATTGACAAATTCAGAAATGTTCCCAGAAGAATAAATCTGTTTTTAAGAATTAGGTGAGTCCAATCAATTTTGTTATTTCTTAAGGAGAAATTTAGTTCTGTCACTTTTTTTTTAATATGTGCTCACCAGCTTAAATGAGAAAGAAATGCCTTTTTTTTTTTTATCATTAACATGTTTCTTCTTTCTTTTTGTATTAACTTCCATTTTATCTTGGTGGATTTCAGGAACTTCCCATTTTTTGAGCTTCACCCCCCCCCCCCAATTTCTGCACATGCCCAGCCCTGTAGGACCTGTAATTATTGTTTAAAACAATTTATCGGACCTATTATAAGTATTATTAATAACAATTTATAAGGCATGTAACATGATTGTTATGTACAGCATTGTGTTAAACAGAAGTTATGTAATATGCGCTGCAAGTGCATATGTACACCCACGTGCACTACAAATGTATATATATTTTATATCTCCACTTGCTAAAATGCTTTAAGCTGCCACTGCATCTGACTATCTCTATCAAAAAGATGATCATTAGAAATGGGATTCAGAAATACAGTTTAACATATCAGATTACAGCACATTATGTCTTCTTCAGTGCAATCATTTTATAATTTTAAATAATGAAGTCATAACAATTTGCGTAACATTATTATCAATAACATAAACATATCTGTTTTTGATGGAGGGAAAGGCCAACATGTCAGTAATTACTACACTTATCCAAGTTTTCGTGAGTTATATGTGATATTTAGATTATAGCAGATGCAAGTTATGATGCATTGATCTGAAGCCTTTCATAAAATGACAAGATGTAAAAATCTCTCAAATGTTACAATATGCCATCTGCCATTTGTTGTGAAAATTAAGTAAAATTTTAGTAAATTTTACATCAAAAATTATTCTTTTATATTGAATAATAAAAAAACATATACCTTTTTTGCTGCTCTAAAATGTTGCATGGTAAAATGAAATATGAAATGTGTACATGCAAAAACATAAGCATCGATAATGAATGTGGGCATTTCTTTCTCCCTGATGATGCAATCAAATCTTATCATTTGATCGTCAGTGCATGCAACATTAGAAGAATTGAAGGCATGTTTTAATAGCTTCACTAGAATATTTTACATGTAGCCAACTAAATTTTTGTGTATCAACTGGATGTCAGTCCATGTAAGTACAATGACAAAATGCAGTGGTATCACACATGTGAAACAGGTCCATCATGAAGCTGTGCTCTAGTGGCTGTAAGTGACTGCTTGATGAAGAAGCTGTCATTTTCACAGGAATTTTGTGTGGTCCTCAGAAAAGTATACTGTGTTTTTCTCTGGAGGTGAAAGTGCTGTATGCAACATGCCAACACATTGTCTGACATTTCTGTTGCATACAGTATGTGTGTAAGCACTTTGGTGATGAGATCACAAAGCACAAAGTGTCTTTTCTATGTTTGCATGTATCATAGCTGACTAGTTGGAGGAGGAAAGTAATTTTTTTAGGGTCATGGGTTATTCACAGATGAGACATTTCATGTGAGTAACAGAGTGAATATGCATTATGTGATCATTTAGGGACATCAGTGTTTGAACTGCAAACTAGAAAGAGTAAGCCATAAGGTAAATATTTTGTGTTGTAGGAATCACTACGAGGTCTACAGTACTTTTTCCTGTACTGAGGACATTGTGTACTTGGATCCATAACTGAATAGGTTACAGATCTTCCACCTCAGCTGACCATGCTGTCTTTGGAGCCATAACTGAACAGGTTGCAGATCTTCCTAACTCAATGGACCATGCTTGCTATGTTTGGAGCCATAACTCAACAGGTTAAAGATCTTCCTACCTCAGCTGGACCATGCTGTCTTTGGAACCATAACTAAACAGGTTGCAGGTCTTTCTACCTCAGCTGGACCATGCTGTCTTTGGAGCTATAACTGAACAGGTTACAGATCTTCCTACCTCAGCTGAACCATGCTATCTTTTCCTAGCCAGATGGAGCTCCACTAAGCTGTACAGCCACAGTATGAGAATTCTTGAACACTGCATTCAAAGACAACTAATATGGTTGTGCTGGGCCCATTGCTTGGTCCACAAATTTTCCTTTGACACCCCATGATTTCTTTGTGTGAGGGAAAATGAAGATGATAGCATATCGCATCAATCTTTCTTTCTTTCTTTCCATGCATTGTATATGAGTTTAAATGAATTACTCTGAGGTAACTGTAGAGTTCAAATTAAAAGCAGTTTTATGTTGAATGTCAGATTATGCCATTTTTTAACCAAGGTGATCAGCTCTTAGAATTTCATTCCATGACATTTTAGGGAAAAATTTTATTGCATGTTATATGAACACAGTAAATAAATCATGGTGCAAGTGTTTTGAATGACAAATTTTAGTTTGCCTACCCAAATCTGAAACCACATGAAAGTGAACTGTGGTGTAAATATTGTTGTACGGCTTCATGTAGTCTTTTATTTACAGAAACAACTCATAATTCTGAAAATGCTGAAAAATACACCACTACACTTGACAAAGAGAGTCATAACCTTGTATCATATCCTCAAGAAGAAAACAACAATCTGCAGACAGCTAGAAATTTTGACAAGTAAGTTTTATTTTATTATTTTCTTTACAAAGTTTTGGAAGATGATAAATTGTAAACTGCATTTAAATCTGTCTTGTTAACCCATTGTCAATGCATAAAAAGTTTTTAAAGTAAAGCACACTGTTCGGCACAGAAAATACCATACCAGGAAGTATTTGTCAGAACGCCATGCAAATTGGTGGATATGTGTTGACAGTTGGGTTATGTAAATGATCACAGGTGCAAACCAATCATGTGATAGGTGAAGCAGATAAAAAGGCAAAATGGCTCAACAAGTTTGGCCATTCTCAACTGGGTTCGTGGACTAGAGATGGCTCGAAAATCACATCACAGTTGATTTGTCACTGAAAAATCATAGTCACCATTACAACCAGTGGCAAAAAGTAACAGTTCCAAATTCACTGATAAGAATGTCACTGTTAGCAGTATCCAAGCAATGCTTGGGGCCCGAAATCACTGTTATGCCGTAATTTCGATTGCCATATCACTATATCTAAACAATTTGTTTCCTTTTGTGTTGAAACATCATATAGGTCACTAGGGATGTAAGCTTTCTTTCAGTCTCCCCTTTCTCACATGCTTAAGATTGTTTTTCTTTTGGCTTTTGCTGTGCATTTGCCCGTATAAACAAAGAATTCAAAGTGGGCCAATTGTAACTGTGATTTTGTCGCTGTTACAAGTGAAATGGTAACTTGCCATTCCATTACTGCTTTGTCACACTTGTCATAAACAGGGATTTTGTCACTGATACAAGTAAGACAGTGACTCACAGCTCTGGCTTCTTTACAGCTCCGTCACTGGTGTTGTGAACGGTGATTTTGTCACCATTTAAAGTCACCGTTACTTTTGTGCAACTGTCACCCTTGTCACTGTGAGAGGAAAATCTTTGTTAATTCCAGCTGTAATTTGGACCACTATATCAAAGTGGTTTTAGTGGCAAAAGCATGTGTGAGGAGTGAGAATGCCTGTGTGACATAATTCGGAATCCTAGCATCACATGGACACCTTTACCTTTACCACGACATAGGAACCAACCTATGTACAGCTGGTTGGTCCCTACGTCGCATCATGGTGGAAACACATTGGAGAGCAACAACTGTCAGGTGAATGTAGAGACAGTTGGAGGAAGGTTATGTGTGTCACGATAGTGGGAATGGTGCACTTAGGTGAATGTCGGAATATCTCGATTGCTACATTTGATGGCAAGCCATAGTAGCCCTACAATCTACAGCAGATGACATTCAACAAAATGCATAGGCAGTTATGGACATCCCTGTATTGACACAGACTGTGAATCATAGATTGGTTGAGGAAGACTTGTGTTTTTGCCAGATATTGTGAGGACTGCCACTCACTGCAACACATTCGGCATGCAAGCTTGCGTTGGTGAACAAATGGAACCATGTTGTATTAAGTAATGAGTGTCACTTCTATCACAGTGCCAGCAATTGCCAATTGAGAGTCTGGAGACAAAGTGGTCACCAGGCTGATCTTATTGCCATCCATGAGCGCCGTATGGTTCCTCTGCCTGGTGTCATGTTTTATAATGCTCTCTGTTTGAATAGCTGTTAACCACTTGTGCGCATAGTGGGTACAATGAAAATATGTCGATGAGTTGCTGTAGCCCATTCTGTTGACATATTTCCATGATATCCCTGATGACCAGTTTCAACAAAATAATGTCCACTCACACACTGACAACTTGAGTAGACAGAGCCAACACGGTGTCCACGTGCAACCATGGCCAGCATGTTCAGATTTCTCCCCAATAGAGAATGAATGGCATACATTGCCATTGCCTGTGCATGACCCTCTTGTGATGTCTATAAATTGAAAACACGCGATACTTCAGAACCATGTGTTTTCAATTTATATTTTCACGTCAACAGTACCTCAGGACCCCATCTGGGAACTTTTCCACTCAATGACACACCATGTTGCTGAATGTATAGCCTAGTATATTATTCGTACAACCTACTGACTCAAGCAACATTATAGTGTCCCCTTGTCCGTCACATTCATGTTATCCCTCTGAAATTAAATCACTTCTTTCCCACATACTTGCCTACATGTGTGTTAATTTATGTCTCGTTCTGTGCATTCCTTCATGGTTTGGAATTTTCAATGTCAACTAGTGTATTTATTTTTAAGTTGTTTGAATTTATTTCACAGTGTACATTTTGTCTTTTTATTCCCTAATTAAATTTTTAAATAATATATAAAATCTGCTGGTTAATATCTTTGAACTGTTACTTTTTTCTTACATTTTTTAAATGTGTCTTAAGCATCATAGAAGCTTCCACAATTGTTATTGAGTGAATTTCAAAAGAAACATTCCATTTAAGTATTTGCATTTTTTTCCCATGCAGAATGTTTGAAGGCATTTCAGTCATTGCTATTCAGGTTTGTAAGCAGTTGGTGGAAATGAAGTTGTATTTCATAAAGTATCCTTGTATTTAGATCACTAACAAATGGTGAAAAAGAATACATCAAAGAAGCAGTTCTACGGGAAGAACTTGAGCGAATATCTAATGAAAAGAAACAAGCTGAGGAAAGGCTTCATAAACTTGAAGAAATGGTTTTTCCAAAAAATAATGTCATATCCTCTCAAGCCATCTTTCAGGTAATGAGTAAACTGTTACATTAAGCAAACTGGGCTTCAGTGAAGTTGTTTAAAAGAAACCTGTTCATTTGTCTTTACTTAAAATTAATTGTTGGATTGACACAGTATTCTGTTGAAGACCACTATTTTGTGCTTATTTTTTGAGCTATTTAGTTGTTTGCAAATATGTTTCTGGCCTCTGGAGGACTGATTGTTGTTTGTTTATTTATTTATTTATTAGGCTTGGTAGTCACTTGATGGCCAGAAACTTCTGAAACTTTTGGTTTTAGAACTCAGAATATTATCAGAGAATAGAGAAAAAACATGGAAACCTGAACTTATTGCTACATTTTCCAATAAATTTGACTTTTCTTTTCACACAGTGACTTTGTGTGTGGATAAAATAATCATATACCGAAATGAACTTACATGGAATACATCTGTCTTTTGCAACATGTATCTGTATTATATAAAACATTGTGAATTATGTAGCACATATAATATTAATCAGTAGCTAATTTCACTTAAATATTTAGTTCTGATTTTTTTGTGACATCTACCAGAGGAGCCTGTTTTATAAAGAAAGAAGTAAAGTTTAACTGTATGACTTCAGATCAGAAATCACTGAATGGCTCTGATTTATACCACACAGCTGTTGAAAGTAGGAATAATGATTGCACTTGGAGTTTGTGGTTTCTCTTTTGTAAATGCTACTGTAGTACCTGATGGACAACTATCTGGAACAACTAACAGAGAGATGAAGCTGAGCATCACCTCATTATGAAACCAGAGCTATTAGCTTTCTCTTGGGACTGTTTCTGGATCTTGAAGGGGGGTGATACCAAGGGACATAGGAATGTGAAGGAGCCCTCCCATGTGAGCATGTCTCACTTTGGAAAGCTTATCCTGTTACTGAAGTGCTTACTTTCTGGAAATTCCAGAAATTTTCGGCGGGGGGGGGGGGTTCCAGAATTTTTTTACATTTTTCTCTTGAAAATAAAAAAGCTTTAAACCCAAAGTCAAAAACTTATTTTTCTTTTTGTATTTTGTAGCCACTGGCTGGGCCCCTTACAAAAGAGTGGTATTTCCCTGCTCCCTTGGTTGGTGGTCAAAGCAAAACTCTATTCCACTGGGAGTTGGGAAATCCCATTGCCAATCTACCACCACAGAGGAGAAGAGACAGAGGTCACTCTGTGTCTACCCAATTCCACTGGTAGAGATCCCCTCCCACCCCCATCCAATGTTATGTTTCTCTTCTGATAGTGTGTTAACTGTTTGCTTCTTTTCATGGTTTGTTGTTGGGTTCCCCTGGAGCTACTCCAAACAAAAGAAGTTCATCACCCCTTTCTTTTCCTGGCAGCACCCCTTTGCTCCTGTCCCACCCCAGGGCTTAGTGGTCCACCCACTCTGCTGCAGTAGTCTATTCCCTTGCCTGCTGCTTTTGACATTCAGGACTTCTCATCTCATTATCATGGAGTAATCTAGGGAGGATCTGGGTGCTTACTATTTTGTCACCCCTCCCCCTTTTCCCCACCCATGGTTATCGTTGCCACCACTCCTGGTGAAGTGCTATTCTACATAATAGGCTCTGTTCCTGACATCTCATGTAATTCATTGAAAACATTGTATTCGGCTGCATTCATTGAAACATTTTATTCAACTGCAACTACTAGTTTATTCCATAGTTTTACTCACACCAAAAACTTCACTGTGAATTTATAGAGGCTATGACTTATTATGTTAATATACAAATCATTTAAAGCATAAACTGAAAAAACTTTGTCATATACATTTCATAGTCTTTTCTGCACAAGAAAATACACCATTGACACCGGCAGGCAGGCATCAATTATGTATGTTGCTTTTGTTTATTTTTTTCTCAGTATTTTATTTTTTATAATTATTGTAGCTTTGAAGGGTCAAACACGGGAAATTTTATAAAGGCCACTGTTCTTTTAAATTACAAATGTAGCACATATATTCTGACTTTTTTTTTTTTTTTTTTTTTTGTAAAAGTATTGATTCACGTTAATTTCAGGAACTTTGGGTTTGGTTTCAGGGAATTTGATTCTACAAAATAAGCAATCCTGCCCTGTTATTAACTCAGATTTACTCCAAATAAATTAACAAGAATTATACCAAGTAGAAGAAATATCTCAAAAAGAAATGTGTTTGCAATTTTTATTTATTTGTGATTATAACCTTCGGTGCCCTTCATCTTGCATAAAGATTACATAGTTCCATTTGGACATATTGCATTTGTTTACCTGTTTATTATCTAATTACTGAATACTATGTTCGGAGCACAATCTACTGTAATTTAACATATATCACAGTCCAGTCACTGTGCTTCAGAGAATCTTCTTAATGCTAAAAGACACTGATTCTTATTTTGGACTGAATCATTGTCCTGTATTTAACATTAAGGTTTGCCACAATTGAATCATGATCCAAAAAAACAACACTGAGGGAATTCTTACACAGCTTGCAAGTGATGGTACATCAAGTGTGTTTGCATTGAGAAAGGCAGGTTAGCATAGTAACATAAACTGCTGTTTGTGAAAATTGCAACACCATGAAGGAACGGTGGTAATAACGTGAAACTTACAGGATATGCACAGCAGGGTAGGACATGCAAATGATTAGAAGTGCAGAATCATTGCACGTGTCTGGGGCCAGCAGCACCCTCATTACAGTCGAGTGATGGGTACAAAGAGAGGGATGTGTAGGATACACACCAGTAGTGCATCGCAGACAGCGAGCTGTAAAAGGATCTCCAGGATTCAATAATGAACCAGGGACGACGAAGGGCGCAATATCACCATATGATAGAGTTTGAATGAGGACGATTGATTGATCTATGTGAAGGTGCATTTTTGTAACACGATGTTGCTGCTCGGACAGGACGTAACTCCGCGACAGTGATGCGCATGTGGCGGCAGTGGACTGAGGGGAACCAGGAGCATGGACAATCCGGCAGTGGACCGAAAAATGTGACGACACCGCGGGATGACTAACACCTCGCCCACATGGCAGTGTTAGCACAATATTGGAGCACTGCAACAGGTATGGCATTGTCTGCCTCCACAGTTCAATGCCATCTGCTGCACAGAGGACTGGTTGCACACATCCCTTTGCTGTGGATTCCCTTGACCCTTAGCCACCGATGCCTCAGGCTGGAATGGGGTTCTCAATACAGACAACGGTGTGCTGAATTGCAACATGTCGTGTTTTTGGACGAGTCCCAATTCATTTTAGACTACTATGATGGCCACATACCCATTAGATGGTATTGTGGTGAGTGCCTTCTTCCAGTATGCATTGTCAAGCGCCATATAGGCAGAATGCCAAGTGTGATGGTGTGAAGTGCCATTGGGTACGATTTGCCATCTCTGCTGTTATGACTTGAGGGCAATCTCAACAGTAACCACTACATCAGGGAAGCTGTACAGGCAGAAGTCATAGCCTTAATTCAGAGCACTCCTGGTGATATATTTCAGCAGGAGAATGCCCGACCACATGTTGCCAGGAATGTTCAAACCTTCTTTGCAGCACAGCAGATACAGCTTCTTCCCTGGCAGCTGCACATTCGCCAGACATGATACCTATTGAACATGTCTGGGATATGGTTACTCGGCAACTGAAACCAAGGGCGGAAATCTAAAGAAGCCGGATATCGTTTTGATTGTGCGATGGGTCAAGGATGCTTAGGAGGCGATACCTGTGGAAATGGTCGTGAAATCATTCAAGAAATGTTGCATTGGTAACGAACTTGATGGCACAGAGGATGATGAGATTTTTATGAGTGACAACGACAGTTATTCTTATGACGCAGGCATAGATGGGAATATTGATGTTTACGATGACAGAGAAAGACTTTTTTTAACTGTTTGATGAGTCTGACTCGGAATCGGATTTTGAAGACTTCCGACGAAGTTTTTTGGGTATGCAAATTAAATTTATTATTATATATATAAATTTTGTTTTGTTTTCAAATGTTTTTGAATAAATTCATTAAAAAAAAAATTTCTCATTCCGGGATCGACTTACATGCGAGTTTTTGATTTTTGCGATTTCTTTACTCTGAAAGTTGGGGGGTCGACTTATATGCGAGTATATACAGTATTTAAACATCATCCCTGCAAAACCAATCTCTGGTGACTAATTTAGGTTTCAGGGTTTTTAGTGATTATATGCTTTATTATTCGTACTCCTGTTTCATGATATCTGCTGTATACTGCTCCCAGTTTTTTGAATGCTAAAGTTATGAATTTGTTCACGGGGAACTAAAAAATATTTGGCTGGTGAAAAAGGAATGTCAGTTTTCTAACTGCTGCTTAAACAAATAGTGTTGTTTTATATATACTAACCTCATGAGAATGTTAAATAACATCACGATTAGTTGTTTTGTATTTAAATGTGTAAACGATTAAAATCTTTCAAGTCGTAAAAAGTAAATTCAACACTTACCCACACCATGACTTCTAATTGCTACATATTAAACACACGTAGAAATGATGACGTTCGTCACGGGACCACTGAGTAAAGTGTAGAATTTTCAGCTTTATGTTAGTAAGATAGTAATAATTTTTAGAGTTAATTTAAATGTTCTTAATGGTAGTTTGTAATAATTAAATGTTTTTTGTAAAAGATATTAGCCACCCCAGGGGCCCAGTTGTGTAAGTGCTGGCCTCTGACCATTCGTTAGAGATGGGTCTGAGTTCGAATCCCGGTGAGGCATGGATGTTGTGTTTGTCTTACAGCACTGGCTGTGTCCCTTCCGTGGAACCAGTAGCTCTAAATCAGGGATGGTCAACTGCATATAGCCCATTGAGTTCCTCACGGTGGTCATTAAACCTCCAAAAGCGAATAAAAAAAAAGAATAATTCTTTGTTTATTCACTGACCGTATTTGGAGGATTTTCAAATTGTGACAATGACTGTATTTATGAAGAACTGTGCTGCTTGATACCTCTTGATAGTACAGCCAAGGGAGAGGACATAACTGCATTTTTAAGCTATTTCAAAATCAGAACTTATCATGAATAAAATATTCTGTGTTACTACTGATGCCGCCCCTGCAGTGGTCGGAAAGAACAAAAGATTTGTTAAACATCTTGAGGATCCTATTGGACGTTAAGTATTGAGCTTCCATTGCATTATACACCAGGAGAGTTGTGTGCAAAGTTTTCGTCACTGTGCTTGAACTCTGTAATGGAAACTGTTGTCAAGATAATTGAATTCATAGTTTCTCACTCTTCATTAGCCCACATGCAATTCAAGTCTCTTCTACAAGAAATGGAGATCCCGTATGTGGACCTCCTGCTGTGCAGCAATGTTCATTGGCTTAGGTGAGGTAATGTATTGAACTGATTGGTGTCATGTCTAGAAGCAATCAAGATGTTTCTTAATGAGAAAGAACATTTCCTGGAATTGAATGATAAGGACTAGCTGTGCAAGCTGATGTTTCTGGCTGACATAACTATACATCTGAATAAATTAAACTTACATTTACAAGGACAGGGTCAAACAGTACTTGATGTTTTTGAGCACTGGAAAGGATTTGCATCAAAATATAAATATTTTGCTGTGGTATTGCCACTAACACATACAAGTACTTTTCAAATGTAAAGGCTCATTCAAATCCATTTACTGTCAACAGAGATGAGCTTCAAAAGTACATTGAAATGCTCAAAGGAGAGTTTGCTAAATGAGGTCAAGACTTACAAATTCACAGGCCCATATTTTCTTACCTCATCAAGCCCGACTTATTTTATCTGAATACCATTCCATCTGACCTATCTCTTTTCGAGTGGATGGATGTTGACAATTTTGAAATGCAACACATCGAATTCAAGGTATAGGAGTTATGAACGATAAAATTTGTAAAAATTGCAGAAAACCCTTGACGGAAAACTTCTTGGAAAAGTTGGCTGCCATCCTCAACTGCTGGACATCCCTGCCTGAAGCATTCACCTGTTTGAAGAAAGTTGCATTTGCTCTGCTTTCGGGTCAACTTATTATACATGTGAACAAATTTTCTCACATCAAAGCTGTTTTAAGTACACAGAGAAGTCACCTAACACCTGTGCATTCAGAAGCCTGTGTGAAACTGAAAGTGACCAAATACACAACCAATATTAACCAAGAACAAGGGTCCCATTAATTAATCAATGACTTAGATGAATAATAATAATCAATGATTACCTGTATTAAAATTTTAATAACGTGTTTTATGTTTGTATTATTTAATTGTTTTGTTCTTCAAACTATTGGTTTTGTCTTAACAAGATATACATATGGTAATTTTATAATAAAATTTCTAAAATAATGTGTTCAGAACTCAAATTTTGCAAAACATAATATTTGTATTTTTTCCAGTTTATACACTCATCGTCAAAAAAATAGTTGCGACCAGAAGGATGTGTCAAATTACAATGCTATTCGGGTGGAAGGTAAAGTTTACCAGGAACAATAAGTTATTAAACATTGAGACTGATTTGAGCAATATTTATTGAGCTACACGCCAATAAGTAGTGTCTCCCAGTATGGCATCGGCCACAATGTTTGCTCACACAGCATGCCAGACATCTCAGCATGGAGTTGTACAGGTTCCTAATGATGTCTTGCATTAAGCCATCCCATGCAGCTTGAATCTTCTCACGCAGTTCCTGCAGATTGTGTAGTAGGATTGGAGTGTGGATAGCTGGTCCAATAGTATCCCGCACATTTTCAATCGGCAATATATCTGGCGATGCAGCTGGCCATGGCAGTGTCAGTGCCTTGAAGGCAAGCCATTGAGACAGCAGCAGTATGCGGATGAGCATTGTCCTGTTGGAAAATCGCACCAGAGCTAGCGTTCAGAAAAGATAGGGCCACTGGTTGCGGGACCTCATTAACGTAGCATTGGGCTGTCAAAGTGCCTGTAATGAACACCTATGCTGATCTGGCATCGTGGGCAATTGCACCCCACACCATGACACCAGGCTTTCTGGACGCGTGATGCTCAACAACAAACTGTTCATCTTGGCACTGACCACGGTGCATCCTCCTCCACACATGGGTTTGTTGGTTGTCTCCTCCAAGACAAAAGCAGGACTCGTCACTGAAGATCACCCGCTGCCATTTCTGAGTGGCTCCGTGATAGTCTGGCACAACTCCATTGCAGTCTTTGGGGATGATGCAATGGTGTGGAGGGCAGTCTTCATAACGGTCTGCATGCTGTAGTCCTACATCATGCAGCCGTCTGCCAATGGTGCTGGCACTAATCGAACGATGCATGGAGGGCACCACTGCTCACTGAATATCCGCAATCATCGCTGTTGGGTCACTTCGTGCATGTCGGACAGCCCGTCAGTCATCTCTCTCCGTGGTTCATCTAGGTCTCCCAGACCTTTCCTGTTGCTGTTACATGCCTTGTTCTATCTACTGCTGCCAACAGCGTGCCATGGTGATATCTGCACAACCAGTATGGCGCGCAATATGGCAACAAGACTATCCCGCTTCCTGGAGCCCAATGATGTGGCCCCTCTCGAACTCCTCCAACTGCTTGTATTGCTTCCAAACTTTTCTCTGAGGCATACTTCACTTGCAAAGGATGAAACTAACACAACAGCACGAGTCAGAATGGCAAGCGCACACAACGGAACGATCTTATATAGCCAGTCAGGCGCAGCGCTACAACCCCTCTTTGCTTGTGTCACATGTGCAGCTGAGCGTGATACTTGAATCATTTGCATGTCTCACAATGTCAAACCTACCCACCGAGTTTCATTCTTGTCGGTTGCTTCCTTCTGGATGCAACTATTTTTTTTCTTATGATGAGTATATTAAAGTATTGAATAATCTACAAAGAATAGAATAGTTATTTAATGTATCTGGAACATTTTAATACAATATCAAATTAATTTGTTTCAGTAGTTGTTGTATATAAAAATATGGTGGGCTTTGGTTGGCACGCTGAGTGACTTTGCAACATTACTTCGGCACAACACTACTAAAAGGTTGCCGACCCCTGGAATAGTGTTTTGTAAAAGAATTCAGTTTATTTATCAAAGTATGAGTCTGCATCTTTAATAGCCTCATTCCAGTACTCCAGTTGTTGGGTACAGAATTTGAAGATTTCAGTATTTATTGCATAGTGTAGGTAGCAAACTTTATTTTTTTGTGGTTCAGTAAAAATGTTGCAAACACTGGTGACATTCTTGTTTAATGAAGTTCTTATTTTGCAAGAAACTGTCCAAAAACCAATCTTGCTTTGCAGGAGAATTACCAAGAGTGTAGATGGAGTAGTTCTTTAGCCATAGTGCTTTTGCTGTTGGTTGTTAGTTTCATAAGATTTGGGTGGGCATAGTTGTTTAACAGTTTTGGCAGCTTTCAGTAAGCAACAGTTGTCTTTCAGCGCTCACAGTTTTTATCAGTAACTTTAAATTGGTGATTGCGGTGTGTCTTTAATTCTTATTGATAAAAATAAAGGACCTTCACACTGTTGACCAACAAATAAATTTAATTAATACAGACAAGTGATGTGGACCAGGAACATCAAATAGAAATCATTGCTCTTTCCACGTTTGGTGCAGTGGAAGCATGTCCAGCGGGTAACTGGAGGACCCTGGGTTCAATTCCCAGTGGCAGCCAATAAGAATTTTTCCGTGACTCACCTATAAAAAAACGGGGAAAGAGCTATGACTTCTGTTTGATGTTCCTGGTCCACGTCAAAGTCTGTATTAATTATTCATTCGCCTCCTAGTTATTTGTTCAGTTGCAGCTTACCATCTTCGGTGAATTCCCAGCAATGTGCGGGGCTCCAAGAAGCAACCTGCCAAGTGGCTTGGCAGTTTGTCGTACGTGAGTCTGAAGGAATTCGAGGCCGCTGTGGTGCAGTGGAAGCATGTCCAGCGCGTAACTGGGAGACCCTGCGTTCAATTTCCTGTGGCGGATGATGAGAATTTTTTCATAATTCACTTATAAAAAAAAAAAATGTGGAAAGAGCGACGACTTTTGTTTGATGTTCCTGGTCCACGTCACTTGTCTGTATTAATTATTATTCATTCACCTCCTAGTTATTTGTTCAGTTGCTGCTTACCATCTTTGGTGGATCCCCAGCATTGTGGGGGGCTCCAAAGCAACCTGCCAAGTGGCTTGGCAGTTAGTTATATGTGAGTCTGGAGAAATTTGAGGCTGCTGTGGTGCAGTGGAAGCATGTCCGGCGTGTAACCAGAAGACCCTGGGTTCGATTCCTGGTGGCGGCTGATGAGAATTTTCTGTGACTCACTTATTAAAAAAGCATGGAAAGAGAGATGACTTCTGTTTGAAATAGATTTCAGTTTAATTTGGTTGCCTTTGCAAGTGGGTCATCCCAACAGTACAGGGTTCATTTTTGATTGAATATTATGTTTCAATGATGCTGACTGTGGACCAACAAATAGATTAAAGTTTCTTTTGGTTGCTTTTTCAGGTGGGTCATCCATACAGGGCAGGGTCTATTTTTAATTGAATATGATAGTTGAGAAAGGACTGCCCTACACCCCACCCCACTCCATCTGAAAAGCAATTATAAGCACACAGCCAAAGGTTTATATTTTGCATGGTAATTTCAATGAATTAAAGTTTGAATCCTGTCTATTTGATCACAAACTCACAAACTGTTGCATTATTGTGCTTCAGAGGCATTTTGCCTCAGAATTCACCATGACTACAATTTTATTGGAGATTCTAAGATGTCATAAATGGCTGGGGACTAGCTAGGTCATTGTATTTATTTATAGCATAACAGAACTTTTAAAACCAATGTTGAGCATCACTGTCATTGAAAGCCTTCTTGCTTTACTCAATAAATACTTGTCTGAGCAAAATATTTACTGTGCTGATATTTATATTCAAACGAAAGACGTATTCAAATTTGCTTTGGTATTTTTGTATCATTCTTTTTCAGGATCTATAGAAAAATAGATGCAAGAATTGCTAAAATGGTATTGAATTTTTAAGATCCCCATGTGTGAATGTGTAAAAATAACATATATTCTAGACAAAGATCATTTTAAGGTGCTCTTCCTCTTCTCTACTTCTCTTGCTCCCTTACTGGGTCTGTTTCTCTCCATCTGTTTCTTCCTTCTTGTGTTTCTGACCCTACCTCTGTATATCTTTCATTGTCTTTCTCTCACATGTGTGGTATAAATATTGTCATACGACTTGTAAGTGTAGCTTGTTGCACTTAATACTGATGGCCTACTATAATACTATAATCACACTTAGAATGCATGGGTAATCCATTGTACGTCACATATTGAAGAAGAGTACTGAAATAATTCCTGCTGTTTGAAGTGCATGCAATGTAACTATAAGGAACAAGACAAATTCTTTGCATTTTTTGTTGGACTTCTCATATGATTTAAATTTATTATTTTCAATCAAATGTGTATACATGTGTATTATGCACAAACATATATCTACATATATGAATATATATATATATATATATATATATATATATATATACAGGGGTTGTCCAAAATAATGGAAAAACCTCACTGAAAACAGTGACTATGGTATGTGTTGCTTTTTGAGTAAAACGAACATGTAGTTACATTTTATTTTTATTTATTTATTTATATTTTATTTTTTTTTTTTGTAAAAAAGTGTTGCTTATAGTCTCAAGTGTCTGTGTGATTGCATTGTAAATTGGTGTTTGCATAATTTCGTTCCAGGTGAAGGCACAATGAGTGACCTGTCGGAGTTCCAAAGAGGGCACATTGTAGAAGCCCGTCTGGTTGGTGCGTCGGTAACCACAGTGGCACAGGTATTGGGGGTATCGAGAGGTATCGTGTCGAAGGTCATGACAGCATACAATGTTCCCAGCACAACATCATCTACAAGACACAACTGTGGAACGAAAACCAAACTCACTGCGAGAGGCAGGAGGACATTAAAGAGGATTGTGATCGCAAGGAGGAAGACCACGGTGACGATAGTGACTGCTGAGCTTTATGCACATCTCCAAAACCCAGGGTCGACCCACATCATGCGAAGGGAATTGCATAAGCACAATATTTATGGCAGAGTTGTGATTGCAAAACCCCTGGTATCACAGGTGAATATGAAACAGAGACTATAGTGGTGCCAGGAACATAAAACATGGACTGCGGATCAATGTAACCATGTCTTGTTTTCCGATGAATCAAGTTTCTCATGATTCCCCACCACAGGACGTGTTTACATGTGCAGAACCTCCACAGAAGCCTACAACCCAGACTGTCTCCTTCCGACAGTAAGCATGGGGTCGGTTCCGTAATGGTTTGGGCCATGATCTCATGGTTTGCAGCAGGTCCCATTATCACGTTACATGGACAGATCACTAGCAGTGACTATGTCACTCTTTTGGCCGACCAAGTGCATGACGCAGACATTGACATTGTTTCCGCCAGGGGATTGCACCTTTCAAAATGATAATGCCCTGATTCACAGAAGTCGAACTGTTCTATCATGGTTTGAAGAACATGAGGATGAAGTTGCACACCTTCCCTGGCCTGCATGGACTTAAACATCATTGAGCCCCTGTGGTCAGTGTTGGAAAACAGAGTGTGATCCTGTTTATCCTCCTCTGGCATTTCTCAAGGAATTGGAGAGTTTCTGCAGGAAGAATGGTACAACATACCACTTACTACCATCCAGGACTTGAATGCATCCATTCCAAGGAGGATTCAAGCAGTTTTAAATGCCAAGGGTGCTCCCACACCATATTAGGTGTGTAACACTTATTGTTTCAAGGTGTTTCCATTATTTTGGATAACCCCTGTATATAATATATGCATTATATAATATTTAGTCTTATTTAATATTTTACAGGAACGTGAGAAAGAATTGGAAAAAGAGATAATGAAACTAAAAGAAGAGCTTGAAAGACATAAACGTTACCCTGGTGATGGTGGTGTAGAGCTTAATGAATTAAAAGTATGTATTTGTCTTCCTTCAGCTTATTTAATTGTAGGAACAGTAAACAAAAACACACTTCAATTATTCATTATCACTGTCAGTTTTCAATAAACTTTCAGTTTTTGAGCAGTAAAGGATTCTATTTCAGAAAAATATGACTACCATCTTCTGTAGAACTGTGGCTCTTGGTTATTTTACTCATGTAGGATATCCAGGGGTTAAAATCCAAATTTGAAATGGAAAGGAGTCTCCCCACTTGTGTTTGTAGATAGAGGGGATTGAAAATTTCGGGTGGGGTGTTTTGAATTTGTGACTTAATAATATTAAAGGACTCTGGGAAAATTACAAGGATCAACTTTTTCAAACAATATAAGCTATACCTGGTTTTTAAAACAAGCATATGAATTAGATCAAAAAATTTACTACATTCAATCTAATACAAATTACCATGATTCATTTTACAAAACTAGAGTTGTTCATTTTGCAGTACATTAATATCATAAAATTGTGCCAGAAGTATATGTATCTGTCTTACATTCCTTACCACAGTTAGCAAGCTTTGATCAGCTGTTGTTTTATTTCTGAGGGTTTATCTGGCCCAATTTCAGATATATGCATTAGGATGTTTGTTGCTCAGTGAATCTATAAATGTTGACTGAATTCTGTTTTGTGTGCCACATTCACATGGTACATTTGTTAAATACAACACAAGACTTACTTGCAGAAGAATCTTTTGACACTAATGGAAATGTGTGCAGATGGTTGCTCAGAAAACTCTTAGAAAACTTTGGAAATTGGCACATATACTCTTCATTTTATACAGTTATGTTTGAATAGTGAATATTCCACAACTGCATCTTCATTCATTTTCGTAAAAAAACAAAAAAAAAAAACTGGTCTGCCAGGCTTTTAAAAGACTGTACCGAAACTTGTGTGTGTGTGTGTGTGTGTGTGTGTGTGTGTGTGTGTGTGTGTGTGTGTGTGTGTGTGTGTGTGGTGCTTTACAGATTCAGATTCTACACACTCAAACTTCAAAAAGAGTTCCATTATGAAGGGAGGAAATCTACAGTCTGTCTCAATCACAAAATATAAAATAAACCTTCACTGGGCATTGTGATGTGCAAGTTTAATATTACAAGGATCAACTAATTTACTATTTTTGAGCATGTTTCCCTTCAGTTCTAAAAAAAAAAAAAATCTTGAATAATATGTATGAGATGTTTACAGTTCACATAATTGAGACTTGGTTGATTCAACCATTCTTCTGATATGAGGAATGTTCAGTTTTTTCCTTTGCAACTATTTATGGAGGGAAAATAACATTTAACAATAATTCAGGGAGTGGAAACATTGCGGAAAAAAAGAAAAAGAAAAAGAATTATGATTACGAAAAATCTTCGCTCCCTCCAACTTCCGTTTTCGGACATTTTCCCTCCATTTTCAAGCTGAAACACATTCAGTTATTGAACAAAATTATATTTTACCATAACACTGTGCAGTGGGAATGTAATGAGAAAAAAGAAAAACAATATCAGATTAAATCTGTAGTTCGTCTAACTTCCGCCAATCAAAACTTGTCATATGCTTGGAGGTTTTTGTTGGTCAGAGGTATCTGTTAATGGAGGTTTCACTATACTTAGTAATATGAACTCACCTTACTTTTCTTGATATTCATGTTAATCATTCTTATCAAACAACCCTGTGCATCTTTTTTCAATAGTAGTTACATAACTTTGACACAATATTAGAATCATCATCTCACATCTGTATACTTTGATTGTATTCAGGCAAGTTGATTATAATCACATTAATGCTTATTTGTTCATTCCTCGCAATATTTAATAATTCATTTTTTTAAATATTATGATCAAAGTACATGTCACTCTGATATACATAAGTATTTTTTTACTTCATCACAGCTGTTTGCAGAAAGAAGTTCTCGTGAAGAAAAAGCTGCCAATAAGAGGGGATTTTGGTCGTGGCCAAGAAGAAGGCGTAAAACAAAGACACAAAGTTCCATATGCTCTGTTTTGTAGCACGAATCTGAAATATATTTAAAGAAATAACTACCTTGTATTGACTGAGCCATGTACATAATCTCTCATGATGATGCATCTTTTACAAACTGCAATTCATAAACTTCTTTAAAAAATTAAGAATTTTTGTATCATCAGTATTACTAAATTATGTAGAGGTATTTATCAGAATATGCTAATAAAACAAAAAGAATCAGGAAAGTCAGCTACTGGGAAGAACTTAGTTGTAAAACCTTTTAATTTTCAACAGTAGTAAGGTTTTTACTTGCCCAAGAGAAAGTGCAATGTTCAATATTTAAAATGTTGTACTGCAAAGACTTTATTAATGTATTTATCTACAAAGTGTGTCAATGAAGTTTGGGGAATACTGTCATAACATGTAAAAGGAAAGGATGTGAAAGGTGTGATATCAAGCATGATGCAGTCAAGAACATGAGAAAACATGTCTTGTAACCATCACAGAGCTGTGAGAAAGGGTGCAACGCAGAGAGAATGTCATGGCAGCTGATGTATGTGCATGTTGTTTGCAGGCAATGAACCAATATTGAATTCTTCTAGCCAAGCAAGCTGTTGCTGCACTGAATCACTATAATATTCACCTGATCTGGCATGGATGGACTACTTTTTGTATCCATAACTGAAATTAGCACTGAAAATGAAGATATTTGAGGACTGATAATGTATTATAGCAATTAAATTCAAGTTGTAGTTCTGGCAACCAATCCTCTGATTTAGTAGATCGTGGGTGAACATGACCATAGCATGGTCAAAAGCATCTGCTTAAAGGAATTTAATTGTTATATAGTAATTAAACACACGGAGTTACATATATACATAACTCTGTGTGTTTTTACTTAAATTAACTCTCTGATTTTCTGACATTTTGGACACTCAAGCGAATGCCATGACCCAACTGAAGACAATAATAAAGGAGTTCTTTTCCCTATAGCTTCCAACAGTTTATGCAATGCCAAAAAGGGTTATTGTATTGGGAGAGTGGGGAGGTATTTTAAAGGCCAGTAAAGTAAGTTTTTTTTTAATGTTATCTGTTGTTCATTTTTCCCATGCATTCATCAAACTTTAGTGTTACACCTTATATGTATTCTGACACTTCCTGTTTAATTAATAAATAACTGTGTGATAAGCATCTCATACATGTTCTCAATGTGCTGGTACAGCAAAAATTGCCATGAAATTTTGATACAAACATACTGGCTTCAGTAAAAGCTCAGGTAAACTGTGAAACATATGTGAAATTAATTTATCTGAAGTTGTATAATAAAAATCTTTATCAGAAATGTTTAACGCCACTTAAATTATATAAAAATTGCTAAAACCATTTAAAAGTATAATTTCATTAACATCTCTTTATAATCGCATGTGTTTAAAAAATCATTTTGCTGTACAGAAGCAGGATTTTCAACTACTTTTGGGTGTTAAAATAAATTATCATGTTGCTAAGCAGGAATGGAAATAGGTTTGATGTGTGACCATTTAGCCAGTATCTAGTCTGAGATAGCGTAATACAAATCAACATTTGGAGGTGCATTCTCGCCTACTGCTCACTAAAACAGGCAGCCATCAGCTGATGATATTGTTTCATCACTCCAACAACAACTGATCATGGTCAAGTTCTGTGTGAGACAGTACAGATGTGTTACTGATGATGAAGATTACTGTGCATTGACCTGATAGCATTTATGTGAGTGGCACCAGCTAGTGTAGTAGGAATTGCATGAGTCCAGAAGTAAGCCTGTTAACATGGTTGGCTTCCAAGAACAGCCTAGTATGAGTCCAGGAAGTTACTTTTCAGACATTGTTAATGGATCATTTCCCCACTCAGTCAAAACAGTCTGGCATTTCATGATACCAGTTTTTACTAGGTTGCCAAAAAGTTGACTTAGTAATGGTGGTTCAAGAAATTATCCTTGTGGTAAGAGTCTGAGATGTGTGAGTTAAATTATGTCCATTCTAGACTGTAACTGTGTTTGGCTGCCACACAATCACCTGTAGTTCTCACAGTTCCCCCTTGATGGATCATTGTATTAGAGAGAATGGTTTCTTTGTTGTCTCTCCTTACATCATGAAAAATCACTGTAAAGGTAGCCATCATGATACATACTAATCTAGTATATGTGTATGCTCTATAGGAAGCAGGTCTTTAAAAATTTTAATTGTGTTTATACACAAAAGAACATCTGATGGAGAGAGGCATCCCATGTGCTATTTAATAGAAAGTAATGACGAAATTTAATTTGTATTCACGATAATAACTTTATAGAAATTAATATTTTTTAGAACGTACAGGGTAATCCAAATAGTACACACACACACACACACACACACACACACACACACACACACACACACACACACACACACACATATATATATATATATATTTTTTTTTTTTTTTTTTTGACAAGAACTGCAGCCTCTGGATATTTTGAGCTGTCTCACAAAATTCTCCATTACTAGCCCTCCTTCCAGAGACTGGAATCCAAGTACAACTTGTATTTTGAGCTTGTCTTGGTTTCTTTTCAATTCCAGCTCTTGCATACTGAGTTTTCTTGGCTTTTACCAGTGGAATGGGGAGTAATTGTTTGACTGTACTATACTTTGTGGGCCTATTGCAGTCTTGAAACTTAATGATAGAGTGTTGAGTCCAAAGTTTTAAATTTCTTCTCTCTGAAATCCAGTGCTATGTGATAGAGTGTCGAGTCCAAAGTTTTAAATTTCTTCTCTCTGAAATCCAGTGCCATGTAGAGGGCATGGAATTCTAGTTTACTTGCATTTTAGGTCTGGTTTGCTGCAAGCTTTGAGAGCATAAGTGACTATAGTGTCAGATTATCAGACAATTGCAGAGAATTTCTCTAAATCACTTTCAGGAATCAGGGAAACAATATTTATAAAAAAATTTCCTTATTACTTTCTTCTGTAAATTTCCACTTTTTCTACTGGAAGTTCCCAACAGTGTTTCAATTTTTACTACATATACACGCATCCACAAAAAATTAGCAATTAGAATTTGTGTTATCATTAAAATCTCTGTAGTACCTTCAAAGAACAGAAAGGGCGTGGTCTGATCTTTCCAGGTGAGGGCAAATGCAGCCCCTATATATATGCACCCATGGCTGGTCACCCCCCACCCCCTCCTTGAAAACAGATACCCCAAGTGAGAAATAGGTGAGTGAGTGCCTTAGATCGTTAATCCACAAAACAAAAAGTTTTAGATAATGTATATTTAACTGGAGGACTAGTGCAGCAAAAATCTGAGCAATCCTTTTTTTATTTCTTTTCAAAAGAACATTAGCTTTTGTTTTAGACAGTTTGATAGTTGACTGGCAGGAATAAACCAATAAACTCACAGAATGTCACACTAACACAGATAAAAGCAAATTGAGATGGCCTTTGCAGGGAGAACTTTTTGATGATTTTTTTTTTTTTTTTTTTTTGTGTGTTTTGTTTTGAGTTTTAGCAACCACCATGAGTGTCTAAGCCTATAATGAGTAGCCTATTCCTAATTTTGAGGCCAATTCCAGGAAGGGGAGAGTGTATGCATTGCAAGACAGATACAGTACCCACATGACTCTTCCGAGACCCCCACCCAACATGGATGATTATCTGGAACCCAGATCCTTTAACTTCTCGTGAATTTTCCTTTATTAAAAATTCTTCCGCACAAGTAAATTTTGCATTATGAAACCTTGTAAATAAATAAATTAGAGAAAAGAAGACAAACATCACTAAATAAATAAGTGAGACAGTAAATAAATAAATGATAAATAACTAATTAAAGTAAAAGAGGGGTTACTGAAAATTCATTATGTAAAATAAAATGAAAATATACAGCATGTCCCACTTGCTACTTTACCCAAGTTTTTATTAATAACATCATGAATAATAACAGTAATTGAATGATATTTGGTAAGAACATACCTTCATCCATGGAAAACAGAACCATATCATAAGCGATGTTTAAAGGGCGTTGAGACAGGCTTGAACATGAGACTCAATATTTCAGAAAGTTCGCGCCAGTTGCTCTGGCATAATCGCTGCCACTGCCTCGCAGATGTTCTTCAATGCCTGTTGGCACCCTCGTTTTGACCTTGTACATTGCGCGTTTCAGGTTCATGATTCCCCAGGGCTAGTTCTGTTGTTTATGTTGCAAGGCTAATGGTATGCATTAGTGATATCCTCCCAGTTAATCATACCTCAGCGTGCGTTTCTTCTCCGTCTTTATTGGAAGAGTAAGTCAAAAGAAGTGTCAGTGTGAAATTCGTAGGAAATTCAGATGTCGGACAGTACCAAGTAAAACATACATTTTGCAACTGGTTAAGAAACTGGAGACCCATGGAGCATTACATGATTTGCATGGAAGGGGCTGTCCTGAAATGTCAGAAACGGTAGTGCAAGACATCCATCAAAGACTTTTGCTTCGCCACAGAAATCTTTGCTTAGATTTGGCCAGGAAGCCGGTAAATCAAAGAGCATAGAACAGCAAAGAGCAGCAAAGCAAGCTGCAATTTATTCGTACTGTTTGTCTGCTGTTCAGAAACAGAAAGCGTCAGACCAAGAGAAAATAATGAGGTACGTCAATGGTTTCAGGCATTTGTTGCTGAACGACTGGACATCTTGTACTACACCATTTTTTTTTTCCAACAAAGCGTGGATGTAGTTATTGGGATACATAAATGCACAAAACATGCGTATGTGAGCAGCGGCAAATCCTCATTTATTTATTGAGAAACCACTTCACTCACAAAACATTGGAGCGTGCTGCGCACTGTCACGTCGGCGAATCATTGAGCCCATCTTCTTTCAGGATACGGTCATAACAGCCGTCTACATGGAAATTTTTCAGGCATTCTTTAACCATCTGCACCCTGAAGGGCTGACCACTGGATATTTTCAACAAGATGGGGCCACTTGTCATACATCACATGTACGTATGGTTGAAATTGAGTCATTCTTTGGAGTTCGCGTGATTTCTAAAGCAATGGGGCCACCTCGATATCCTAACCTAACACACCCTGATTTCTTTCTCTGGGAGGTAACTCAAATCAGTGATGTTTCAAAATAAGCCTACAACCCTTGAGGTATTAAAGAACAACATCTGCAAGGCGGTGGCAGCGATTACGCCAGAGCAAGTGGCGCGCACTTTCCGAAATAAGTTTCATGTTCAATCCTGTCTCAGTGCACAGGATATGGTTCTGTTTTCCATGGATGAAGGTATGTTCTTACCAAATATCATTCAATTACTGCTATTATTCAAGATGCTATCAATAAAAACTTGGGTAAAGTAGCGAGTGGAACACCATGTATAATCATTGTCGTTCCGAAAGTTCAGTAATAAATATTATTATTAAATAATTTATTTTGTGCATAAAATATAATGCAACGAACAGCAATAAAATTATTACTTTATTGAAATTAATAAACAATTAAATAAAAGGTGGAAAAAGGAATAATTTGCCAACAAAATAAAAAAAGGAAGGCAGAGGTATAAAAGTAAATAGCAATTTAAATGTCACTAAAATTAAATAAACTAACAATTTAGAGCATAAACCATTAGTTAAACAAGTTGGAAATAATAAACAGAACATAAAAGTAAATAAACAAATGGAACTGTGAACAAATAAATACAAAAAAAAAAAGCAAAACGAAGTAAATTGGTAAATAAACCATGAAAAAATTTATCACAAAAAAATGACCCATTTATTTGTTTAAGTTTTCTTTTTGCAGGAAGAGGTTCGCAACCATCTTGAGCATCTGGAGATATTGGTGGTCTCTGTTTCTAATTTTAAACCATTGGTACTGGGGGGAGTAGCGTGCCAAGGGCAAGCCATACACCTGCACCTTGCTTGGGGGATTGACCACAAGGCCATGTATCTGACCACTTCGCCAGCCAGGTGGCTGTCAATAATTATTCCACACAGTCAGGGGTGCGATTGAGGCCTTGTGCCAGCAGGCCACTTTTAAAAAAAAAAATTTGTCAAAGCCTTGCGATGCCAGACTACTTTTTTCCTAATTGAATTGGACGTTTTAAAATTTACTTATTCAATCTTCGCTAATCGAAATTTACCTTAGATAAGAAGAAGGCACAGTGTAAATTTGTACATGGTGTTTACACAGGAGTTCAGTTGAGATATATCATCATCATCATCATCATCATTGTCAACCATTATCAATCCACTGCTGGACGAAGGTCTCCCCAAGTTTCCTCCACAACGGTCTGTCTTGTGCCAGTCTCCTCCATGTCACCCCTGCATACTTTCGAATTTCATCCACCCATCTCCCATGTGGTCTTCTTCTGGGTCTTTTCCTGTCCCTTGGAATCCAATCTAAAATTTCGGCTGTCCATCGATGGTCTGTTCTTCTGGCAGTATGTCCAGCCCATTGCCATTTCAGGGATTTAACTCTGATCATGATGTCTTCCACTCTTGTCATTTTTCGGATCCACGTGTTCCTCTTCTTATCTCTCCTGGTTACACCAAGCATGCACCTCTCCATGCTGCTTTGAGTTGTCTGCAGCCTTTGTATGTCTCTTTTAGTTAAGGTCCACGTCTCTGCACCATACGTAAGCACTGGAAGGATGCATTGATCAAACACTTTTCTTTTGAGACACAATGGCATATTGCTCTTGAAAATTATGCTGTTTCTTCCAAAAGCTCTCCAGGCAAGTTTTGTACGCCGATTAATTTCTTCATCAATGTGACGACCCTCACTTGATATCTGCTGTCCAAGATGAACGTACGTGTCTGTTATCTCCAGCTTTTCTCCATCAATCGATAAATCTTCATTTCTTGTAAAAGCATTGAACATCACTTTTGTCTTCTGAAAGTTCATTTTTAATCCCACTTCTTTACTCGTGTCAGCAAGTTCCTGGATCATCATACTCTGTAGCTCTGATGGGGTAGTTGCAAAAATGACTATGTCATCAGCAAAACGAAGGTGGGTTAGATAATCTCCATTAATCTTTATCCCCTTGTTTTCCCAGCTCAGCGACTGAAAAACACCCTCCAATGTGGCATTAAAGAGCTTCGGAGATATGGTGTCACCTTGTCTCACTCCCTTTCCAATTTTTACGTGTGTTGTATTTTCAAACAGCCGAATCTTTGCACTTGCATTTTCATAGATGTTATTAATAATACTAATGTATGCATCTTCAATACCGCAGGTTTTCAGAGCCATTGTAACTGCTGATGGTTTCACCGAATCAAAGGCTTTTTCATAATCGATAAAAGCCATGCACAATGGAAGTTCATATTCCCTCGCTCTTTCAATTAGTTCTCTCAGCACATGGATATGATCTATTGTGCTGTAGCCACTCCTGAATCCAGCTTGTTCTCTCGGTTGAGCCATGTCCAGTGTTACCTTCAAGCGGTGTGAAAGAACTTTAGTGAAGATTTTATAAACTACTGATAGGAGGCTGATAGGTCTGTAGTTTCCGAGATCCTCAATGTCACCTTTCTTATGTAGCAGGATCATTGTAGCGGTGTTCCAATCCTCAGGAATCTTTCCTTCATTAAGGCATCGAGTGAAAATTTGGGCGAGTACTGTTTCGATTTCTCCACTTGCTTCTTGTATGATGTCTACAGTAATTCCATCTTCTCCTGAAGCTTTTCCCCGCTTCATGTTCTTGATTGCATGTGCAACTTCTGCTGGAAGGACTGGAGGAACTCTGGTACTGGTATCTTTCATGATGTCTGGAGTGCATGTATCATCCCTTTCATATAATTTGGAGTAGAAATCTTTCACTCTTGTCAAAATTTCGCCTCTATTTCTTGTTACAGAACCATCTTCTTTTCTCAGTGCCATAATCTGTTTTCTTCCCTTACTGAGATGTCCCTTTGCTATCTTTAGGCTTTGGTTGTTTTCAATTGCTTTCCTCACTAGTTCACAGTTGAATTTTCTTACGTCTTCAGTGATACTTTTTCGTACTGTCTTGCATAGCTCTATATATTCCACTTTGGAAGTCATATCTTCTTTAGTTGTCCTCATCTTTCTTCTTTTTTGCATCAACATTTTCGTTTTTCCTGATAATTTATTTACATGCAACTTGTTCTTAGACCCAGCTAATTTTGTTGCTGTTTCCATAAGAGCTTTGGTTACTTTTCTGTTAACTTCAGAGATGTACACTTCTTCCGATGTTAGGCCTTCTAAAGCAGAGAACCTGTTCTTCAGTTCCAACTTGAAGGTATTATGGTGTTTTTTAAGGTTGGTTATGTCAATAGATTTTGTTTGTCTTATGAGCTTGCCACGTTCAAGTTTAGTGTTGAGGTGCATCTTACATCTCACCAATCTATGGTCACTACCTGTGTTGAACTTGTTTAGCACACTGCAGTCTTCTATGACGAATTTTTTGTTACACATAATAAAATCAATTTCACTTGTCGTCCCATTTGGATGTCTCCATGTCCATTTTCTGTGTGGCTTTTTCTTGAAGGAGGAGTTCAAGATGAAAAACCCTTCTGCCTCTGCAAACTCAACGAGAGTATTTCCACGCTGGTTTCTGTTGCTGTGACCGAATTTACCTACTGAAGCTTCATTCTGTTGCCGTTGCCCTATTTTTGCATTGAAATCTCCCATAATTATTTTCAAGTGCTGCTTACCTTTATTATTTAGATGACAAATTTCCTCATAAAATTCTTCAGTTTCTTCTTCAGGATGGCTTGTGGTGGGTGCATAAGTTTGAATAATCTGAGCCTGGTATCTTTTCGAGAGTTGGATAACAAGCCGTGCAGCTCTGTCAGAGGAACTTTCAACTTCTACCACTTTATCCTTCAGTTTCTTGTTTATTATAAATCCAACACCACTAGTTCTGCCAGTATCTGTCCCACGATAGTAGAAGAGATGTCCACTTTTCAGTTCGATGAGATCTTCTCCTTTTCTCCATACCTCACTTAGTCCCACGATGTCCCACTTGATCCTTTGTAGTTCCTCTTCCAATTCAAGAAGCCTTGAATCAGAAGATAGGGAGCGCCCATTGTACGTTGCCAAGGTCAGCATCAGATGGCAGCCTAGTCCGGTCCTCCGGGGATTCTTAGCACCCTCTGCCTTCATGTCGCACTGGCCGCTGCCTTGGCCAGGTACATTCCAGCTGCCGGAGACTGAGGGCCAAGATTTAAGTTGTGGAGTCATTTTGGAGGGGTTTGGCCATAACTCACCACGCTGGCTAAGCGGGTTGGTGAGTGTGGGATAGAATTTCCTCTAATCCCGATATTATAGTTATACCGCTATTGGCGGTCGTCAGAGCCCCTTTAGTAGGAACAGGATGCACCACGAGAAGGCGGGGTTGACATTTGTCAAGGAGAGGCTGTGATGTTACGCATCACCTGACCTTACATCCCTGAGATATATATATATACAGATAAGTCTATATATCCCCCCCCCCCCCGCCTCAATGTATTGAAGTAGTTAGAACACATGATGAGTCCAACCATCTAAGATTTTCATGAACTTGGATACACGTATGTAAAGTTTTAGTAATTTTGTTATGTAAAATGAATTTTTGTTAGATTTAGTGTTATAGTAAAACGGAGAAAGAACCCTGAGTGAAGGTTTAGGAGAATTGTAGAAAAACACCATTTTCATAATTATACAGTAGTTTAAAAATAGGAGAAAGAGGGAAAGAAACATATTTCTTGTAACGTTACAAACTGAAATCCATAAACTGCATTCTGACAGCAAATATTAAAAAAGGATGACTTAAATAAGCTAAAATTGTGTAGAAATAGTGTCTTGTTAAATGCCACGAAGCCTTGGTTCTTATCCGTGGTTCCTAGTACTATATATATTGAATAAATACTACGTGTAGGCATACCATATTTTTTTCTTTCTGTGGATTACATCATCAGCATTGGGCAAAATCGACGTGAATAGAATTTTTTGGCAAAATTTCTTCCAAGCACTTCAAAATTTGTGTCCCTCCAGTACGATAAATACCCCCCCCCCCCCCCAGTTCTGAATTGCTGGCGTCGCCACTTCTTTACACAAATAACTTCTTTGTATTGTGAAGAGCAGAGACGGATTTAGGGCTTTGCGGCCCTAGGCCATTCATGTAACTCATTCGGATCTGATTCAGGAGCAAAACGAAATGTTAAGGGGAGGTGAGGGGGATTTAGCCTATCCAAAGAAAAGTACAAATAAAAATAATGATTTATAACTTAAATGTCGTGAAACTGTAAAGAAGAAGTTTTCTTATAACAATTAATAGCGAAATTTCGTCTGTCCTTGACAAAAATATCTTACTTTTGACTTCTGCGATCAATTCCTAAATTGATTAAATATATGTAATTAATCAGTTGCTTTGATAGAAGTTTCTCTCTCCCATTTTTTGTTTTTTAACAATTTTTAATGTCTTGATATGTGGCAGCACAGTCTTTCAGGCAGGACAATTGTACCTAAGCTTCGCCATAGTTTTTGCTCATCAGCTAAGGACACCAGCTGGCTGAAAAGTAATTGATGCATAATCTCTTGAACACTGATTTTGTTTGCAATTTCAATGCATACAATTCATTGTGTGATGTTGTAATAAATAAATGAATTTGAAATAAAAGCGAATTTTAGAATTCATGCGCAAGTACTACATTAAAATTTTAACAGTATCGAAATTTTGAAAATTGCCAAGTTTAAAGGAAGTTCTAAAAAGATTAATATATGTTGGTCTATAGTTTCTCAAGTCGAAAAGGAAAGGGATTTTGGGAATTCGGAAACAAAATTTATACAGCTGTTTTCGGAATAAATGTTAGTTTCCACTTTTACTTTAATTTTAAATGTTTTTCACTATTTTTATAGGCATTCAACAAATTACAGATTTTTACTACCACTGAAATTTGTCGCCCTAGGCCGAGCTTCTTGGGAAATCAGTCTCTGATGAAGAGTGCTTTTAGCTCTGATTAATATAAACTAGATGAAACCCGTTGGAATCCACGATAAGTCGTATTTTTTTTTTTTTTTTTTTTTTTGAAAGAATAAACTCATATGAAACGTTTATTTACATCTTTACATAATTGGAAACGTCTTACCTCCGTGAATAAACTGGATCGAGTGAATGTTAAATTGTATATATATATTCCTAAAGTGCTAAGTCACCTCAATAACTTGGGAACAAAACCAGCTATGGAAGTAAGGTATGTTATAGTAAAACAACCATGCGCTATCGGATGAGAGTGAATGCAGCGCCCCTAGGGGCAAAATGTGGAAGTTAGCACTCCTATCTCGGAAACCATGAGAGATACGGGAACGGGATTCATTAAAAACTTGTAGAGCATGACCGAATTAGTAGGAAATGACATATGGTAGAAACGGCTGGAGTAAGTAGAAGGCTGGAAACGGGAGGGAACACACAAGGTTTATTATACTCAGGCATGAATACAAATGGAGTACATTGGTCGTATTTAATGCAACAGCGGTACTTACATAACGTTGCGTTTGACGTAAATAGGGGGTCAATATGGCCACCATCTGCCACAATACACATTTGAATGCAAGACAGAACTTCCCGTTGTACGTTCGCCAGCATAACAGGTGTCACGCTCTCAGACGCAGCGACGATACGCAGTCGAAGATCGTGGAGACTCGTCGGTTCCACCCTGTACACGTGATCCTTTAGGTAACCCCAGAGGAAGAAATCCATGGGAGTTAGATCCGGGGATCGTGGAAGCCACGCTACGGGGCCACCATAACCGGTGATCTGTTGCCCGAAAGTGTCGGACAGGAAGTGCTGTACCGCTGTTGGTTGATGTGCCGGAGCGCCGTCACGCTGAATCCATAATGAGCGTACATCTTGCAGAGACATCATCTAACCACTCAGGTAATGTGCTTTGTAACAGCTACAGGTATCTTCGTCCATTTAATGCGCCTTCATAGAACACAGGCCCAACAAGTCCGGTCCTTCCAGATGCCACACCAGACATTGATCGAACAGCGCACCTGATGCCTTATTTTTGCCGCGTAAAAAATTGATTCTGAACTGCCCAGTAATGGGTGTTTTGTTTGTTCAGCACCTCGGCGCATGTGAACTGCGCCTCGTCAGTCCAAAGTACGTTTGGTAAAAAGGCCGCATTTTCTTCTACGGTGTTCATTACAAAATTGCACCAATCTAGACGTCGTTGGTCATCACCTGGCATCAATACGTGCAGCGGTACTGTACGGTACGGGTGGGCACCATGCTGATGCAAAATGTGCCACACACGGGATTGTGATAAACCACACGCCATACTGACTTTCTTCGTACTGGTATGTGGCCGTGGGTTGGCCAAAACGTATGCCAGTACATCGACTGGTTGCACATTCCGGTGGGTCAGCCCGAACGGGGACGCGCTACAGTACTGCCTGTCTCTCATAGCCGTTGAACCGCGCGACTGATGGTCCACGCTGTCGGCGATGGATGAGTCGGAAATCGTAAGCCATACTGGCGTGACGCGTCCCTCGCGTTGCGTCCGAATTCTCCGTATAGCAGTACCATCTCGCAATACTGTTCATTCGAATAGCCTGCCATGCTCGTTCTTTACCCGATACTCACGTTACGAATGACATAGCTCCTTACCGACGATCCTTTATACATTGCCACGCCGCGCCTGATACGGTAGGTGAGGCGTTATGTCGCACCAGAATTTGCATACGACACTCACAGGCGTGCGGTCGCATACGTCATACATTTCTCTCTGTTAGATTTTTTTTTTTTGGATTTAAGGTTTAACGACCACCGTGAGCAGCTCAATGGGCTATAAGCAGTCGCCCGTCCCTAATTTAGGGTCACTGGTTCCAGGGAAGGGAGACAGCCAGTGCCGTAAGACAAACACAACATCCATGCCTGACCGGGATTTGAACCTGGACCCATTACGGACGAATGATAAGAGGCCAGCGCCTTAGACCACTGCTCCACCGGGGCGGCAAGAGTATGGTGACATTCCAGTCGTTCTGTGCAGTTTATTTCTGTTTCTCCCCATTTACTGGTAGTGGTTTATGTAGTTGTTTATTAACGTCTATTTTTTACTGATGTAAATTTTATTTTAACTAAAATTCAGCGCCTATTTTTTTATTCAAAGTAATACGCAGCATGCCTTCATCCTGTGCTGTCGCTAACTGTAAAAATACGCATAAGAAAACAAAAGAACGTGGCGTGATTTACCATGTTTTCCCTTCAAATGTTAATGTGATAAAAGAATGGATTGTTAAGTGTACGCGTGCTGACAAGTTTAAAGTTGGAAGTGCAAGAATATGTAGTGATCATTTCCAAAATTCAGACTACAAAGATGGCATGCAAAATCGCCTGCTTGGGCTTCCCGAAAAAAAAAAATTCTGAAACCCACAGCTGTTCCCAGTTTGAATTTATCGAACGAAAAATCAACGCTACATACAAATCGAGAACATAGAAGAATTAAGAGAGAGATCCGTATAAGGACATTGAATCGAACTCCGGAGCCAAGTACTGAAAAGTTACACATCGATGAAGTTGCTTGCAATTCTGACAATGGATATTCAGAAGAAAAGTGTGCATCAGTTCAGTGCATGTCTTGCTCAGAGGTTAGAAGTCAGAACAAAATTCTCACCGAAAAGCTTGACGTACTGGAACGAGAAATACGTAGCTTGAAAAGCAAACAAAAATACTGTTCGAGTTTTGCTTCAAAAAAATATCAGCATACGAAATAAGAGAGCAGAAATTGTGCTAATACGAAATGCCATGTCAAAAGCTAATATGAAAAATAAAATACTTGAACAGATGGAAATGAACCTCAGGAAAATTGTTACACCAACACAGATAAAGTTCTTCGCAACACAAAAAAATATTAACTAATGGACAGAAGATATATCTAGAGGAATAGTAACTATAGCTATTTCAAAAAAAGCTTACGAATTTTTTTAAAGTGTAAAATTGGAATTCCTTTGCCAAGTGCTAGCACGTTAAAGCGATGGTGTTTTAAATTTAGGTGTTATCCCGGAATTATGCATAATGTTTTCTTCCTTATGCGGAAAAATAGGGAAACCCTTTCCGAAAATGACGAAGTCTGCGTCTTATGCTTTGATGAAGTACACATTGATAGTAAAGTGTGTTACGATACAGGAATGGACCAGATTTTAGTTCCGCATTCTTTTTTTTTTTTTGATTGGAGGTTTAACGACCACCGTGAGCAACTCAATGGGCTATAAGCAGTCGCCCGTCCCTAATTTAGGGTCACTGGTTCCAAGGAAGGGAGAGAGCCAGTGCCGTAAGACAAACACAACATCCATGCCTGACCGGGATTCAAACCCGGACCCCTTACGGACGAATGATCAGAGGCCAGCGCCTTAGACCACTGTGCCACCGAGGCGGCAGTTCCGTATTCAAAGGTGCTAGTTGTTTTGGATAGAGGAATATTGTCTTTCTGGAAACAACCCGTGTATTTTGACTTTCAATTTACAATGAATAAAAGGCTTGTGTTTGAAATAATTGTAAACCTTGAAAAAACAGGAATTCCAATAAAAGCGATTGTTTCAGAGTTAGGTGGTTGTATGACCTTGTGGAAGGAACTATTATTTTCTCCCGAAAAATCATTTTTTAATCATCCGCTGGACGACAGTTCTAAGATTTGGGTTTTTGCAGACCCTTCTCACTATTTAAACATTTTACGCAATCATTTCATAGACCATGGACTTGTCTTGCAGAACGGATCTGTGCTCCAAACTGGGATCATCAAAGAAGTTTTCGAAAAGGATTCTGGGGAGATAAAGTTGTGTCCTAAATTGCTGCCGTGCTATATAGCAATCAAAGGGAATGAGAGGCAAAAAGTAGGTCCAGCAAAAACTTTGTTTTTAGTAACCACTGCCAAGGATATTGAATATCAAACAGAGCATAAAAGCGCTGGTTTTCTTCAATTTAGTAGATTCACTTTTTTGACATTATGAATAGCAGTTACCCACACCCTGACAAAAGCAAACCTTTAAAAGCAGGTTTTGGTATTAACCCCCTTTTTATACAACCAAAGGAAATTCTGAACAAAATGAAGTCAGAAATACTGCATCTCAGAGTAATGGGGATAAAACATATGCTACCTTTCCAAAAAGGCATTCTTGTCTCAATTTCTTCTCTTCTCGGTCTCTACGAGGATTTAACGCTTCGTGTAGTCCGTTACATTTTAACTACTCGTTTGACTCAAGATGCCCTAGAGAGTTTGTTCTGTCAAATAAGAGGCATATTCGCTTTTTATGACCACCCTTCACCTACGGAAGTTATTAGTCGTTTAAAACACATATTGCTGGCAAATAAATTGCCTAATACTGTATGTCCAAAAAAGTTAATACAGATTTTCAAGAAGGTAAAACGCCCCAAACATATTTGACAGCAAAGCTACTAAAAGAAGCTTTCACCACAGCTGATAATCAAGAAATTCTTGATGAAGTATCTGGAGAAATAAACGCAAATGACTTAGAAGCTTTAGAAAAAAATTGTAATCAGCCATGGCCGCAAAATTGGGACGACGACATACTTAAAACAGTTCAAAATGAGCAATGTAATGCTGAGAAATAAGCTGTGAGTTATGTCGCAGGTTATATTGCCTATCGCTTACGTGATAAAGATCCCTCCCTCGGAACAATTTCTAGAAATGCCGAAGATTTTACACCTGCTCAATGGAATAAAACTTTATCACTCGGGGGATTAACGGTGCCTTCTCCAAAGTGGATGAGAACGGTAGATCAATTTGAAATAATTTTTAAGTCAATTCACGGGACAGAGAGTTCCCGAGAGAAAGGAATAATTCGAAAATTAAAAACTGTAAGAGAAGAAAGATTTCCCGGCACCTGAAAAGAAGATGTGAAAATTTATTGGCCCATACGAACATTTATCAGAATTTGGTATATTCATCACAACAAATATTTAGTGTCGGAAAGAAAATCAAATAAAAAGAAAACCAAATGGATAAACTTTTTTTGACTTCCGTTAAAAAACTTAGCACGACGATGTCAATATCTAAACCTGGTGAATATCATCCTCCTTTTTAACTATACAGGTATGTTAATAAAGTTTTATTTTTCTATTATTTACGCCTTCCGATAAAATAAACAAAAACGTTACTTGCTACTCTATATACGTATATAACGTTCTGAGTTGTGTAAAGAAAATATAATACGTGCAAAGGTGTTCAGCTTACTCCGACAGCTATGACTTCTGCCCTGGGAGACAGCATCCCAAGCCGCCCCGGTGGCGCAGTGGTCTAAGGCGCTGGCCTGTGATCATTCGTCCGTGAGGGGTCCGGGTTCGAATCCCGGTCAGGCATGGATGTTGTGTTTGTCTTACGGCACTGGATCTCTCCCTTCCCTGGAACCAGTGACCCTAAATTAGGGACGGGCGACTGCTTATAGCCCATTGAGTTGCTCACGGTGGTCGTTAAACCTCCAATCAAAAAAAAAAAAAAAACCAGCATCTTAAATCGTCAGTGTACTCGCAGTGACGTCACGTCCTCCCCAGCAAACCGACCTGCTTTTGACTGCCTGGTGGGCCAGCCCTTCTCTATTCTCTAGCCCTGGGTTCTCCTAATCCGCCCGGAGCCACTCTGCCGTGTGGCGGTGTCGTCACGGGTCCACTGATCCAATCACAGTCGGACGGTGTGGTCAGAACGATCCACGTGGCGGGCTATACGGCGCACCGACCACCCTGCGTTCTTCAGCTCGATGGATTGGATTGGATTGGATTGGATTGGATTGGAGGTTTAACGACCACCATGAGCAACTCAATGGGCTATAAGCAGTCGCCCGTCCCTAATTTAGGGTCACTGGATCCAGGAAAGGGAGAGAGCCAGTGCCGTAAAACAAACACAACTTCCATGCCGGACCGGGATTCGAACCCGGACCCTGACGGACGAATGATCAGAGGCCTTCAGCTCGATGATCTGGTCTCTCTCAAAGTCCGCAAGTTGCGTAAATCGACGTCTCTGGCATATACACGGCAACCTTGTCACTGTGTACTCTTGCTTGCGTCGGCCGGTGCTTTTCGCTTTCATGGGACATCGACTATACGCCGGTTTATAATTCTGCCTGTTCGTGTTTGCAGCGCCACTACATTGTGAGCGGTCATGCGCAATTGCACCAAACGTGAATCATTTGCATACCAGCACTCACTCTAGCTATTAACAAAATTTCGCGGTTGTAGCATGTTTACTTCTAGGTGCACAAATTCATTGCCCATGAGTGCATTTGTTTAAATTTTTAAATATACAGGGTGCATAGGAAAGTTTCTTTAGCCTGAAATAACTTGCGAACGGAGAGAGATACAGTTATGCAAGTGAGATAACGGTATAGTAAAGCGACTACGCCCGATCGAATGCAACCGATTGCAGCGCCCCTAGTGGCGAAATGCTGAAGTTAGCCATTGCAAATCAAAAACAAAAAGAGAGCAAAATTTCCAATTACAAAGTTGTAGAGAATCAATTAATGAGTACAAAACAACATTTGTTTCACACGGATAAGATAAATTGTCGCCTGAATGCCCTAAAATGTCCGAAATCGATGCAAGACCATTTGTGTAAACATTTGAAGGGAACAGGCATAATTATAAGCAAATACACACTAAGCGGTTCTTCCAAATACCGCACCACACGTTAATGGACCAACGCACTTGATGTCTGGTGGATTGTCACCACGAGGGATCTTCCATCGCCCAGCAGTGAGCGTTGTGTCACTTTAGTAATCCGGTACGGTGGAACACTGCCTCGTCCGACCAAAGAATGTTGGATAAAAAGTCTGAGTCACCTTCAACATTAATCAAATCCCAGTTACACCAATCAAAAAACGCCGCCCCGGTGGCGCAGTGGTCTAAGTGATGGCCTCTGATCATTCGTCCGAACGGGGTCCGGGTTCGAATCCCGGTGAGGCATGGATGTTGTGTTTGTCTTACTGCACTGGCTCTCTCCCTTCCCTGGAACCAGTGACCCTAAATTAGGGACGGGCGACTGCTTATAGCCCATTGAGTTGCTCACGGTGGTCGTTAAACCTCCAAACAACAAAAAAAAAAAAAAAAAAAAAAAAACACCAATCAAATCGACGCTCATTGTCCCGTGGTAACCGTTCTTGCTGCGGTGACACGATAGGGATGTGCTCATTGAGCATGAAGTATTTGCCATACATGGCCCAGTGTTAAGCCACTCGCCCTGCTGATATCTTTTGTACTGCTTTCTGGATGGGATAGTGCATATGCCAAAATATCCTCTGCCATTATACGCATACCTGCACCCACTGATCTGCCAGAACGAGAACGACTTTTAGTGCTTTGTGTCTCCCTGAGCCGTCTCACTACACTTGCGATGGTAACAGCACTTGGATGTGGCTCAGCTGGAAAACGAACGGCATATTCCCGTGCAGCTAGCGCCGCGTTTCGTTGGCATTCACCGTAAATAGGCACCATCTCGCAATATTGGGAGTGAAGCTCGCCGTTCTCGCACAGCGTACATAGACCTAAACTTCTGATTAGAGTACATCCTGCTATTGGTTTTTATATCGTAGGTACGGTACAACGTCACAATCTGCATTTGCATACGGCTACATTTGCGAAATGTGAATATGCAGATTCGAATCGTCGCACATCGATTTCGGACATTTAAGGGTATTCAGGCGACAATTTATCTTATCCGTGGGAAACGAATGTCGTTTTGTACTAACTAATTGATGCTCTACAACTTTGTAATTGGAAATTTTGCTCTACCTCTTTTCGTTTTCGATTTGCAATGTCAAACTTCCGCATTTCGCCGCTGCTATCGGTTGCATTCGATTGGGCGTAGTCGCTATGCTATACCGTTATCTTACTTGCATAACTGTACCTCTCTCCGTTCGCAAGTTATTTCAGGCTAAAGGGATTTTCCTATGTACCCGTTGCATTCGATCAGGCGTAGTTGCCACGGCCGATCGAATGCAACCGATAGCAGCGTCCCCTAGTGACGAAATGCGGAAGTTAGCCATTGCAAATCGAAAACGAAAAGAGATAGAGCAAAATTTCCAATTACAAAGTTGTAGAGCATCAATTAATTTGTACAAAACGACATTTGTTTTACACGGATAAGATAAATTGTCGCCTGAATACTCTAAAATGTCCGAAATCGATGCGCGACCTTTTGAAAGAAACATGTATACGTATGAGCAAATACACACAATTTATTGCATAAACGCGTACTTATGTCAATACAGTTTGATGATGTCAGACAAAACAAAAACAAAAAAGGCAAACTGGCGCACAGTGATAAAAAGTTAATGTCGAGTATGTTCGAAGAGTTCTCCATTGCCCATGATACACATTTGTATTTGTGAAAGTAACTCTGCATAAACATTCCTCAGCATGGAAGGTGTCACACTATTGCAAGCATCTGTAACACGACGACGCAGATCCTGAAGACTTGTAGGCGCTGTTGCATACACCTGAGTTTTTACGTAACGCAGGAAAAAATCCAACGGAGTGAGGTCCGGCGATCGTGGAGGCAATTCAACAGCACCACCATACCCGGTGATTCGTTGCCCAAAACAATCTGTGAGAAAGCGTCGCCCTGCTGCTGGCTGGTGTGCAGGGGCACCGTCATGTTGGAACCACAAGGAGAGTAATGTGGACATGGGAATGTCGTCTAAAAAGTCAGGTATGATATCCTGTAATAGTTGGAGGTATATCTGTCCGTTTAATGTGCTTTCGTAGAACACAGGTCCCACTAAGCGGTTCTTCAAATACCGCACCACGCGTTAATGGACCAACGCATTTGATGTCAGGTGAATCGTCCCCACGAGGGATTTTCCATCGCCCAGTAGTGGGCGTGGTCTCAGTTTAGTTATCCGGTACGGTGGAACACTACCTCATCCGACCAAAGAATGTTGGATAAAAAGTCTGAGTCACCTTCAACATTAATCAACGCCCAGTTGCACCAATCAAATCGACGCTCATTGTCTCATGGTAACAGTTCTTGCTGCGGAGTGACACGATAGGGATATGCACCTTGAACATCAGGTATATGCCATACACGGCCCCGTGTTAAGCCACTCGCCCTGCTGATATCTCTTGTACTACTTTGTGGATGTGCTAGTGCATATGCCAAAATATCCTCTGCCATTATTCGCATACCTGTACCAACTGGTAGCCAGAACGAGAATGACTTTTAGTGCTTCCTGTCTCCCTGAGCCGTCTCACTACACTTGCGATGGTAACCGCACTTGGATGTGGCTCAGCTGGAAAACGAACGGCATATTCCCGTGCAGCTAGCGTTTCGTTGGCATTCGCCGTAAATAAGCACCACCTCGCAATATTGGGAATAAGTGAAGCTAGCCACACAGCGTACGTAGACCTAAACTTCTGATCAGGATACATCCTGCTATTGGTTTTTATATCGTAGGTACGGTACAACGTCACAATCTGCATTTGCATACGGCTACATTTGCGAAATGTGAATATGCAGATTCGAATCGTCGCACATCGATTCTGGACATTTAAGGGTATTAAGGCGACAATTTATCTTATCCGTGTAAAACAACAATTTATCTTATCCGTGTAAAACAAATGTCGTTTTGTACTAATTAATTGATGCTGTACAACTTTGTATTTGGAAATTTTGCTCTATCTCTTTTCGTTTTCAATTTGCAATGGCTAACTTCAGCATTTCGCCACTAGGGGCGCCGCTATTGGTTGCATTCGATCGGGCGTAGTCAATTTACTATACCGTTATCTCACTTGCGTAACTGTACCTCTCTCCGTTCGCAAATTATTTCAAGCTAAAAGGGACTTTCTTGTGCACCCTGTATATTTTACCGTAATTGGAAATAGACTTTAATATGTCAAAGATATTTTTATCGGTGTTCATTAGTTAGGGAGATATTTTTTGAGGGTATTTTTATTTGCATCTTCGATATTTTGGCATACCCCATAAAGAAATCCGGAATGCGCCCCTGAGCTCTTGGTATCATGTGATTGACCCAGGTACAGTATTTTCATATGTGCTAACAAAGCTTTTACAAGGATCGCTGTTATTAGTGGGGAAATTTTGTATTAAATTTGTTAAAACATACAAAATTCTTGAAAAACGTTATTCGTGCTGTAACGTAACAGGAGATGTGACGTACCTACCAGCAGGACGCACATGACATAAAGGCAGATAGGAATCAGAATATATGTCTGCGTAGCTCAGTTGGTAGAGCGACGTGTTCCGGAATAAGCGGCCTCGGGTTCGAATCCCAGCGTAGACCAGAAATGACGGAGAAATTTACTTCGTTATAATGGCGCCCGAACTATCCGGATGACCCGACCGTTCAAAATCTCGCATTGGTGTGATGTTATTTCCACACCGCGAGATAGGAAAAATAAGAGAATCCCTTCTCCAGCACTTCGAAAAAAAAAAAAAAAAAATAAGGGGAGATGATGTAACGTACCAGGAGATGTGACGTACCTGCCAGAAGGACGCACACGACATAAAGGCAGATAGCAATTAGAATCAATGTCCGCGTAGCTCAATTGGTAGAGCAACTTATTCCGGAATGAGGGGACCCGGGTTCGAATCCTGGCGCGGATAAAAATGACGGAGAAATTCACTTCGTTATAGTGCCAGTACAATTTCATAATAAAATCGCATTCCATCTATGCACGATCAGGAATCGTTAAAAATAAAACTGCGATCAAGAAGTAACGAGTTGAAAACTATTTACAAATGGTTAAATCTTTCGTTCGGCTTCACTCTGAAGCCATCGTCATACCGACAGTGCGCATTGGTCTGAGCATGGCTTCAGAGTGAAGCCGAAAGATCTAACCATTTGTAAATAGTTTTTAACTCGTTACTTCTTGATCGCAGTTTTATTTTTAACGAGTTCTGATCGTGCATGAGAGGGAATGTGATTTTATTATAAATATAAAACTCTATTCAAGAAAAATAAACTTACTTTGCCGGTAACAGGTATAATCAATATATGATTCTAGCTGCAATATATCCAATATTTGAACCAATATTAAAAGAAACATATTATACGCACGACCTCTTCTCTCTGTGCTGAGGAACAAATTTATGGTTGCTGTAGGACTATCAGGGGGAATAATGGAAATTCTAGTTTTGGCCTCCTGGGAATATCGGAAATTCTAGTTTTGGCCTCCCGATGTTTTGAATGTTTTTAGATTCTACTATATTTCACTTATAAAACACGTTCTTAGATTCTACTATATTTCACTTATAAAACACGTTCTTAGATTCTACTATATTTCACTTATAAAACACGTTCTTAGATTCTACTATATTTCACTTACAACACACGGGACCTAGAGGCGCGGGTTCTTTCATAGCGTGAAACTGTTACCCTCTATGAAAATAGCGTCACAGAACACGAGAATATGTGCCTATATTATCGTTATTATTATTTTATATTTTTAACACTTAACAAAACATTGGAAAAAAAAATAAATTACGTTTTCTTTTTGGGTTTTCTTGAGGCCTCTGCAATTCTGAGGCTCAAGCGCGCGCTTCCTGCACCAACAGGGTGATCCGCCACTGTGCACATGATGGCAAAAACAGAGCTGCAGGACAATTACAGAGGGATCTATGGCACGCAGTCCTGTCACCTTCAATAGCTCGTCGCACAGCTTCGTGCGGCAATACATGCCGCAATACGGTCCGGTATGGAGGCGAACAGAAGCCTGATGTTGTCGTGCGGCAACTGACGTTTCAACTGGTTCTACACATGCTTGATAGGGGACATGTTCGAGGAGCGGGAAAGCAATGGAAGTGTCTGGACATGACGTAGGTAGTCCTGGGAAACCTGAGCCGTGTGCGGGCGGGCATTATCCTGCTGGTATAGCGCACCTGGAGTCCCGGCCAAGAATGGGCGCACATGGGGCTGTAAGATCTCATCCACAGCCCGTCAATGATCCACGTATCACCACTAGAACTGATCGGTTATCATAGGCTTGGCTCCTATGATAACCGATCAGCCCATAATTCCTGCAGTGGGGAAGGTGTGGCGCTCAATAGCAAGGTTGGTATTGTGCCGTTGACTCGGGGACCTCTACACCAGGACACGATGATCATCTGTTCCGAAAACCAAGCGATACTCCTCGCTAAATACCACACGTAGCCAGTCTCTGGCGTTCCATTTCGCGAGGCATCGCGAAATGGTTCGTGGGCATGTAGGAGCCGCTACACTTGCTTGTGCCGCCCCGGTGGCGCATTTGTCTAAGCGATGGCCTCTGATAATTCGTCCGAACGGGGTCCGGGTTCGAATCCCGGTGAGGCATGGATGTTGTGTTTGTCTTACGGCACTGGCTCCCTCCCTTCCCTGGAACCAGTGACCCTAAATTAGGGACGGGCGACTGCTTATAGCCCATTGAGTTGCTCACGGTGGTCGTTAAACCTCCATTAAAAAAAAAACAAAAAAAAAACACTTGCTTGTATAGTGCACTGGGTCCCCATGGGATCAGTTCATGCCGGGCGCATGATCCGTCGATCCTCTCTACTGGTGGTGCTCCTAGTCCGCCTGGAGCCACTCCGCCGTGTGGCAGTGTCGTCACGGGTCCACTGCTCCTATCACAGTCAGACGGTATGGTCAGACCGTTCGACGTGGCGCTATATGGCTTACCGACCACCCTGCAGTTTTCAGCCCGATGATCCGACCTCTCTCTCTTAAAGTCCATAAGTTGCGGAAATTTACGTTTCTGGCATCTACCCGGCATTTTTGTCACTCTATACTCTTGTTTGCGTTGGTCGGTGCTTTTCGCTTTCATGAGTCATCGACTACACACCGGTTTATAAGGCTGCCGGTTCGTGCTTTCAGCGCCACCGCAGGGTGTGCGGTCATGCGCACTCGCACCAAACGTGGTCATTTGCATACCAGCACACACTCTAGCTATTTGCAAAGTTTCGCGGTTGTAGCATGTTTTCTTCTAGGTGCCCAAATTTCATTGTCCGTGAGTGTAAAACTGAAAGAAGTAAGGTAAAATAATTTATGAAACATAAACATAAAGTGCAACAGTACCTCGCGACGCTATATGTATCTTATCTTTGATAGAAGTATGAATTTGACCACTTATTTTCTTGCTATGCGGTTCGTAATAAAATGACCGAATGTGAGAGGACTTCATAACGTTAACATACAGTGTTCACTGAGGCATAGAAGTGCTAGGTTAGAAAATTAGATGGCCGCCCCGGTGGCGAAGTGGTCTAAGCGATGGCTTCTGATCATTCGTCCGGAAGAGGTCCGGGTTGGAATCCCGGTGGCGCTGGATGTTTTGTTTGTCTTACGGCACTGGCTCTCTCCCTTCTCTGGAACCAGTGACCTTAAATTAGGGACGGGCGACTGCTTATAGCCTAATGAGTTGCTCACGATGGTTGTTAAACCTCCAATCAAAAAAAAAATTAGATGAGGTAAAGTGCTGTGTTATTCTTTCAAATTATACGTAGGAGTAGCTTTTAAAAGTAGTTTATTAATGCTAAAAACGACACTGCAATTAATAATAGATGTAAAGAACTCTGCATGTCTGAGGAAAAGCCGTGACAGTTTTGTAAACATGATATCTGTAGACCCCCTTTTTTATTTTATGCGATATTCATTTTTCATGAGCTTATGGGTAAAAATATTTTTCAATAAAACAATTTGAGGAACAAAATCGGGTGATTAAGTGTAATATGAAGGAAAGTTAATGCGGTATATTTACATTCGCATTGCTGCAATTGCACGTATCAGGTGTTCGTTGTATGTAGCGGCGTATTTTCTATTTCATAGCTGATATTAATCGAAATTGAAAACTTGCTAATTAAATTTTGATCTAGGTATTCGTTGGTTTGCATTCGCACTGAACATGCCTTCTTCGATATTTAAGCGTTGAATCAAACACTGTATGTACCTTTCCCTTAGCTATGTATTTCCCACCAACTCCTCGCGGTTACAGATGGTGCTGCTATCTCAATTGCTGCTCTTTGCCTTCGAAGGTTTGCCAGTCTATTCTCTTCCAAGGTCTTGTATAATGTAAACATCAAACAAAGCCAGAGTTTTGTTGATATCAAAGAAGAAATTAGTGATCGTTTTTTACCTTTTGGGGCTTTAACAGTTGATACACGTTATTTATATGTCAAAAAATCTGCTTGATAGTTCGATACAAAACGTTTTCGCAGCATATTAGAAACGTAAGAATTGAACTGATCAAAGCCTGACCTACAGTGGCACTATACATTTTAGTCTCTACCTAAATTAAAAAGAGTTGTCGTATTTTTAGTCATGTATGGTACTTCAGCGTTTCTGGGATTTCAATACCACACATATACACAATGTAATTAATAAAAAATACTTGTGATAAATATCGATTGAGGACTGATGAAATCATAAATACTATGTATCCCTGTGATGATTAGGGAAAACGTTCGGCCAACAACTCCTGAAATCCCCCTGGCCAGTTGTGTCATTAAAGATCCAATTTTTCTAACTGTTAATGGTGTGGGGAGTTGTATGACTGATTATCATACACTGGGTGTAGTCACCCATCTCAAATTCTGTACTCGCTTTGACCCATCCCTAATTTAGAGCATCGCTTTCTGCGATTAATCGTATAATACAATTAATCGCAGAAAGCCATGTTTAGAGACACTGGTTGCAAGGAAGGGAGAGAGGCTGTGCCGTAAGACATACACAACATTCATGCCTCACCGGGATTCGAACCCAGACCGATCTCAGACGAATGGTCAGAGGTCAGCGTGTAGACCATTGCACCAGCGGGGATGCTTATGAGCTTTGCTGTCCCTAATTTAGGTTGATTGTTTCTTGAGAAATGTGAAAACAAGTGGTAGACTGATTTTAGTCCTTATTGGATGACTTGTCAATTCGGACAATTAATCTGAAGTATTCAAATTTGTTCAGTAAGCTTGTTTTGTTGCCCAAGATATCTAATTCTGATTTTGGTTTCTATTCAAATGTTTCGTTTTGTTGATGTTGCCGTTTATCGATTTATAGTACTGTTCTTAATCATGCAATGTTCTTATTCATAATAATTCAGGAAATTACCCAAAGATTTTTAACCGTAACTGCAAGATGTGTTCTCTCTGGCGGTGAGGTTGGCAACTTGTAGTTTAGCACCCAGTGGATGTATTGACGTGATATTTATTTATGGGTTGTGGTTGTGTTTTTGTGTGAAATATAAAAGTTTAAAACATCCAAGATGAGTCGCCGAAGATTACAGGAAGATGACGACAGTGGTAAGTTTTTGCCCCCGTTTTTTATACATTTTTTTATGTGTACGAAAAATATCTTCTCAGACCTTTTTCCGTTCGATATTAATTTGTTTTGTGTAATATTAAATTTCGTAAAAAAACTAACTAATAATAGTGTTTTAGATATTATTGCAGCGTAGATATTCGTTTAGATTTCAATAATAACTGCAGTGTTCGAGAAAGCAGTTCACAGTAATTTTGGGCCGCCCCGGTGGCGCAGTGGTCTAAGGCGCTGGCCTCTGATCGTTCGTCCGTAAGGGGTCCGGGTTCGAATCCCGGTCAGGCATGGATGTTGTGTTTGTCTTACGGCACTGGCTCTCTCCCTTCCCTGGAACCAGTGACCCTAAATTAGGGACGGGCGACTGCTTATAGCCCATTGAGTTGCTCACGGTGGTCGTTAAAATTCCAATCAAAAAAAAAAAAAAAAAAAAAAAGTAATTTTGGTAGTACTTGTCAGTGAGAAAGGCACTTAAGGCATTGGTTTTGTTTTTTTGGATTTGCCGCGTTGCATATTATGTCATCTGCTAATTGTTCTTAGTAGTATTACGTATTACCTTTTCATTTACAAAAAATTACCTTTAGGTACCGTAAGGTTTGCGCATTGATTTATTTCTCTTTGAAACGGTTAACTGGAGTTTTGGAAGGGTTTATAATCATATTAAGATGCTATTTGTGAATTCAAAAAGAAACTTCTTTGAGTTTTCAGTAGCTTTTTCAAATGTTAAATATTTGATATTTGTTTGAAGCTTGTGGTGCATATGTGTTTATGAACTGGACGTTCATTACAGCTCATGAACTTAACGTGACAAGCAGATATATGAGTGTTGTATGTACAGGAGCAGTGGCCTTGAAGCTCGTCGTGGCGAGCTGGAATCGAATCCCAGATATTAATAGTAGTTTTGATTCCATATATATCATCATCATCATTGTCAACCATTATCAATCCACTGCTGGACGAAGGTCTCCCCAAGTTTCCTCCACAACGGTCTGTCTTGTGCCAGTCTCCTCCATGTCACTCCCGCATACTTTCGAATTTCATCCACAAATCTTCCATGTGGTCTTCTTCTGGGTCTTTTTCTGTCCCTTGGAATCCAATCTAAAATTTTGGCTGTCCATCAATGGTCTGTCCTTCTGGCAGTATGTCCAGCCCATTGCCATTTCAGGGATTTAACTCTGATCATGATGTCTTCCACTCTTGTTATTTTTCGGATCCACGTGTTCCTCTTCTTATCTCTCCTGGTTACACCAAGCATGCACCTGTCCATGCTTCTTTGAGTTGTCTGCAGCCTTTGTATGTCTCTTTTAGCTAAGGTCCACGTCTCTGCACCATACGTAAGCACTGAAAGGATGCATTGATCAAACACTTTTCTTTTAAGACATAATGGCATATTGCTCTTGAAAATTATGCTGTTTCTTCCAAAAGCTCTCCAGGCAAGTTTTGTACGCCGATTAATTTCTTCATCAATGTGACCCTCACTTGATATCTGCTGTCCAAGATAAACGTACGTGTCTGTTATCTCCAGCTTTTCTCCATCAATCGATAAATCTTCATTTCTTGTAAAAGTATTGTACATCACTTTTGTCTTCCGAAAGTTCATTTTTAATCCCACTTCTTTACTCTTGTCAGCAAGTTCCTGGATCATACTCTGTAGCTCTGATGGGGTAGTTGCAAAAATGACTATGTCATCAGCAAAACGAAGGTGGGTTAGATAATCTCCATTAATCTTTATCCCTTTGTTTTCCCAGTTCAGTGATTGAAAGACATTTTCCAATGTGGCATTAAAGAGCTTCGGAGATATGGTGTCACCTTGTCTCACTCCTTTTCCAATTTTTATGTGTGTTGTATTTTCAAACAGCCTAATCTTTGCACTTGCATTTTCATAGATGTTATTAATAATATTAATGTATGCATCTTCAATACCCCAGGATTTCAGGGCCATTGTAACTGCTGATGGTTTCACCGAATCAAAGGCTTTTTCATATTCGATAAAAGCCATGCACAATGGAAGTTCATATTCCCTCGCTCTTTCAATTAGTTCTCTCAGTACGTGGATATGATCTATTGTGCTGTAGCCACTCCTGAATCCAGCTTGCTCTCTCGGTTGAGCCATGTCCAGTGTCACCTTCAAGCGCTGTGAAAGAACTTAAGTGAAGATTTTATAAACCACTGATAGGAGGCTGATAGGTCTGTAGTTCCTGAGATCCTCAATGTCACCTTTTTTATGTAGCAAGATCATTGTAGCGTTGTTCCAATCCTCAGGAATTTTCCCTTCATTAAGGCATCGAGTGAAAATTTGGGCGAGTACTGTTTCGATTTCTCCACTTGCTTCTTGTATGATGTCTACAGTAATTCCATCTTCTCCTGGAGCTTTTCCCCGCTTCATGTTCTTGATTGCATGTGCAACTTCTGCTGGAAGGACTGGAAGAACTCTGGTACTGGTACCTTTCATGATGTCTGGAGTACATGTATCATCCCTTTCATATAATTTGGAGTAGAAATCTTTCACTCTTGTCAAAATTTCGCCTCTATTTCTTGTTACAGAACCATCTTCTTTTCTCAGTGCCATAATCTGTTTTTTTCCCTTACTGAGATGTCTCTTTGCTATCTTTAGGCTTTGGTTGTTTTCAATTGCTTTCCTTACTAGTTCACAGTTGAATTTCCTTACGTCTTCAGTGATACTTTTTCGTACTGTCTTGCATAGCTCTATATATTCCACTTTGGAAGTCACATCTTCTTTAGTTGTCCTCATCACTCTTCTTTTTGCATCAACATTTTGGTTTTTCCTGATAATTTGTTCACATGCAATTTGTTCTTAGACCCAGCTAATTTTGTTGCTGTTTCCATAAGAGCTTTGGTTACTTTTCTGTTAACTTCAGAAATATCCACTTCTTCTGATGTTAGGCCTTCTAAAGCAGAGAACCTGTTCTTCAGTTCCAATTTGAAGGTATTATGGTGTTTTTTAAGGTTGGTTATGTCAATACATTTTGTTTGTCTTATGAGCTTGCTACGTTCGAGTTTAGTGTTGAGGTGCATCTTACATCTCACCAATCTATGGTCACTGCCTGTGTTGAACTTGTTTAGCACACTGCAGTCTTCTATGACGAATTTTTTGTTACACATAATAAAATCAATTTCACTTGTCGTCCCATTTGGATGTCTCCATGTCCATTTCCTGTGTGGCTTTTACTTGAAAAAGGAGTTCAAGATGAAAAACCCTTCTGCCTCTGCAAACTCTACGAGAGTATTTCCACGCTGGTTTCTGTTGCCGTGACCGAATTTACCTACTGAAGTTTCATTCTGTTGCCTTTGCCCTATTTTTGCATTGAAATCTCCCATAATTATCTTTAAGTACTGCTTACCTTTATTATTTAGATCACGAATTTCCTCATAAAATTCTTCAATTTCTTCTTCAGCATGACTTGTGGTGGGTGCATAAGTTTGAATAATCTGAGCCTGGTATCTTCTCGAGAGTTGGATGGATAACGAGTCGTGCAGCTCTGTCAGAGGAACTTTCAACTTCTACAACTTTATCCTTCAGTTTCTTGTTTATTATAAATCCAACACCACTAGTTCTGCCAGTATCTGTCCCACGATAGTTGAAGAGATGTCCACTTTTCAGTTCAATGAGATCTTCTCCTTTTCTCCTTACCTCACTTAGCCCGACGATGTCCCACTTGATCCTTTGTAGTTCCTCTTCCAATTCAAGAAGCCTTGAATCAGAAGATAGGGAGCGTCCGTTATACGTAGCCAAGGTCAGCATCAGATGGCAGCCTAGTCCGGTCCTCCGGGGATTCTTAGCACCCTCTGCCTTCATGTCGCACTGGCTGCTGCCTTGGCCAGGTACATTCCAGCTGCCGGAGACTGAGGGCCAAGATTTAAGTTGTGGAGTCATTTTGGAGGGGTTTGGCCATAACTCACCACGCTGGCCAAGCGGGTTGGTGAGTGTGGGATAGCATTTCCTCTAATCCCGATGGTATAGTTATACCGCTATTGGCGGTCGTCAGAGCCCCTTTAGTGGGAACAGGATGTACCACGAGAAGGCGGGGTTGACATTTGTCAAGGAGAAGCTGTGATGTTATGCATCACCTGACCTTACATCCCCCATATATATATATATATGAGTGGCTACAGCACAATGAGAGAACTAATTGAAAGAGCGAGGGAATTTTAACTTCCATTGTGCATGCAGGGCCTGATTTACGCCTAGGCACGCAAGGCACATGCCTAGGGCCCTCAAATTGAAAGGGCCCCAAAATTTTGGCTAAAAAAAAAAAAACTTTCCCTTTTGCAAGATATTTATACGTGGGTAGATGTGATGTGGAGTAACTATATATAAATCGCTGGCAAAACACAAGCAAGTACTGGCAATATAATATGTAATATTTCTAGTTAATATCAGTAACATTTTCCAGATAATTAAATTTGGGGAGGGTTTTTGTGTGAGACTAAACAAACAATTGTCGTGTTGTGTAATAAAAACTAGCAGTATGTGTATGTTTGTAATTATGGCTTACTAAGATCAACTATATACTTCAATTTCAAATACTGCATGGTTCTGAAGCAATTTTTAAACATTTTGACTCCCAAAAGTTATATTTGAAAAATCTTTGGACTTAATTCGGGCAGGGTTTGAATCCCCCAAACCTCTCTCTTAAATACACCCCTGGTTAATATGGTAATAGTATAGTTTAGACACACCTGGCAAAAAATCCAATGTGCAATTGAATTTTACCCGTCATATGGCTTTGTCACACACAACTGTTTCATCGATGAAGGTTCAAGTCTTTTCAGATGCAAATCAGTAGGACAGCATAAAAATCTAGGAGAAAACAATATTTTTACCAGGTACTACCGTAATTTAATGTCAGTCTTATAAATGTATTGTTTATTAAATTATTACGCTGGATTGTAATACAGTTGCCCAAAATGGTCACACTACCTACTCGACTCCGTAAAGTAAATGTCGAGTGGAGGGGGCCTCGTTTTGGGTTGTGCCTAGGGCCCAATTCTGTGTAAGTCGGGCCCAGTGTGCATGGCTTTAATCGATTATGAAAAAGCCTTTGATTCGGTGAAACCATCAGCAGTTACAATGGCTCTGAAATGCTGTGGTATTGAAGATACATACATTAATATTATTAATAACATCTCTGAAAATGCAAGTGCAAAGATTTGGCTGTTTGAAAATACAACACACATAAAAATTGGAAAGGGAGTGAGATAAGGTGACACCATATCTCCGAAGCTCTTTAATGCCACATTGGAAAATGTCTTTCAATCATTGAACTGGGAAAACAAAGGGATAAAGATTAATGGAGATTATCTAACCCACTTTCGTTTTGCTGATGACATAGTCATTTTTGCAACTACCCCATCAGAGCTGCAGAGTATGATCCAGGAACTTGCTGACAAGAGTAAAGAAGTGGGATTAAAAATGAACCTTCGGAAGACAAAAGTGATGTTCAATGCTTTTACAAGAAATGATTTATCGATTGATGGAGAAAAGCTGGGAGATAACAGACACGTACGTTTATCTTGGACAGCAGATATCAAGTGAGGGTCACATTGATGAAGAAATTAACCGGCATACAAAACTTGCCTGGAGATCTTTTGGAAGAAACAGCATACTTTTCAAGAGCAATATGCCATTATGTCTTAAAAGAAAAGTGTTTGATCAATGCATCCTTCCAGTGCTTACGTATGGTGCAGAGACGTGGACCTTAACTAAAAGAGACATACAAAGGCTGCAGACAACTCAAAGAAGCATGGAGAAGTGCATGCTTGGTGTAACCAGGAGAGATGAGAAGAGGAACTCGTGGATCCGAAAAATGACAAGAGTGGGAGACATCATGATCAGAGTTAAATCCCTGAAATGGCAATGGGCTGGACATACTGCCTGGACAGCCGAAATTTTAGATTGGATTCCAAGGGACAGGAAAAGACCCAGAAGAAGACCACATGGGAGATGGGTGGATGAAATTTGAAAGTGTGCGGGAGTGACATGGAGGAGACTGGCACAAGACAGACCGTTGTAGAGGAAACTTAGGGAGACCTTCGTCCAGCAATGGATTGATAATGATGATGATATATATATATATATATCAGTGACGTATCTTGGGTCTGAGACCTGGGCTATTCTCTCCCCAGTACTGTTTTTTTTATTGTGAAGTTTAATTTTTAATTGTTAAGTAATAGAAGTAACTTTTTTTCTAAATTTTAGGCACATGCCATTGCTAACATGATACCAAATAATTATGAGGATTAGGATTTGAACACTTATTTGTACATAAACTCCAATCTTCTTTCCTTTGGTGTGAACTTGAGTGTTAGGTTTTCATAAAATGTTTCTCCCGAGTACTTTTTCATATTTAAAAAGAATGTTTTTATCTACTGAAAAACAGCCAAGTTTTTTAATGGGCGCATGTCCTTGTGTGGCTCTAAGATATATCTTGATTCTTTGAAATGCTGAAAAACTTCTTTCGGCCGTTGTTGATGGAAAGTTTAATATTAGGCCTGCTAATTTGTACACGTCACTAAACACTATGTTCAATGTTTTCAACTTTATGTAACACGCTTTCACAAAATTTATCAATACAGTTCGAATCCAACAAAGCCACAAATTTAAGATATAATATCTCTGATTTTAATTCATCGACACTTCACAAAAACTGAACAACTCTCACGAAACACTGTTATAGGCAGGAGTATGCGAGTGCCTGAGATAGTCTGTCTTCTTCTCTGTGGGAACTGGGAACTGTTTCCCGAAGCAGCCCATTCCACTATACCAGCTGATTCATGTTGTCATGGAAACTCTAGGAGGTGATGGTATGGAAGCTTTTTGCATCAGAACTGCGAAGACTCTGGAAGAGCTGTTTGCGTTATGCCGTTGGTTTTCACTCACCAGACTGAGTCAAAGAAGCGAATCCGCATGCGTTTTTTCGCAGCAAAAGCATCAACATATTTTAATACCGTTGATAATTGACCTTTATTTGTGTATATTTAATTAAGTTTTATTTGTGCATTCTCTGGGTTTCGCAGCTAGCTTAGCTAGCCTCGAATATACACTACTGATATATATATGTAAGGCCTAGTAAGTTTACAATTAAATTCTCAAAACAGCTTTTGAAATTCTAATGCGCCTGAGGCTGCATATAAGAAAATACAAAATCATCACAAGTCTGAAAGCTAGAGCAACTGATTCGGAAAAACTGAAAGAAAACTAATAACCAACCGGGAGAAAAGAAAGAGGATTGTAAAACTATGGCAAGCTGCTATCTATGGCTTCATCAAGGGCTAGGCACAGATAATCTCCCATTACCTCTATAAAGACGTGTGGGTTTCTGCACCATCCAGTTTGCTACAAAAACAATTAAATAAAAAGTAAAATAAACCCACCCCAAAACAAATAACACCCCCCACAGATAACCTTCACTTTCCGAGACCCCCAAAGACAAAATTAAAAAAATTAGAAGGAAAAAAATTTGGGGAGAAAAAAATAAAGCACCCAAATAAAAATGAAAACCATCCCTTTAGCAAACTGAATGGTTGGAGCCTGACCTCACACAACTGATATAATCCAATATACTTAGTCCAAGAAGTATAAAATGCTAAGAGTACCTAGAAAAAATGCTGTTACTACCATACACTACATAAACGTAACTGTTTACAAGCATGTTCTTTAAAAACCTAAAGGTGAAAAATAGCTTGAATTTAGTTAACCTATTTACAAGAAACTGCTAAAAGAGAGTTCAAGAATGGAAAATAAGAGCCATTTAAAGCTGCACTTGCCCAAATTCAAACTAAAATGAGACCAGAACAATAATGGGGCACGCACAACGACTCTGCTAATCTCAAAGAAGAGGAAAACCTGCAGAAAATCTCCAAATAATTATAGGAGAAAGATAATGCTAACATGACCTGCCAATATGGTTTTAAATCCCATTGTGACTCGAATTAGTGACACCAACAGCGCCATCTGGCAGTCAAGAATGCAACCAAATTTCCAGAACGTACTGTGTTTATGGTTAAGATAGGAAAAATTCTGAACAGTTTTAAAGTTGCTATCAACTAGTCGGAATACTATAAAATACCCGCTGGGAACAGTAGTTTTGACTGTTCCCAATTGGCTTTAAAAGTATTTAAATACCCAAAAAAATTAAACTTTCCCAACCTTTTAATTATTTAAATTATACTATTTTTTTCTTCTTAGTTTTTTATACCTTTTTTGTACAATATTTTACTTTTTAAAACTTTTTGTAATATTTTTGATTAGTTTAGTTTTAAACTTTTTTTGAATTAAAAGGAAAGGGAATTGAGATAGTATTTTGGGTTCCTTATTAAGTAAAGGTAAGGCTAAGCTGATGACTGTACCTGCACCATCTAAATGCAGACTTCGCAGGGATATGCTCTCAAGGTTAGAAAATTGACGGCGCTGCGCGAGAACCACCGTCTTTCACTTGGACAGGATCGGTCTTGGAATCTATGGGGGTCTACTGCCCTCCACGGGACCGGTTCTTTGCACCCTTCGGCCATAGCCTGTGTGTGCAACGTGCTAATGGGCGTGGGGCAAATAATTAATTTTTCATATCACTGGCTGAGAGATCAATTCGCCAACGCGAGTTTTTAGGACATACATCCTTTAATGGTATCTTACAAAAGAAATACATGCACATTTATCAAATTGAGGGTATCTTGCACCAGGGGTGCAGAATTTGTCCGAACTCTCGAACGAGGTTCGGGGAAATTAAGGCTGCTCTATGGTAAAATAATAACAGTAGTAATCATAATAAAACGAAAAATTGACTTACTAACATCGAGTATAACGCGAAAGATAAGAGTAATTTACTGCATGGTAATCAGGTAATCATTTTGAAAAATGTCATGTCGTTATAAATACAAGAGGTTATTAGCACAGTGACGTACTGCAGACTGCCGCTGGCATATGATTCACCTAGCCCAACCGACTTTACTAATGCCAAGGCGTAGACAGCGTGGCACGAGTAATAAGTACGGCACAACCATTAGTCGTGCTAATAAAATTTTTCCTAAACTAATGGCAGCTTGTGTGTCGTAGGCGCTGATCTGAAAAATTATTAGGGGTTCTGCACATTTTAAAGCGAATGACTCATGCATTTTTCAAAGGATTTAAGTCTTAATTTAAATTTCATTCAGTAAAATTATCTGGCACAATTATACACCTGAAATGCTAGAATGAAATAATTATAGTTAATTGCAGAATTTTTTTAGCTGTTTTATTTTTCAGCCTCTCTGCCCCACCACTGTTTTCACCTAGACCCAAAAATGTTTCAGACATTTTGAATCTAAAATAAATATTGTTTTTTTTTTGTTTTTTTTTTCAAGTTTTTAAGTAATACGCTTTAAGGATTAGTTCTTAATCATCAACATATAGATCTAATACTCGCTTAAATTTGTATGGAAGTCCGCTACAGTTTTGGGGTAAATTTTAGACAGAAAAAAAAAATGCGTTCTAGGGAAATATTGGGCCCTGAAAATTTTCTGCACCCCTGTCTTGCACTCCCTCTCACAAAAGATTCAGCAATATTAAAAAAACAATACACAGAAGTATTTATTTACATGGTCCGTAGTACTAGGGCCTGTGCTGCGGTGATGACTCCGGGCCAGAGTCATCAGAAACGCCTCGGTCATAGACCAACCAAAGCTGTACTCAAGTTCCACATGCTATCAGCCAGAGTTGATGTGGTTTTTTACCTGCACAAGTTCACATTGCAGACTGGGACAGGTCTTGCTGGAGTGGTCGACGTCCAGCTTCAGACGGAACTTGGCATTCACAGCTGAGCAATTTCTGTACTTAGGTGTGGCTGCACACTCAAGGTGCTGGTGCCCAACTCTACCGCATTTGCCACATTTATCTTCAGACTCCTGACAGTTGCTCTGAAAATGACCGAAGCACCTGACTTCACGCAAGAAATCTTTAAGGTAGAGGACTGACCAACCCAGGTTCAGTCTTCTCCGCTTCATTAAGAGCTTGAAGGCCCGGGGATCCACGTCTACCAGTGGACCCGGTAGACCCGTCCTCCTTTAGCCTTAAGGGGAAAACGGGCCGTGAACCCGTTTTCGAGGTCAGGGTGCTGCTCACGAGCCTCTTCCTCGAACTCCTTTTGTGAGATCTCCCCGTCGAAGCCATAGATGATCAGCCGGGGAAGTCTCCTCTGTGGGGTTTTGGGGAGCGTGCAATCTCTGGTTAGGGGATTGCTCCTCGGCGAGGTGGTTGAATTCCTCTGCGCAGGAACACTCCACCACCACCCCATCCTTCCTAATGTTATAAACGCCTTTGATCCCAAGCTGCACCCCCGGTGGTGCAGTGGTCTAAGCGATGGCCTCTGATCATTCGTCCGAAAGGGGTCCAGGTTCGAATCCCGGTGAGGCATGGATGTTGTGCTTGTCTTACGGCACTGGCTCTCTCTCTTCCCTGGAACCAGTGACCCTAAATTAGGGACGGGCGACTGCTTATAGCCCTTTGAGTTGCTCACGATGGTCGTTAAACCTCCAATAAAAAAAAAAAAATCGCAAGCTGCAGCTTTGCAGGTTTTTTTTTTACGTCATCAGAGGACGTTTTCTCGACTGTGGGATAGACCAGGAGAACTTGTCTCCTGCCCCCCTTGTTCTGCCTACTTGGGGCAGGCAAAGGCCCTTTTGCCTTACTAGCCCCCCACCTCCACCCCCTTAGCCTCCTCGGCGATGGCGCAACGCCAAAACTTCGTCCGATCTACCTACTAAGCCTGCCGAATCGTGGGCTTGCCTAGTGCAAGCCCTGCAGATTCCACTCAGGGCCGCCTTAATTTTACCTCTACCTGAAGAGGTGACCCTGAAGTCCTTCCCCGAGATAAGAATTAATTTGACTGATAAATGCTATGAAGGTAGACACTGAGGCCGTCTCGGGGGTGCTGGTTAACCTCCAGATTGGACTCTGGAGGACCAGCGAGTGACCCCTCAACTTCCTGAGATGGCTGGGGTGATGTTTTCCCAATGTTTGCCAAAGATAATGATGGCAAAAAAGTGTCTACACCACGTTTTGACCGGGTTGACCCGGTGGTGTTGGGGGAAGACCCCCTTGATGGATGTAGTGGCCAGTGGTGACACCTCACGATGGAGAGCTTTCGAAGTGGTCTTCGAGGGCTTTGTGCGGGTCACTTCCGAACGGGCTCAGAAGAGGAGGGGGAAGCCCTTATAGTACTACCGACAGGGCTATGTAGTTTATTGGCCACTACCTCAAGTGTCCGAGTTGACCCAGACAGGTTAGGGGCTGAACCCTTATGGGCAGCTGACATCTCTGTGTGAGGGGAAGTAACAAAACTAAGTGCTGAGTGGGTACCCTGAGGTTCTTCCACTCTAACCAAAACTCAGCAAATCGGGGGTGCGCGGACTTTGGCCTTATCTCGGATCAAAAGTCCTGGGACTAGGGGGACCAGCACGACAACGATGTACCCGCAATCTGACACGAATATCTCTATGCAGTTTTTTTTTTTTTTTTTCCAAGTCCAGAGAATGCACCGAAACACTTTTTTCAAAAATAAAAACCAAGCGAGGGGAGTGGTAAGACTCCCCAGCGCTCGCTACCGGCAATAGCCCTAGTGCAATCTATATTCAACACTCGCCAATCCCGTAGAAACTCGCTCCCCGACCGTTGTCAGACCATCCGGTTTATTTTCTATTGGAAATTATGGTTTAGGATAAATATGACTTGCAGATTATATGCTGAACTTTTTTTTCCTGAACTTCATGGTCAACGAACATGCAGTTGAGGATTGTATGAAAGAAACAAATGGTTTTTCTGATAATTTCGTGATCGACGAATTATATGCCGTCGCGAATTATGCATCAGATTTTTTTTTCATTTGACGACCTTGAGATTATCCACCGCCAGGGAACTTGGGAAGCTTTTTTTTTTTTTTTTTTTATTTTCTGAATTTTATGGTCTGCAGGTTATACGAAGGTATTAACGCCACCGCAGCAGAAGTTGTGATAATAATAAATCTACACCTAAAATTTTTGCGACAAATCATAAAATAAAACACTTTATTTAAAAACAAAGTAGTCAATCGGATTTCGGTGGAAAATGGGCCGATATAGAGTTCAACATAGATTCAAAACAGTCTCTATTTTCTTTCACCTGATGCTGTCGCCATATGAACGTATTAACGCCACCGCAGCTACAGATTTAAAACAGTCTCCATTTTCTTTCACCTGATGCTTTCGCCATATGAACGTATTAACGCCACCGCAGCTACAGATAAAACACTTTATTTAAAAACAAAGTAGTCAATCGGATTTCGGTGGAAAATGGGCCGATATAGAGTTCAACATAGATTCAAAACAGTCTATTTTCTTTCACCTGATGCTGTTGCCATATGAACTCTGATAAATAAGATTCCAAATGGTGTCTCGCTGTCCCCCTATGTCTCTTGTTCCTCCATTTAGCACTGCCCCACATTCTCTCAACTGTTTGTGTATGAACTCCTGTATCAGGATCAATAAAATTGTATTTATGATTAACTTTAGCATGTAGGAATCCTTCTATTTCTATTCTATTTGTTTGGTAACCTTTCCAACTGTCAGAATAAATTGTGCTACCATCTGCAATGTTTTCAATAATTTTATCAAGAAGGGTACAGCCAGTTCTATTAGGAACAGTTACAACAAACGAATCTTTTGTTTCTCTACATATACCACCAAACACCCACTGTTCGGGTAATACACGACCACAATTATTTTTACGTTTAGTAAACAAACTTTCATCAATTTCCACAATGCAATCTGGTCCACCTAACTTTTTGTTTGGTTTATTCTCCATATCCAAGACACATAATTCACGCATGTAATTGTTCCAATCTATAACAGTTTTATCTGATAAATCAAGTTGCTTTTCACAAAATTTAATCGACGTCAACTCCTCGCACCAGCAGTATATGAATTTCAAAGCTGAACAAAATGGAATTCTGCTTCCCTCAAACCAGTTGTCTTTTCTAAGTCCCACTTGCTGATCACACTGTCTTAAATTACATTTCCAAAACTTACGTTTACCGAAATAAAGTTTCATGTCATGGGAATTGGTACATTTTCGTTCCTTTGGTAAAATATTTCGCTCCTGAAAAATAAAATTGCATCTTGTTCTGTTTTTGGCAAATCCCAAATGCGCATTTTCGTAGCACTAAAAAATGGCGTCAAAAATCAGCATACAAAAAGGCAACAAAGAATCCAAAATATAAATGCCTGCGCATGCGAACAACAAGATTGCTCTTTATTGGCGCATTAGCACAACTTCTGCTGCGGTGGCGTTAATACGTAAGTACCGAAGGAAGATACTGTACTTTGAATTAATATCATATGTACAAAATTGGACTTGCACAAATTTTAATAAAACCAAAATTATCTAAAATTTTTATTTTTGAAAGCAGCAACTGGAAGAATGAAAAAGAAAATTGTAGAGTAAATTGGAACTTCATTTTGCAGTGGTTTGGGTAAAAACAAAACAAACAAACAAAAAAAAATTGATGGCAAATATACTTTGTTACTTTTTGTTCCAGCATCATCACTAAACATTACACCGATGAGTCATTACATTATGACCACCTACCTAATAAGCTGTAGGACCCCCTTTAGCCCACAAAACAGTAGCCACTTTAAGAGGCATCGATTCGATGAAGTGGCGATAGGTATCCTGGGGTATCTGGTACCAGAATGTCAACAGCAGGTCCTCTAGTTCCTGTACATTTCGGGGTGTGGTGATTTAGCACGAACCTGCTTTCTCAAATCGAACCACACCCATTCGATTGAGTTCGTGTCAGGTAAATTTGGAGGCCAGAGCATTAACAGAAAGACACCAGCATGTTTCTCAAACCACTCCTTGATTCTAGCAGTGTGGCATGGCACATTATCCTGTTGCTAATGGCCATCACCAGCAGGGAACACAGTTTTGCTATGGGTGAACTTAATCCGCAATGATGTTCAGATACCTGGCAGCTGTCAGGGATTGTGCTATTGGAATAATGAAGCCTAAAGTGCCCCAAGAAAACATCGCCCACAGCATAACACCGCCAGCCTGTTTTTGCCCAACTGTGCATCCAGGTGCCATAGAGGCCTGGATAATCAATGTATCTGTGCTTAGCCATCTACGTGATGCACCAGGAATCTTGATTTGTCAGACCAAGCCACTTTCTTTCAATTATCCACTGTCCAATTTGTCCAATCTCAATGTTTTTGGGGCCCATTTCATGCGTTGTTGACGATGACGTGCAGTGAGCATGGGGACCCAGCTGGGTCTTGGGTATGCAGGCCCATGCATAGAAGGCTGCCATGAACTGTGTGCTGTGACACATTGCCCTGATCACCACTGTTGTAGCTGTGGGTGATTTGTCACACTGTGGCCCTGTGGTCGCTGTGAACAATGGATGGGTGTCTTCGCTCCCCTCTGGCATCGATGAGCTGTGATACGTACTCACTACAGCGGCACATGAACATCTCTCAAGCCGTGCTGTTTCTGATATTGTGGTTCCAAAGTGCCATGCCATCACAATTTGTCCTTTATCAAACTCTGACAGATCGGCAGCTTTTCCCATTCTGACTCCAAACACACTACTTAACCGAAAGCTGGTTTTTGGATTGTATATATACTGCTCTGTGAACTTCACCTGCGCCACCATTCGATCTCCAGGCCTGCTCATTTCTCTAGGCTGGCTCCTAGATCTAGAACATATTTGTCAAGCCCTGCTGATGGGATCATATTTGTGGGTACTTGACATTTAAGAGAATTTTTGCTATTAGTACTGTAACACAAGTAGAAAAAACAACTTCTTTGTTGGTTTTTCTGGCTTTTAAAAACAACTTGTGTGTGTGTCTTTAGAAGGTATTTGAAGAAACATCTTTGCTAGTAGAAATAGAAATGACATTGTACTGCTGTGTAGACATATTTGTATAGTTTCTTTTTATTCTGGGGCTGCACTTGTTCTTAAAGGTTCAACATTTGTAGTTGTCAGTGATGGGTGTTTAATAAAGGAATACTGTTTTGATTATGCAAGGTACAGCAATGTTGAGCCGCCCCGGTGCCGCAGTGGTCTAAGCGATGGCCTCTGATCATTTGTCCGAAGGGGTCCTGGTTCGAATCCCGGTGAGGCATGGGCATTGTGTTTGTCTTTCGGCACTGGCTCTCTCCCTTCCCTGGAACCAGTGACCCTAAATTAGGGACGGGCGACTGCTTATAGTCCATTGAGTTGCTCACAGTGGTCGTTAAACCTCCAATAAAAAAAAACAAAAAACAGCAATGTTGATAACAAGTGGTGGTGAGAATGTATACACAGCAGCGGTTATGCTGGCTTTTTTAAAGTTTTTGCCAACCTATTCACTAAATTAAATTTATTTTCACCAAAGGTAATCTGAGGTTGCCATTTTTTATTCACTCTCCATTGGAAATAAAAAAAACTACAACACAAGAACATAGTGTTATATAATAGTACAAAACAATATTTATCATCAAAAAGGTAATTTTATAGTCATCAAAAAGGTAATTTTTATAGTCATCAAAAAGGTAATTTTCAGTATTTTTGCCAAAACTTTTTTTTTTTTTTTTTTTGCAAATTGAGAAGAATGCGATCGGCAGCATGACCCCTTCACAGTTTCTGCTGATCATTAGTATTGAATTACTGTTGATTAGTAGTGTAGTTATGGTCAAATGAAATGGTGGTGTTACCTCTCGTTGGTTTCAGTATATACCAGAAGTGTCCCACTCTAAGATTTTGTGTACTTTTAAATAAATTGGTGGTTGCCTGTCGAATGTGTTAAGACATATGGAAATAATGGCTTATCTCAGAAAAATGTTCTTGAATCCTTTTGGGACCAGGTGGGTCACCGAGTTGGTTGTTTTGTTTTTTGTCACTAGTTGCAGAGGTCGAGTAAATGTGGATCTGGCTAATTAATTTAGTTATTCTTAAATTGCATGTTTTATTTTGTTTGTTCCCATTTTAATGATTTTTTATATAAATTCCTGACTTCAACAAATGTTTTTGTGGAGGCAACTTAGCTTTGTCTTTTGAGAAAGAAGGCAAAAACACCACCAAAGTAACAGTTTTCCAGGAAAAACATTGCAGTATTTTACTGAATCAAAGCTGGTCAACATCAGTACTTTCATCATAGTGGTTAATATGAAGAGCAACCTTCACAAAAGTGTTCAGTTTTCTGTAGGCCTTTGTGGATAGCAGGGTCTAAATCTTACTAGCCAAATGAAAAAAGCTACTGAGCATCAGAAAAGGGAGCATAACAGAGCAAGTGCTACATAACAAAAGATGAAATGCTTTGTCATCATACCATCCCTGTAACAAATATCACTTTCAGAGATGCCACCTTGTGAATATGGCTACCAGTGACCACCATTAGTAATTTTCCATGACCCTTGTATGGTGTCCAGCATTCACAATGCCTCTTGAATCCTAGAAAAGTGCTGGAATTTGATTTCCCCTTTTTTCCAAGCCTGGAAAGTCCTTGATTTGTCATGTTTTTATGAAATGTCCTGCAATTTTTTCTTGCAATGAAAAACAGAAAGGTTCTATATGTTTAGATTGATTGCATCACTTTGTTCTAGCTCTTTAAACCATCTGCTTACAATGATTTTATTTCCTTCCAGGAATGTGGAGAGATGATGCCATCTCTTTCATTTCATGTAATGCTGTAGAGGAAGATTTTTTTTTTAGGTATGTGGTATATAGTTGTGTGCAGTTGGAATCACAATGTGCGGAAACCTTCCCATGAGTCCAAGATGAGATAGCCCTTCCTTCTAGTATGTGCTTTGGCTCACTGAAAGAGAGAGAGATATCTGGCCTCCTTGCCACCAGTGTGCATGGGACTGTGGAATAGGGCAGTGCCATGATAAAACCATTTTGTATCATTATTGTGCTAAGTTCCAGATTGCTTCATATAAGTTTTATACAGGGCAATTTTTATATGGGGCATTTTGCCACTTCATTGCAAATGTAACACATGCTGAAGAACACCGTAACAGCAAAACTGATATGACTTCATAAAAATTCTAAATGCTTAGAAAATTTCTCCCCGATTTGCAAAATATAAAACAAAGCATTATTATTCTAAAAATAAAAATAATAATGCAATATAATTAGCTCATTTTCTAAAAATGAGTTTAAATTATATTGCATTATAATTTAAGCTCTTGGATTTTTTTGATGAACTCCTGGAAAAGTTCTGGAATTTATTTTCTGTAAATGTGTACAAATCCCCGGTGTCGTACTTCATCCAGTATGATAAATTTCAGTGTCCATCTCAATATTTCAATGAGCAGCATTTCTAAGAAAAATAATAAAATTATTTTTCTGTGTGGCGTGAGCCAAATTACCCACAGACAGAGTTTGCCGGAAAGAAAATTTAAAGGAGTGTTTTTACTCCTTTGAAAAAATTTAGGGAGTAATTTTAAAAAGTGGGGAGTATTTTAGAAAAATTAACAGATGAAATAAAAAACTTACAAAAATGAAGGGTGATTATGAAAAATCAATCCAGATTTTTTCATATTAACAAATATTTCACTACCACTCAATGTAGTTAGAATTTGGATCCGTTTTGCTTCTTATTTTAGTAATAAATAATATTCATATTTTAAAACAATAGCAATATGACCACATGCAACAGCAATGTGTTTAAGAAGTGAATACATTGCACTTTTGATATTCTTATAGATATCTAAAAATATCAAGTTCCACAGCCACATTTGTCTTTTGTTGACTCTGCGGCTGCACAACATCCAGTGCTTAAATTTTCACTTTGCTGATATCTTTGTTTCCCTTCCCATTTCTTCACTGTCGCTTTTTTTCTTCCTTTTTTTTTTTTTTTTAATGCCCTTGAATGACAATTTCATCCATCATGCTGAAAGAACTTTCAGTCTGAGGATCATGAATGCATATGATAGCTTTCACTATTTTAGATAAAAGATAAATACTGTAACTTTAAGAATATGAATACTTTTGAACACCATGCATCAATTCATACAAATTTTTCAGCTTTGTTACTTTCGTTTTCAGACTCCCTCCCTCCCTCTCTTTATCAAGCTGAAATGCAAACTGTTTTGGGGGGAATATTTAAGAACATGGGACACATGTTCACAGCATCATGGGGGGGGGGGATTTACAGTTACGAGAGAAATCTTTGCTACTTCTGATTTCTGAATTCAGACATTTTCAAGGTGAAATACAAATATTTATGAAATAAAATGATATTTGACAACAATACTAGGCAGAGGAAACATCGCATGAAAAATGAAATCATGATTACGGGAGAAATCTTCACTGCGTCTAACTTCCGTTTTCGAAAGTTTTAGACTGAAAGCATCCTTCACCACTACCAATTGCCCCAAAATTTCTGTTCAGTTATGCATCAATCTCTAGGATAACCCAAATTATGACGGAAAAGGAAAAATTCATCAAAGCCTCGACTCTCTCATGCTTGAAGATTATGGTACAGGGGAATTTTCGCGCCGTCGAATTTCCGTTTTCAGAAATTTTTCTTCCGTTTTCAAACTGAAATACAAATATTTATGGAAGAAAATGTTATATAACAGCAATACTGAACAGAGGCAACATCGCACGAAAACGAAATTACGATTACGGAAAAAATCTTTATTTCGTTTACTTCCGTTCTCGAAAGACGAAGTACCATCCCGATGCATATTTTTATGCATTGGTAAAATTCTTTGGTGCATAGTTTTACGCATTTCACGATGAGTATTTTTACGCGTTGATGCATACTTTACACGTTTTTTAGATGCATATTTTTTTAATTCCCGATGCGTATGTTTACGCATTGATAAAATTTCAATGTGTAAACAAACTTTTCGATGCGTACTAGATGCATAATTACGCATTTTGGCAAACTCTGCCCACAGATTTAAGTTTAAGTACTTGTCACCCTCTTATGTTATTGAGGTGCAGTTCATCTAGTTTATAGTTCCATTGATATGAAGATGTGAAGAAGGGAAATATTTTAAAAATAAAAGGGATCCTTACACAGCTGCCTCTTGCTCAGTAACTGGCCAGTGAAACTGCAGTTTCCAGTGATAGATTGTGCATCCATTATCAGTTCTAATGGCAATCTCCAGCATGAAGTAAAATAAATAAAATGAAACAGAAAGCAATATTCCCTTGTGGTAGAATAAAAAAATCATGCACTCAAAAAATGGGTCATTTGCAGAATATTGAATCAAACATTGCTCATAGGTAGTAGCAGCAGAGTCTCAGAATATAAACTTACACGTGTACGACATACGCAGATAGTTTCCAAATTATTAACAGATTTTGCAGATAGTTTTTGCTAAATTAAAATGTTATTTACAGCAATTAAAACACTTACTCAACATGAGAATGTTCATCTATTTTTCACATTTTCCGATTGAGAGTTCTTTTGTTTTTACAGACGTTTCTGGCCTCTTGATTTTATCAAGGCCTGTTGTTCTCAATATATAGGAACTGTAACAAAAGTTTCGTTTCCACAGAAATATTTTAAAAATTTTATTGCCAGGTTACTCTTGCAGTTGCCAGTTATTAAATTAAAATATTTTCCTTATGTATTTTATAAGTACTATTTTTTAATTAAGTTGTTGAAAATGCTATATATAATTTTTGAAGGTTCAATAAAGAAATTGCTTTTCTAGATATAAAAACTTTCTTTAATTAGTCTCTTGTTTTTATGAAGTTCATAGTCCAATATTTTAAACTTTTGGCCTTAAGGTCCATTTTACGCACATTTCTACGCATTCAGTCATAATGTACTTTTGTCCTCTGGAATCTGTAATGTTCTAATAATTATTTATTGTTATATTAATTTTTCTTTAAATTATCTTCTATTGTTATCGTGATTCGCAGGTTTGCAGGAAGTTTTCTGTTTCAATGGTTGTGTACACAGATAGATTTTATTTTTATACAACTCTGGGTAGCAGCAGTTGTTTCCACAGAGTGCCATGGCGTGAAAAGGGATAGAGGTCATTAAAAGTGCCAAAAAATTTCATAGCTAAAAACTGAAACTTTGATCTAGAGATTAAACTATTTAAGAAAGAAATTCCGTCGACGAGTTCCCCTGAGTGCTGTTTCGCAGAAATTGGAAACAGCGGGATGTGTAAAAGTGCTTTTTTTGTTGTTGTTGTTGTTGAAATGTGACATACGTTAGAAATAAATGCTTTAATTTAATGAAAATGCATAACTTGTATTAGAAAAAATGCTTTAATTTTTCTTCTATTTTTCTTTAACTTTTACTTTGTCCTGGTGGATTTGAAAAACTTAATTTTTTTTTGTCAGCCCTCTCCCCCCACAAAAAATTCTATTTACACCCTTGGTGGAAATTGTAAAACAAGTTAAGAGCATGAAAACATTTCAGTTCCTAGTTCTGAAATTGAAAGGAAACAGTAAATCTGAGTTTAAGCTGTTTGAATAAAAAAAATAAAAAAAATAAAAATAAAATTGCATCTAAGTGTTCTGGTCATCATCAAGATTAGAAGTTGCATTACACAACTTCTAAATCAGTGATTTTTTTTATTTCTTGACACAAAAATCTGGAAAGGAAGAAAAACATGTAAATTTCTTTATTGCGGTGGTTTTTATTTTGAAAGAAAATCATAAGTGCAGCTATTTGTCAACAAATAATTTTTTTCCTTCCGAGGAAATACCAAGGGAAAATTACTGGAAAAATATTACAGACAGGGTAAAATTACTGGACAAATTTCCAGTAATTTTTACCATGTTTTATAATATCAATCAAAAAATGTAATGCTATGGAAAATCTACCATGCACTTCTCTATACCAATATCTATCAAAAAATGTAATTCTATGGAAAATCTGTTCTGATTGGTCTCTTTACTAACTCCATTGTTTTTATTATGAGGCTTATCAATTTCTTTTTGTTTTATTCCCACAAATGCTGTTCTTTTTATGTTTTAAATTTTTTTTTTTTTGTGTTTGGTTTTTCTCTGCATATGTGCACTACAGGGGTTGTCCAAAATAATGGAAACACCTTGAAACAATAGGTGGTACGCACCTAATATGGCGTGGGAGCACCCTTGGCATTTAAAACTGCTTGAATCCTCCTTGGAATGGACGCATACGAGTCCTGGATGGTGGTAAGTGGTATGTTGTACCATTTTTTTCTGCAGAAACTGCTCCAATTCCTTGAGAGACTCTGGAGGATAACAGGATCACACTCTGTTTTCTAACACAGACCACTGGGACTCAATGATGTTTAAGTCCAGTGATTGTGCAGGCCAGTGAAGGTGTGCAACTTCATCCTAGTGTTCCTCAAACCATGATTGAACAGTTCAACATCTGTGAATCAGGGCATTATTATTTTGAAAGGTGCAATCCCCGATGGAAACAATGTTTGCACCATTCAATGCACATGGTCAGCCAAAAAGGTGACATAGTCATCTTTAGTAATCTGTCCATGTAAGGTGATGATGGGACCTGCTGCAAACCACGAGATCATGGCCCAAACCATTATGGAACCGCTTCCATGCTTCACTGTAGGAAGGAGACAGTCTGGGTTGTAGGCTTCTGTGGGGTTCTCCACGTACGTAAACTTGTTGTGTGGTGGAGAATAGTGGGAAACTTCATTAATCAGAAAACAAGACATGTTTCCATTGATCCGCAGTCCACATTTTATGTTCCTGACATCACTAGTTTTCGTTTCATATTCACATGTGACACCAGGAGTTTTGCAATCGCAGCTCTGCTGTAAATATTGTGCTTATGCAATTCCCTTCGCACGGTATGTGTCGACACTGGGTTTTGGAGATGTGCATTAAACTCAGCAGTTACTTTCATCGCCGTGGTCTTCCTCCTTGCCGTCAGAATTCTCTTTAATGTCCTCCTGTCTCTCGCAGTGAGTTTGGTTTTCCTTCCACAGTTGTGTCTCACAGATGATGTTGTGCCGTGAACATTGTATGCTGTCATGACCTTCAAAACGATACCTCTCGATACCCCCAATACCTGTGCCACTGTGGTTACCGACGCACCAACCAGACGGGCTCCTACAATCTGCTCCCTTTGGAACTCCGACAGGTCACTCATTGTGCCTTCAGCTGAAGTGAAATTATGTAAACACCGATTTACAATTCAATCACACAGACCCTTAAACTATAAGCAGCACTTTTTTACAAAAAAAAAAAAAAAAAAAAAAAAAAAAAAAAAAATTAACTACATGTTCGTTTTACTCAAAAAGCAGCTCATACTAAAGTCACTGTTTTTAGTGAGGTGTTTCCATTATTTTGGACAACTCCTGTATATCTTAATAGTAAAAACAATTTAAGCAACTGAACAAAAAAAAAAAAATGGCAAAGTAAGATATTAGCTGTCCACCATCTGTCTGTTTGGAAAGTCTTACTCTGTGTAATGGGCTGACTGATTTCACTCCTTGATGTGGGATCAAAAGGTCCAGTTCAAAGAATGCCTGAAGTAATCACCAACTAAAATCTACCACTAATCCCCAGCCAAGCCCACAACCTTTGTTTTTTGAATGTATAGCAAGAGGGCTTTAGTGTAGCTCTAAAAACATGGCAGCAAATTTCTGAGGTAACTGATTTAACATATTTCATGGCATTCATATTTATGCCTGCACATAGAAAAAAGTGCGATTTCATACATCATTTCAGTCTCGTAAAATTAATTGCTGTAGCAGTAACAAAATTTACTCTCCTCTTTTGGCAATCACATTTCAAAATTTGCATGCTGCTGCTGTAAAAAATCTAATTGGGGACTGGTGGCCCACGTTTGAAAGGGTTAGAAGGGAATCACATTACACTGTTAGTTTAGTTAATCATCTCTCAGGGCTTGAAAAATATCTGAAAAGTTACATGCCCAGCTGGGCAAGTGCTGAAAATATTTACTTGCTCAGATGTAAAATCTACATGCCCAGAAAAATTTATCTTTTAAGATAACAAAACAGAAGCCTCATTTTTTTAAAGTTAAAAGTTATGCTAAACTTTTTATACATCTTTTGCATCACCATTTTAAAGTGTGTATATTCAAAGTGCACAAAAGCAAGTAACTTAAGTTTTAAGAAAGGTAATCGATGGCATTTGAGAAATTTAGTGATTATGCCATGTTCAAGAATTTTTAATATACGTCCTGTGTTTTGAAAAAAAAAAAATAGTCATAGTTAACTGTACAGCAGTTTAAGTAGTTTGTGCAAACAGAAGTGATTTTGCATCATAAAATATCCCAAGAATTGTTTAGAAACAAAGGCAGTCCTTACATTTTCAACTACTGTTGTGTGCACTTATAGTTATTAAACTATATTATCACCTGCCCCCCTCCCCCACACACACATTCCTTAAAAAAATTGCTGGTGGTATCGGCAATTTTAGGATGGTTTTGGCAAGCAGTGCACCACATAATAGTCTTGTCGTCATTTGACTTTAGTCAATTAAATGTTTTTATCCAAAATTCCTGAACTGTTCGACAGCGTTTTTTTGCATACACTTTATCATAGTCCGCTTGCGTAAGTTTCAATTTTGCCAATGACGCAGATTCCGATTTTGAAATTATGTAACTCAACAATGCAGGAGACGAATTTGTAACAACCGCTAACAGATTGGGAATTTCACATAATTGCTTACTATGAGATATACTCTCATTGCTGGATTTTTTTCCAAAAAAAAAAAAAATCACATCCATTACTAAATACAACTTATATCCGCAGCTAACACCAACTACTGTTCTCTCAGACAAACTACATAAGTTATCAGCGTCAGTAATTTTCGCTCTTCTCCCGGCTAAGTGTACAGGCTCGTTCTTAAATCTTAAACGAAGCTTAGGCTTTGTTTCAGTAGTACCGCTGTTGTGTGTGTACTATCATTTCCCCTCCCTCACTCACGGCAAGTTGTTTCAGAGACCCACCCCCACCCGGGGCTGTGCAATAAATATTCCATTGTCACTCCCTCCTCGTAAAGCCCGTTTTTTTTGCCCATCAGTCGGCATCCTCCTGTTTCATGGCAGTTTACGCATTTTGTCACTAAACACCGGAGGCTAGTTTCATCCGAGGCATGCATCCTGTTGTTAACTGTAAACAACATCTGGAGCAAAACTATGTATGGCCCCAATTTCTGGATGTAGAGCATAATATAATTGAAGAAGCACTATCCTCCTAGGGTTTTGGCATTAATTCCGTAACAATAATACAACTTCTGGTGATTTGCAGTAAAATGAAAAACACGCGAAGACAGTTTTTTTTTTATACCTAGAGTAGAAAATAATCCATTCCAAATCCCCCCAATTTAAACCTAGTTGCTCGACCGGGCAACTAGATTTCATTTTTACTTGCCCAGGCCAATAATTTACATGCCCCGGGCATCTCGGGCATGGTATTTTTCAAGCCCTGATCTCTGTAGGAAATGCCTACTCAATTTCTTTTTTTTTTTAGATGTTGGATACACTCAATTTTGAAGAAAGTTACTAATGAATTCCATTATTTTGGATTACTTTCAGGCATTTCCTGCATTGGTGACTTTGAGAATTTAATTTTATAGCCATTGGAAAAAGGTTTTCTTTCTTGTACCAACTCTCATTCCCATTATGAGGATGTAGCAATGCTTCTGCAAAGCCGTGTAGCTTTTCTGAAGAGTCATGCAATGCTGTTGTCTAGTGTATGCCAGACTGGTTGTTTCGTTGAGTCATTTTTACCCATCAGGAATTTATACATGGAGCAATGTTTGGGTATAGGTTATCCCCCCCCCCCCCCGCATAAATTTTCTACATCACCACTGACTGCTTCGTGGTAGCAATAAAGCTAATGTCAGTTGCTCCTGCAACAGCAATAATATCGAGCCTACATAGGGAGTCAGTGCATGGTAGATCAAACAGCATTGAGTTGCTCCATGGAAACATTTGTTGCATACCATTATTGGGAATGAGTTTCAGTGCAAAATAAAATCCTTTCCCAGTGACTTTACCAGAGTTACCTTTTGTAGGAATTACCTGAAGTCTCCCAAAAAGAGCATAATTTATTGGCAAATTTGGTAATCTTATAGAAAGCAGACACGTGCGCACACACACGCATATTTTTGCAAATTCTGTGTAACTCAGTGCATCTATTTTTGGCATTTTATTTTGTTTTGCTACTTAAACATTTCTGACAGCAGAAATATATATTTTTTTTTTCATATAACATTAAGAACAGGTGCATGCTCTAAAAAGAAAAGCCAATATCTGATTTGTTTATATTCGACTACTAAGCAGGCAGCAGTTATAATGTGTGTGGGGAAAGAGCTCAGCTGTGATGTAACTAACATAAGATCACAAAACTATCGTGTAGCTTGCTTATTGACTAATTTGGATTTGTTTGATTGTTTGTTATTGCTTTGGTTGCCATAGCCAGTCATGAGAGAGAGAGAGAGAGAATGCATTTTGAAGATAATGCAGGTTGTTCATAGGTTTTGTTCTGCAAATTATGTGATGGTGTTATGACCTTCCGCTATTTACATCACAGCTGCACTCCCTTCCTCCTGGGAAGGGGGGTAGGCACACTTATGGATAATAATAGTTGCCTACAATTCAGGGTGAAATTAGTTCAAAAAATTTTCTATGCAATATATTTTTTTAATAGCAGTTTCTTTATTTTGCTTAGCAATTTTTTTTTTCCAGAAATTTCAGATTTACGACATGTAAAACAGTGCTGTACTAACAGATATTATTACCACATGGTGGCCTGGTTATATTTTTTATCTTAATTCCCAGTCTTCCACGCTGATGCCCCCATTCACAAGAAGCGTGTTAAAATAATTTGCTTGTATCAAAAATAATAATTATTTGGAAATTAAAATGTCATTTGTCAAATACTCATGGAAAACAAATTGTGTAGGCCTACTTACAAAGTAAAACTAATATGCTGGAAGAGGGCATTGGTGAAAGCTAACATCATTCAGTATCACTCTCTGATTCACATGGATATTTACTGCCTACAGGCTTTATATTAGAATGCCTATGTTCCTTGCTTAAAAATAAATCACGTACTGTCTGGTGGATCAATGATTTCTGTGTCCATTTTGTTTCTAAAATCAGTTTTTACATTCAGTGTTAGAACAACTACAGCTTATGCCACAATTATTCATAATTTACGTGCATACATTACAATAATAATAGGCAGCTCCATGGGTATCGCTCCATTATTTCACCACATTTGGTGCAGTGAAATGTACCAAACGTAATGTACCAATGGAGCTGGCCCTACAACAAAAGGTAAGCTGCCTGCCTATTATTGCAGTTTTTACACGTTTCATTGCTGAGAACGCTTTTTCTACTTTTGCGTTTGAGGTTGGAAATACTTTGAAGATGATGATTAAGGGTGTGGCCAGCACTGTTTATTTATTTTTGGAACCTGGCATTACACAACTGAAATATCACATTCAATAATCTGTATACTCACTTTTATCAGCAGTCAAAAGTGTGCTTTAAAAATGCTCTCATTTGGGGAAAAAAAAAAAAAAAAAACTTTTGTGTAGCTTTCAAAGTTGCACAGCAAAAATATGCCACTCAAATCTGAAATTATACTGCAATTTTCATGAGGCGATTACATGCCATTTCGGTAAAATTTCCCCTTGCTACTGTCACCAGTGGTAAAATAAAAAAACTGAATGCTGGCATTCCTGCAGAGCATGCCATATGTACTTTTAATGAAGCTATATGAATAATAAAAAACTAATATTTCTTCTATCATTCTATCAAAAAAGTTCACTTAAGTAGCTAAACAAAGTAAAATGCCATAATGGATGCAGAAGTTATTATTAGAATTTATAAAAATGAGTCTTATTTATCAAATAGATTACCCTTGGAAATGGCTTGTAGAATGTGGGTGTATCTTTATTTTCATGATCGTGAGGGATAATCTTGCTCCTCATGGGAAGACAAGAATTCACCAACACAGAAGAAAGCTCAGATTGTGAAGTCATGTGAAAAAATTATGCTAATAACTCTTTGATTTGTGCATCATTTTCAGTCTTTATTAAGCACTGCTTATGTAATCTAATTTGTAGTTGAATATGTGTATAAATTGTTTAAGTATTGGAATTTTTTTCCCCTTGGTCAACAGATGGTTATGGAAGAAGTAAAAGGAGAAGGTTGAGTGCGGAACCTAAAGAGATAGAAGACAGATTGGAATCCCTAATAATGCGTGTGGGTGAAAAGGTGAGCTACAATGAATACTAATGGGAATTCATCAGTTGTAATGTTTTTCTAGAGAAATGAAATGCATGTGAAGTAAAACTATATTAAATGACAACTTTTTTTTTTTTTAGTGTCTTGAGTTTCATTTGCAATGTTGACTTTATGAAAGAAGTTCTAGGAAAATCATTAATATCTGTAGATATTTTGAAAATATGGGTTGATCCAGGCAGCATTTGATACCATTGTGTGGTATCTTCACAAAAATAGTTTAAACTATAGCAGTATCTTCTCAAAAATGCCTTGATCTGTAATGGTATCTTCACAAAAAATATTTTCACTGAAATTTTGTTTTAAATTTTTTTTAGCAAAAGATGCATCTTAAATACTGCAATGCCTAATGGTTTTTTGGGGGAGTGGGGGTGACATTAAGGCTGATTTTGTTGTGACAGCAAAACAGGGTAGCTGGTGTTAAAAGTTTTATTTTTATGTACTTGTCCAGGCAACTGTATTTCTTATTGACATGCCCAGACCAATCATTTTGATGACCCATGCATCTGGACAAGAGCATTTTGCAGGTCCTGATGTAATAACGATTATCCTGCCTATAAATTCCCACCAGTTTGAACCTTTGTTCACTTTTGAGGGGTTTCTTAACAACATTTTTGCCAAAATTGTTCTAAACACAAACAGGCAGAATTTCACAAAAATGGGCATTATTTTTAAAAACCTGGATCAACCCATGGAAAATAATTCAGGTCTTGACAGTACTTGTTCCTTTCACCTTATTTTCTGTGTGCCAGATTAATTTAATATTAACATCATGATTTAATTCCAAAATTCATATTTAAGCTGTTAATTTAATAAGAGTTGCATCACTTGGAAAGTACCATCTGTCATCTTGTGTGGTGCCTCATGTTGCTTGGGTTTGAATCCTGGATTAGATATGGATGGTATATTTGTTTTGTGGTTTTAATTCTCTCTTCTCTGGAGTCACCAACTTTTGACATGGATGGTCCTGTACATAATCTTAAGGTGAACTCATGGGTTGAAAAACAGTGAACAATATAGCACCCTAGCAATTGTGGTCTAGCTAATTCAGGCTACATGTTTCAAAAGTTTTGCAAAATCTGGATGCATTTTTAAGCATTTTTTTTTAAGCTCCAGAACATTGTTTATGAATGATAGTGAATATTACTTGCATGCAAGTATGATTTGAATTGCCTTTCTACTTATACTGCCTCATTGTAGGTATTGGTAATCGTAGCAAATCAATGAGTGTTGCAGCTGAGGATGGAAATGGTAACTGAAGTGTATTCTTCATAGGCTGCTTCTTCTACTGTTGTTTCTCTTTCTGCTTTGGTTCATTTCTTTTCTTTACAAAGACCAAGGCAAAAAAGAAAAATAATTGTAAAAGGAGCACTGACAGATGATGCCACATTATTGAAACCATTACAGATAAAACAGCTTCAAAGGCAAGGGCTGAAGGAAGAGATAATAAATTTGAACATATGCACATAACTACGAATCACTGAATACTGAAGCTTTAAAAATACTCTTAAGTTCATAAAAAAAAAAAAATAGATGAGGAAGCTTTCAACTGATAACTTTGGTCATTTTCAACCTTAGGAAGACTAGTTGAAGTTACCAGTTGAAAGTTTTTTTTTTTTTTTAAGTTTTTTTTTTTTTTTTTTTTTACCTAATTGAAGTGTTTTTAAGGTTTTTATACTTTACTGAAGGAAGAGCCAGAGAATTCTCCTGGTCGTAATGGAGCATAAAAAAAGCCTGAGGATGTCTGCATATGAAACAGGCAAAATGTATTTCACCAGTGCTGTACAATGGTGAAACTGAGGGACAGGAGTAGATGAACTATGTTTTTGTATTATGTATTTTATCTTTTAATTTTTAAATGCTCTTAATTAAGTACTTCTAAAACTTAATAGAAATTGATGAACTGAGTCCCATTATATTCCTAGAGCCAAATCTTCAAAAGTATGGTGATGATTCTTAGAAATCATCACCATACTTTTGAAGATTTGGAACTTTAGAGCTGCAAACTACACATCATTCCCAGGAACCCTACCAAACAGAAAACTGCCAACTTAGAGGTTCAGCAATTATTTAGGTAGGTAAGTTAGGGTAGCATACTGCCTGCCAAGGAAATGACATCCACGAGTGTTACAAATACAGTAAACTCTTGCTAATCCGGCTCTTTCTTGCACAGGGGGTGCCAGATTAGCGAGAGTGCTGGATTACATTACTGAGAGTGCATAAAAATTCAGTTTAATTCTTCTTTAAAATTAATGTTACAATTACAAGTTTACTATGTGTAGTACATATGTATTTAAAAAAAATAAATAAGAGATAAGCATATGATAATAGTAAAAGAACACGATCAGTACGTACTATACTGTCTCATTTACAACAATGAAACGATCTTTTCATATTATCAGTACAGTAAAACACATTATGTATGTGTACGTACTACATACTATACACAGTAAAAGAAACATAAATTGCTATACAGCACAGATGAAATCTTGCATTTTCTACTCAGTGTGGTCCCTTCGATTCATGTCACAGATTTTTGTCTGCTTTAATGAAGATGCTTTTTTTAATATACTTAATTATTTTGAAAATCCTTCCTACTTTTATTTTAAATTGAATTACATGAACGTTAGTGCCAAGTCAAAACAAAACATAACATTAAAATTGAAAATTTCACTCGTGTATGATGTATAATTCATTCCGGTTTGATATTAACACAATTTCTGCAACCAAAAACTACGCAAGGAGGATTAGGCCGGATTATGAAGAGGTCAGATTTGTGGAAGTCTACTGTACCACAACTCTGTAGCAAATGTTAAAGAGAACCATTCTGGAAGATGAATACTACCCATTTCTGAGGAATGTGCCTTTGGCCATATTTTAAACTTATGATTTAGATAGAAGACATTTCGGAACTCTACCAAGTGGTGAAGAGTTGTCTAAATGCTTGCTTCTAATGGTTTGTGTGAGAGGAAATCTTGGATGAGGCTTAGGTAGTGTTTGACTTACAGCACTGGCTCTATCCCTTCCCAGGAACTGGTGGCCCCAAATTAGAGAGGGCACTGCTCCAAACCCTTAGATATGCATACCTGTCAACTACTGTGATAGTTTCTATGGATTTTGTTGTCTTAGATATGCATACCTGTCAACTAATGTCCATAGTTTCTATGGATTTTGTTGTCTGACTACATAACTCACTGTCAAAACTATATATTCTACAAATTTTCATTATTATTATTATTTTTTTTTGCTGTTATTTTATGATATACATAAAATTCTTGAGCGGATTCAGGGAATTCCTCTTTCTTTCTCCCCCCTCCATTATGTAGATCATTCTCAAGATCGATGCAAAACTGAAGAGAATTTGGGTGGAATTCATTTCTCCGTCTGAGGACTGTATTTCATGTTTCAAAACTTTCAGAAACAGTAGTTAAATGGAGTAAAAAAATGTGCTGTAACTGTAATCTTTTTTCTCCCAATCTTGCCTTTGTGTCCTGTATTCTTGTTAAATATCATTTTATTTCATAAATGTTTGTATTTCAGCTTGAAACTGTAGGCAACAATTTGCGAAAACGGAAGTTAGACATCGTAAAAATTTTCCCTGTAATTTTCAGGCGGACGGAATTTCGAAACTATCTTCTAAATTTCTAAAACAAACTGAAGGTCAGCAGAGTTCAGATTTTTTCTGTATTGGTAATTTCTTTTTCTCGTGATGTTGCTTCTGCCCAGTATTATTGCTACATAACATTTTACTATATAAATATTTTGTTGGCATAAAGTTACCGCAGTCCGCCGAAAACCAAGTTTTCCCCCTTCTTCCACTCCCCCTCAGCACGCGATCTCACGGAGCGACGAGCGAGGAGAACCCTATTGTTTTTACGCATGCGTACCTGTGACCTCAACTAGGCGTCGGTCAGACTGACTACACAGAGGAGAAGCAAACTATACCCGAGATGTGTGCGTGATCCATCGTCGCTGTCGAAAGAAGTTTCCTGCAGATTATGTTTCAAATTATGAGTTTGTTTAGTTGTTCTGCAATTGTGTCTTCTCTACATAATAAGCAAATAAAGATGTTTTTGTATTGTGCTACAGATTGTCTCTGGATACCATTATAAAAAGGGGAGTTCAATGAAGTAGTTCGCTGCATTTTATCACAATATGGACGACTCCGATCCTCAGTTTCATGCCTGTCAATATTGAGATGTTTTCTTTTTACCTATGTGCGTTGAGGTTACGCGCTCACACACCTTCTCTTATCATTTTCACAACATAACATTTTACTATATAAATATTTGCATTTCAACTTGAAAATAGGGAGAAAATTTCCAAAACGGGAAGTCTGAGGGAGCAAAGATTTCTCCCGCAATCGCACTCCCACCCTGCTATGTTCTTACTCTCCTGCGTTGTTAAATATCCTCCGTCCCATAAGTTTTTGCATTTAAGCTCGATAAGGGAGGGGGAAATTCTCGAAAATGAAGTGACAAAGTTTGAAAAATTTGTAAAAATTGATGCATTTTTTATAAATCTTGGATTTCCGATCTATCAAATAGTGTTGTGGAATTCTGAATGCATCTGCCTGATTTTTACTGGTGGAAGTTTTGAACTTAAATATAGCATTGTTACCTATCGTGCTCTCACCAGGGGAATCAACTTTGTGTTTCACACATTAAGTTTGTTTCATTAGTGTCCTTGTTTGTTGTAGTGTTTTATTGTGGCACCTTTCTTTTTCACAAAGAGATAGTTTTGTAAAAAAGCGTCTATGTGCCATGCAATAATACTACTAGGTACTACTGACAAGGCTCTCATCAATGTTGGCAGTTATGGATATACTCATGGTGGATGTTAATCCCCCAAACAAAAAATAAACTACCAATTTTAACAAGCTGTTGTGTAAGAAAAGACGAAGTGCAGTTTTGGAGTTTCCCAAGGAGTTGGCTACATGGATTGTAGTAAGGGATGTCTGTTCTTTGCCGAAAATACTGATCACAAAATCATTGGAATGTTCATGCATGCAGCATTTCATTTTTTTTTTCTTGCCCTTTTTTACGCTTTCCATCCGCAGGTTGAAAAAGCGTATATGCTCCAGCTTTGTCCGTCTGTCCATCCGTCTGTCTGTCGGCACGATAACTCGCATAAAAAGGTTCGATTTTGATGAAATTTTAGTATGTGGTAGGGGACCACCTGGGGACGAACCCTATTGAAAATGGACGAAATGGGGTCAAAGGTTATGGCATATAAGCGGGATCCATTCCATTGCCCTTATGCGTCATAACTTGTGTAAATATGGTTCGATGTAGATGAAATTTTATTATATTGTAGGGGACCACCTGGGAATGAACCCTATTGAAAATGGGGGAAGTGGGGTCAAAGGTCAGGACATAGTAGGATGCATTCCATTGCCCTTACGTGTCATAACGTGCGTAAAAATGGTTCGATTTCGATGAAATTTTAGTATGTGGTAGGGGACCACCTGTGGACAAAACTTATTGAAAATGAGACAAATGGGGTCAAAGGTCAGGACATAGGACCGGGATCCATTCCATCGCCCTTATCCCATACTATTAAGGTGGACGTCAAGTAATTTTGCTTCCTATACTTCCAATGGAAAAACTTTTGTACACATTTCCTTCACAATTAGTGTGTTCCCAAGGATGGAAATTTGAACATCGACTAAAATAACTTCATAATATAACTTGGAATACTTAACATTTTCTAAAACGTAACCTTAATTATATTAAAAAACAATGTTTCCTTTGGTGGTGTTGAAACCAGAAAAAAGATGGTGCGACCTGTACTTTGAGGATGCCAGTAGAGAAATGTTGGATTGCATAATTATGGTTATGTTTTAGAAAATATTAAGTATTCCAAGTTATAAAATCAAGCTATTTTAATCGATGTTCAAATTTTCATCCTTGGGAACGCATTAATTGTGAAGAAAATGTGTACAGAAGTTTTTCCATTGAAAGTATAGGAAGCAAAATTACTTGACGTCCACCTTAAAGGAGCAATTCTTGTATCCACGTAAATTTTATTTTGAAAACGGCTCTGAGGATTTTGATGAAAGTCGTTAATCTACCGTTTTCTGGTACTAGAAATCGATTTAGTTTGATCTTGACTTTAGAAAAATTGGTTTAGTGTGTTAAATAACCACCCCGAATTACCACGTTTTTAGTGTCATGGCATCGTTCCTCTAATGTTACCCATGCTTAGAAATCTTATGACGTCACATTCTCACGACTGATATGTTGGCCCTCAGTCACGCCATCCGTCTCATTACGTCACGCGTTGTGTGTGGATCCTCTTAAAGTTTTATGACATCACACTCTTGCAAGCAGATGGTCGTGATTCCCATCTGCCTCATTACGTCATGCGTTGTGTGCGTATGTCCGTCCGCACGATAACTCGCGTAAAAATCGTTCAATTTCAATGAAATTTTAGTATGTGTTTAGTATGTACACCTTGGAAGGAACCCTATCGAAAGTGAACGAAATGGGGTCAAAAGTCAGAACATAAAAGCGGGATCCATTCCACTGCTGTTATGCGTCGTAACTAACGTAAAAAAAGGTTCGATTTCGATGAAATTTTAGTATGTGGTAGGGGACCACCTAGGGACAAACCCTATTGAAAATGTGTGAATAGGTCAAAGGTCAGGACATAAAAGCGGAATCACTTCCATCGCCATTATGCGTCATATCTTACGTAAAAATGCTTCGATTTGGATGAAATGTTAGTATGTTGTAGGGGCCTGCCTGGGGACGAATCCTATTGAAAATGGGCAAAATGGGGTCAAAGAGTAGGACACAGGAGCGGGATCTATTCCATAGCCCTTATGCATCATAACTTACGTAAACATGCTGTGATTGCGACAAAACTTTACCATGTTATTTCGCAGTTATACTTAACCGGCTCTGTTGAATATCATCGAAATGGGATCAAAGGTCAGGGCACAGGACCGAGATTTATTCCACAGCCATTATCCTCATAACTTGAGTAATGATTTCTGGTATGTTAGAAAGCATATTATAATAAGTGCATTGCATGATTTTACTAACTTGTTTAATTAAGTTGTAATGTATTGTGGTAAACTTTGCAGGAGATGCACTTCCATATAGAAGTTTGTTGTAGTTATAAGTTTTAGCAATCTATTTAAACAAGTTTCCTGTGTATTTTGTTTGTAACATACAGTACCAGTTTGCTGATTTACTCATTTATTGTTGAAGCGTCACATGTTGTAAGAAATTTTGAAAGAGAGGAGGCAGTACTAATTCAAGATTGAAATGACTTTTGCAGGTTATGCTCCTGACAATGTTTTTCATTCATGACGTGTATCATAATTTTAAATTACAAATTATTATTTAATATGTCGTTAGGTTATAGTCATCAAATTTAAAATCTTGCCATGTAGTAAATAGTTAAGTTGAGAGCAGAGGTTAAGCTACCATCGCCATTTTTGAAAAATGCGATGATTTAATCCAAAATATGAGAGAAAAATTACTGTCTGTTGCAAAATGTTATCAGCCATTTAAATATCAACCAATCCGTAGATTGTGCTCTAGCTTTTTTATTTCAGTGAGAATTAGTTTCCATAATTCTGTGGCAGCGATTCACACTCCACCGTTATTTCTTAATCATTTAAGGTATGTTCCTGCAGCTTCTGTTGGCTCAGTCCCCCCACTCCCAGCCTCCATTACACCCTAGAGCACTCCATAAATGGTGTGTGTGTGTGGGGGGGGGGGGGTAAGATTATAGAGGCTAGAGATGTTAGTGTATCCTTCCCCCCATTCAAAGTTTAAGTTTTAACCAGTCAGCTGTGGCGTCTACCTCACCCCCACCCCCCAAGGTCATAAACAACTCCTTATCGTCAGTGCATCATTCGTGACCAGAGTGGCCTTTCAAACTCTCACAGATCACACCGAGATGAAACATGGATTAAGAAAGAAAAGTGCACTTTAGAGGCTGCTCACCACCTCTGGTGCCGTCTATGATACAGCGATTGCTATGGATAAAACCAGTGTTAAGAAATGCAAAGATTACAAAGACAGTGCTGATAAATCAACAAAAAAAGAAAAAATGTGTGTTAAAAATGAAGTAAAACTGCTACTGAATCTATCTATACCTTCTGACATGGTTCGTACACGTCCTGGAAATCCTGGAATTCCATTTTGTCCTGGAAATGTCCTAAAATTCTGCTACATGTCCTGAAATTTTATCCATTCTGGTCTTTTTGTCCCTGCGCGATGTTTGTAGTTGAGGATTTTTCTACTGACATAACTTATGTCTGACAAATCCTCCCCCCTCCTGCAAAATGCGGGGGGTGGGGGTGTTGGTGTTTTTGTCTGTTAGGAAGACTGAAGCTGCGTTATTAGCATCTTTCGGCGTCATGTTTATATTATCACTTTGTCTGTCTGACCGGGAAAACCTTATCTCTACAATTATTAGTTCGATTTGTAAAATTCTTTTTGTATTGGGAAGCTTAAAGCGTGAAAATGATAATCCATTTGTTCCGGGTTTTTTTCCGATTCACTCGCCGCTAGAGGGCGCATAAAGATCGTATCGAATTTAAAATTCATTTTATTTCGTACATTTGCTTCTAATATCCAATTGAAAAAATTCTTCCTTTCGACAACATTTATATCGAAGACTATTTTAGTTAGTCCCTTTTTCAAATAATGCGCAAATTTTCCGCTAGGGGGCGTAACGGTAAATCACGATTTTCCCAGTATCTCCGCTTCTAAAAGTCTGATTTGAAAAATTATTCCTGCGTTGTATACAGCTCTTGAGGGGAAATGTTTTGCATATAATTTCTCATTTTTGGTAAAGAATAGTTTGGCCGTCAGGGGGCCTAAGTGTTTATTTTTGCTTCTGATGTATTTGCAATAAAATCTGAGCTCGAAACTTGATTGAAAAGATTTCTCCGTAGATCGATACCGTTCACCTCCAAAAACATTTCGAGAATGCCTTCTGCTTAAATAGTGCATTATTTTCCCACCAGGGACGTACACATATATCTTATTTTTACTATATCTCTGTTTCTAGGAGTACGATTTGAAACATTCTTTTTTTGTTGGAGAACATTTTTGGTGCGAAATGTTTCTCATATAATTTCAAGTATTTCTTAATGCACAAGTGCACCACTAGAAAGCATAACTTCACATTTCTGTTTGCAGCAATATCTACGGGACTAATAACCAGATTGAAAAGTATTCTCTTTCGACCAGATACTAACTACTAACTATGAAAACTTCTTGTGTGTATTTTCTTCCCAAAATAATGCACAATTTTGCCGCTAGGAGGCACAAATATTTAATCTATTTTTTCTCAATATCTGTACTTTTAAATGTCTGATTTAAAAAATTCTTTTAACAACAGATACCATTTACTTTATGTAACACTTTAGGTTTGTATTTGAGGAGGTTTGTGGTTAACAATTCTGGCACTGGGTCGTGTTGTGCACTTCCGTTTGCAGCCTATCTCTGCCTCTAAAAACTCTATTGAGAAATTTCTTTTTTTACTGTATGCCATTCTCTATAATAAAGATTTTCAACTTTTTCATTGTGAAAAATTCTTCCGCTAAAAGGCATACAGTTACATCATGTTTCCTTCTCTGTCTCTTCATTTAATTGTTTGATTTAAAAATCTTTGTCTCTAATACTTTCCTTTTGCTATGCGAAACTTTTTTTGCACCATTTGTTAATTTTCGTAACATACTTTTTATAGCCACTGGCAGAAGTAAGTAGCTGATATATTTTTTTATGGGTTATTTTGACTTTACTGAAATTTGCTAATGAATGCTGTGTATAAAAATTTGCCATAAAATTAGATTGCTTTGTAACATCAGAAACTTAAATCTAGTTGTTTCTTAGTATTTTCTGAGCAAACTAATCACTTTGCATCTTCTATAATTAGTTTTCTAATCATACCCAGTAAAATTGCCTTGATCACTAATAAATGCAGTTGTATACAACCCTGGTATTTAAGGTTTTCCCATTATTCTCTTTCATTTCATGTTGGAAAGTTTTGTGCATACTTTGTTTGTTGGCGAGTACAAATTAAAAACATAGCTACAGCATCAATATTATGTTGAAAATTCCTTCCCTAAATAAAATGTAACACAAATACTTGCTCCCATGATTATGTGTTTGAGAAATAACAATCCCTTTGGTCCTTTGAAAAAAGTTCCAAATATTTCACCTTTCCTTACCCTTAAATTTGCAATGTAAGCATTATTTCAAAATAAATAAATAAAAATAGTATTTTATGTATTGATTGTGTGGTATATGATAGCATTTTAAGAGTAATGCTTACCTATGTATTTTTGAGTTTTATGTTGTTGTTTTTATTCTTTAATTTGCTTCAATAATTGAACTAAAACCAAAAATAAAAATAATAAGTTTCTCAAAATCAGTGTAGTATAGTATACAAAAGTTAAGTAGATATTAAATCTGGTCACATTTTCAATGACAGTTTTGGTATTTCAGTATTTATCCGTGATTCTAAATTTCTGATTAGCTGCAGTGGACAACATTTTTAACATTCTGCATTAAGTTTGCCTAAGCATGCAAGAAGTTGTTTGTTGTAGGTTACAGGTTGAACAGACCTATGGTTTCATTATATTTTAAGTAAGAGCGTTTGGATCGTATGGCCTGGAAATGTTCTGGAAAAGTCCTGGAATTTTGTGATTGAAAAAGCGTATGAACCATGTTCTGAGCAACTTGTACGAAAATTGTGCTCTCTTTACAAATCAGTGCAAGTTAACTGGATGGATAAAATGCCATATTTGAACTGTGAATTGTGTGTTGCAGTTAGAAAAAACAACGTCCTGGTAAGTGATAAAGATTTGGATTTTAAGTTTATTTAATCATGATTTTAGAAATAAGTCCTTATCCGTTACTTCCCTGTTAGCTGTATATCAACTTATACTGCCCAACACAGTTTTCTAAATGTGTTAGTATCTTCTAAAATAGTTAATTTTCCACTGATGTCCAAATTGTTGTTGGTGTGAACGATTAAATTGATGCTATGATTTACCGAGTGGCAAACTTTCTTTAGCATTTTGGGAAGGAGCACTCACACACTTGGGGGGGGGGGTTACAGCATTTTTTGAGCCAGCTTAAACTGGTGGAGAGAGGGGGTGGAGCACCCACACACTTCTGGGAAAAGTAAAAGAATGGTGATGCCTTTGATTCTAAATGAAACCAAAGAAAACACACACTCACACAAATGTGAGTATTATGTTAGGTTTAATGTGAAATTGTTAAACATTCTTGCATGTATTTTCACCATGTTCTGTATGGGTTCACTTTCACCTTACACATGGTCACTCAAATTTTTAGGTATAAAGATACCATTTTCCATAGAGGAAGTCATTTGAGTACAGTTATTTATGTAAAATCACATTTGTGTTTGTTTTTATGAACTCATACTTTTCTTACAAAATCCATGTACAGTATGTATAGAGAGTTGATACATATACATGAAAGTATTTCGAATTTCATTGTTCTAAGAACTCTAGGTAAAAGGGGCTAATATTTAAATAATTGTTTTGCATCTTAAAGAGTGTCACTTCTCTTTCCTGTACTTTTTATGGGCTCTGGAAAAGCATTACACAGTCGTATCAGAATAATATGACCACCTACCTAATAATAGGAATAACCACCATTGGCCCAGATGACAGTGGCGAGACGACGTGACATGGACGTAATGAGGCCGTGAGCGGTTGTCCAAGGCAGATGTGTCCATTCGGACTGCCGAAGATGACGTGGTTGTGGGTTGGCATGTCGAATCTGTCGATCCAAATAGTTCCACAGATGCTCTATGGAATGAGGTCAGGTGATTTAGACACTGCTGTCGTGTTCCTGGAACTAGTCACTCATCCCCTTAGTGACATGGCAGGGCACATTGTCCTATTGGTAAACACCATCACCACCAGGGTAAATGTCCAACATAAAGGGATACATGTGGTCAGCAAGAATGGACAGGTAACCATTGGCATTCAGGAACCCATCCAGTGGTACCAGCGGTCCCAGGTCATATCAGGAAAACATCCCCCAGACATGCATACTACCACCGCTGGCCTGTACTACTTGACAGACAAGCATGTCTGTGTCTTGGTTCTCGTGTCTGATGCCGTATCTGCCACTTCCCATCACTTTTGTGGAATAGAAACCTCGATTTGTCGGAGAAGGCAACCTTTTCCCACTCTCCAATGGCAGTAATCCCATGCGAACTGCAGGTGTTGTTGCCGATGGACCTGGATTGACATGGGCGCCTTGATGCCGCGTCGACTCCGGAGACCCATGCGTAACAGGGTTGGCTCTGTTATCGGGACACGTACCTGGGTGCCACAGCATTCATTTGCGTGGTCAGTTGCTGCACTGTCGCTAGTTGATTACCCTTTAGCAGTCGACAGAGGCGACATTCTCCTTTGGGGCTCCACAGTTATGATGTCGGGAGATACTTGGTGTGCCAGCGGTCTGTTCTTGGTACACCCTTACTACAGCACCTCGCGAACAGCCCACAAAGTCTGCTGTTTTTGAGATGCTTCCACCCTTGGCGCGGTAGCCGATGATCATTCCTTTTTGAAGGTCCGTCAAATCACTACCCTGCCCACTGTGCTCACGTAACGCACTATAGCTCATCTGTCCTGGTTGGCCGCTTATATCTCTGTGTGGTCGACCTTGTGACGTGCATTATGTATGCACCTGGCTTGGTACACTGTGATTCCAGGGGTGGTCATATTATTCTGATACAACCGTGTATTTCTCAAGCACTTTGAAAAATTAGGAAAGTTAGTCTACTAAAAACCTGCTTTTCCTGTTTCTAAGTGTGATGTTTGGCCTAGTGTAATTTGCTCTCTCAGTATTGTTAAGCCATTGGATATATGGTTTAATTCAATTTTAGTGGAAATTCAGTTAAGTGAAAATGGATTTTTCCTATATTTTATTTATTAAGACTGGAAGTTAATATTTAAGAACTTCATGACTTCCTCTAATTATTGTCAGTAACAAAAATCTTATTAATGGGAATTATAGAGGATTCATTTTTTGGTGCATTACCTCTCAAATTTTCAATCTATACAGTAGATATCGTGTTAAGAGTTCTTGCATCTTACTTTTTCCACAGGTCTGGTGATCATGTCTTTTGGATTTGCCATCCAGCATTGTCATTGATGTTGCCACCTTGTGTCCAGAAGATTTCCAGGGATTCTTCTAATTTTTGAATAATTGAGTGGGGTTGACGCGTGATAACTGTGAAGGAGTTCCAGTCCATTTTTTGGCCAGTTTGTTGTATGTGCCTATCTAATCCTGTTTTATTGGAGATGTTCCTTATTGCTGCTTTGTGTTCTTTGACTCTGATGGTCCATCTTATTAGAAAATAATTACCCTTCAAAGAAATACATGAACTATTGGATAATAATCTTACAAAGATAAGAACAAGCACTACCATAAAAAATAAAGAAAAAACTTGGCTACTTTATTTACAAGAAGAGTTACTTACTACAAGAGACTTAAGAAAATCAGAAACTAAAGAAGCAGTAACTGTAATATTAGGTTTGCACCAGGTTTAAATAATGTAATTAAAAATTACTTACCATCCTTAAAACAAACAGAAGAAAGTACTTTACTCCAGAAAGGAGTCATTTATAAAATAAACTGTTCACATGGTTTACCATACATAGGAGAAGCAGGATGAAGATTAGCCACCAGAGTCAATGAACACAAAGCAGCAATAAGGAACATCTCCAATAAAACAGGATTAAATAGGTACATACGACAAACTGGTCACAAAATGAACTGGAGCTCTTTAAAAATTATCAAGCATCAATCCCACTCAATTATTTGAAAATTAAAATATCTGGAAATTTACTGGACGCAAGGTGGCAGCATCAACGACCATGCTGGATTGCAAATATGCCAGGCATGGTTGCCAGACCTGTGGAAGAATAAGACAAAAAAACTTCTGACAATGATCTAGTGTTTAGATTGAAAATTTGAGACAAGGTTGATACATATATGAAAGACTTGAAATGGTTCAAAAAAATTATCTCCCTTCTTCCTGTTTATAAGATATTTTTTTACCATATCTCTACATTCTTTAGAAAGTGAATTAAACAGCACAATTTCTAGAGTACCTTGAAAAAATTTGGAAATATAAAATCTTCAATAATTTGTTCCCTTTCTTTAAGAAGTCACATTAGTATAACATATATGACTGACCTAACTTCCAGTAACAAAAATTTTATTAATGGGAATTATAGAAGATAAATTTTTAGGTACAGTACCTCTCAACTCGAACCATTTCAGGTCTTTCATATATGTATCAACCTTGTCCCCAGATTATAAAAATCAGTTCTTAAAAGTACACAGAGTAATTTTATTTTTTTTTAAAGTTGAAAACTATTTTTTTTTTTTTTTACTGAACTGAGTATGAATGTGTAGAGGAGAAAAAATTTTTTTCAGCGTAATTGCAACAGTACAGCCTGGAATATATAGTATAACCTCTAACATAAATTTTGAGTGCATTGCGAAAAAAAAAATGACTGAAAAAAAAGGCTAGGTATTTGTAGGAAGATGCTAGCAGAAATGTACATGCTTTCTCAAAGGATAAGCAGTAAAAACATGGACTTCAAAAGAGGCATTTGAATTCCTGTCATAACAAATACACAAGTAAACTGTGGTTCTGAGTTTTTCCCATTTTACCCTTATGTCGTTTTTGTGTTTTTGCCATAATGTATGCTTTTTCTTGATTTACAGAGCACATCTTCCCTGGAAAGTAATCTAGAAGGCTTGGCTGGTGTTTTGGAAACAGATTTACCCAGCTACAAGATGAAAATATTGAGAATTCTTGGCGAATGGTAAGGTTCTAAGCAGTCTTTCCCAGTGGGAGAACTAGTTTTTGTTTTATTCATTAATGACTAATATTCATCTGTTCATCTACAGTTACTTTAAGTAAAATATTTTCATTCAAAACCATCGAATCATGAATTTTCAATGTTTTTGGAATTGCTGAGCTTAATTCAAGACCGAGAAAAGTTTCTGGAGCACAGAAATTTTTTTACACTGTGAAAGAATGAGTAAATTGCTGTAAAAGGTACTGAATCTTTTAGAGTAGTCAGATGTTTCAATTTTTAATCTTCTAAAAGACACTGATTTTTTATGGATTCTAAGCAACCCCTGTGTCCATTTTGTCATTTTTATTTGTTTTACGAATAAAACACTTTCAACAACTGAAATAACATTTCACTTTATTATTATTATTATTATTATTCACGTGATTTTGTTGTGACTAGGTCGAGTGTGCTCAGTAGGAAGGGTTGTTTACATTCATGTGCCAACCAAAACCTCTGACAATTGTAGGCAACAGTTATTAGCCATAGCTATGTCCCCTCCCCAACTTCGGCTCAAATGAGATATGACTAGTGAAGGGGTGCAAAGCTATCCTATATTATAGTTTGCTCTTTCCATTGCTTATTATTGCAGTGATAGCCAGGCTAGGCTGAGTGAGCCCTGAAAATGCATTTTGTAGAAAAAGCAGATGGCCAAACAGCAGAGGAAACGAATTCCGCTACATCATTTTGGGGCCACGGTTTGGCCCTGTGAGTGGTGCAAAGTCTTGATTGGAAGGTCCAATCTTTCTGTTGAGCATTTTCAGCTTGAAGGGCATGGCAGGTTTCTCAGAAACTATTTGCTTCATAGAAATGCATCTGCATTGAACCCATGATTCAGCTCCTGTAAATGAACGATCACTGACACCAGGGGATGGGCACACTATAAACTCGAAGCAACTGGGCGAGCTTTGCCCCAGGAGCAGAATCTTTTTCAAAAGTCTGCAATGCAAAAATAAAATCTAAAAGCTGTCTGCGAGCTAAAGGGAATATGACCTTTCCTGTTATCTGCCTGCCACTATTTGACTTCCAAATAAGAACGCTTTCCAGTAGTTCCTGATTTCGAAAGTAGAACATAGCTCTCGACAGCAGATGCGCAGTGATCACATGCTTCTCTATGCGTACCACCTATTCGCAGTGATGACTTTCTTTTGACCATTTGTCTGCACTTTGGAATTATGTCTGGTCATTCGGAAGAATGTTCTTTTAACCATTTGTCTGCGCTTTGGAATTATGTGTCTTCAAAATGAATTTTCTTGATTTATCAACAGTGGTTATAAAACGAAAATCGACCGTAAGTTTCCTTCAAGATAAAGGAGTTTTACATGCTCGAAGAAATTGCTCTTCAGGTCACAAGATGACATTGTCATTAAGTGGAAGAGAGATATGGAGATGTTTTAAACAAGAATGCCGATAAGTACTTTTCCATTCTAATACGTGTTCACAGGTTCTAAATTAGACTTCAAAACAGCTATTTTTTTTCGTATGTTCTTGGAGTTATGGTTGTACAACAATTTTGTTTTGTGAGCATATGAAGTGCGTATAAATAAGAACACTTCTGTGGACTGGAATAATTATATGAGAGAAGTTTGTGCAGCAAGTTTGTTAAGGAAACCTTCATTGATAGGCAGACCAGGACTCACAGTAGAAATAGATCAAAGTTTATTTTCTAAAAGGAAAAACAACATTGGTTGTGCATTGCCAGAGCAATGGGTTTTCGGAGGAATTTGTAGAGAAACTCAAGAGTGCTTCCTTATAGCCGTTCCAGAGCGAAGTAGCAGTATTTTAATACTAATTATTAAGCAATATATACGTCCTGGGACTACGATAATATCTGACAAATGGTGAGCGTACAGCCATCTATATGAAGATTATTATTTACACTTGCATTTAAATCATTCACCAAACTTTGTAAATCCCAACACAGATGCCCATACTCAATCAGTGGATTCTATGTCGGGAAAGGCAAAATTTAAAAGTAAAACTCATAGGAGCGTGTTAGATTCGTACCTATGTGAATTTATGTGGTGAAAAAAGACTGGAAACTAAAGACAATCCATTTTTAGAAATTATGAAAGATATTGTAGCGTATTGGCCCCTAGAGTGATTTTGGTACCTAAGTTGTAGCTATTTGTTTTCATTTGTTTTCTTATACTGTATATTTTTTTCTATTATATATTTCTTAAACAGTTTAAATTTTCTTAAAAAGTGAATAAGTAGGTTTTTGCTATTTATAGTGTCACTTTATATATCAGTAAAAAAAATTCCCATAACATTTATCATGAACTACTTTCTCCCATGTTGGGTGTGATCAGGTTTCACATAAACAAAGTGGAACGATACACTCAAAATCGGGAACTGCTTGAAAGCGTTCTTATTCGGAAGTCAAGTAGTGTCATTTTATATAACAATGAACGAAAGCAAAGAGTGGCGGGCAGGCAACAGGGAAGGTCCAGGGAATAAAATTTGTTATTCTGTACTTGTGATAAAGCAAAGTTTAAAAAAATTATCCAGAGATTTTGATAACAGTACAAATTAGTATTTAGTCATGATATAGTTAAACTTGCTTTTCCCTGATAAGAAATGCAGAAGGAAAAGGAACAATTTTTATTTCATTCAGAATTTAAACGTTCCTCAGATGCTTTTGAATTTTTAAAAGTCATGGCCAGATAAAAAAATAAAGTTAAAATCCATAAAATCAAGTATTTCTTCTCAAGTTTTTCACTTATCAAAGTGATAGTTAAAAACATGCAAATTGACTATAACTCATCTGTGGACCTGTAACGTATCCATCTGTTGCACAATTTTTTTTTCCTGAATTTAGTTGTAAAGTTTTAACTCCTTCCTTTGAATTATGTCCTATCTGATATAGACATTCAGCTGTTACTATTTTGTGCATCAGTCATGTTGTACTAAGGGCCTCATGAAGTGATGACCTAGGTCGCAATTACTGTATTCTGGTAGTAATCATGTCAGCTTTGGACACAACAGTAATTTGGCATTTCACACTTTTTTAGCACGTTTTTTTTAAAAAAAAGATCGTGCTTATGTTACCGGTTTGTCTGTCCGTCCGTACCCACAGTATCTCTACAACTATTAGTCCGATTTCAAAATTTGTTTTTGCTTTGGGAAGCTTGAAACATGCGAATGATGATTCTTCATTTCATATTTTTTTACGATGTACAATTTCGTCGCTAGAAGACATAAATGCAGGTGATGTCGAATTCAAAAATATGTTTTATTCCACATATTTGCTTCTAAACATCTGATTAAAAAAATTCTTTTATCTTTCGATTCCATTTATGTCGAAGAGTATTTTAGATATAGTTACTTTTTGAAATTACGCATAGATTTTCCGCTAGGGGGCGTAAAAGTAAATTGCATTTTCCCCGATAACTATTCTTCTAAAACTCCAATTTGAAAATTGTTTTTTTCAGCGGACACACCTCCTGATGGAAAATCTTTTGCATATAATTTCAAATTTTTGGTAAAGAATACTTTGGCCACCAGGAGGAGTAAGTGTTAATTTTTTGCTTCTGATGTATTTGCCATAAAATCTGAGCTTCTAAAATATCGGTTTGAAAAATTCTTTCTTGGACTGATGCCACTCACATCGATAAACCTTTTTGGAATATTTTCTTAAAATGTTCCAGTTTCTCCACCAGGGGCGCAGATTTATATCTTAGTTTTGTCAATATCTCTATTTCTAGGAGACCGATTTTAAAAATCCCTTCTCTGTTGGATAGTGTTTTTAGTGTGACATGTTTTTCATATAATTTGAAAATTTTCAAGTATTTCATAGACTTTCCGCTAGGGGGTGTAGAGCTAAATTGCGTTTCCCCCTATATCTCTGCATCTAAATCTCCGATTTGAAATATTCTTTCTGCACCAGATACAGCTCCTGATGGGAAATTGTTTGAACATAATTTGTAATTTTTGTGAAAAATGGTTTGGCCGCCAGGCGTAAATCTTAATTTCCGCTTCTGAAGTATTTGCAGCAAAATATGAGCTTCTAAATTCTGGATTGAAAAAATCGTTGTTTGTAGACCGATACTATTCATGGCGACAAACCTTTTAAAAACATTTTCTCCTTAAAATAATGAATGGTTTCTACGCCAGAGGGCGTAAATGTATATCTTATTTTTGTCAATATCTCTACTTCTAGGAGTCCGATTTGAAAAATTCTTTCTTTGTTGGATAGTGTTTCCAGTGTGACATGTTTTTCATATAATTTCAAAATTTTCAAATATATAATTCGTAGACTTTCCACTAGGCGTAAAGGTAAATTGCTTTTTCCCCTATATCTCTGCTTCTAAACCTCTGATTTGAAAAATTATTTCTGCACTGGATACAGCTCTTGATGGGAAATCCTTTGCACATAATTTCTAATTTTTGTTAAAAATGGTTTGGCCACCAGGTGGTGTAAGCCTTAATTTTCGCTTCTGATGTATTTGCAAAATCTTGATTGCAAAAAAAGTTGTTTGTTGACCGCTACTCATCGAAAAATCATTTAGGAATTTTTTTTTCTTGAAATAATGCATGGTTTCTACACCAGGGGGCGTAGATGTATATCTTATTTTTGTCAATATCTCTACTTCTAGGAGTCGGATTTGAAAAATTCCTCCTTTGTTGGATAGTGTTTCCAATGCAAAATGTTTTTCCTATTCAAAATTTCCAAGTAAATCATAGACTTTCCGCTAGAGGGCACAAAGGTAAATTGCGTTTTCTGCTTCTAAAACTCTGATTTGAAAAATTCTTCCTGTATCGCATGCAAGACCCGATGGAAAATATTTTTCACATAATTTCAAATGTTTGGTAAAGAATGGTTTGGCCACCAGGAGGCATAAGTGTTAATTTCTGCTTCTGATGCATTTGTAGCAAAATCTGGGCTCCTGAAAACTCGACTAAATTTTTTTTCTTGGACCGATACCGCTCATATGGAAAAACCTTTTGAGAATACTTTTTTCCTAAAATAATGCATGGTTTTCCCACCAGGGGACATAAAGTCACATATTATTTTTGTCGATATCTCTGTTTCTAAGAGTCCGATTTGATAAATTCTTTCGTTGTTGGAGAGCGTTTCCGGTGCGAAATGTTTTTCATATAAATTCATGTTTTTCTAATGCACAAGTCTGCAACAAGAGGGCGTAAGCTCACGATTCCGTTTACAGCAATATCTGAGGGATTAAAAACCCGATTGAAAAACTTCTTTCTTCCGTCAGATGCTATTGTTTTCCATACCGGTTCCATTGACTTTGAATAGCTTTGATAAATTTAATTTGCATCAGAATGGATTCAAAAGATGTGCATTGCACCCGAAAATTTGGTGTCATCTTTCTTGTTAAGATTGTATTTGGCCAGTTTCTTTCATTCTAAAAATGGGAAAATATTTCCTTTCATGTTGCTGTTTTGGCTTCACCAGTTTATTCCCATGATTATGCAAAGGTCTATGGGCAATAATTTTTTCCCGCTATCAAAACTGAAATGTATATATCACCATTGTCACATTTAACTTGATTTGTAGAACAGGAGTCCATATTTTTATTTTTGGAACCCACTTGTAAATTTGTCAAACAGTTTTGAAAAAAAAAAAAATTAATTTGTTAAAATGGGATTGGAGTGTTCATTGACATAATTAAACCCTGTAAAAGTATAAAATTAAAGTAAGAAAAAGACAACTGTTCTTGTAAAGAAAAACACTTTGTAATCAATCTCAGATAAAACTATCTAAAAAAAACAACAAAAAAAAAACAACTATCGGCATCTATAGTGCTGCGCAATATGGCCATAGAAATGGAGGAGTGGGATGTTAAAATTGTGTAAAACTGCTGTTTTTGTAATAAAAAATGCATTAATCCAACTAAACTGAAGCTAACTGGAATTTAAAAAATGCAACCATCAGCTTCAGGGATGCAGCAGAAATGGAGAAGGGAACACGAAAACTCTTAAAAATTATGGCTTTTGTCTATTTGGAAGCCAAGAAAGAAAAAAAAAAAAAAAGGAGAAAAATGGCAATTATCAGCTTTCATTTTGCAGCGCAATGCTGCCATGGTGAAAACAAAGCAGCCTTTAAAAGGGCACTAAAAGTCGCTTCCCAGCTTCAAAGTTGAAAGAAAGAAAAATGAAATATTCCACAAAAAAGGAGAAAAATGGCAATTATCAGCTTTCATTATGCAGCGCAATACTGCCACGGTGGAAACAAAGCAGCCTTTAAAAGTGCACTAAAATACCGCTTCCCAGCTTCAAAGTTGAAAGAAAGAAAAATGAAATATTCCGCATTACGTTGTGGAAGCGTGAACCAATGCTAAAAATGATTGAAAAATTCCTCCTTTGCTTTAAAATTGAAAGGCATAAATAAATCTAACTCAAATGAAGCTATTTGGATGTTAAAAAAAAAAAACTAAAAAATAAACTGCAACAGGTGCACTATGAACCTTGGAGGGAAAAGTGTTGATAGCATGTGAAAATTTCATTTCCAAGCTCCAAAATTTAAAGACAACAATTTTGAATGGAAATTAAAGTGTTTGAGTGCAATATATGCAGAAGATTCCGGTTAATTGGGCCATCATTTAATCAGAGCGCCATTTATATGGGACAATTCTGGAAGAACATGTGCCAAATTAGCTCTCTCTCTCTCTCTCTCTCTCTCTCTCTCTCTCTCTCTCTCTCTATATATATATATATAGACACAGGTAGTGACCATAGATTGGTGAGATGTAAGATGCACCTCAACACTAAACTTGAACGTGGCAAGCTCATAAGACAAACAAAATCTATTGACATAACCAACCTTAAAAAACACCATAATACCTTCAAGTTGGAACTGAAGAACAGGTTCTCTGCTTTAGAAGGCCTAACATCAGAAGAAGTAGACATCTCTGAAGTTAACAGAAAAGTAACCAAAGCTCTTATGGAAACATCAACAAAATTAGCTGGGTCTAAGAACAAGTTGCATGTAAATAAATTATCAGGAAAAACGAAAATGTTGATGCAAAAAAGAAGAGAGATGAGGACAACTAAAGAAGATGTGACTTCCAAAGTGGAATATATAGAGCTATGCAAGACAGTAAGAAAAAGTATCACTGAAGACGTAAGAAAATTCAACTGTGAACTAGTGAGGAAAGCAATTGAAAACAACCAAAGCCTAAAGATAGCAAAGGGACATCTCAGTAAGGGAAGAAAACAGATTATGGCACTGAGAAAAGAAGATGGTTCTGTAACAAGAAATAGAGGCGAAATTTTGACAAGAGTGAAAGATTTCTACTCCAGATTATATGAAAGGGATGATGCATGTACTCCAGACATCATGAAAGGTACCAGTACCAGAGTTCCTCCAGTCCTTCCAGCAGAAGTTGCACATGCAATCAAGAACATGAAGCGGGGAAAAGCTCCAGGAGAAGATGGAATTACTGTAGACATCATACAAGAAGCAAGTGGAGAAATCGAAACAGTACTCGCCCAAATTTTCACTCGATGCCTTAATGAAGGAAAGATTCCTGAGGATTGGAACACCGCTACAATGATCCTGCTACATAAGAAAGGTGACATTGAGGATCTCGGAAACTACAGACCTATCAGCCTCCTATCAGTAGTTTATAAAATCTTCACTAAAGTTCTTTCACACCGCTTGAAGGTAACACTGGACATGGCTCAACCGAGAGAACAAGCTGGATTCAGGAGTGGCTACAGCACAATAGATCATATCCACGTGCTGAGAGAACTAATTGAAAGAGCGAGGGAATATGAACTTCCATTGTGCATGGCTTTTATCGATTATGAAAAAGCCTTTGATTCGGTGAAACCATCAGCAGTTACAATGGCTCTGAAATCCTGCGGTATTGAAGATGCATACATTAATATTATTAATAACATCTATGAAAATGCAAGTGCAAAGATTAGGCTGTTTGAAAATACAACACACGTAAAAATTGGAAAGGGAGTGAGACAAGGTGACACCATATCTCCGAAGCTCTTTAATGCCACATTGGAGGGTGTTTTTCAGTCGCTGAGCTGGGAAAACAAGGGGATAAAGATTAATGGAGATTATCTAACCCACCTTCGTTTTGCTGATGACGTAGTCATTTTTGCAACTACCCCATCAGAGCTGCAGAGTATGATCCAGGAACTTGCTGACAAGAGTAAAGAAGTGGGATTAAAAATGAACTTTCAGAAGACAAAAGTGATGTTCAATGCTTTTACAAGAAATGAAGATTTATCGATTGATGGAGAAAAGCTGGAGATAACAGACACATACGTTTATCTTGGACAGCAGATATCAAGTGAGGGTCACATTGATGAAGAAATTAATCGGCGTACAAAACTTGCCTGGAGAGCTTTTGGAAGAAACAGCGTAATTTTCAAGAGCAATATGCCATTATGTCTTAAAAGAAAAGTGTTTGATCAATGCATCCTTCCAGTGCTTACGTATGGTGCAGAGACATGGACCTTAACTAAAAGAGACATACAAAGGCTGCAGACAACTCAAAGAGGCATGGAGAGGTGCATACTTGGTGTAACCAGGAGAGATAAGAAGAGGAACTCGTGGATCCGAAAAATGACAAGAGTGGAAGACATCATGATCAGAGTTAAATCCCTGAAATGGCAATGGGCTGGACATACTGCCAGAAGGACAGATCATCGATGGACAGCCGAAATTTTAGATTGGATTCCAAGGGACAGGAAAAGACCCAGAAGAAGACCACATGGGAGATGGGTGGATGAAATTCGAAAGTGTGCAGGGGTGACATGGAGGAGACTGGCACAAGACAGACCGTTGTGGAGGAAACTTGGGGAGACCTTCGTCCAGCAGTGGATTGATAATGGTTGACAATGATGATGATGATATATATATATATATATATATATATATATATATATATAACTGAAGAGCAATGCTATAATTTTTTTTTTTTTGCTTAGGTCTCTTCTTAATAGAATATATATATATATATATATATATATTAGGGTGGCCCAAATTATTCAACTTCTGAAATGTTTAAGTCTCACCCCTCAAAATTGCTCCAATTCAGGAAAAAATAGTATCTGTAAAATTTTATTGCAATTGAACGATAATAACACGTGCCTCAAGCCATGCTTTTATAGGGACATCTTTCGTTTTTCCGCCACTTAGGCTCTTTTCCCTTCTTAAACTATCTCACTGTTAGCGTAATGCAAGATTCTTGGCAAGATGCAAAAAAAAAAAAAAAAAAAAAGTTGTGATGTTTCGATTGCAGCAGCTGTACTTTAACTTGTGGCAATAGAAGTTAAAATTTCATAATACCAATGCAAGGGTACAGTAAAATACTTGATAACTTGTACTATTCATTGCTGCAAGAAAAACTCTGTGCTTTTAATGAATAATTAAACATTCCAAAAGATGATACCGTGTGTTATTTGTGGAATGTTTGTTCATTACAATCCGAAGTAAAATAGAGATTATGTACAGATAATGGCAGAAATATCAACAAATGGAAAACAAATAACAATATCACTCCATTTTTTGGCTACAGTCTCCTTCTTTGCATCAGGATATCGGTGTCTGTAGTCAGTGACAACTTGCAATAGAAATTGTTTCTGGTCTTCATTTTTTGTTAGTATTTTGTTGTAGTCCTCTATCAACTTAACCCCTCTTTCAGCTGTGTCATTGACCACCTTTAATTGATGCACAACAACTGAGGCTTTCTCAAACACCTCACTTTCAGGCCAGGAAGCTGGATCTGGCCGCCCCGGTGGCGCAGTGGTCTAAGCGATGACCTCTGATCATTCGTCCGAACGGGGTCCGGGTTCAAATCCCGGTTAGGCATGGATGTTGTGTTTGTCCTACGGCACTGGTTCTTTCCCTTCCCTGGAACCAGTGACCCTAAATTAGGGACGGGCGACTGCTTATAGCCCATTGAGTTGCTCACGGTGGTCGTTAAACCTCCAATCAAAAAAAAAAAAAAAAAAAAAAAAAGCTGGATCTGTATTGAGGAAATCTGTGTGAGTATTAAATCTTTCAAGAAACTGTTTGCTGTCTTCTGAAATGAAGTCCTCAATATACGTATCTATTAGTCCTTGAATACCATAATTTTTTAGCATGATTCGCTTGACACCCTTTTCTTGAGTACCGTCTTTCCCTAGATTCCGTATCATTTTCAATTTAGTTTCAACAGATAACCCTTCATCGAAAAAAGATAAAGCACAAGCTTCTGGGGATAAATGCCATAAATGATTTTTGAATTTGTGAACTGTGATACGAGATACCTCTAGATCCACAGATTCATACTCAACGAGCTTTTTCATAAATTGTATGTCGTGGCTGGGTGCCTCCCTGAACCAAGCCTTAATATATATTTTTACAAAAAATATGCATATGTCAGAAATGCTTTTTTCCCCCTTAAAGGTAAGTTTAAATTCATCACGAAACAGAAATATTTTTAAGCAATAAAGTGCTTTTGCCATCCATCACGCGTGATGGTATGCTCCTGGAGTTCGAAAAGATATTTCTTGTGTTGTTTCCAATGAAAATTTCTGCTAACTCTTAAGAATTCTTTATAATCGTCTCGAGACTGTCGCATTTGTAGGTGCTGCATTATAACAGATCGGATTTCTGTTATGTTTGAACATAAAAGTTTTCGAACATTTTCATCTTCTACACCAGACTTGAAATTTTTTTTATTAATTTTCGGCCATACCTGTTGAAAGTGTTTGAAAATTTGCACATCTGGACCTGATGAAGAGGGCATTTTCAGCGGAAAAACACTTAAGTATGATTTCTAATATATGATGTCTACAGGGAAGATATAAAAGATCTCTCTCCAACATCTGCTCTAAAATAATTGCCGCTCCCTTTAAGTAGTCGAGGTTGGATGCAGTAGTGTCACAGCACAACGCTTTTACCTTGTTTGTAAGCTCCCAATCAGTAAGTGTTTCATATACTGCTAAGGCTTGTTCTTTTCCAGTGGAGCCTTGCAACTGTGCTATCTGCAGTATTTGTTCCATATTTCCACTTGTAATTATGACCGGAAGGCGCTCAACCATCTGAGAACCCCCACAGAACTTATCTGATATATGTATTTTTTTTTATGTTCATTTTCTGGTTGTTTTCATATTGTATAAATAGTGGGATTCTGAATTATTGCATGTGCTAATGTTTTATTAAAAAGGATGCTTTCTCTCTTCCTGTTTTCAAAGTTTGTTTATGAAAACAAAACTCTGGAATTGTTATGCCAGCCTTTTTTGCTGTGTTTTCTGGCATACATGTTCTTCAGTTTTCTAGGGAAATTTTTTGTTTAGATTCATGTTCCATAGCATTATAAAAGATAAGATTTGTTGTTATATATTTGCAGTGTTACAAGAATGCCAGAAAAAACCTCCATTTACACAACATTAGTGGGTTTGCTGAACGTGCGGAATTATAACTTTGGAGGAGAGGTAATTTTCATTTTTAATCAACTGTTAAATTATATCTGATTTTTAATTTTCCATATTTTTTTGTTGTTGCAAGTTTTAAATTTGTTGTAATTGTTGAAGCAAAGTTCTTGTCTTGATGCTATTACAGTAGTGTTAAATCTTTAAATTGATTTGTACTGATGTGCAAAGTGATGCGTCAGTATTGCTGCTTTTGTCAGCTTCAAAAATCACATTAAAAATTCTTGATAACCAGTTTTGATGTAACATCATGGACAAAACTGAAAAAGTTTGCACCACTAGGTGAGGTGCAACAAAGAAGACATCAGCAGTCAAATGGAAACTCAGTTCTTAGCACATAAGCACAGCCTTTTCAATTTATTTATAATCATCAATGCACACTTTGAGATTTTTTGCATGACATAACTTTGAAGGTGTTACTAATATGTAGCCTTTCTTAATTTTGTCATACTACATCACTTAAAGTCTTGTGTAGGTCATCCAAAATGTCAAGTTCTGTGTAACATAAATGGTAACATACAAGGTCTGCAGGCATGACAGACTTCCGCGAATGTGCGGAAATCTGCTTTTTTCTGTTCTGTTTTTTGGAGTTACTAATTATTCTAAAAATGCAATAAAAATTTATGGGGTGGGGGTGGGGGTATGCCTCCCTCTTCCAGAAAGCAAAATCATAATGACTTGGAATGACGAATGATTACGGCGGGAAATGACGTCACCTCTTCCTGTGGTTGCACGTAGCATTGCAACAGTTTGAGCGAGGGGAAAAAGCTAACCATTCCTCTAAGCAGCTACACCAATTGGGATGTGAGGGGGGGAGAAGAAGGGGTGCAAACTGGAATGTGAAGCAGAGAAAAAGGACCGAGGTTGCGGTACCAGTTGTTTGTTGATGAATGATGGTGTTGCATTTGTATGTGAAATATTCACGGTTGTTCTTTTCAAGTCAGCTTTCAAGTTTTGACTTTCATTTTAATCGGTCGGGTGTAGTATTTTATTTTAGTTATTGATCTTTTTAATAAAGTAATAATTTAATACTGTTTTGAAAGAAAATAGCTTTATATTAAATCAGAAGTTATCATTTTGTGTGTGGTTTTTTCATCCGAACCTGTTGGTTTGAAGATAAATCGGTGCCTGTCGTGAAGGATGGAAGACTGTATGATCTATTAACTATCATTTTGTGATGTTCTTTCTTTGATCCAGTGCGTATATATTCATTTCTTAAAAAGCATTCATTGCTTAATTTATCAGAACTGTGTATTTGATGTTGTTTTTTCGTAATTATTTTTAACGATTTATTACAATGGAAGTAATTTTAAAAGACGAGCACAGAGTACATGCCATCGATGCTCAGGAAAAAAAAAAAAGTTTAAGTTCGATTGTATGAATAAAACTGTTGTGATTAAAGTGTCAAAAAATATTGGTGACAAAGTGGAAGATGTAGAAGTGAAAGTAGGGGATAGCATTAAAAAAATTGAAGTAAGCAGAAAAATCACTTGCAAACTTTGCTCTGACAACACTTATTATGGCAAAAGAGGATTCACCGCTATTTCAGACCATATGAAGAGTAAAAAGCACATTTCTAAAGAACAAATAAAGAGTTTAAACTGTACTTTACCTGCCAATTTTTCAGTGCCCCAAAGTGCCAGCATCAACTAATTCTGAAGTTTCATCAGCATCCTATGCAAGTAGTTCAACTACAGCCAGATGCCTGTTAATGTGTCACTGTATGGTAGAATCACAAATGCGCAGTGTTTAGCCTTGTGCATACTGGCAGAACACAATTTGCATTTCACTATGTCACCAGTACTCATTGAGTTCAGTAAAGTACTTGCTAGTTACAAGAAAACACTAAATCACCTGGGTATGTCACGGACGACTGTCTCATAAAAAAAAAAAATGTGTTTTGGTTTGGCCAAGATATGTACAAAGTCGACAGAGAATTTGCAGAATTGCAAATTTTCTCTAAATATTGAGGAAGTGATCAGTAGTAATTTTAAGATGTGTCAGTTTTAGTGAGTTACTTTTCAACTGTTGAATCAAGTGGTGGTCGAGCGCTTAACTAGCATTAGCATAACAAGAGTTTGCTCTGAAACACTTTTTAATGATATTTTAAAAGTCTTCCAAGAACTTAATATTCTATGGAATAATTTAATGTCTATTTTAATGGATTCATGCGCCGTGAGGGGGGGGGGGGTTGAAATCTGGCCTAGAAGCGAGAGTTAAGTGAAGAAGCTCCTCATTTACTAGATGTGGATGGCGATTCTTGTCGTCCTATTCAAAATTGTGCCAAGAAGTTTTGTAAGCCTTTTGAAGGGGGATATTGAGAAGTATTTTAGTGATGTTTATAATGACCTTAAATGGTCAGTTGATCAGAAAGAAGGGCCATTTGTCAAATCAACCAGCAAAAATAGCATTTTCAACCCGACCATTTTTGATTTTCATGAAACTTGGTATATTTGTAGTGTTCATCAATATAAACAAACGTCACTGTTTTCAAAATTTTTAATGCATCCATTTTTTAGTTATTGAATTTTAAAATTTCAAAAAAACCCCATGAAATTTCATCTGCTGAGCAAACTTGAACTGCCAATTACTCTGATAGGCATGAATTATGGCTCATTTTAAAGATCTTTAGTTGGGCTTTCATTTGATATGCCACATGGCACTATTAAAAATTAATTTCAAGGTCATTTGAAAAAAAAATTAAATATTAAAAAACAAGTGTCTTGAAAAAAATCTGAGAAAATATATGTTTAAATGTACATTATTTTTCTACATAGCTTGAAAGTTTCATAATGGGATCACTATAAAAAAAAACAAATAACATAGAACAATGCAACTGAAATGTGCCATCAGTGATTGAAGAACTGTTTATTTGGTCGGTCTAAAATGTTATCCCTGGTCTTACAAACCCTGTAAATGTTAACGAATTACATTATAATTAGTTAAAAAGTTAATATATATCCATAGGGTAATAAATTGTGTTTCTTTCAGGTTTTAAAGTAGAAGCAAATTTAGTGTTCTCCGTAGAGTTTTTTTACAGCTGGGTGGCAAGAAATTTTAGCTGGGTGGTACTTTAAACGACCCCTTCGGCTCTTCCTCAATCGAAAAAAAAAGAAAGGACGTTCTTTTGCTTAACATGATTGTACTTATTAAATACTTACTGACAAATCGTGTTCAACACAGATTTCAGTCGTTTTCACCAATATTTAGGGTGTATGTGAGAGAGTAAGTTTTTCAATCTTACTATTATGCGTGTTGTGAAAACATTCATTAAAGGAAATTTAGCTGGGCGGCAGAGAAAATTAGCTGGGTGGGCCACTTTTAAGGCTCTAGGGAGTACACTACAAATTTAAAGATTGGCTTCCCAAGGCAAGGTTAACTGCTGCAACCTTGCCTTGGGAAGCCAAACCATCAACATTACAAAAAAATCTGAGACCAGTTTCCAAAAATCTATTGTTACAGAACAATATGCTTAAAATTGGAGACAAGATCTGTAATGGTTGTCGTAAAGCAATCCAGAAATTTAACTCTGAAGCTGCTGAACATTCCTTTTCACCTTCTGACAGTTCTAATGAGCCAGAAGCCAAAGCCCAAGCTTTTCCATCTGAAACCACTGGATTATCAACTCCTGAAAAAGTGCAGGCTATAAAAGCACTTAACAGAAGTTTTCAATGCCTGGATGTAACACCAATCAAGAGAAAACACCTGCCAAAAAAAAAAAAAAAACAACCCTGAAGAGAAATATAAAAAAGCCCAAGAAGCATTTCAAACCAAATTATTAAACTTAAGTCCTGCGTTGAATTTTAGTGATATTTATAATGATTTTAAATGGATATTCAATCTTCTGAACCAGAAATTTTAAGCCATTTGAAAGAAAAATTTCATTCTGCAAAAAATAAAAGCATGAGAATGCAAATATTGGCTATACTGCCTAATTCTTGGTCACTGAAATGAATTGAAATAGAATTTGGAGTTTCCAATTTTATGGCCAGAAAGGCTAAAAAGCTAGTAATAGAAAAAGGTATGTCTTCTCCTGATCCAAAGCCAGGAAAGACTTTAGACAAAGACAGCAAATTTAATACAAGGATTTTTTGAGAGTGAAGATGTAAGCCGCCAAAAGCCTGGGAAAAAAATACTTTGTTTCCGTTAAAACAGAAAATAAGTATCAACAGGTACAAAAAAAAGTTGTTTCTGAGTAATTTACGTGAATTGTATACTCTTTTTAAAGAGTTATTTCTAGAGAAAAAGGTGGGGTTCTCCAAGTTCTGTGAACTTCACCCTAAGCACTGCGTACTTGCAGGAGCAAGTGGCACACATTCTGTTTGTGTTTGTACAATGCATCAGAATGCAAGTTACCTGAATTAGCAGGACACTGTTCAGCTAATAAACTCCTATAAAGGTGTCCTTGCAAACATAATTTGTGGAAACCCTACACCTGCATGTTACTTCAGCCAGTGCAACAATTGTCCAGGACTAGAAGAGCTCAAGAAACAATTTGAAGATTGTTTTGATTTAAATAGTATATAAAATGTGACATTCAAACAATGGATGCAATTAGAGAAGAGAACAGTTCTTGAAACATTATCAAAATCCACACAGGAGGTTTTGGACCTGTTTGGAAAACTTCCAGCACTGCTTCACCATTCTTTTATAGCAACTCAACAGTCATGTTACCTAAGACACCTTAAAGACACGATAACAGAAAATCAATACATAGTAATTTGTGACTTTGCTGAAAATTATTCTTTTGTATTTCATGATGCAGATTAGAGTTTTCACAGGAACAATACCCAGGCAACCCTGCATCCTATAGTTATATATTACCGTGATGAGAAAACTCAGAACCTAGGACATGTAAATTTTGTGATTATATCTGATTGCCTAATTCATGACAGTATAGCTGTCCATCTGTTTCAGTGTTGCCAAATTATTTTCATGCAGTCACATTTTTCTCAGAAACCTGAAAATATATTTTATTTTTCTGATGGAGCAACTTCACAATACAATAACAAGTAAAACTTCCTCAACTTGTGCTACCACAAGACCGACTTTAAAAAAAGAAAGGATTTTTTTTTTTTTTTTGCAACAGCACATGGCAAAAATGCGTGTGATGGAATGAGGGGGAGGGGGCTTGAAGTGGTTAGCTGCAAATGCCAGCTTACGACTTGTTTCTAATGATCAAATCATGACCCCACGCCAACTCTTTGAGTGGGCCAGTGCTAATATTGCCTTCAGTCACTTTCAGTTTGCAACAACAGAAAATTGCAAAGAGGAGGAAATTATCCCTAAAAGTGGAATAACTTCTGCTAAGACAATAAGTGGTACTCAGAAACTCCATTGTTTCATCCCTGCAGAAAAACACAAATTAGTCAAAGCTTACTCACTTTCTGAGCATTTTAAAGAAGAGATATGCGTAACAGACGAAGCTGAAGAGAACATTAGTTTGGAAAATATGGTAGGTTTTGGGATTAGTAAATACTCAAAGCACAAGGTGGTTGGGATGTACTTCGTGTGAATGAGGACACGGAAGAGGTCTGGGGCCACATGGTCCATCTCCGTCATACAAGTATCCTCAATCACTGGATATACTATTGGTTCATAAATCGGATGTTTTGTTAAAATTTGACCCTACGACACCTACTGAAAGAGTATATAATTTAACAATTAGAGAGACAAAGAAGGCAAATCAAGCACTGGCATGCAAGTGTGGCAAAATTTAAAAGAAAGGAAAACAGCATTGCACATGTAGAACAAAAAATTATTTTGTAAGTATAAATATGCACATTGAACGTTATACAGAATTATGAATTGAATTGGACTGGAACATAGTTTCAAATGACTTAAATGCAACATTCACAATGTTTGTAAGAACATGTATGACATTTTACACTAAACAAATGAAGAATGCCCTGCCAGTCAGGGGTGGAGCCAGTAAGTACATCTGGCACATTTCACTTGCATTGTTCTATGTCATTTATTTTTTTTATAGTGATTCCATTGAGATTACATTAGGAAACTTTCAGGATATGTAGAAAAATAATGTACGTTAAACATATATTTTCTCAAATTTTTTTAAAGACACTTGTTTTTTAATATTTTTTTTTTTGAATTACCTTGAAATTAAAAAAAAATTAATAGCATGTGGCATATCAAATGAAAGCCCAATTAAAGATCTTTAAAATGAGCCATAATTTACAAGCCTAGCTCTACTAGAACCAGAGTAATTGGCAGTTCAAGTTCACTCAGCAGATGAAATTTCATGAGGTTTTTTTTTTTTTGAAATTTTAAAATTCAATAACTGAACAATAGATGCATTAAAAATTCTGAAAAAAAATCATGTTTGTTTATATTGATGAACGCTACAAATATACCATGTTTCATGAAAATCAAAAATGGTCGGGTTGTGAGCCAGTTTGATTTGACATGGAATAATGACCCAGAAGGCTTGGCTGAGATTTGCCTTATATTGGGTGTTAAATTCACCACTTTGAACAACAATATGGTTCCCCATAGATGGCTGTCCTGCTACAACGTTTCCTTAAACAACTTATGAATTTTTGATGCCCTTACAATTTTATACTATGCTTTTTTTCTGTTAGTGGTAAAACCATATATTTTTCTTTACTATGTGCCATTTAGTGGGGAAATGGTGTAAGCAGTGTGGGGAGAGCCAAAATTAAGGAGATTCAGAAGTATCTGATGGAGAAAAGTCTCACACCAGAAGGAAAAGCTAGGAAAACTAGAATTGCACAAAAGTTATTTTATGAGAAAAAGAAAACCAAACTCGTATTGCATTTTTATACTGCTGCATTCCTACTCTTAAATAAGTATGTTTGTTTATTTCAAACAAAAGAACCTTTGATTCACAAACTTCATGCTGAACAGGAGCAGTTGCTTTTGAATTTTTTATCCTGTTTTCTGAAACAAGAAGTTTTAAAGGATAAATCAGCAAGACAGCTGATTGCTTTGGATGTTTCTTTAGAGGAAAACAGGCTGAAGAAAACAAATGTTTTTGGTTTCATTGACCGAGTCTGTCATAACACAATATTTGAACGTCACAGTGGTGGACTTTTTAGAGCAAGCTAGTCAGGCTTACATCCAATGTACTCAATACATGCAGAAAAAATTGCTCTTGGATAACTCCCTTCTGAAGTGCATTTCAGCAATAGATCCAGTAGCTGGAGAACATTTTGTTACTTTAGATAGGCTGAAGACATTGCCCAAGTTAGTACGAAATGTTTTATTAGAGCAAGATGAAACACAGTATTCTCTTGATGTTCATTTATACCAGGTTGACAAATCTCTACCACCATATCAAGATAAATCTGGAAATGTCTTGCGTATTGGGGTTTGGTGGGCTGCACTTTTTAAGTTAAACAAATTCAGTGCCCTCTCAAAAATGATGAAGGCATTACTGAGTTGTTTTCATGGCCCTCAAGTAGAAAGTTCCTTTAGTATGATGGGGGACGTACTTGATAAAAAATCCAACAACATGAAAATTGAAACATTTTCATCTGTTCAAACCATAAAATATAAGCTACTGAGTCAGGGTAAGTCAGCCTGGGAATTTTTTAAGACAAAATTTGCATGACCCTGTAAATAGAGATTTATGCCAGAATATGAAATCATCATATTCAGAATATAAGAAAGAATTACAAGATAAGGAAGAAGAAATGGAAAGAAGATGAAAGGAGCTAGATATTGCTAAAAACTTATGCAGCAAATTAAAATAAAATGAATTGGTTCAGGAGAAAGAAAACTCTAGCTGACTAATTCATAAAAGAAGGTTAGAACAAATTGTTAGACAGAAACAACTTAAGAAAATGAAATTACATTAGTTGTGAATGACTTATTATTTATCTACAAAATGTCTTAACATTTTTGTAAGCATTTATATTTCTTCATTATTAATTTCGGATCTGATCAAGCATGAACATTTATTCTTCATCAAACTTTTATTATTTATAAACAAACATGTCTGAAGTTTTTCAAACCTTCAAGATTTCCTTTCCATACATTATCTTACAAAGGCATTTGATTAATTTCTTCATTTTATTAAAGGCATCATTCTGTACTAAGGTGAGTGATTTTCCATGCATATTATCTCATCAGCAATTTTTCCCCCTTACTTGGTATTGTACTATATATTTAACTTTCTGGAAACAAAATAAATACATTAAAACTATTTAGTTGGCAGGCATGTGTCCAATACATAAATGTCATGGTTGTATACATTAAAGAGTGAAATTTAAGATTCTACACTTTGTTATCCCCACACGTGTAAAAGTTCAGCTTTTCCTATCACTGCCCACTTTCATGCCTCAGTCTGTTACAAAAAAAATGAGATTATGTATTTAAAAATAATGCAGTGTGAGGGCATCGACACTGGGCATCAAAATTGCAGTGTGGTGTTTGGTGGCTTTGAACTGATGTTAATAATTACCATCTAATTGCAAAAGTTCCTATTTTTGCAAAAAATTTTGAGAACATATTATTTGGAAGACTTCTCATTTTTCATTAAACATCATTTATTTAATAAAAATAAATTTGGTTTTATTCCCTACTCTTCAACTAAAATCGCTTTATTGTATTTAAAAATTCAAATTCAAACTAATCTATTAAACTTTAGTTATTCTATGGGTTTATTTATTGATCTTTCCAGCTTTTGATACTTTAAATCATAGGGTCTTGTTAAATAAACTTTACAATTTTGGTATTAGGGGTTCCGGCTTCCAACTCTTAAGAAGTTACCTTTCCGATCGGTATCAATATACAGAGATTGACAACATCAAATCTAATCGCCAATTACTCTTATCAGGGGTTCCTCAGGGCTCTGTTCTTTCCCCTCTATTGTTTAACATTTTTATAAACTATTTAGGCTTACAACTTCATGATGCTGACCTAATTCTGTATGCTGATGATGTAACTCTACTTATTCATGGTAACGAAATTGACTTATTGATTCAGATATTACAAAATTATTTTCTCACTGTGGTCAGTAGGTTTACCTGTAATTCTCTTGCTATTAATATTAAGAAAACAAAAATTTTAATTTTCTCCTATGGTTGGAATACCAACCCTATGCAATCTATAATTTTAGATAACACATGTTGAGGTTGTACAAAGTCTTAAATATCTAGATGTTTTTAATCAGTTGTATCTTAAATCCAGCTCTCGCATTGATTATGTTATTTCTCTAATTTCTCAAAATATTGGAATCATTGGGGGAGTAGTGACTTATTTGTCTCTGGAAATTATGATTTTACTTTATTATACTTTAATTTATTCATACTTCTCATATTGTATTTCAGTCTGGGGGTCGACTAAACTTCAGAGATTACAAAATAGATGTTTGTGACTGTTGCAATTCAGACTTTCAGGTTCCTCTTTTTCAAATCCTAATTTGATCTCCAGATTGCAGCCTATTGATGTGCATTTATTAAATATTGCTCAATTATACAATTTTAACTTAGCAAAACTCATGTTTAAAAGGGTAAAGAATGACTTATCTTCTTTCATTTCTTTAATTGTCTCTAGCCATTCTTACTCAACTAGACATATAAAACCTCACTGATCTCTTGTTTCCCTTCACATGAACGTTCTAGAGTTTTAATTATTAATTATGCTGGTCCACAGATTTGGAATTCGCTTCCACCACAATTGTTGGCTATTAATAATTATAATTTGTTTGAAATAAAACTTAAACTACTTATTATCCTGAAACCAGTTTTGTGATGCCCTTATTATTATTATTATCATTTTCACCTCCTGAACGGGTTATACGGTGTGTCTGGCTGGCTTTGTTTTTGGACATTTTTATGTGTTCAGTCGTCAGGATGTGAGGGCTCATTATTAGGCCTCATGGAGGCCTTTTCCCTCTTATTTCCTGGTTGTTGCTGTATTGATTTGCTTTACACTTGAGTGTCTACTGCATATTTGTAACAACTGAAATACAAAATAAAAGAAAATGAAATATGAAATGAAATATGAAACCTTGCCAGCCCAGGAAGACACAGAGTGACTTGATACACTGCCGGACAATTGCTAAGGACGGATGACAATAGCAGGGATCGCATTCCTCCTAAAATTCCTAATATTTTGTGACCCTCCTTAAATTCCTAAAATTATACCTAAAATTTGCTATTCTTCCTAAAATTTTCGTAAGCTTATTTATTAAAAATACAACCGTTATTAACGCCAATAAATTTACCATTACGGTAAGGTAAAAAGACCTGTTATTGTAGAAACACAGCCTATATGCTGTGCTGCTGAAGGGAGGGAAAATGACGCCATCGAGATGCACTTGCTTCGGGGCGGGCGCTCCACTTTTGTGCCTTCGGACAGTTTTCGAGAGTAACAAGAGATCTAAGGGAAAAGGGGAGGGGTCATTTTCACCCCTGGTTTGCGCTTTGCAGACGAACTTCGTGGCACGCAGAAGATCGTACTTTATTTTTGGACATGCCTCGTGGAACCTCCTCTTTCTGCTGATGTTTTGTTATTGTAAACCGCAGGTGGGTGGAAGCAAAGAGGAAACATGTGGTCTCCTTCCGTAACCTCCGGTAATGACGATGGGATGGTAGCTGAGTGTTATCGTGGCAGGCAGTAGAGCACGTGATCATTGACCTTCGATCAGCGACCTTCGATGCGCAATATATCTCGGCTCCGACTCGCTTTGACTGAACTTGCGTGAGATGCTTATGATAGTTTCTGGTTTTGCGTCTTTTATGGTGTTCTCTGTGCTGTGTGCAGGTTCAGTTCTCTAGTGGTGACTCGCTTTTTCTTTTTTTTTTTCTATTTTCTGACATCCTCACAGCCAAACTTCGGGAAGTTGTCTGGTTTTGCAATATTGGAACGTGTTTTTGTACTTCCCTTTCATTTTCTGGTTAGTAATACAAGTGTTTAAGATGCCTAAATCCAAAACGAAATTTCAAGATACGTGGCTCGCCAAAGAATTGGACGGAGTGAAGTTGAAAGAATGGTGTTCTGCAACTGAAACAATATTTTCTGCTAAGTGTATATTGTGTTCAGAAATTTTCAATATTTCTAATAGTGGCTTTTCACAAGTAAAAAGCGCATCATAAAGGAAAAAACATTTGCAGAAATTTCAAAGTAAATTTCAAAATAAGTCCATCCGGAAAGCCTTTGGAGGACGGGATCTTCAGCCCAAAACAAATATTAGTGAAGTACTGAGTCATGATTTACAGTTGGCTAAAGCCGAAGCATTATGGGCCATGAAAGTTGCTAAGGACAATATGTCTTTTGTTTCATGCACTGAAACAGTTGAACTTTTCAAAGAAATGTTTCCTGATTCTGCTATTGCAGCCAAAATGCAACTTAAAGAAAAGAAAGTTGCTTATGTGATATCACATGGATTGTCAAAATATTTTGAAGAGGATTTGAAAAAAGACATTGCATCTAGTAGCCCAGGAAAGGTTATTATAGCATTTGATGAAACTACAAATACACAAGTGAAATGGCAGTTGGATGTGTATCTCAGGTACTGGTCTTCAGAAATAAATTCAGTTTCTTGCCGATACCTAACAAGCGTTTTTCTGGGTCATGCAACAGCAGATATTTTGCTAAAAGAAATTCTTGATGTGTTATCATCCTTCAATATTTCGTTGAACAGAATTATTTGTGTATCCATGGACAGCCCAAATGTAAATAAGTGCTTTTTACGCAAATTCAATGAAGTTGTAAAACAAGAAACAGGCCAGAAATCTTTGGAACTAGGTTTTTCAACCTGCATGTTGTTAGTAATGCATTTTAAATTTTTTTGACAAGCTTAAATATAGATTTTGACGAATTTGCTACTGATATGCATTACTTTTTAAAGAGTAGTGCTGCAAGACGAGAGGATTATAAATCTATCGAGGATATAACATTGGTCACAGCCAAATTTCTTTTGCGTCATGTCAGCAACAGATGGTTAACCGTTGGTTCTGTAGCCCAGAGGATCAATGGCCAAATATTACGGAATATTTTTTAAACTTCTTGCCATCTCAAAAAATATTTGAAAAACAACTACGCAATTCGGCAAGGTATAAAAGAATTCACTGTTTCCTGAAAAATGAGCTAACTCCTTGCTATTTAGCATTAATTTCATTTTCACACCAAAATTTTGAAAAGTTTTCATTATGTTATCAGAGTGAAGAACCAAAAATACACCAGTTATATTCTGATTTAAATACTTTAATGAGAAACGTTATGGCTCAGTTTATCCAAGATGATGTTATTGCAGGGAAATTTGGAGAAGACCTAAAGAATGTAGATTTTGAAAACAAAAATTCATGGAAAAAACTAGGGGAGTTAGAAGTTGGTATGAAGACAAAAAATCTCCTCAGGAATGTTCAGGAGACCAGGCGGAAATTATTTCTCTTAGATGTAAGATCATCACTAATTGCAACCACAAAATATTTAAAGTCAAATTTGCCATTCTGCAATCAAAAGCTAAGAGACATAGAAGTTTTAAAGGTAAAAGAACCAAAGAAAGAGTCAACTCAACTTTCAGTCACTGAAAGACTTTCAGAAATAAGCAGAATTTCAAGTGTTTTGCATTTTTCTGAGGAACAAATTGATAGAGTAAGAGAAGAGTGAAAACTTTTAAATTGTGATAAGCCAACTCTAGATGAACTAGTGAAATTTTCAGAGGAAGGGCATATTCCAGTGCGGATTGATCATTACTGGCGTAATATATTTAGTATTAAAGACTAGCGGAAAAGAAAAATACTCAAATCTTGCTAAACTCGTCAAGTCAATTTTAGCTTTACCTCATGGTAATGCTGATGCAGAAAGGGGATTTTCGGTTAACACTGCTCTGTTAAGGAAGGACAAGGCTAACTTAAAAGACTCAACTATAACATCATTAAAAATAGTTTAAGGGGCCATTAAACACTATGGATGTGTAAGTAAAGTTCCCATAACAAGAAATTTATTAAATAGTGTTCGTGATTCACATAAATTTTATAAAGAGTATGTTGATAAGCTGAAGGAAGAAGAATCAAAAAAGGTAAAAGTAAGGAAGCAGAAAGAGAGGGAAAATAAGGAAAAGCAGCTAGAGAAAAAAAGAAAAGCTGAGTTTGATGACAAAATAAAAGAAAATGATGCAGAAATAAATAGGCTTAAAAAAGATAAAGACGCCTCCCTAGCAGTAATTCAAGAGGGAACAGAAAGAATGAGAAAAGCTGTAGAAAAACAAAATACTGTTGAAATAGCAGTTGCCTCTAACTTGATCATACAAGGTTCAGCTGAAATAAAGAAAACTGAAAGTAAATTAGTTGTGGTGGAAGCAGAAAAAGATAGGCTAATCAGGAAAAGGTTAAAACAATAATATGAAAAAAGTAATTCAGTGAACAATTGTACATAGTTCTTGGTTTTCAATTACCTTTTTAGGATATTATAATTTAATGTGAAACCTGAAAACTTTACTGTGAAAATCGTGAATTGCTTCTGGTTAAACAGCATATTAATGTTCAAAGTGAAACTTGAATGTGGTAAATATACTTGAATATGATAATAACTCGTGAAAAGATAAGAACTGAACATTAGAAGTAAATCATACTTAAACTTTAGACATTAGAGGTTATGCAAAAATTTGGGTGTGAACTTCGACCTTATATACTAACGGACTGCGCATTGGCAATAGCTGCATCAAAGCCGTCATGGCTCCAACATTGGGCACGTCATCATCAGACTCCAAATTTCGTGTAAAAATGCTGTTATGATTACTAATTTACGCTGCAGAACTTCAGTGTTTTCGGTGTATTATGTGAATGCGCCTCATATATAATGAAAACTCTTCAGGTAAGTTTACTTATGAGCTATATACATGCATGGTCGGGTTGTTTACATTTCGTGATTTATAATGTGATGAACATTTGCGAAGAATTTGGAACATGCATTCCATTTTTTTTTCTTAAGTTACTATATTTTTATATCAATAGCTGCAAGTTTCTGGTTAAGTAATTGAACTTTATTGACTTAGGTATTTAATTCGTTTCTTACCCATGAAAAATCGTAGAACTTCAATCCTTTACTATATCGCTCAGAGCAACCATAAGCACAGCAGGTGTAACCCATCTTTTTGACTGATGTCATGTGATTTTATGTTGGAGCCAGAAATTTTGATGTCATGCGCAGTCTATCAGTATATATGGTTGAAGGGTGTGAAGCAAACTCTTTACAATGTATACGAAGTTGTTTTACTAGATGTATACAAATATACATCTAGTTTTTATTGAAATACACTCTTAAAATTTTCCTAAAATTTTTCTAAAAATTCCTAAAATTCCTACCTAAAATTTTCCAGAAGTATGCTATGTATGATCCCTGCAATAGCAATGATAGCAACCATAAAATGGGAGGCAGGAAAATGTGGAAATTAGCATAAGTGCGGGATACAGTAAGACGTGTTGTGCGTATGCAAATTTTGGATTGCCGAACTTTTTCGTGACGTCATAGCGCTGATAAGAGATATAAAGGATTTGACGCGTATTGACCGTTGTTGTTCAAACGCAAAGTTGAAAGGGAAAGAATCAATTGACGAACTTGCAATTTTCAGTATGTCTTCCCGACATCACCTAGATGATTTTATGCGTGGCCGTATTATTGGCAAGATTGAAGAAGGGCGAAAAATAACAGATGTTGCCAGGGAGTTCGACGTCAGCAACAGTGTTGTTTCAAGGCTTTGGAAATCATTTCAAACAAATGGAGAGTGTAGCAAACGTCACGGGGGAGGTCGTGCTCGCAGTACGACACCTGCAAAAGGTCGGTACATAGTGCTATCAACAAAAAGAGACCGGCGCAGCACAGCTAGTGAGGTAGCAAATCAGTTTAAGGCTGCTACTGGCAAGCGGATCTCCAGAAAAACTGTCGCCAGACGTTTGCATGAAGGAGGACTATACGCCCGCCGTCCTGTTGTGTGCATCTCATTGTTCAGACGTCACCATACCGCCCGTTTGCAATGGTGCCATCAACATCGCAATTGGACTGATAACGACTGGTCTGCTGTCCTCTTCTCAGATGAGAGTAGATACAGTCTATCGTCTGATTGTCGATGACAACTGATCTGGCGTGATAGTGGTACTGCATATTCTCCAGCAAACATACAGGAAAGGGACCGATATCCGAAATGTAGTGTCATGGTATGGGCTGGCATCATGATCAATGGCCGTACGTCCCTCTATGTGCTTCCAACTGGGATTATGACTGGCCAACGATACATTAATGATGTTCTGCTACCTCATGTTTGCATGTTCCGTTGTGCTGTCGGTGATAGATTCATTTTCATGGACGACAACGCAACATGTCATCGAACAGTCGCTGTCCAGGAGTGTCTTGAGAGCGAAGACATTCAACGCCTCGTATGGCCAGCACGTTCTCCAGATCTGAATCCCATTGAAAATGTGTGGGATGCTTTGGAGAGGAGTCTTGCTGGTCGCCAATGCCCTCCAATAAACAAGGACACCCTCATCCGTGCACTGACAGAGGAATGGGATAAATTACCCCAACAGCTGCTTGATAATGTTGTGCAAAGCATGACACGACGTGTGGAATCTTGCATCGCCCTCCATGGTGGCCATATCCCGTATTGACATCTTAAGCCGGAATGCCTGCCGACGGTAATTGCAATATTTTCACATTTACGTATTGTGCCCAAAATGGCCTGATTGTCCCTTGAACACGTTCCAAAGCCTTCTGGATTTCAGAGCACAATAAATTGTCTTTCTTGTAATGTCCTGGCATTCTGACATTAATTTATTTCACTTGGCATCCAACCACACTTACTTTCTTATACGCTATATAGCCGTTTATGATCCGTCCTTAGCAATTGTCCAGCAGTGTATATTCGGTGGGTACCCAGTAATTATGAAGAAAAGAGTGGTGTATTTGTTGACACCATCACAAACATGGAGCACAGGAATATCGAGCAGCATTATATGGGTAAATTTTATGTCAGGCTCCACAAAGGTGAAAAGGAAATGTTCAAGCAGTTGAAAAATGCTTATGACGACCAAGTTTCATGCGCTTCCAAGTTATCTCAGCATCTTCTGGAAGCAGGCTTATTGATTTAGAGAAAGTGTATGACCAAGTAAACAGGATAATTTTATGGAAGGTCTTCAATAAATAAGCATAACTGAGAAACTGCTTAATTGTGTGAAAGTTATGTATGCTGGCAGTAAAGCATGTGTATGAGTGAATGGTGTTTTATTGAAATGGTTTTCTGTTCATGCAGGAGTCAGATAAAGTCATGTAATGTCACCATGGTTATTTAATATACTGGTATTTATGGATGCCTGCACGTGTGGTGCTGAAATCGACAAGACTGATTTATGTATTCATAATATCCGTGTGTTCAGATTGCTGTATGTTGATGAGACACAGTCCATTTGATAGAGAGAGAAGTGAGTTGCAGAGTAATGTTGTCCAGTATGTATAAAGTTTGCATGCAATTCAAACTGAGTACATTCTCAAATAAGGGAAACATAAAGTTATGGTTTTTGAGTGAGGGACCATTAATACTGAATGCAAGATCAATCCAAATGGCACAGAGATAGACCAGGTGAATGAATTCGTATATTTAGGAAGTATGTTTGACAGGGAAAAAAATTAGGTGGTGAAATTAATAGGCTAGTTAATTCATCTTTGAAAGTCATAACTGCTTTAGGAGGAGGATTACACAGGAATGATGGGTTCTCCAAAAAGTACTGAATAGCTGTGTATGAAAGTGTAATTGTTCCTGCTCTGATGTATGGCAGTGAAACATGGGTACTGCAGAAAAGACAGGAGTTGTTTGTGTGCTGGAGAGATGTGTTACTTTCAGTTTGTTTGTCGCGAGACACATTCTGAATGTGTGAGAAATGAAGATGTGTTGCAGATGTGTAATGTGACTCAAAGTGTTGTTAGTAAGGTAAAGAGAACTATTCTTGCATGGTTTGGCCATGTTGAAAGAATGAGTGGTGGTGAGATGCTTACTAAGAGAATTTATTAAGCCCAGGTTGCAGGAAAAGGTAGAGGAAGACCAAGGAAATCGTGGAAGAACCAGATTTAGGAATGCCTGCACGAGAAAAAGATGAGTATGAAATACAAAAGGTCTTGTGTGCATTGTGTGATGGACATCAGCGAAATTCAAGTTCTGTGGCGAGCTTGTTGTAAATGGAGAAGTTTGATATAACAACAGTAAGTAAAATCTAATTCCATCAGTTTTAAACTTTAAATCTGGCAGATGAGTTTTCTCTGAGGAACTAACCTCTGAATCTCAGAGAACAGCTTAGTGATGTGTGTGTGTGTGTGTGTGTGTGTGTGTGTGTGTGTGTGTGTGTGTGTGTGTGTGTGTGTGTGTGTGTGTGTGTGTGTGTGTACACCCTGTACCTACCTACCTGGGTATGTGCATTATGTACATATGTTAACCCAGGCAAAACTGACAGGTAAACCTAATTATTTTTCACACCACATATGAGTATTGGGAGGAAAAGAGGGTTGTGTGAAGTTGGTTTTTCTTTTTATGAGTACACATTAATTTGTAACCACACCCCTACTTTTGAAGAAATTTATGTGATAGTAAAATATTTTTTAAAATATATCCTCATAATTGTGCTGTTGAAAGAAGAAATTTATGTAATAGTAATGGATTTGCTAAAATACATAGCCATAATATTCCTGGATTTATTAATTTAAAACTTCTGTATTTATATAATTTTTTGTTTAACAGTATCCGTTAAAGCAGGACTATAATGAAATATTTTATGATAGTGTCCTGTAATTCATGTGAAAGTAAGTTACTATGATATTCAAATATTACAGGTTACACAGTAGTACTACTGGTATATTATTGTTCTTATTAACTTTGAAACAAGTGACGTGTTACATTACTGAAAATATTACTGGAAGTTGTGTTCCGATACTGAAAATTCCCCCTTTGATTTGATTACTGGTAAATTCTGCTAGGGTTTGGTATCTCTGTGTTTGTCATTGTATACATTTCTGTGTCCATCTGCAGTGTTATTGCTTATATGTGGGAACAAGGCTCGACAAATATGTTCTAGATCTAGGAGCCAGCTCCAAAATTTAGGCGCCAGGTGAAACGAAGTCAATATGAGACCAAAGAAAGGGGGGGGAGCTGAACATTTTAGCTGGTGAAAAATCAAAATAGACAGCAAGAATGCAGACTAATGTTAGTCTGTCTTTTGTTGACTCTGCAACTGCACAGCATCTATTGTTTAATTTTTCTTTCTGCTGCTATCATTCTCTCCCTACTTCTTCATTGTCGCTTTTCTTTCTTTTCTTGATTTTTGTGCCCTCTGATAACAACCATCAGCCTGAGAACCATGAGCGCATGATATCAAAGCTTCAACTATTTCAGATAAATGGTGTAACTTAGGGAATATTAATACTTTTGAACACCATGCATCAATTTTTACAAATTTTCCAACTTCGTCACTTCCGTTTTTGGGAATTTCCTTCTTCCCTTATCAAGATTAAATGCAAAAACTTATGGGGCGGGGGATATTTAACAACACTGGAGAGTGGGAACATCACGGGAGGGGGACAGCAATAACAGGAATTCCGTCCGACTTCCGGTTTTGGACATTTTTCTCCTATTTTCAAGGTGAAATGCAAAAATTTATGTAGTAAAATATTACTTAAAAATACTGAACACCGGCAACATCACGAGAAAAAAGAAATTACGATTACGGAAAAAATCTCCGTCGACTTTCCGTTTTCGAAAGTTTCGTAAAGATGGAATTCCGTCCTCCGACAAACATCTATCCACCCCCACCCCACACACAAATTCTTTTACTCCATTTAACTACTGTTTTCGAAATCTTTGAAACACGAAATATTGTCCCCAGACGGAAAATGACCCAACCCCCCAAATTATCTTCAGTTTTGCATCAATCATAAAGCGATCTAAATGATGACTAAAAAACCAAAAACCAAAAAAAAAAAAACCGGGGAGAATTCTGCTATTCTGCTTAAGAATCTTATGTATATCATATAATAATAGCAAAATATTTTTTTAAACAAAATGAAAATTCGTAGATTCCGTAGTTAGACAACTAAATCGGTAGAAAATACAAACATTCCGTGGTAATTGGCATGCATAACAGTCGTATAATCGGCACCACGTGATCCGCACCTATCATGCTAATCATGAATCGTAATTTTCGACAGAAAACTGCGATTCACAGGACCGACTCAGAAATCCAAAGATGCAAGAAAAAATGATCGTCTTATTGAAAAAGTAACTGTCATTTTGAAGTACTTTTGTTTTACTTTAAAGTAAAAAAAGAACTAAAATCGTTAGCTGTTGCCGCATTATCGCAGTTCATTAGTTGGACTAAAAAATCCGTTGAAATTGTGGACAGTCCATAGCATTGTCTTATTTCTGAATACGTTTCAACTGAATACCGAAAAAACCTTAACTAATACATCAGCGCACCAAAACTAAGTGATTCGATTCGCAGCTACACGCTACGGAATAGCTCTGCGCGATTCCTGAGAGTCACGGATTCTCACACCTCGTAGGCTTCCGCACGCGCAAATAGTAACGCCTTCTGTGCGTCATATTTTCTATCAAAATACTTCTAAGTAAAAGAAAAAATATATATTCTTACAATCTCTTTGCAGTCTTCTATCTCGCTGTTACGCTACATTTTTCTGTTGCCGCCACATTTTCGGTACTTTCCCAACACCACCACCTCCTGACAATTACCTCGCGGACTTTTTAAAACAACGCACCGTTTTTTGTTTTTTTTTCTTTTTACCAATGTCCGCAGCACCTAAATTTATAACCTTTTAATAGATAATCTATGGATTACACAACAGAAATTACGGCATTTACTGCAATATATTACGAAATCTCAACTAAGAAGAAAATTAGGCGCCACAGCCCCAATTTTAGGCGCCTGGGCGACCTGGCGCCCGGGATTTGTCGAGCCCTGTGTGGGAACACATGTATGTCCATGTTACACAGGAAGGAAGTGGACATGTGAGAAGAGCTATTGTTGCTGGAGGAAATCATATACAGGAGCGATTAGCCAATAAATGTCATTTGTTGTAATGTGGTGTGACAAAAATTACCTTATTTTTCCTTTGTTGTAGGTATGGACACGGAACATGCATTGTTTAAAATACTGTTGAATGTTGCAAAGAGTTTTTTTGTTTATGTAAAAAATACTGTTGCAGCAGATGTGTTATTGCCCCATCTTCCAGTAAAATTATTAAAAGCTTGAAGGCTTTATTTTCATGTGTATATTCTGTAGCATTCATGACAACACAATATATGTTTAAAAAATAAATTGGTAAATATTTACATGTTTCCTAAGGATAATCAGTGCTAACTTGAATTTTTAATTTATTTCAGTTTGTTGAGCTGTTGATGAAAAACTTGAAGGATGCCTTGAAATCATCTTGCTTTGAGGATGCTAGAATAATGGTAAGCATGTGGAATATAAAAAAATCTTAAAATTGACATTAAGCAATTAAAATCCATAATGTGAATGTCACTGCTTGTGTCACACATTACTGAATTTCCTTTCACTGTTTCCTTAGAGTTAATTGTTTTTGTTTGCTCGATTAAGCTCATTTGCCAACTCTGAATATGCTCACTGATAAGAATGTTGCAAATAATTTTTTTCACATGGTAGCAAAAATAAGATTACAAAATTTGATGATCACAGCATAACAGCAAAAATTTCCATGTTTATACAAATGGAACTATCATGTACAATATATAAATTCAAATTTTAATTCAAGACATAGGGGAAATAAAGTTGTAAGTTGTGTGAAGAATAGGATCGGAGAAATGGTATGGGAGCCCAATGAGTTAAGTGAAAGATAGTGTGAATACTTCCGTGAGTTATTGGAATGTGAAAGCAGAGGGGAATTTGAGGCAGAAGTATATAAAACCACAGTGAGAGAAGAGAGCACTAGAGGAATCTCAAGGGAAGAGGTTTGTAAAGCTTTAAAATCTCTTCAAAATGGTAGGGCTTCAGGAGTAGATGGCATGAATGCTGAGATTTGACTGGTTAACTGAAATTTGCCAGTGGTGCTTGGAGTTGGGAATGGTCCCTCAGGATTAGAGGGATGTGTAAGGGAAAAGGTGATCAGGCTGAATGCAAGGACTATCATGATATCAACTTGTTGGGTGCCAGGGAAAGTGTTTGGCAAGGCCATTATTGACAAGGTATGAGATTTTACATGAGAGAAGGTGTGTTATGTACAGAGTGTTTTTATGCCTGGTAAGAGCTGCACTAACCAAATTTTTGCATTACATATGATGATCAAAAAGTGTGTTTGTTGGTAAGAAATTTTTGCTGCCTTCAAAGATTTAGAGAAAGCATGACCGGTTAAATAGGATACCTCTGTGGAAGGTACTGAATAAATATGGTATTACTGGGAATCTACTTAAAGTGTGCAAGCCATGTATGCTGACAGTAGAGCATGTGTACGAGTAAATGGTATTGTATCAAAATGTTTTTTTATTGGTGCAAGAGTCAGACAAGGCTGCGTAATGTTACTATGGTTGTTTAATATATTTATGGATGTGTGCGTGTGTGATGCCAAAATAGACGATAGTAGTTTATGTATTGGTAATATCCATGTGTGCAGATTGCTGTATGCTGATGAGAGAGACAGTCCTTTAGGCAGAGAGCAAAAGTTAATTTCAGAATATGCTGTCCAGGATGTACTAAGTTTGTATGAAATTTAAACTGAGTATAAATAAGGGAAAAACCAAAGTTCTGGTTTTTGAGTGAGGAACTGTTACTACTGAATGCAAGATAAGTATAAATGTCACAGATATAGACCAGGTGAATGAATTTGTATATTTAGGATGCGTGATTGACAGAGAACATAAATTAGATATTGAAATTGGTAGGCTAGTGAATTCGTCTTTGAAAGCCATAGCTGCTTTAGGAGGATTTCATGGAAACAGCAAATTCTCAAAAAGTCCTGAATGGCTGTGTATAAAAGTGTAATAATTCTGACTCATGTATGGCAGTGAAATGTGGGTCCTGCAGAAGAGACATAGGAGTCATTTGTGTGCTGGAGAGATGCGTTACTTAAGGTGGGTTTGTGTCAAGACACATTCTGATTATGTGAGGAACAAAGATGTGTTGTAGATGTGTAACATGAAGCAAAATGTTTGTAAGGTGGAGACAAATATTCTCATTTGGTTCGGCCATGTTGAAAGAATGGCAGGGATGGAAAATGGTAAGTAAAAGTCAATTTTTTCAGCTTGGTCAGTAATTTGTCAGTTTTTTTAAAAATTGGTCAGTAAAGTCAGTATTTTTTTATTTTTTGTTTTCGTTACTGCATTTTGCAGGAAGCATGATGACTTCCCAGTGATATTACAGAATTTTTTTCAGTTCAACTCAATTTCTTTTTCTCATTTTTCCTAACCTAGTAATAATTATTATTGTGCTGACAAAGTGGCCCAATGATTAAAGTGTTTCTTGAGCATTGGCTTTCCCCAATTGCTCAAAAACATAATGTCCAAGGGCCATGCTTTCTTCTCTACTTCGTACTATATTATTCACCATGTTATGTCATCACGTCACCTTGTTTTCAGTGCATTTAATCTTAATTTGTCTTTTGTGTTTTAGGTTCACAATCTGAATCTACAGTACATAAATTATATTGAAGCACCTATTTATTTTGCTGATTGAACTTATTTGTGAATGAGACTAATGAACAATGGGAAAGTTCACTTTTAAGTCTGAGTGGTTGAGTAAAAAAAGACAAAAATGGATGTGTTATATCTGAATGGGGATAGGTAAAAAAAGTGAAGGAGAAAAGTTTTGTGTTGTGTGTGCTAAAGGATTTAGTGTCAGTTGGGGGTTTGAAGCACTTGAACAGCATGCCACATCTCGTAAACATAAGGATGAATTGGTTTATCGCAACTACATCTGCCAGCAGTTCGTCCTGGTGTGCCAAAGGAAACTAGTTCTGGCAGCCATGCTGTGCCTAAAGATTGCACAGGAACTTAACTATTCCACTTTACAGTGTCCTAGATAGTGAAATGAGAGCAGAACTTATCTGGGTATTGAAAGCTCTTTCAGCTGACTTCGCTTTTGAACCATCTTGTGAACATATTGGGGAAACTTTAAAGTTTAGGTTTCCAAATGCAGTGCCTCAAGATTTTGCCTAATGAAGAACAAGGCACAGTATCTAACAACAAATGTGCTGGCCCCATACTTCAGAAAACAGTTGCTGAAGGATACATGATGAAACCACCAATGCAGCATCTTACACCTTGTGCTATGATGAAACCACCAATGCAGCATCTTACAAAGAATTACAGGTAGCTGTTAGATACTGGTCACTAACTAAAAACATGATTGTAATGAGACACCTCCAGACTATTTTTATGGGATCAGCAACAGCTAAAGGTATTTACTGCAAACTCAATGAAGCTTTGGATTCAGCACAACTTTCTCTGTCAAAACTGCTAATGATAAGTAATGATGGGCCAAATCAGGGGTGTATGCAGATTTTTTTGGGGGGAGGGGGGCTGAAAAATTGGAAGTTTCTGAAATCCACCAGGATAAAATGGAAGTTAATAAAAAAAATTAAAAAAAATGTTAAAAAAAAAAAGGTATTTCTTTTTAGTTTTTTTAGGTATATAGCATACATATATACCTAAATTAAGCTGATGAGTACATATTAAAAAAAGTGACAGAAACAAATTTCTGCTTGAGAAATAATGAAATTGATTGGACTCACCTAATTCTTAAAAACTGAGACTTATTCTTCTAGGCACATTTCCGAATTTGTCAATGACTTCTTCAACTTGAATGTCTCTATGAATAGATAATAAACTAGCCCATTCAGTCTTAACTCTGATTTACTGTTTCTCAAATAAGATTTCAATCGGTGAAGACTGGAAAAGATTCTTTTCACTGATGCTGTGGTTACAGAAAGAAATTGCCAAGATGCGAAGCAAAATATAAATGTTGGGAAATAAGTTCTTATTGCATGATGCTAAACTTTGAACTGCATTTTTGGGGTGCACTTCTGCTTTTTCCCTTTCCCATTTTTGACACCATAATTGATACTTGCTTTCTGTTACATCAGAATATCCTAAATCAGATTCATACATTTTGACTGCAGGATAATATTTGGGAATAATCATTCTTCACAGCAAAAACTGGTAGAATGTTTTGCAAAGAAGTTAGTGTTTGTTTTTGTGATTGAAACCTTTCATTTAATGATTCAATTATATCATCCACAAAGGGTATAAATATACTTCTGCGGAAATATTCTTCTGGAGTTGCTTATGGGACATTGCATCTATTTTTTTGTATACTGCATCTACGCGGAACTTCTTCTGCTACTTTGAGGCCTACAGCCAATGTTTTTACAGCATCATAAATTAAGGTCAAGGATTTTTCTGCTTCAGTTCTCATGCTGTTTAGCAGTGTTGTAACTTCTGATATTTTTTCTAATGCATCAACTAAGTCAATTTGCTTGTTTTGGAAGTTTTCAGATAGGTTGTATGTGATGGACAATATTTTACTAAGGACAAAAGTTGCCACTAGAAATGAAAACTGACATATAGAGTTGAGCAAAGTGTGTGCTTTGACAGATGATTCTGCTGACTCTTCTTGCTCAATCGCTTCTAAGGATGATATAATAGGATGCAGACCTTTAAACATAAGAACGGCATCATGCCTTTGGATCCATCGAATTTCACATAGTTTCATCTTAACTTTCTTGCAATCAGGTAGCAGTCGCTGGATACTTTTTTTCAAAACACTGGTACGTTTAGCAGAAGCGTGGAAAAACGAACATGTTTCTGATATAACTCCCATACAGTTCCTTATGCTTAGGAATTTTGCTGGCATCCGACAAACATAAGTTCAAGGAATGGGACATGCAATGAGTATATATTGCTTTGGGATATTTTTTTCTAATACAGGCCTGCACTCCACGAAACTGTCCTCACATTGCTGCAGCCCCATCATACCCCTGCCCTCTCATATCGTTCAAATCAAAACCCAATTTCACTAAATTTTCCATTATTGTTGTCGCAAGAGAACAGCCTGTTAAATTTTTCACTGGTATAAAAACCAGAAAATCTTCTCTTAATTTCAGTTCTTCTTCATCAAAATACCTGATGCACAGTGAAAACTGTTCTATTTGACTAATGTCAGTTGTTTCATCTGCCAATACTGAAAAAAATTTTGAATGCTTTACCTCTCCTACAATTTTCTGTCGAATAAGTTCCCCAAAGATGTTTATTATTTCATTCTGTATTACTGAACTTATTTATATACATGCTATTACCTCCACTAGTTTCTAAGTTTTCTTTTAAAATGGCATCTCCAGAATTTGCACGATATCTTAATAAAGTGCGAAAATTGCCATAATTATTTGCTGGTTCCTCAAGCAAAATTCTTCCAGAATCAACTTTTCCCCTAAGAGGTATCTGCTGCCTTCCACATAAGCTACCATATATCATCATCATCATCATTGTCAACCATTATAAATCCACTGCTGGACGAAGGTCTCCCCAAGTTTCCTCCACAACAGTCTGTCTTGTGCCAGTCTCCTCCATGTCACCCCTGCATACTTTCGAATTTCATCCACCCATCTCCCATGTGGTCTTCTTCTGGGTCTTTTCCTGTCCCTTGGAATCCAATCTAAAATTTCGGCTGTCCATCGATGATCTGTCCTTCTGGCAGTATGTCCAGCCCATTGCCATTTCAGGGATTTAACTCTGATCATGATGTCTTCCACTCTTGTCATTTTTCGGATCCACGAGTTCCTCTTCTTATCTCTCCTGGTTACACCAAGTATGCACCTCTCCATGCCTCTTTGAGTTGTCTGCAGCCTTTGTATGTCTCTTTTAGTTAAGGTCCACGTCTCTGCACCATACGTAAGCACTGGAAGGATGCATTGATCAAACACTTTTCTTTTAAGACATAATGGCATATTGCTCTTGAAAATTATGCTGTTTCTTCCAAAAGCTCTCCAGGCAAGTTTTGTACGCCGATTAATTTCTTCATCAATGTGACCCTCACTAGATATCTGCTGTCCAAGATAAACGCACGTGTCTGTTATCTCCAGCTTTTCTCCATCAATCGATAAATCTTCATTTCTTGTAAAAGCATTGAACATCACTTTTGTCTTCTGAAAGTTCATTTTTAATCCCACTTCTTTACTCTTGTCAGCAAGTTCCTGGATCATACTCTGCAGCTCTGATGGGGTAGTTGCAAAAATGACTACGTCATCAGCAAAACGAAGGTGGGTTAGATAATCTCCATTAATCTTTATCCCCTTGTTTTCCCAGCTCAGCGACTGAAAAACACCCTCCAATGTGGCATTAAAGAGCTTCGGAGATATGGTGTCACCTTGTCTCACTCCCTTTCCAATTTTTACGTGTGTTGTATTTTCAAACAGCCTAATCTTTGCACTTGCATTTTCATAGATGTTATTAATGATATTAATGTATGCATCTTCAATACCGCAGGTTTTCAGAGCCATTGTAACTGCTGATGGTTTCACCGAATCAAAGGCTTTTTCATAATCGATAAAAGCCATGCACAATGGAAGTTCATATTCCCTCGCTCTTTCAATTAGTTCTCTCAGTACGTGGATATGATCTATTGTGCTGTAGCCACTCCTGAATCCAGCTTGTTCTCTCGGTTGAGCCATGTCCAGTGTTACCTTCAAGCGGTGTGAAAGAACTTTAGTGAAGATTTTATAAACTACTGATAGGAGGCTGATAGGTCTGTAGTTTCCGAGATCCTCAATGTCACCTTTCTTATGTAGCAGGATCATTGTAGCGGTGTTCCAATCCTCAGGAATCTTTCCTTCATTAAGGCATCGAGTGAAAATTTGGGCGAGTACTGTTTCGATTTCTCCACTTGCTTCTTGTATGATGTCTACAGTAATTCCATCTTCTCCTGGAGCTTTTCCCCGCTTCATGTTCTTGATTGCATGTGCAACTTCTGCTGGAAGGACTGGAGGAACTCTGGTACTGGTATCTTTCATGATGTCTGGAGTGCATGTATCATCCCTTTCATATAATTTGGAGTAGAAATCTTTCACTCTTGTCAAAATTTCGCCTCTATTTCTTGTTACAGAGCCATCTTCTTTTCTCAGTGCCATAATCTGTTTTCTTCCCTTACTGAGATGTCCCTTTGCTATCTTTAGGCTTTGGTTGTTTTCAATTGCTTTCCTCACTAGTTCACAGTTGAATTTTCTTACGTCTTCAGTGATACTTTTTCGTACTGTCTTGCATAGCTCTATATATTCCACTTTGGAAGTCACATCTTCTTTAGTTGTCCTCATCTCTCTTCTTCTTTTGCATCAACATTTTCGTTTTTCCTGATAATTTATTTACATGCAACTTGTTCTTAGACCCAGCTAATTTTGTTGCTGTTTCCATAAGAGCTTTGGTTACTTTTCTGTTAACTTCAGAGATGTCCACTTCTTCCGATGTTAGGCCTTCTAAAGCAGAGAACCTGTTCTTCAGTTCCAACTTGAAGGTATTATGGTGTTTTTTAAGGTTGGTTATGTCAATAGATTTTGTTTGTCTTATGAGCTTGCCACGTTCAAGTTTTGTGTTGAGGTGCATCTTACATCTCACCAATCTATGGTCACTACCTGTGTTGAACTTGTTTAGCACACTGCAGTCTTCTATGACGAATTTTTTTGTTACACATAATAAAATCAATTTCACTTGTTGTCCCATTTGGATGTCTCCATGTCCATTTCCTGTGTGGCTTTTTCTTGAAGAAGGAGTTCAAGATGAAAAACCCTTCTGCCTCTGCAAACTCAACGAGAGTATTTCCACGCTGGTTTCTGTTGCTGTGACCGAATTTACCTACTGAAGTTTCATTCTGTTGCCGTTGCCCTATTTTTGCATTGAAATCTCCCATAATTATTTTCAAGTGCTGCTTACCTTTATTATTTAGATGACAAATTTCCTCATAAAATTCTTCAATTTCTTCTTCAGGATGACTTGTGGTGGGTGCATAAGTTTGAATAATCTGAGCCTGGTATCTTTTCGAGAGTTGGATAACAAGTCGTGCAGCTCTGTCAGAGGAACTTTCAACTTCTACAACTTTATCCTTCAGTTTCTTGTTTATTATAAATCCAACACCACTAGTTCTGCCAGTATCTGTCCCACGATAGTAGAAGAGATGTCCACTTTTCAGTTCAATGAGATCTTCTCCTTTTCTCCTTACCTCACTTAGCCCCACGATGTCCCACTTGATCCTTTGTAGTTCCTCTTCCAATTCAAGAAGCCTTGAATCAGAAGATAGGGAGCGTCCATTGTACGTAGCCAAGGTCAGCATCAGATGGCAGCCTAGTCCGGTCCTCCGGGGATTCTTAGCACCCTCTGCCTTCATGTCGCACTGGCCGCTGCCTTGGCCAGGTACATTCCAGCTGCCGGAGACTGAGGGCCAAGATTTAAGTTGTGGAATCATTTTGGAGGGGTTTGGCCATAACTCACCACGCTGGCCAAGCGGGTTGGTGAGTGTGGGATAGAATTTCCTCTAATCCCGATGGTATAGTTATACCGCTATTGGCGGTCGTCAGAGCCCCTTTAGTGGGAACAGGATGCACCACGAGAAGGCGGGGTTGACATTTGTCAAGGAGAGGCTGTGATGTTACGCATCACCTGACCTTACATCCCTAAAAAAAATTTTATATACTCGCGTATAAGTCGAGAAATTTGGGACAAAATGAGAGCTTCAAAGTAATGGGGTCGACTTATACGCGGGGTCTAAAAAAATAGTAAGTCCAAAAGTTCTTCCCGTGAGGCAAAAGCCAATCCATCCCAAAAGAAGTAAAAATGACGATGCGGTATTAATAACAAAATCGCAACACTCCGAAAGAAAAAAAAAGAAAGAAAGAAAAAACACTGATGTGGTAGAATTACGAAATCGCGACCCTCCGAATTTCTCAGCGCTTTGAAAAGTCTCCTCTCTCCTGGCTTTGCGTATTTACAGTGCAGTCACAGCCGCACATAGAAAGCTCCGCCCTTCCGACTACCAGTTGATTGTGCTGACCTTCGACGTAACGGAGGCATGCGACAGCCAGTGTTAGGTGTTGCTTGTTCTTAATCGCACGTGTCTCGCTTCTCCTATTATGGGTGACACGCATTGTGTAAAGAAACGGATGTCCTATAACGCAGGATTCAAGTTGAAAGTGGTTTCTTTTGCAGAAAATACTAACAACTGTGCTGCTTCACGTCAATTTGGCATTAACGAAAAACTGATTCGAGATTGGCGTAAAAAAACGGACTTGGTGAAAATCCCAAAATTGCAAAAGGCGCTGCGCCGTGGAATGACATCTTTCCCAGAGCTGGAAAGTGTCTTGAATGATTGGATTGTGGGCTGCAGACAAAATGGTTACATTGTAACGCGAACTGGTATACGTTTGCGAGCAATGAAGCTCGCAAAAGGTGAAAAGTTTGCAGCCGCAAATAACACTTTTTGTGCCTCACCAGGTTGCACAAGGTTCATGAACCGCTATGGGTTGTGTCTACGCCAGTGCACCAAAATTGCACAAAAGTGACCTCGTGACCTCGAAGCAAAGATAATGGAACTTCAAAAGTATGTAATTCAAAAGAGAAAAGAGACTGCTTTTGAACTTTCCCAAATAGGGAATATGGATGAAACCGCCATATGTTTCGACCTTCCTGGAAATAAGACGGTGAACCAAAAGGGCGAAAAAAATATCTTGATCAAAACGACTGGCCATGAAAAATCCAGTTTCACGGTTGTTCTTTCCTGTTTCGCCGACGGCAGTAAGCTACCTCCGGTAATTATTTTCAAATGCAAAACTCTGCCAAAAAGCGTTGTCTTTCCGTCTGGTGTGCTCATTCGTGCCCATGAAAAAGGATGGATGAACGAATCTGGAACAATTGACTGGTTAAAGAATGTGTGGAACAAAAGGCCAGGTGCACTTTTGAGGAAACCTTCTCTTTTGGTGTGGGATATGTTTGTTGCACACCGTTGTGCAGAAGTGAAAAAAACTGCAGAAAATTCAAAAACAACTCTTGCTGTCATCCCAGGTGGGTTGACATCTGTTCTTCAACCACTAGATGTCTGCCTTAATAAGCCTTTCAAGGACAATGTGCGGAGGTATTGGGCAGATTGGATAAGTTCCGATTTGCCGACTGAAACCAAGGGCGGAAATCTAAAGAAGCCGGATATCGTTTTGATTGTGCGATGGGTCAAGGATGCTTGGGATGCGATACCTGCAGAAATGGTCGTGAAATAATTCAAGAAATGTTGCATTAGTAACAAACTTGATGGCACAGAGGATGATGAGATTTTCATGAGTGATGATGACAGTGATTCTGATGACACAGGCATAGATGGGAATACTGATGTTTGTGATGACGCGCCGATGACGGAGAAAGACTTTTTTTAACTGTTTGGCGAGTCGGAATCGGATTTTGAAGGGTTCCAATGAAGTTTTTGGGTATGCAAATTAAATTTAGTATTATATATATAATTTTTTTCGTTTTCAAATGTTTTTGAATAAGTTCATTGAAATTTTTTTTTTCTCATTCCGGGATCGACTTATACGCGAGTTTCCGATTTCTTACGATTTTTTCCTCTGAAAGTGGGGGTGGGGTCGACTTATACGCGAGTATATACGGTAATTGTTTGCACAAAAGGAATCAACCTTTTCCTGTTGTCAAGTATCTCTTGCTTTTTCTGTTTATTCATTTGTAAAATTATACTATCCTGTTTTTTATGAATTATTGATGCAATATTTTCAGCTGCCAATACAGCGTCTTTGTGATATTTATTCTTTTCATGTTTTTTTAATATTTCCCACGCATCTTTTAAATCAGTACTAGGCTTTTTAACCAGGCTACCCAAAGTCTGATGTTTGCCTTTACCAGCAAAATCTTTTTCGTAAAATAAAACACAATATTTACAAAATGAACCTTCTTTCAGACGTGAATATGACAGCCACTTATACTCTTCTAGCCATTTAATTTGGAATGTTCTCATATGATTTTTATTGCGACTGGAACTGATTTTTTTAGGGAATCTATATTTCGCAGTAGGTTTCCATATGCTATGTAACAAATCCGCTTTTTTCTCATTGCTCAAAGAAATAACAAGCTCACTGTTACCTGCACATACCTGCCAACTACTACGGAATGTCTGTAGTTTCTACGGATTTAGTTACATACCTGCCAACTACTACGGAATGTCTGTAGTTTCTACGGATTTAGTTGTCTGACTACGGAACTATGGACATCGCTGTCAAAACTACGGATTCTACAAATTTTCGCTTTGTTTAGATTTTTTTTCATTTTTCTAGTATTTCATGATATACATGTGATTCGTAAGCGGATTCGCAGAATTCCACTTGTTTTTTTTAGGTCATCATGTAGATCGTCCTCGAAAGCGGTATTTAGAATTTTAAAATTTTCTGAAACGGTAGTTAAACGGAGTGAAATTTTTTGCAGTAATCGCATTTTTGTTTCTCTCGATGTTGCCTTTGTGTCCACTTTTCTTGTTAAACATCATTTAATTGTAAAAATGTCTGTATTTCAGCTTGAAACTGCAGGCAACAATTTGTGAAAACGGAACTTAAAACGCCGCGAAAATTTTCCCGTAATCTTCAGGCATGAGATTCTTCCGCGAATTCGAGGAATTACGCCCTTTCGTTATTATTTTGGTCATTTATGAGATCAATACACAAGTGAAGAGAATATCTTTGGGGGGGGGGGGGGGTGAGTCGGAGAACGGAATTCCACTTTTACGAAACTTTCGAAAACGGAAGGTCGACAGAATTCAGATTTTTCTGTAATCGGAATATCTTTATTGCTAAGCAGCATTTTACTGCATAAATATTTGTATTTCAGCTTGAAAATTTATGGAAAATTTCCAAAACTGGAAGTCGTAAGAAGCAAAAATTTTGGCAGTAATCCCCCCCCCCCCCGCGATGTTTCCACTCTTCTGCATTGTTAAATATCCCCCATCTCATAAGTTTTTGCATTTTAGCTTGATAAGGGAGGGGTAAATTCCTTAAAACAGAAGTGACAAAGTTGGAAAATTTGTAAAAATTGATGCAAAGTGTTCAAAAGTGTTATCCTCAAAGTTACACCATTTATCTAAAATAGTTGAAGCTTTGATATCATGCACTCATGGTCCTCAGGCTGAAAGTTTTTTCAGCATGCTAGAAGAAATTATTGATATCAGAAGGAATAAAAAAAAAAGAAAAGAAAGAAAATAAACAATAAAGAAATAGGGAGAGAAAGATATCAGCAGAAAAAAAAATAAGCAATGGATGCTGCGCCGCTTGCAAGGTTAATAAAAAACAAACTAACAGTGGTCCGCAGTCTTGCTGTGTGTTTTGATTTTTCACCCAGTTAAAGCTTCTAGCCTTTTTTTCCCCTTTGGTTTATCTTGTCATAAACTGGAATTATTGGAGGCAGTATGATCATATGGTGAGTGAAGGTTTGCACGCTGCACATTCACTTGCTTGGATTTCCCATCTGTCAAGTGTTGTGGAATTCTTCAAGCATCTGACTGATTTTTATTGGTGGGAGTTTCGAACTTAAATCTCGCAGTGGTACCTATCATGCCCTTGCCAGCAGGGGACTAAACTTTGCGTTTCACATGAGTTGAGTTTGTTTCATTAGAGTCCTTGTTTGTTGTAATGTTTTGTTGTGGTGCGTATTTCTTTTTCACAAAGAGATGAATCGTTTCATAAAGTCTATGTGTGCCGCGCAATAATACTAATTACTACTGACAAGGCTCTACCCAATGTTGGCAGGTATGCCTGCATACAATCCTATGTCGTTCAAATCTGAAATGCTTTCAAACTTTTCATTACCATCTGCATCTCCGTCATTCATCATGCATATTGGTTGAAGCTCATAATTTTCCGGATTACTCCCGCTTTCAACACATTGGTTGGGAACTTGAATATCAGTGGGTTCAGCTAGCGTTTCAGTTTCCACAGCTCTTTTTGTTACAGAAAGTCAACAGACTTTGTTGATGAAATCGTTTCATTTTTGAAATAACCTCAACAAACTGTTTTAAGCACCTGCAGGAAAGAGTGAATAAATACTGATTTTGAATTACAAGGATACAGACAAAACAGAAACAGAAGTTTCACTTTCTCACTCTGTTTGAAAATGAAAGAATCCACCCACATGGGCAACGCACAGCTCGGAATCAGTAAAGTATCAAAACAGGTTGCTGGGCAGTGAAGTGAGGTGTCGAGTGTCACTGCACGTGTCCTAGTAACGATCGGCACCAGGCAGAGAGGAGCGGTGACACGTGACACTATCCCTGGTCTGGTCAATTAGGAGTTGGCGCCGCAAAAACCTACAGCCGTCTTCCTGACCATGGTTATGCGCCACCCGTCTTTCTCTGACCTCTGTCTCCTTCGCGCAATGATCTTTCACTGAATCCGTACGTAGCAGTTGGATTTTTCCAGCAGTAAATATTCATGATTTAGAAACTTTTCTCATAACACAAATTTTGATTTTACCTACATATATAAAAATTATATTGGAAAGCACAGTTTGATTATTTAACTTTATTTTGGCAGATAACATAAAAAATGAAACAAATTTCGGGGAGCCCCCCCCTCTAAATACGCCCCTGGGCCAACTGACAAATAAGGCTATTGCTAAACTTGTGAATGATTATCTTATTTTGATAGAGACACAGGCTGTGGTAGATATTGGCACGTGCAACATTCATATAGTCCATAATGCATTCTGTAGGGGCGTGGCAGAACTGGGTGAAGATACATCAAATTTAATTTTCCTTCTTCATGATTTTTTTTATGGGTGGCCATCATGATTTCACCAAAATTCAAAGAGATCTTGGAATCCCAAATCATTGTTTCTTGGAACATGTTCCTCTTAGGTGGTTATCCCTAGAGAGTGCTGCCGCAAGACTGATTGAACAGTGACCAGCATTTACTAAGTACTTTATGAACTTTGTTCCTAAAAGTAAAAGAGATTTGGTGAAATCTTCCACAAATTATATAGAAACATAATTAACCTCTTAAAACATGTGACTGTGGAAGCAGAGGGGATGTTTTGTTGCACAAGTGCCCGCTTATTTACAAAGTTTACCGGAGTGTTCCAGAAAAAAGAGCCTTTGGTGCATGTGATGCACAGTGAACTAAAAACACTCAAAAGAACCATGATGAATCGTGTTTGTAAAAGTTCAGCACCATTGTCTCTTGAAGCCTTCAGTAATGAGCACTATATACCTGCAAGAGAAGTAATAAGTGAAAGTAGAAACTGCGATGAACTGGGAAAACTTTTGAAAACGAAAAGATACTCTTAACTTTTTAACGGGAGCAAAAAATCATTTCATAGCAAGTTGCAAACACCATTTACTCCACTCATCTGTGAACAAGCCCATCCTCAGAAATCTTCAATGTTTAGCTCCAGCACAGCAAGTCAAAGAAGGAACCCACAAGGATATTATAAAAGTAGCAGTGGCACTTCCTATGGATATTCCACTGGACACGATTGCGGATGAATGGAAACTTCCAGTGAAACTTGCAGCATGGATACGTACTGGAATCAGTTCTTTGAAAAGACAAAAACCACCTGGAGGTCCTAAATACCCACTGGTTACCAAGGTGGTGAAAGCAGTATTATCGTTATTGCATGGTAGTGTGGACATGGAAAGAGAGTTTTCAAAATCTGGACACATTTTAATTGATGAAAGGGCCAGAATGTCGGAGAACTTTGAATGCCCACCTGCAGGTCAAAGAAACATTATAGCATGTACACGAAAACAAGATATAGCATGTTAATATCACCCCGGAACTTTTAGAGATGGCAAGGGCAGCTCATGTTCATTACAAGCAATATTGTGATTAACAGCATGCCATTAAAGAGGAGCAAAAAAAAAAAAAAAAAATAAAAAAAATATAAAAAGGAAAAGAATGATAGGGAAAAGGAAGAGGAGCTAGAAAAGTTAAAGAAGATAGACAATGAAAAGGATAATATACAAGAGAAGAAAGCAAAACTGAAGAAGCTGAGACAAGAACAGAACAGAGGGCGATTGCTCGAACGCTGCTAAGTGATGCAACCAAACATATTATGGAGTCTGCTGAAAAAATGGACATGGTGGGATTCAACATGGCACATCTCATGCTGGGAGTGCAGAAAGCAATGGAAGAAGAGGATGAGAAAAAACAAAAGCGTGCAGATGCAGTGCAGAAAACCGTTGAAAAACGAGAAAGTTCGTTAATTACTTCTTTTTTCAACAAAAAACCAAAGACAAAAAGTGAAGACAAGTTGTACCTTATAGTAATTATGTTTTATAATGATTATTTTATGTATGATTTTTAATGTTTTGCTGTTTTATTATCTGCAGTACTCTGTTATTTTTAAAAAGGAATATTTTTCTGCCTTAAATTTTATAGTACAATGAAAATACTATCCTGCATTCATAAAAATATTTTTTTTTCCAATAAAAAGGTATGCGATGGCTGGCTTTGCGGTTGGTGGAGGCCAGATAATTTTTTTTTTAATGAATTCTTAATTTTACCTTTAAAATGCTAATTTATTGATAGGCTGTAATTAAATTTGTCAGTAATTGGTCAGTATTATTGGTATTTTGGTCAGTAAAGTAAGTAATTTTGACCCACTGACCAGTTTCCATGCCTGAAAAGGTGAGGTACTTACTAAGAGAATCTATTCAACCCAAGTGGCTGGAAAGAAAGGTATAGGATGACCAAGGAAATGATGGGAGGACCAGATTCAAGAATATCTGCATGAGAAAAAGATAATGAGTGCAGTACAAAAGGTCTTGTGTGTGATGGATATCAGTGAAGCTTGAGTTGTGTGCCATTGTCACAGCAAATGGTGACCGTTGATGCATTAACAGTAAGTAAAATTTAGTTCGCCATCAGCTTTAAAAGTTTAATCTGGCAGATGAGCTTTCTTTGTGGAGCTAAGCTCTGAATCTTAGCAAACAGCTTTATGGTATGTGTGTATGTAAATTTTAATGCCATAGTTGCTTAAAATTACCAGTATATCAGTTATAAATCCCAAAGTGAATACATTTTTTGCTAATTGTGTGTTTATTGTCTGATTTTTTCATTATACAATTCAATGTTCTGGTCAACATAGAAATTTAAAGCTCTTAAATTATGCGTGGTCATGAGAATAATTTGGCCTAACAAAGCAATTGTGGTTATATAGATGCAGCTTTTGAAATTATCTTGTACAGAAAACTAGCAGATAATGCTTACCTTGGCATTCCTTTCTAGCGACGGGAACATTTCACGCACATGTTTTCCGGTCCTTTGTTGATGTTATCAACAAAGGACCGGAAAACACGTGCGTGAAATGTTCCCGTCGCTAGAAAGGAATGCCAAGGTAAGCATTATCTGCTAGTTTTCTGTACAAGTTACTTTGAAATATCGCACGTAAAAGAGAATAGTACAATAATTAGAGCTATATAATAGTCAGAATTAGAACTACTAAGTGGTTTTGAAATTATGTTCTCCATTCTCTTCACAGGTTCGTTTTCTGGCTGATCTTGTTAATTGTCATGTTATATCAGCTGGATCTATGGTAAATCTCCTTCAGAGCTTAGCAGATGTTTCTGGTGAAACAGGCGTGCCACAGGTATGTTGTGTATATTGCCTGCATATTCTTGTGTGTAGTTAATTTTCCATGAAATGATCAAAATTCTTTGTCATCTTTTGTTTTGACTGTTATATATTCTCTTTTCTTTTTTTACTTTGAAGATATTAAACAATTTGTGCAGTGATGTACATAAATTAAAAACTGCTATTCACCAATTTGACATCAGTTTTTGTGCAACATGAGATTTCTTTGTGGTTTTAGTACAAGGTGTGTGAATAAAGTTTAATGAATGCATAGTAAAAATATACAACAGGTAAAATTTAATAAAATTTAAGAAAACTTTGATGTCCTCAAAAACAATTTCCCCAGATACAGTGCAGTTTTGGTATTGTTTGTATAACTACTGAAAACTTTGGGGAAAATATTTTTTGTTATCGTTTGAAGCTTGGTCATCATGTTTACTTAAATGTCTGAAATGTCTACAAATCTCTTCCCTTTCAGCTCTTATATATCAAATATCTTTCTTTTTCAGCACTAATTTCAGTCAGGGAAAGAAAATGCAGTCAGATCAGGCAAATAAAGTGTTGGTGATTCAATGCAGCAACAGCTTGCTTGTCTGGAAGAATTTGATATTGGTCTTTTCTCCATATTTGCCCACTAACAGTGTGCACCTATATCAGTTGCTGTGACACACACTGTGTGCCACACCCCTTCTCTTAGCTCTGTGATAGTTATTGACATGTTTGATCATGTACTTAACTGTGTCACACAAGTTTCTCCCTTTTTCACAACCATGGGTCATTCCATGTCAAATCAACCAGTGACTGTTGCTTGACATTTTTAACATTTTTATATTTTGCATACAATATTCCCAATATATTGACACTTTAAAAATCACAAGTTTTTTTTTTTTTTTTTTACAAGTCTTAGTTTTTTCTGGCAGCTATTTTTGTTTGGCTCTGCATGGCGTTTTTGACCAAAATTGCTGTTTGTGTAAAGTTTAATAACTGCTTTACTACCATGTTCAAATAAAGATAATTCTTTTCTACATGAAATGTTCTACATTTTTGACTAACAATGTTTTAGCTATATCTTGTGCAAATACATGAAATGGCCCTTACAAAATGTTTAATAATTTTGCTCAAATTTCTGATTTCAAGCATAATTTTTTTTAAGAATGATAAAAGTCTCATACTTCAGACTGTGTATGTTTACATGTATCTAGTTGGACTATTAATTCACAAAGTTTGAAACCTGAGACTGTTGTCCTTTGTTTTCTATGGACCTCCAAACATAGCCCAAACCTTAAAATGGTCACTTTTTTAGGCCTAATATCTCAAAAGGGACAGCTTCTAAATTTCTGATATTTTTACACAGCAATGTGGCCTTAAGAGTAAACTTGCAGTAAAAATCTAAACTTGTTGACACATAACTAGTTTTTAAGGCTGTGCTACATTAAAATAACGGGAAAATACTACCATTTTTATTTGTGAACTTGTGAGCCAAGGTTGTTTTTAAATCATCTTAAATACGTACAAGAAAAATTATAAATAATACAGTAACATTTTATTATTCATTGAAATAAGGAAATATTAAAAAAACAAAGCAATAAGGCAATCAGCAAAATAAATTTTCCTGATAATGAGTGTATAGTTTGCAAACATCCATTTTACATATGCATGTAGCTATAGGGACATTGCTGTCTGGGTGCTGGTGCATCTGTTGATGATATAATCACTGTACACCCTTTATATGGTTGCCCTCAGGAACTCCAGGGTTCTTACCACTTGGGTGATAGAATACTCCATCTGTCCTGCACCGACCAGTATAAATATATATACTGTATATTTGAGATAGGAACATGTCCATAGATTAGTAGAAGCAGCTCTCAGGCCCTTTGGATTATATAGGGTGTCCACATTCTGGAAAGTCAGGGAAATGAAAATTGGTCAGGGAAATGCCTGAAATGTTGGTAAAAGTCAGGTAAAATCAGTGATATTTAAAAAAAGTCAGGGATATTTCAATCACAGTTAGACTACAACTAGTTTTAACCCGGCGTCGGGGAGTGACGCCCTCATCGCCCAACACACTTGCACTTGGTGTTGCAGACAGTCACTAACTTCCCCTTCCTACTAATGTAACCTTGTATTTTCTACCTATTATTGTAAGTTGTGTTACGTTACTTATTATAACATTTCTCTTTGTGTTTTAGGTCAAAGGAGTAGAAGAAAATTTGTGATATAAGTTATACCTTGTTAAAAGGCAGTTAAGACTGCAGCAATGTCAAAGCGTTGTGTATTTAATGAACAATGGTTGGGCGAACAATTAAATCCTGAGTTTTCTGGTTGGATAGCTGCTGTGAACGGCGACAATGAATCAGCATTTTGTAAAGTGTGCTCTAAAACTTTCAAGCTTAGCAACATGGGGCATCGGGCAGTCTCCAGCCACGGAAATGGCCCTAATCATTTGAAAAACATCCGTGCTAAAATGTCTCTGCCCAGTCTTGCTTCTTTCACTTCCTCTGTGAAAAAGAACTCTCTTTGTAAAAACGAACTCTTGCCATCAACAAGTTCAGGAAATGTGGAATCAGTACTTCTAGAAAATATTAAGTCTAATGACTCAAATACTTATGTTGTGAAAGATGTTAAGCCAGTGACCTTAATGCTTATGTAGTGAAAGATGATGTAACAAAGTCGGAAATAATATGGGCCATAGAAGTGTTGTCCAAGCGAATGTCTCTGAACTCTTGTATACAGATTAAAAAAACATTTCAGTTAATGTTTCTTGACAGTGCGATAGCTTCAAAATTTACTTTAGGCTAAAGCAAAGCATCTTATGTGATAAACCATGGATTGGCACCACATTTCAAAGAGTGTTTAATGGACGATCTGAAGCAGTGCACTGACTTTGTAATTTGTTTTGATGAATCACTAAACAAAATTGCTCAGCATGGGTAAATGGATCAATTTGTTCGTTATTGGGACGTCAACCTGCAAAAAGTTTCCACTAGATACTTAAGTAGTGCGTTTTTGGGACGGGCAACAGCTAATGACCTTTTAGAGAAATTTATTGCACCTCTTCCCTTGGATATCATGCTACAAGTGTCAATGGATGGACCTAATGTTAATCTCAGCTTTCTTCAAAAGCTGAAAGATAAGCTTAGAACTGAAAATCCAGATGGCAAATTATTAGTTGACATTGGAGTATGTGGTCTTCACGTGGTCAATGAAGCTATGAAAACTGGACTTGAAGCAGTGAAATGGGATATACATCACTTTTTGCATAACTTGTACTACCTTTTAAAAGATAGTCCTGCTCGCTATGCAAATTATACTATGATTACTGGATGTAAAGATTTCCCTTTGAAATTTTGCACTGTAAGGTGGTTGGAAAACATTAATTGTTTGACTAGGGCATTGCTTGTCAATGATCATATCAAGAAATATGTTCAAGAATCATCGGTTTCCAGCTAACAACACATGTTTCTTGCAGAATTCATTGAAAGTCCACTGTTTAAATGCAAATTGGCTGCATTTAGGACTATAGCTTCAGAGTGTGAATCTTTTTCGAGAAGGTTCCAGAGCCCAAAGCCTTTGATTCCTTTCTTACACACTGACTTGCTGGATCTGATGAAAAATTTGATGGCACGAAGCTTGAAGCCTGACAAATTAAGTGAAGCTGATAGTGTCTCAAAACTGTTAACTTTAGATGTATCAAAAAGTGAAAATCTTCTTCCAATTGAGAAAGTTTATTGGATTTAGTGCTAAAAAGCTATTAAAAGAAGTGAAGTGCTCAGAAAGGGAGAAATTAGAGTTTAAGCTTGAATTTAGAAAACTTGTGACCAGTATGATTGAAAAACTTCGTGAGAAAAGCCTACTAAAATTTAAGTTTGTCTGTGGGGTAAATTGTTTGGACCCAAATATTATAGTGCAGCAGCTGAGTCTAGGCAAGAAGAGAGTGGAAATTGTACTCGAAGTTTTACTTAGTACAAACAGGATTTCAGATTACTGTGCTGAAAAAGCTAATAAACAGTACGCTTCATTGTGTGTAGAAGCTCAATCTGCTTTAAAGTCTCAGTTTGGTGAATTTTTAGACAGTCATGATGATTCCATTGGATTAGACAAATTTTACAGTGCTGTACTTGACAACCAAAAACAATTCGGTGAACTTTGGGATGTAATAAAAATTTGTCTCATTATGTCTCATGGAAATGCTTCAGTGGAAGGTGGATTTTCTGTCAATAAATCACTTGTGGAAAATCTCCTGGAAGAATCCCTGATTTTTCAGAGAACAGTTTTTGATGCCATTAAAAATGTGGGAGGAGTAGAACACATTGCAATCAATATAAGGCTTCTTCTTTCTGTATTATCTTGAGAAAAAAAGTGTTCTTCAAAATGAAAGAAAACTGTAGGAAAAAAGAAAAAAATATCATGAAATAAAGGAATTGAAGGAAAAAAGACAAAGAGTACGGAAGGAACTAGAGTTGGAAGAAGCAGCATTGCAGGCAAAGATTTTAGATTGGAAAAAGAAGAAAAGTTATGTGTAATATAAAAACAGTGACTGTGTTCCTACTGTAATATTTTTATAGTAACTGTTCTGAATATTGTGTATAAGTTTGTTTGAGTGTTTCTTCAATAAATGTAAAACCATGAAAAAAAGAGTAAACTTAAAATTAAAAAGGTGTGAGTTGGACTGCTATGGGGAAGGTGGAGGTCGATAAAAAAATATATATATATATATAAAGTTCTTTCACACCGCTTGAAAGTAACACTGGACATGGCTCAACCGAGAGAACAAGCTGGATTCAGGAGTGGCTACAGCACAATAGATCATATTCACGTACTGAGAGAACTAATTGAAAGAGCGAGGGAATATGAACTTCCATTGTGCATGGCTTTTATCGATTATGAAAAAACCTTTGATTCGGTGAAACCATCAGCAGTTACATACAATGGCTCTGAAATCCTGCGGTATTGAAGATGCATACATTAATATTATTAATAACATCTATGAAAATGCAAGTGCAAAGATTCGTCTGTTTGAAAATACAGCACACATAAAAGTAGGAAAGGGAGTGAGACAAGGTGATACCATATCTCCGAAGCTCTTTAATGCTACATTGGAGGGTGTCTTTCAGCCGCTGAGCTGGGAAAACAAAGGGATAAAGATTAATGGAGATTATCTAACTCACCTTCCTTTTGCTGATGACGTAGTCATTTTTGCAACTACCCCATCAGAGCTGCAGAGTATGATCCAGGAACTTGCTGACAAGAGTAAAGAAGTGGGATTAAAAATGAACTTTCAGAAGACAAAAGTGATGTTCAGTGCTTTTTCAAGAAATGAACATTTATCGATTGATGGAGAAAAGCTGGAGATAAGACACGTACGTTTATCTTGGACAGCAGATATCAAGTGAGGGTCACATTGATGAAGAAATTAATCGGCGTACAAAACTTGCCTAGAGAGCTTTTGGAAGAAACAGCATAATTTTCAAGAGCAATATGCCATTATGTCTTAAAAGAAGAGTGTTTGATTAATGCATCCTTCCAGTGCTTACGTATGGTGCAGAGACGTGAACCTTAACTAAAAGAGACATACAAAGGCTGCAGACAACTCAAAGAACCATGGAGAGGTGCATGCTTGGTGTAACCAGGAGAGATAAGAAGAGGAACTCGTGGATCCGAAAAAGGACAAGAGTGGAAGACATGACCAGAGTTAAATCCCTAAAATGGCAATGGGCTGGACATACTGCCAGAAGGACAGACCATCGATGGACAGCCGAAATTTTAGATTGGATTCCAAGGGACAGGAAAAGACCCAGAAGAAGACCACATGGGAGATGGGTGGATGGAATTCGAAAGTATGCAGGAGTGACATGGAGGGGACTGGCACAAGACAGACCGTTGTGGAGGAAACTTGGGGAGACCTTCGTCCAGCAGTGGATTGATAATGGTTGACAATGATGACGACGATGATATGTATATATATATATAATAATTAAATGAATCGGTTAATTGGGAAACTTTATACGTCAAACGGAAACACTTTTAAATAATATAAGTTTCTCAATTATCCAATTCAATTTTAATTATCATGGCACATATATTGAAAAACTCAAATAAACCTATTTGTGTAAGGTCAGGGAAATCAGGTTTGATAATTCTGTGGGCACCCTGTTATAGATTATTTGAAAACAAGACAATTTCTAAATATTTCAGGTTGTCATTTTGAAGAGTGTTTGTAGCATTTTAATTATGCATGTGTTATTGCTGCATTTATTTCTGATACATAGAGTTCTGTATCAGCTGCTGATTGAATCATCAAAACAGATTTCCATTTAAAGACTCAGACATCAACTTTCAAATGGATTAAGATACCAAATCAGTTTGTCCTTTTTTTCGTAATATACTAATAAAAAAGATTGTGCCACGATTCCTATACTTAACAGCTTTGATGCTTTGTAGGCTTCTTTTTCTTTCTCTACTGGGGGACTTTCGAAACAACCTATCAAATAATGATTATGAAATTGTGGGACATCTTCCATTCGGCAGTACAATGACATGGTTTTGAAATTTTTTATTGAGAAATTACCACACGGGTGGCCGAGTGGTTTCAGGTGCTGGTTTCTGACAGCTCATTTGAACTGGGCTGATGTTTGTGTCCTGGATGAATCGTGAATGGTGTGTTTGTGGGATTGGCTCTTTCCCTTCCTTGGAACCAATGGTCCTAAATTAGGGATGGGCAACTGATATTTCTAAGGGTTGCTCAGGGTGGTTGTTAAAACCAGAAACAAACAAACAAAAATATCTGTCCATCTATTTGTTTATTGTCATTGCTTAATATTTTAAGTTTTATGGTTTTCTTTTCAGGTTCGTGCAGACTGGTACGTTTATACAGTCCTTTGTGCATTGCCTTGGGTAAGTTCTCACAAAAGTGAATTTCTCATAGATTGTTCTGAGTGGTTGATGTGGTGTGGTACATGTCTCATTTTTTTCATTTCTTTGGTAGTTCAAAGGCAATACATTAGTGCAGTCCATCTAGCATTGTTTTCACCTATGCTGACTGGTCTATACTAATGTAAGGGTTTAGTCATTTTAATATCTGATGTGAATCTTTTTGTAGAAAGAGTAAATAGATTGTTGAGGGTGAATTTTAATGAGACTAATATTCCATGGAAGTAACTACGTTTATTGTATCATGATCTCTGTTGATTACCATTTGCTTGTGTAGTATTGGTCAAATAGCACAACAGATTTTGTTTCATACATTAAGAAAACTAGGTGTGTGTTTTTGGGTGGTGGAGGGGCTACTGTTAAACAAGGATCAAAAACTATGTTTGAAGTACATATATTTATTGTTAAGTGTTAAATTGTATAATGCAAACTCAGTTAACTTTTTTATCGGATTTTTCTAGGTAAAGTTACAAATTTACCTAGAGAAATCCCATACTTATCTAGAAAAATCCCATAAAAAAAGTTAACTAAGGTTGAATATAGTAATATAGGAAGCCACAAAACAAAGATTAGTTTAATTTACAGATTTTATAATGCAATCTGTAAATAAAACTCTAATTTAGGAAGCCACAAAACAAAGATTTTATAATGCAATCTGTAATGAAACTCTAATCTAGGAAGTCACAAAACAAAGATGAGTTTAATTTACAGATTTTATAATGCAGTTTGCAAATGTGTGGTCACCTTGGTAGCCGAGTGATTAAAATTCTTGGTGCACGGGCTCCGTGTTTACACTGATCAGCCAAAATATTAAAACCACCTCTGCGTTGTGCAATTAAGCGTGCGTGATGCCAATTAGCATCCCTGGTCAAGATCGCAAATTATATACACTATATCAACAAAAGTCACCGGACACTCCTTCAAAAGCAAATGAACGGATTCACTGCATTGTTAAGATGCGTGGTACAGTTGCAAATGGTATAAAAAACAAGCCTGCAGCTGACCCCGATCATATAGCACTGTGAGGAGTGAGAACTGACTTTGAGAAAGGAAAGATTGTTGGGTGTTATATTAGTGGGTTGTCCGTAAGAGAAACCGAGAGGTGTTTAAACATACTCAAGTCAACTGTTTTGGATGTACTGAATAATTGGAAGACACATGGCGTGCCTGAAACAGCAAAACGTACCGGCAGACCAAAGAAAATCAGTGATAGAGGACGTCGAAGCCTCAGGAGAGTTTTTACAGCTAATTGACAGAGTACTGCACACGACTTCATTGTACAGGTGAGTAAAAATGCTGGAACCTTAATATGTACACATACTATTTGCAGAGAACTTCATTCCATGGGTTACCGTGGTCGTGCAGCTGCTCATAAGCTTTTCATTTCCACTCCGAATGCTACGCGGCGTTTAACATGGTGTAAAGAACATTTATTGTGAACTGTAGATCAATAGAAATGGGTCCTATGGACTGATGAATAAAGATACACGATGCATTAGTCTGATGGCCGTGTGTGGGTATGACGGCAGCAGGGGAAATGCTATTTACCACAGTGTACTGTTCCTACAGTCAAGTTTGGAGCTGGCAGTGTACTTGTGTGGGGGTGTTTTTTGTGGTATGGTCCCGGCCCATTGGTTATTGTGGACAAATCTGTTAACCAGCACGTCTACCTCGATATTCTGGACAATTATGCCCTACGAACTCTGTGCAATACTATGGAACTGAACCTTGTTGGCACCAGCAAAAAAATTCTCGGAGCCATAAAGCAAGGACTGTTACGGCAGGGTTTGATGATAATTCCGTATCGTGTGTGGACTGGCCAGCACAGAGCCCTAATTTTAATCCCATAGAGCACCTATGGGATGAGATGAATTAGAGCACTGCATAAGAAGTTTGGAACCAAGGCTAACTACTAAGCAACAGTTAGTGGCAGCATTATGTACTGAATTAGTGCATACCAATCGCTGTGTTCCAAAACCTTGTCGAAAGCATGTCTCGAAGGGTCAGTGCATGCATTAAGGCCAAAGATGGACCAACACCGTACTAATGTATGTCAATAAAGGCTATGTTGTGCTTCTCTTCTAGGTGTCCGGGGACTTTTGTCAATATAGTGTATATAATACCTAGGTCGCAGCTCTCTCAATCAGTATTTTGTTTCGTCTGAACATGGGGAAAAGCAAAGGATTTGTCTGATTTTGACAAAGGCCAGATCGTTATGGCAAGATGCCTTGATAAGAACATTTCCAAAACAGCAACACTTGAAGGCTGCTCATGCTATTCAGTAGTTAGTTAGTACCTATCAAAGATGGTCCAAAACAGGTGACACTTCAAGCTGTTGACAAGGCGTAGGCAGGCAACGCCTCATTGCTGCCAGAGGTCAGTGACATGCCACATTGCAAAGAAAGTTCAAGAATTGTTGCATGAACATGAAGAGGAATTCCATTTATTGCTATTTCCCTGAAATTCACCAGACATGAATCCTATCGAGCATTTGTGGTTTGAGTTGGAGAAATGGGTACGAGCAGCATCACCCAACCACGTAATTTATGGGAACTTTGGGATCTTCTATTGCAGTTATGGTACCAAATGTCAAGAGACACCTATCAACATCTTGTTGTATCTATGCCTCATTGAGTGAGAGCTCTTTTGGTTGCAAGAGAAAGACTTACATCACAGAAAGCCTTATTTGTTTTAATATTTTGGCTGATTGGTATATATGTCCCAAACTAGTGGGAAATATTGCATTTGCTTAGTTCTGGACTCTACCCATTCTTAGAAGCAGGACTCCAGATTTGGGATGAGCACCTCTTTCATAGCCTTGGATGCTTTGTACAAAATCAAACTCCCTTTGCTAGATGAAGAAAAAGTGTGCTTTTTGCAGTGCATTTGTTGACCCACATGACATGAATTTCATACATTTGTAAAGCTGATGTGGGGAATTCTCAGTGTTGGAAAGTAGGTACTGCATTTGAAATAATACACATACCATTTCCTGTAGCAGTCTTTTGAAGTAAGCATAGATTTTTATCATTTAGAGAAGTTTTGATGAGTTAGAGACCAGAGCTACTATTGCATTGATTATTGTAAGGGTCACCACAAATTAAATTACTTAATTTATTCGAATGTGAAGGTGTGCATAATTTAAATAATTAATGGATATCAAATTACAGTTGTAGTGAACATTTCATAGTGACTTATGTTTGATGGCCTTTCCTGGTAAATGCTTGAAGGAAAATTCCTTCATTAAGAAAGGGTGAATTGAGCCGCTAGTTTAATAGTCTTCAGAAACCACCAGGTAAATCATGCAAATGGACAGTGGAGGAAAAATCCTCTTAACACCTAATTACTTTTGTCATTGTGGAAGCCACCTTTAAACTGGCTTAATGGCCGCTAGTAATAAATTCCTCAATGTATAAAGGTGCAGCAAGAAATTCTAGTATTAATGATGCAGTATTGGATTACAGTTTTGGCTGTTCTCGGAAGCATTGATGGAAAGTACAATCTTTGGATAGACCACGTGGTATAGGTCATTTCTTGGGGGCACAGTTGTTGGTATTTATCCCAGGGCAAAAGCCAGGGAGTGATTAGGCTGATGCTAAGATGAGGAGTTAGTTACTTCTTGGCACACAATGAGTAGTGTCTCATGGCAGATGTAGAGAAAGCAAGAGTGAGTGGCCAGGCTATTGGCAGTCTGTGGGCATATATGTAAGGAGGCTCCTGTAAATCATTATATGAGTTCCTAATAAAGAATTGAAGTTTTAGAAATGGTATAGTAATCTCATTTATGCCTATTTGATTGAAGAATGAAACAAATGCCTTTCAGCTGTTTTGATTACTAGATCTATTTTAATAAAGTTTAGATGGCAGCTAATTTTTATCTGCAATAGCAGCTTGTTTATTTCAGATAAAAATGTTTTTAAGTAGTGTAAGTTACATTGAAAACCCAGTATAGTGGAAACTGCTGTTAGCTTCTGGCAGGGAAGCCAGAGATAGCTGCGCAGGACTTATGGATATGTTGCTGCACTTCAGTGCAGTTTTTTAATTTTCAGATGGTAAAGTTCTTTTTGAACATCAACAAAAGCATCAGTTCTGCATTTGTAGTTCAGAGATTATCTGGTTATCCACACTGGTAAAAGGTCACTTATTCAAAAGCATAGTTTAGTAGAAAGCTGTGCACTACTAAATTGCTTTCGTTTTTGTACAACAGTGTCAATAAATGAATAAGGAAATCAAGAATTTATAAAACAGTACATCAGTTTTCTTAAAGGAACAGTAAACTCATTTCGGGCATTTTTTTTTCTCTCCACACAAAAATGTTATGTTGAAAGAGACATGAAAACTGGCGCAATCAGAAATGCTTTATCGTAAGTAGTTCTCCTGCTACAGTGTTTTTTAAAATCAATAGTGACGTCACACTAGACAAAAGACCGGACGCTCAGCGTGCGTAGAGCTCCAGTCGGTGCTCTTTACCGTTCTGTGTAGCACAGTTAATCGCATCAATCTGTAAAATGGCTAGTGTAACTTACACCTAATAGCTTTTGTGTTAAGGAGTCCAACAGGTGATTGTACAATGCCGGGAAATCCTTATTCATTTGAACCACGATATTCTGCCGGTACAGTACAAATGTTTAACAAGAAATGTGAAAACAAATTCGAGGGTAGAAAAGGTGATCTTGACTGGTGCCAATGTTATAACTGCGAGAGAATGTCAATAAACGCTGAGTGTTTGTGTTGAAACGAGAGTGATCAGATGATGAAAATAAAAGGTAGTGCCCAATGTATAATAAACCACGAATCATTCGACAGTGTTGTTTAAACATCCACATCTTACAGGCAAGTCATTATCAAATGATTCTTCGGGCTGAAAAAAACGAGAAAAAATATGAACTTGTATGTAGCAAAGTATGGAGACGCATTGCGCACAAACAATTCATATATTGGGTGAATGCCTGGGTACCTGTAGGGCGAAAAATCAGAAAAGTAATCCCTTCTTGTGTGTTAAAATGTTTTCCTGAATCTGATGAACAACAGTATTCAGGTTTTGTTTGTTGCTCTGGAAATGACACAGACTATTTCGATTAACTCCCACTGTCACTCAAGATTTGCCAGCTACTGTCTATAATCGAGTATATAAAGGTATTTTTCATTGAACTAAATGCATATATTTTTTTTAAGTTTATCCTATTGTCATGGGAGAAACAACTTTATGAGTATTTCTCGTAGCTCAAGTGCAAAGTCATTAATGACACTCCGCCCCACGAAAATAAAAATACTGCAGTAGTTGAACATGATATGGAAAACAAGAAGAAAAATATGAACTAGAAATAACAGTTAGATAAAAAGGCAGTTTATCTAACTGTTATTTCTACTGTTATTACTGTATGGCAGGTTTGTCAGAGATAGAAATTTTTCTACCAGCAGCTCAGCATCTCCATTACACGTTTGAGCTGACCACCATAAATGGTTGGTTATACTGGACCACCATACTTCTAGTAAAGGAGCTTTCTTTTCAGCAGCTTTTAGATTTTTAGTCAAAGTTTTGGCCATGTGATGATCAATTTGAGATATTTTTTCTTCATGAGGGCACGAATGCTTCTGTCTATCTGATAAAAAAAAGATATCTTTATTTCTTCATAAAGACCTGAGAGTAATAAATCGCATGAATTATTTTCTAAGTCCCCGTCAAAAACGCCCTTTTTGGATGACAATAAAATCTACAATATTTCCCTCGCGAATATCCATAATGGCATACGTACAGTATTTGGCGCAAAAACCTGGCGAATCAAACTGTCCATCTCCACTCACCCAAATTTCAGAATCGCATAATTTTAAATCATCAGTAATTTGTTTTTTTTTATACTGTGCCACATAAATTTGATTATTGGCCCAATTAAAAATTTCACCACTCTGTAAAAAGTATTTACTGAATGCTTGTATACCAGGGGTTCTAACGAAATCCATAAACTGCTTAAAATTCATTCCAGTTGTGTAAATGGCAGCAGGAAGTTTGATGACTAATGAACAGGACACGTGCAACACAAGGAATGAAATTCCTGACACTAATTACCTGGTACTTTCCCTCACAACCCCTACCGCACCAAGTACACAGATGCCGCTGGTGCGAGAAGTGATCTGACTGACCGCTTGTCTCTAGCGTGACATCATCACCAGAAACTTTGTCAGCTGTTTACTCAGCTCCCAATGGCCGTTGGCTGTAGGGAAACAAATTTCGGCTATATGAGCATCCCCCTGTCACCCGCATAACATGACAGCAAAAATTCATGTTTTTGAAGACCTGTTTTTTAAGTTTACTGTTCCTTTAAGCATACAGTGCAACTTGTTAGTAAAATGTTGTTGAAAGCCTTATTTGAAGCCTTCATTCGAGGGGGGGGCAAAGAATGTCTCCGGTGTAGAGTTCCAGACTGGTGCTGTAAAAGCCTATTTGTGGAACCTTTCTAGTCTGAAAGAGTTCAGACTATTGTTTGGCAGAGTTCAGACTGTGCAGTATAGTCCATTGCATGTAAATTGCTTATGTCAGAAATATGAAAGTTTAACAAGGAAAGTCATTGTCATACTGATGACTGATTTTGAAGATTTGTTAATCTTCAGTAAAAGTAGGGAGAGAAGGTATTGTAAGTGCTCAGTGTATTGTATTCTTCATTATAATGCCAACAGGATGTTGTAATTAGGTAGCCATTCTGTTTTGTTACTGTTGCTCTAATGTCATTCCAGTAACTCTTTAGGTGTGCTTATTTTTCTTATTCCTCCAAAGAAAGTAAAGAGCGAATTTTCCTTTTCAGAATGTACTTATCTTTGTGCTTTTTCTGGATGTACTTTCATGTCAGAGAACTTATGGTACTAAACACACGGTAATAAAATCAGCTGATTCCATAGTTCACTGTTGTCAATCAACCTGTGTGTGTTTTGTTCTGTTAAGTTCTAGGCTCACTTACTTAAGATTGTGCAGGTAATTACATTGTAAAAATATTTTTGGGAAATCATATGAATTTTTGAAGTAATTTTTTTCTGTCTTTGCATACTTTGTATGTTGCAAGAGATTTATTCATATGTTAATTATGGTGTTACACACATTTCAGGTGGGCCGTGAATTATATGAAAAAAAGGATAGTGAATTAGACCATTTATTAAGGATGATAGAAGACTACATTAGGTAAATAAAAAGATTTTTTTCAGTGATAAATTTTTGGAACAGTGTAACGTTAAATATTCAATCAAGAAAGAACTTTCATCATTGTTTAGAAATTTAACATAAGGAAGTTCCATTCTGTATTGCCAACATTTTGGTTTCTCTAAAGAAATGCAGTTCCTTCATTCTTACATATTGTCCTTTCTTTCTTCCCTCCTTCTTTTTTTTTTTTTATTTTTATTTTTTTATTGGGGAACAGATTGGGTAATTATGTACACAGCTTCTTCTGAAACAACCATACCACAGTGATATTACGAAATTCCTTTTTTCCTTTTGGTCATTTGTTCATTTATGCTGGACAAAAATGACCAAAAGGAAAAAAATTATGTCCAGATTACCTCTTGAGCAGTTTCAGTTTTTCAGCTAAAGTTTTTCAGAGGATAATATTTTTCTTAATTAAAGAATGAAGTAGATGTAATAACTTTCAGTGTAGATGCTGGATGTGTTGTGATGTTAAAATGCCCCTCATTGCTGTGTATTGAACTGGGATACAGATGGTCTTACTTCTTGGCACACTGCTGTGAAACAGTACTAGGTCATCAAGTTTTAAAGAAAAATATATGTAATTGTACTCAGGTTACAAATGCAGCACAATAAAATTGTATCTAAACTATGATCCCACATACTAAGTGTTCATTGCTAATTGTTAGTTTGGTTGTGGCTCATTTATACCTGATCATCTTTAATGAAACCATCATTCGCATTATGGCGAATTCCTAGATATACACGTGGGTGAAACCTAAGTGGCATTGTCAAGAATAATTTTAAAAAATAAATTCACTCCTGCCTCCCCCTTCATGCACACAAGTCTTCCCTTTAAACCATAACAAATAATGCTCTATGATCACATTTGTCTTTGTTACCTTCATACACACACACTAGGGTGCTGCGTATTATATGGAAACAGGAAAAAAAAAATCTAAAATTTTCAGGTCTTACCTTACCCCCTTGATTTCTTCCTTATATAAGATACCCAAATGCCCAAAATTTTAACCCAATCAAAAGATATTTAGAAGTTTCACAGCACCATCAAATATTAATGTGCTTTTTTCCTGAATATATTAATCATTATCACAGTGTTGAAACGAAGAACTAAAACCGTCATTACATGTTACTGACTAGTAAAAGAGCAAAAGATTTACTAGCATTGCAATTATAAAACACTATATGCAATTAAAAACTCAGATGTGAGATCTTTTGGGGATACTATGTTTCATCTTCAGACAAACCAAAAATTCCTCACCAGGTATATATGTACAAGACACATGATGAAGGCTGACCGAAGGCTCATGTGTCTCGTACATATATACCTGGTGAGGAATTTTTGGTTTGTCTGAAGATAGGGACATAGTGTCCCCGAAAGATCTCACATCTGAGTTTTTAATTGTATGTCATCATCATCATTGTCAACCATTATCAATCCACTGCTGGACGAAGGTCTCCCCAAGTTTCCTCCACAACGGTCTGTCTTGTGCCAGTCTCCTCCATGTCACTCCTGCATACTTTTGAATTTCATCCACCCATCTCCCATGTGGTCTTCTTCTGGGCCTTTTCCTGTCCCTTGGAATCCAATCTAAAATTTCGGCTGTCCATCGATGGTCTGTCCTTCTGGCAGTATGTCCAGCCCATTGCCATTTCAGGGATTTAACTCTGATCATGATGTCTTCCACTCTTGTCATTTTTCGGATCCACAAGTTCCTCTTCTTATCTCTCCTGGTTACACCAAGCATGCACCTCTCCATGCTACTTTGAGTTGTCTGCAGCCTTTATTATGTCTCTTTTGGTTAAGGTCCACATCTCTGCACCATACGTAAGCACTGGAAGGATGCATTGATCAAACACTCTTCTTTTAAGACATAATGGCATATTGCTCTTGAAAATTATGCTGTTTCTTCCAAACGCTCTCCAGGCAAGTTTTGTACGCTGATTAATTTCTTCATCAATGTGACCCTCACTTGATATCTGCTGTCCAAGATAAACGTACGTGCCTGTTATCTCCAGCTTTTCTCCATCAATTGATAAATTTTCATTTCTTGTAAAAGCATTGAACATCACTTTTGTCTTCTGAAAGTTCATTTTTAATCCCACTTCTTTACTCTTGTCAGCAAGTTCCTGGATCAAACTCTGCAGTTCTGATGGGGTAGTTGCAAAAATGACTACGTCATCAGCAAAACGAAGGTGGGTTAGATAATCTCCATTAATCTTTATCCCCTTGTTTTCTTAGCTCAGCGACTGAAAGACACCCTCCAATGTGGCATTAAAGAGCTTCGGAGATACGGTGTCACCTTGTCTCGCTCTTTTTCCAATTTTTATGTGTGTTGTATTTTCAAACAGCCGAATCTTTGCACTTGCATTTTCATAGATGTTATTAATAATATTAATGTATGCATTTTCAATACCGCAGGATTTCAGAGCCATTGTAACTGCTTTAACTGGTTTCACCGATCAAAGGCTTTTTCATAATCGATAAAAGCAGTGCACAATGGAAGTTCATATTCCCTCGCTCTTTCAATTAGTTCTCTCAGTACGTGGATATGATCTATAGTGCTGTAGCCACTCCTGAATCCAGCTTGTTCTCTCGGTTGAGCCAAGTCCAGTGTTACCTTCAAGCGGTGTGAAAGAACTTTAGTGAAGATTTTATAAACCACTGATAGGAGGCTGATAGGTCTGTAGTTCCCGAGATCCTCAATGTCACCTTTTTTATGTAGCAGGATCATTGTAGCGGTGTTCCAGTCCTCAGGAATCTTCTCTTCATTAAGGCATCGAGTGAAAATTTGGGCGAGTACTGTTTCAATTTCTCCACTTGCTTCTTGTATGATGTCTATAGTAACTCCATCTTCTCCTGGAGCTTTTCCCCGCTTCATGTTCTTGATTGCATGTGCAACTTCTGCTGGGAGGACTGGAAGAACTCTGGTACTGGTACCTTTCATGATGTCTGGAGTACATGTATCATCCCTTTCATATAATTTGGAGTAGAAATCTTTCACTCTTGTCAAAATTTCGCCTCTATTTCTTGTTACAGAACCATCTTCTTTTCTCAGTGCCATAATCTCTTTTCTTCCCTTACTGAGATGTCCCTTTGCTCTCTTCAGGCTTTGGTTGTTTACAATTGCTTTCCTCACTAGTTCACAGTTGAATTTTCTTACGTCTTCAGTGATACTTTTTCTTACTGTCTTGCATAGCTCTATATAGTCACATCTTCTTTAGTTGTCCTCATCTCTCTTCTTTTTTGCATCAACATTTTGGTTTTTCCTGATAATTTGTTCACATACAACTTGTTCTTAGACCCAACTAATTTTGTTGCTGTTTCCATAAGAGCTTTGGTTACTTCTCAGTTAACTTCAGAAATATCCTGTTCTTCCGATTTTAGGCCTTCTAAAGCAGAGAATCTGCTCTTCAGTTCCAACTTGAAGGTATTATGGTGTTTTTTAAGGTTGGTTATGTCAATAGATTTTGTTTGTCGTATGAGCTTGCCATGTTCAAGTTTAGTGTTGAGGTGCATCTTACATCTCACCAATCTATGGTCACTACCTGTGTTGAACTTGTTTAGCACACTGCAGTCTTCTTTGACAAATTTTTTGTTATACATAATAAAATCAATTTCACTTGTCGTCCCATTTGGATGTCTCCATGTCCATTTCCTGTGTGGCTTTTTCTTGAAGAAGGAGTTCAAGATGAAAAACCCTTCTACCTCTGCAAACTCAACGAGAGTATTTCCACGCTGGTTTCTGTTGCCGTGACCGAATTTACCTACTGAAGTTTCATTCCGTTGCTGTTGCCCTATTTTTGCATTGAAATCTCCTATAATTATCTTCAAGTGCTGCTTACCTTTATTATTTAGATGACGAATTTCCTGATAAAATTCTTCAATTTCTTCTTCAGGATGACTTGTGGTGGGTGCATACGTTTGAATAATCTGAGCCTGGTATCTTCTCAAGAGTTGGATAACGAGTCGTGCAGCTCTGTCAGAGGAACTTTCAACTTCTACAACTTTATCCTTCAGTTTTTTGTTTATTATAAATCCAACACCACTAGTTCTGCCAGTATCTGTCCCACGATAGTAGAAGAGATGTCCACTTTTCAGTTCAATGAGATCTTCTCCTTTTCTCCTTACCTCACTTAGCCCGACGATGTGCCACTTGATCCTTTGTAGTTCCTCTTCCAATTCAAGAAGCCTTGAATCAGAAGATAGGGAGCGTCCATTATACGTAGCCAAGGTCAGCATCAGATGGCAGCCTAGTCCGGTTATCCAGGGATTCTTAGCACCCTCTGCCTTCATGTTGCACTGGCCGCTGCCTTGGCCAGGTACATTCCAGCTGCCGGAGACTGAGGGCCAAGATTTAAGTTGTGGAGTCATTTTGGAGGGGTTTGGCCATAACTCACCACGCTGGCCAAGCGGGTTGGTGAGTGTGGGATAGCATTTCCTCTAATCCCGATGGTATAGTTATACCGCTATTGGCGGTCGTCAGAGCCCCTTTAGTGGGAACAGGATGCACCACGAGAAGGCGGGGTTGACATTTGTCAAGGAGAGGCTGTGATGTTACGCATCACCTGACCTTAATTGTATGTAGTGTCTTATAATTGCAATGCTAGTAAATCTTTTGCTCTTTTACTTGTCAGTAATGTGTATAGCCGGTTTTAGTTCTTCGTTTCAACACAGTGCACATATGATTATTATCTTGCATTATCACAGTGATCAGTCAATAGCAGTGTTTCTACTGCTAAGCATAGCAGTGTTTGTACAGCCAAGCATAGAATGTGCAGTTGTTGCTACACTTTTCATAGCTCTAAATATGAAGCAAAATCTTTCAACTGACCTTTTTCAAGCAGAAATACAAGCCTTTATGGAAAGAAATATTAAACAACAATACAAGGCAGAGGACACCTCACAAGAAAAAAAATTACAAGAACCCTCTGTTCACTTTTCAAGCTGAAGTATGAACATTTTTATGGTAAAAGGCATTCAACAACAAAGCATGACAGAAATAATGTTGAGAAAAAAATTAATTATGACTACAAAAGAAATTTGTCTCTCCGTTGAACTTTTTTTTGGAGGGTTTTGCTTTCTTTTTCTGGATGATATACAGGCATTTATGAAATAAAATTTTTACCTTTAGAGAACACGGGAAAACTTAGTGATAAAATTTTATAATTATGGGAGAAATTTTTGCTCCATCTAACTTATGTTTTAGAAAACTTTTGTAAGACAGTATATTCCATCTCTAAGCACCCAGAAGACTTGCATCCACAGATATATGTACATATTAAAAATAAGTAAATAAATAAAATAAAAAGCTGAAAAGAACCGTGATTAAAAACGAAACTCCACAATCATCTCAAAAAAATTTTACCATATAAATGAGACATAATAGAAAAGCTTGAGATTCACAGAGGCAGTCAGGAGGGTATGGAGAAGTAACTTACAATTCGGAGGGTTTAACATGTATATGAATCCCATATTTGTGTCAACTTTGGCTATGGTTAGCCACATGGTTCGTGTGCTCCTTGAAAACCTTGAAAAGTCCTTGAATAAAAAGTTCATTTTCAAGTCCTTGAAAGTACTTGAAAAAGTTTATGGCTCTATAAATAGTACTTGAAATTTTGTTTGATTTTGTTTTTTAAGTAATGAATGAAAGAGAATGTGTAAAATAATTGTCTACGTGCTATGAAGATGTGTAGTTCTGATAAAAACACCAAGCTGATCAAATAGCGCAAAACTTGTGTTCATGGACAGCTGGTGCCTTGGCTATGGTATCACTACAGAGTAAAGTGTCAGCCGTGTGAGTAAATAAGTGGAATGATGTATTCCCAAATTGTGATGGGCTTCTGTTTACTGGTGTTAGGGACGCATTCTTGCCGGAGGGTGGAACTTCCAGGAATTGCATGTACTTCATGCGTAGAGGAGCTTTTGTCTCCTGGTTGCATCAAAAATAAAAAGTTAAAGCAAACAATAAGTGGCATACCAGCAGATGAATACGAAAATAATGAACCCTTTCAAAATATTCCACAAAGTAAAATTATTTCAAAAAACAAAACAGAGGGGAATCCAAAGTTAATAAAATAAACCAACTGGTGGCAAGAGATAACAGGCAGGTCATTGAAGACGTGCCCACCCCAGCTAAGATTAATGGTCTGAACTTACTAAAATACCTACCTACTGACCGACCGACAGTGCACACATATGATCATTTGGTTTGAAAAGTGCTTGAATTTATTTTGCTTGAAAGAGTACAAACCTTGAGCCAACCACTCTCAAGAAAGGATCCAGCTAAGGTAATTGTTAATGGTTCATCTTAGTCTATTCTTAATTTTCAAACCTGTCTTCCTTTTCATGACATTTGGCTGCCTATTAAAGATTTTTGCTGATTTCCAGCTCATTTTATGCCCAATTCCTTTAACCCAGTTTTATTATATATACTTTTAACTGCTGATTTCTTTTTGTCTTCAAGCACGTTTAATTTACTACAGCTATCTTTGTGTATCCTATATATACATGTATACACTTTTTAGTGCTGTCGGTAATCAATGTAATTGGCACATAATATGTTTATCTTGCATTATGCCAAACCATGTCCCTGTTTTGTAGGATTTGTTCAAAGGTGCAAAAATTTCAGTTGCTTTTTGAATTGACTGTCTACTGTATATATAAAGCTTGCTAGTATTTCGTATATAACAAAATCAAATTCAAGGACAGAAAGCATGTAATAAAGCATATCTTTCATTACTAGTTATCTTTTATTATATATTTCTGGTGCATATAATAATGGTTATATTTTGTTCTAGTTATATATTCATTCTATGGCTACTGTGTAATTGCATTGCAATCATAACCATTATGTTTTTAGAGTATACAATCATTTACTACTAATTGCTTTTATATTGTTTTATATTAGAGGCATGAAATAATTGTTTTTGAATAAATTTCTCCCTAACCTTATTAATTTTATTTTCAGTAAGAGGCATAAAGTTCATCTGCCCTCTCTAAAAGTTTGGCAAGCAAATACTCCACATCCACAAGAAGAGGTTTGTATTGTGGCATATTGAATCTTAAAAATCTGTATCAAGGTTTTTTACATTTCTCTTTTCAATCAGCTTGTCTGTTTGTACATGTAGTAGCCAATTTATTAGGATTAGTAGATCATTCTTTGCAAATAGGCTGATACATCATTGGTTATCAGTATGCCGCTACAGCTACATAACCAAGTGAACAGGAACAATCCCAGAAGTCATTTGTAATACATTGCTGAAGGTTTTAATGGAAAAGCAATGGGATCTGGCAGACTTTGTGTGTGGGATGATAGTGAGTACTGAGAGGAGTGGTGTGAATATCAGCAAACTGCTGCAATTGTGCAAGATCCAACAGCAGTAAGAGCATTGAACAGTGGTTGATGCAGCAAAAAGTGGGTAGTGAGTTCATGATCTGCTGTCAGAAATGGCTAGTCAGTGATCAAGGTGAGAACAGGTTACACAGAGTTGTATGGACCAACAGACGTGCAACTCCAAGCAAAATAGCAGAAAAGTTTGAATCGTGGACAAAGCCAAACTTCACCTCAGTTTGCAGTGCAATGCACCATTTGCTCAACAGCAACAAAAAACCTGTTTGTACAACACTGCTGTCTGAGGTGAACAGTAGGCTTTTGAGCACTGGATGCACAACCTAAATGATCAGAAAAGGGTCATGTGATTTGACAAATTGCATTTTCAACTGCACCAGGTTGATGAGAGGGTCATGTATTTTCATGAAAAAGACTTCTTAGGGATCCCATGATCAGAGTGCAGCCACTCTATACCCCTACTCACCATTTGAGCATATTTAAACATAATTTCTGATTCACATTATCATACCATGGTTACCCTCTACCTTTAAGTTGATAGGTACTTCCAGTAGGATAATACCTACTCTATCTTTGAGTGGTTTCAGGAACACGGTGGAGATTTCTCCCTGTTTCATTGGTCACTCCAGTTATCAGATCTCAATCCCATGTAGTATTTGTGGAAAGAAGTCAAACAGGGCATTGGGCATATCCATTCTTATGAATTGGAAAATCCTGTGTGAAATGCATGGGTCAAATGTTACCAAAACTTAGTCAAATCAAGTGCTGCTATTCTGAAGGTTAAAGATGGTATAGTGAGAAGAATTGGCAGAAAACATTAAAATAATTCTTGAACTTGTGATTACACGCATAAGTTAAGTTGAAAAATTAAGAGCGGGACGTTTCGGTAGCGACTTCTACCTTCATCAGCCATGGAATGAGACACGTGGTAAAAGCATCAGTTGTTGCCAGATTTCAAAATCGCTTTCCAAATAATAGGGATGTTAAAAGGTGCGTCAGTATTGCAGGTGTTAGGGGTAAGGTAGATTTCAATGCTTTCGCGGTATCTGAGGGCATGCCGATTGCTGAACAGGGCGATTCGCTTAACATTGTGCCAATCGGAAGCCGCTGACATATCGCTGATGGTTAAAATTGAAAGGGAGGTGGAAGGGCTACCTTTCTTAACATCAGCTATATGCTCCATCAAACGCCGGTTTATGCTGCGGTAAGTATTACCAATATAGTGGGTAACGCCTGGGGAAGTGTTGATGGGGATAGAGTAGACACCTTGTAAATCTAGGGGTTTATTGAGATCTTTGTCCTTAAGGATGAGTTTGAGAAGATGTGGAGGTGGTTTGACTGCAATCCTGTAGCCAAAAGACTTGAAAATAGGGCAAACTTTTTGAGAGAAGGACAGGCTAAAGGGCAAAGTGCCAACAAACTGATGGGTGGTGGAAGGTTCAGGCAGTAAACTAGATCTATTCTGTGATTCAAAACTCTTAATTAGTCTATGTAATAAGAGGGGTGGAAAGCCATGCAATTTGCCAATGTTGATGATGTTCTGATATTCTAGTTGAAGAGCAGAATGGTTGTTGCAAATAAGGTTGGCCCGGTGAATGTATGATTTACGAGCAAATGTTGGATGTCAAAAATATTTTGACATCCAACATTTTTCCATGCATTTTGCTGTTTTTATAGGATTGGAATTTTCCAGCTGGTTGGCATAAAATGTTGACATTAAGTTATTGGCGGGCTGTAATAATGATCAATGTTATCTATGTACTTTCAGATTTTTCAGATTTTTTGTCTTCCAATTAAGTGACAACAGTGTATCTTTGTATATGGCAACAGCATCTCAATTTATGAAGGTTTGAAAACTCTTATGTCCAGATTTCCTAGTGCAAATGTTTGATGCTAGTTGATAAATGTAGATTTTTTGTTTGATGATATCTCAGCTATTACAAAGTTGAAGTTAACATCCATGAGCATAGAGTTTGGTTTTAACAGACACAAAATGCTCTGTTTTTTTCTCTCCATCTAAATGCTATAGTAGATACTTCAAAATAAGTGGTAGTCTAATGGTGCAAGATCTGGCAGATATGGTGTAGTTTGATTGTTTTCAGCCAAGTTCTCAGTTTTGGAAGTAATAATAGCAACATGAGCTTGTTCTTTGTCTGAATGAGCCAGTTTTCTTTCAGCTGACCAAAGCAAGTTGTTTTAATAAAAATATGGCCCCCTGTTTCATAAGTTGCTGACCAAAGCTCGGCTGTGGTTATTTTTCTTTGGATTTCTCTCTTTGAAATAGGCCACATCTTGCATATTCCATCAAACATGCAACAAAATGGTCATGAAGTGGCTGAAGTCGCAGGGTTAGGATGCTGCAATAAAGCACCCATTCTTGCGTGAATAGCAGTTTGATCCAAAAATGATGCTTGAAGTTGATAGACTGCAGTTAAATGAAAATGTCTATAAATTGTCAAAGATTATCAGGAAACTAGTGTGTTTTCCATTTTTCAGGTTTGTTAGCTTTCCCAGTCATTATAAGTGACAATGGTGGTGGAATGCATTAAATTGAGTTGTACAGTTATGCTGAAATTGTCTTCCTCAAAGTTACTTTTGAAATCAGGGTTTCCAGGGTCCTTGAAAGTCCTTAAAAACTCCTTGAATTTAATTTTCCTTTTCAAGTGGCCTTGAAAGTCTTTGAATTTTGTAAGAGTCCGTGAAAAGTACTTGATCCCCCCCTCACCAAATTTCAGAATAGTCGCAGTTCACTGAAGAGAAGCTATCACCGAAATGTCACAGGTGGCAGCACTGTATTGTGGAATGCTCTCTTGGAATCGGGAGCACATACGTAGCTGTCACATTTCCAGTTTTCAGGTGGTTGTGACTCTGAACTACAATAAGCAAATGCGAGGGAATGTAATTGTAAGGTTGCTGAATATTTGTAGCCCAGGAATCCAGTCTAAAATTTTGGTTGTGCATCAGTGGTCTTTCCTTCTGGCAGTATGTCCGTCCCATTGCCTTTTCAGGAATTTTACTCTGATTATGATCAGAGTAGCAGAATGTAGACGTACATGCGTACGCCGTACGTAGATAGTTTCCAAATTATTAGCAGATTTTGCAGATAGATTTTGCTTGTAGATTAAAAAAAATAGTGTTATTTACAACAGTTAAAACACTTATTCAAGGTTTTACTCAGAGTGATAAACTTAATTCTATTTTAACTTGAATTTTCAATTATTTTTCACATCTTCTGAGTTTTGATTTTTCAGACATTTCTGGCCTAAATTTTATCAAAGCCTGTTCTGAATGTATAGGACCTGTATCAAAAGCTTCATTTACACAGAAATAATTTAAATTTATTGCCAGGTTCCTTTTGCAGTTGGCAGTTATTAAATCAAAATCTTTTCCTTATGTACTTTGTAAGTTTACTATTTTTAATTAAATTGTCGAAAATGTTATCTATAATGTTTGGAGCTTATTAATGGAACTGTTTTTCTGGATATTAATTTTTTCTTTAGTCACTTGTTTTTATGAGGTTCATGGTCCAATATTTTACCATAAAGGTCCATTTTACACTCATTGCTGCGCATTCAATTGTAATGTACTTATTTTGTCCTAATTAGAATCTGTAATGTTCTAATAATTATTTATTGTTTTATTAATTTTTCTTTAAATTATCTTATTGTATTGTTATTCATGATTTGCGGGTTTGCAGCAAGTTTTCTGTTTCAGTGGTTGTGTACGCAGATACATTTTATTTTTATACAACTCTGATCATGATATCTTCCATATATACAGTATATATATAAAGAGGTACTTTATACATCGGTTCAGCTCTGTGCGAGAGCCAGAAGAATTCCAAATGTAAGTAAAACCAAATATGCATTTTATAAGTCAAATCAAATGATGGATAAAAGATGAAGTTTTGGCATAGAAATTGTATTTGCAACTTGACGATGCTTTTGGCTTTAAGTAATACTAATGAAAATTAAATTTCTGCAGTTAAGCGTTACTCTTTTTCTAATGTTTTCCTTGTGTTTGTCTGCAACTGATGACCATATTCCATAGTGCCTAAGGGGATGTTGCTTTCAGTATCTTATATTTTATCTTCACTTAGTTTGACTTTAATGAAAAATATTTTGCTTTCAACTGTTTTGTCAAATGTGTAACACATTGTGTCAGTGATAAGGAAACCTGAAATCTTATGGAACAATAATACCTCACCAAAGTATGTCCCTATGTTTGGTTATAACTATAGTTTTAATTGAACTTTTTGATTGTTTTTTACAACTTATTTGTTTCATGAGAGTTCTTATTGGGCACAAATATAGTCTTAAAAAATTTTATGAGTCCTTGAAAAGTCCTTGATTTTTTTTTTTTTTTTTTTTTGTGGACAAAGAGTGGGAACTATGGAAATGCAACTGGTTAGCCTTTCCACGTGTTGTCACAACACATTCTCACTTTGAGGGCTTCCTCTTCAAACACATTCATCTCAGATGTTTTTTGTTAGCTTTGTTCTAAAATTTATGAAGCTCAGTATGCTAAAGTAGTGTATGGTGTATCACAAAATGGTGGTATTTTCAGTTTTCCGATTAAAAATTTACTTGTAATTTATTTTCATTTGAAAATTTCATTATGTGAAACATTTGATGAAATTGTATATCACCATTTAAAAATGATACTTAGCACAAGTCCAGGTTTGATGAAAACTAAATTGTGTGAAAAAAATATTCTCATAATGCGTGGGAAATGTGTCACTATTATTAACACAGCAATCAGACACCTCTGAATTGCCTGTATTTACTATTTCTCACGTAATTAATCACATCAGGAAACTTGAAAACTCCAGGGCGAATGTAGTTTTACGTTTTCTGATGTGATTAATTACGCGAGAAACAGTAAATACAGGCAAATCAGAGATGTCTTATTGCTGTGCTAATAATAGTGATGATGAAAACTGATGTTTTCTTAATTGCACACTTGAAAAAGAGTGACATACAAATTGCACATGAAATAAAATAGCATCTTCTAAATGTAAGGTAATGTGGCAACAAATATTTGTCCCTGTGATTTATTGATGATATTTGCAAATGCCAGAACTATGGGGTAAACCTTCTTGTAGGAATGAATGGTTACTCTACTGTATATCATTCTGTGCCAAGTCAATTTTGGGTAAAATTCCATGTCATTTTGGTCAGTGTTTCGGCTGATTTCTGAAGTTAAGAAAAATTCATGCATTGTTTTATCACCAGTCACATTCCATTGCAAAGTTTTTTCTTTAGCATAAGGTCTGTATTTTCTGAAGCATGGTGACTTCATTTGATGATTAAGGAAAATACATCTCAAAAACTTCAGCATTGTGAGAACTTGATTTCATGAATTATCCATTGCTTGGGCAGGGTGGAATCTTGGAAAAGACTTGAAATTTGATTTCCCCTTTTTTCCAGGCCTGGAAAGTCCTTTATTTTTCATATTTTTATGAAATGTCCTGGAATTTTTCTTTCAACGAAAACTAAAAACAGTCAAAATCGGACCTGTTTGTAATCCGGGTGTACCCCGGAATTCCGGGTTTTTGTCACATTCCAAACCTGTAAATCCGGGTTTTTAAATTTTAGAATAATTTTAGATGCTTCGGACATTTCATTTCTAAAAATGCCAGGAAATGATAACTAAAAGTTCAAGTTCCATTTTCTTTGGGAATTACAGTGTTTGATTAAAAACACCGAATGTCCGTGTGGATGGTGAATGTAGACTATTTGTGACACCTTGAGTGTTTCTTTTGTCGTCAAACCAGCTGTCAAGATAACAGCCTATTGAAAGGAAGGCTTTTTTCATTATTTTGAAAGTTGCATCTATATCAAATAATTCAGTTATATTAGATTCAGTTAATCCAATCAGCTACTTTTAGAAATTGATTGGAATCAACTGTAGGCTTCAAGTAAAACTGATCCACATAGACTGCTCAATTAACATATAATATGAAGTGTGAAATTTGATTGAAAAAATGTAAAGTTTAACTGCACAAGCACTAGGGCCTATTTGTTGTGTAGGTAGTTTATATGTGCATAATATATGTATATAAATAATCGTAATATGCATTGTATGAATATATGTATATTGGCACTGAGCTGAGAGTTTCAGGGTTTTTTGTGTCACCTCACAATCACTCCTGCAAAATGTTTGGATTTATTGCATCACTTTGTTGTAGCTCCCTGTGCCGTCTGCCCGCAGTAACACCACTTCCTTCCATGGAGTGTGGAGAAGTGATGTCATCTTGTGTGGTGCTGCAGTGCAAGATGTTTGAGTGCCATATTTCCAGTGAGTTTGGTTTGTAGTATAGCATTTTTGCACAGTTGGAGTAGCAGCATTGTGTGGAAACCTTCCCGCAAGTACAAGATGGTTCCTTCAAGCACACACTTTCCTTACTTACTGTAGGAGATTGGTATCTGCCCTCCTTGCTGCCAGTGTACATGGAATAGATGACTAGGGAACAGGGATTCTTTAGTGCCATGGCAAAATTGTTTTGTATTTTTATCATTGTGCTAAGTTCTAGATTGCTTCATATAAGTTTTATGAAGAGCAATTTTTACATGAGGAAATTTTGCCACTTCATTGGAGATGTAACACACACTCAAGAACGCCTGTAACAATGGAACAAATAGGACTTCATAAGAATTCTAAATGCGTAGTAAATTTCACCCCAATTTGTAAAATATTGAACAAAGCACTTTGATACTAGCAAAAAATTTAAGCTTCTAGAATTTGTTGATGAACTCCTAATAAATCCCATGGAAAAGTCCTGAAATTTATTTTCTGTAATGTGTATGAACCCTGTATTAGACATTGAATTATCCATCACTGGTGCTGGCATTCTGAATAAACCAAGTTATGAGTAAACCATACTCAACACTACTTGTATAATAATAGACAAAACTCATTGAACTTTAAGACATAGCTTCATTTTAATGTTTTACAAAATGGATTTCAAGGATATTAATGTATTGTGCATTTGTTTGAAACCAGTGCACATACATTACCTTGAGTGTTAAAGTTTGGCATGTTAGTGCCAGTGAACTTGTGTTCAAATGCACAATGACCTAGTGAAACTGTGTTGTAATTTTGAGATATCATTAAGTTAGTCCTTTGAGTCTGGCTGTCTTTGTGAAAAATTGCCAAGACCAAAAAAAAAAAAAAAAAAAAAAATGGGAAAACAAAAAATTCTTTCTTTTTTGCCCTAGTCCCCCCCCCTTTTTCCCTTTCATTTTTCTTTCTTTGTATTTGAATGAAATTAAGCTTGTTGATTTTCTGTGTTGCAAGTATTGACATTTTTTGTAAAATCATTATACAAATGTAAAGTTTTAAAGGATACATTTATTATCAGTGTTGTGTGATTATGATGGTGAAATATCTAGATCTGATAAATCTCTGGATGGATGCTTGTTAGAAAAGTAAAAACAAATATTCTTAAATGGTTTGGTCATGTTGAAAGAATGAGTGATGAGATGCTTACTAAGACAATTTATTCAGCTCAAGTGACAGGAAAGAAAAGTAGAGGAAGACCAAGGAAATCATGAGAGGACCAGGTTCAGGAGTGTCTGCATGAGAAAAAGATAATGAGTGTGAAGTACAAAAGGTCTTGTGTGAGACTTGTGATGGATGTTAGGGAAGTTTGAGTTGTTTGCAGAGATTGCTGTAAATGGAGATGTTTGATACGTCTCAACAGTACTTAAAATCTAGTTACATCATTTTTAAACTTTAATCTGGTAAATGAGCTTTCCTTGAGAAGCTAACCTCTGAATCTCAGAATAGTGTAGTGGTGTGTGTGAAAGAATGATGTAATTTATTAAATAATGTACTTGTGTTAAACAGAATCATTCTTTGCAATTTGAATGTAACATGTTTTATCTGTTATGTAATTTTTTTCTCTCTCTTTAATTTTAAGAATCTGTTTTGTTTTCAGTACTTAGATTGCCTATGGGCTCAGATATGCAAACTTCGAGCTGACAAATGGGTTGAACATCATATTTTGAGGCCATACTTAGCTTTTGATGGAGTTCTTTGTGAAGCTCTGCAGCACAATTTGCCTCCGATGACAATACCTCACCATCATGATGACTGTTCATACCCTTTTCCATTTGTTGTTTTCCGGTTGTTTGATTACACAGATTGCCCTGAGGTCAGTAAGATTTTCAGTTTTCTGCTTTTTTTTTTTTTGTTTCTCTGCGTATATCATATGCATCATCACCCCCCTCCCATTTGAAAATTAATCTCAGAAAGCAAATCTTATGAGATTGCACCATGCTAGATTTTGTTTCACTATTTAAATGAAATATGTTGTTTCTTATTTATGTTGTGTGAAAATCATGATATTAAAAAGTATTAAAAGGAAAATGTTATTTTTATGAAATATTAGTATTTTGTATGGTAATGAGGACTGTGAATTGAGAAATTTGTCATTGGGGCATTTAGCTAGCTTGCTCATTCTACATCAAATTATCAGGTGCTATCCACCACACCGTATGCGGTTCTTGCAATATTTCTTTAATGAGCAGATAACCCCCAACATATGAAAATTCCTAAAGTTTCAATTTTATTATTTTTGATAGGTCAGTAAATATATTTTTTTTATGTTGCATTTTGGTGCATGGCAGGACTTAACATAAAAATGCAAATATCTCTTATTTAAAATAAGAGAAGTGCAAAAATCACCAGTTCCTCGTAATTTTTTTCAATGAATACATTGATGTAGTGTATGGTGTTTCTATCTGCTTTAGTTTTTGAGTTATGTGCAGTGAGAGAGCCCTTTTCCAGAATTTAGGAAAACAATGTTAGTAGTGCAGCACTTAAAAAGTTGAAATTGTTATATATAAGCAAAAGTTTAGGCTACCAAAATGAAGGCAAAAAAACCAACAACACTGGGCTTTTGCCTGCATGCTGAGAAATTAATTCTGAAATATGGTTCGCAGTCAGTATATTGCTGCTGTGAAAATGCTCTCGGCAAAGAATGCTGTGTGGACACATCGCAGTAGTTGACGTGTCCCTTCTGACAGGCAGCAGATAAAGATGTTGACGTGTCCCTTCTGACAGGCAGCAGATAAAGATGTTGACGTGTCCCTTCTGACAGGCAGCAGATAAAGATGTTGACGTGTCCCTTCTGACAGGCAGCAGATAAAGATGCCAGAGCACATGTCAGTCAGATTTGCCAACACATGATCATCTAATATAGTGTTTGAAGCACAGTAAGAAGTTTAATGTTATGTTTAGTGGCAGTTCATATAATAACATAATTTAATATCACTAAATGTTATTAACAGTGTCTCGGAGAGAAATTGCAGAATATTGGCATGCTTGGTTGTGTGATGGCAAGTAAAACAAGAATGTAAACCAATTTCTCGATATAGCATACTAAAAAATTCAACTTGTATAAATTATGCAGTGGATGTTGAATACTTTACCTGGAATATTAATTAACATCTGCAACTCAGTGTCAGACAGAATCTTTGGACATGAAATAGTTCGATGATTGCAGAGACTTAATAACATGTTTAGTCAATTGTTGTCCTCTGAAAAATAAACTGACTAAAAAAGTGTTTAGAACCTTTTAATAAATTGTAAGTCATCTTAATGGCTTGATTTTTTTCTTAGATGATTTATATTAAAAAATTGGATTTTAAAATTATTAAATACACCACTGAAAACTCTGGTTGTATTTTGCTCTTTGTTGGATCATTCTATGTAGGGAGCACTGTTCAAACATTGCAGTTTGAACAGTGCTCCCTACATAGAGACGTGTGTGTGTGTGCATGTGTGCAAGCATATATGCTTTCAAACCACCCTACATGCAGAAACATATCTGCTTAAAAACCAATGTAATTCAGTACAGCACTCAGGTGCAGTTTTTACATAGACTAGTAAAAAATAAAAAGACAAAAATTCTAGACAATGTACTTTCTTCATATCTTTCTGTCCATTGCAAGATTTTCTTGTATGCAGCATACTGAAATCATCAAAGGCTGATTTTATACTTTCAGCGCATCTTATTCTAGGTCCAACTCTTGGTCTGTGGTCTGATACCACAGAATTAAACACCTGTTAAGCAGTCTTTCTTCCATTCAACACAAATGTCCTACATGCAAGCATATCAGCATCTTCTCACAGTCATGCTATTGTCAAATCATAGCCCTATGAGCATATTTATAGTTGGGTCTGATACCCTGAATTCATTCTCAATGGAGGGGTGTCCAGATATTAATGGTAGGGCAGTGTTATCCTACGTTTATTATTTATAAGACATTGTGCGGTCGTAGTGAGCGATGGGTTTGCCTCCTCGGGGCGCTCTGTGGTAACAATGGCACACACAACAGCAACTAGGGCCTCTGTGAATCTTGGAGGAGAGGTGCCAGCTAGTTCTGTGTGACATTGGCGAAAAGACCCCAACTCACTGGGTTTTGTTCCAGAATCCTTAGGTTGAATGACCAACTGGAACCCTCAGCTGTGGGCTGATTCCCCACACTGATGTACTTACCTGATTAAAAAGACAAAAAGAAATCAGTATTGGGACTCAAGTGTGGGATATGGTGGACCTACCATACTTGAGAAGGACGGTCCACCACGGAATCGACCTGGACTTTCTGAACGGCGTATGAGAAAGAGGTCTCGGCTAGGTGAATGTAAGATTGGTGTATGGAATACTACAGGTAAAAATGGCAAGATGAATGAGGTGATTGAGGAGATGAATAAGTATAGACTGGATGTGCTGTGTGTAAGTGAAACCAAAAGAAGGAAATTGGAGTAGAAGAAGTGAATGGCACAGTGAGTGTGTGGTCTGGAGTATTGGATAATGTGAGAAGACACGCCAGGGTTTAAGCTGGCTCAAAAAATGCTGTAGCAAAAATGCTAAATTGGGGAAGAAAGTTGTAGCAAAATGCTAAAGAAAGTTAGCGGCTTTTGTCACTTAAAAATTGTAATATCAAATTAATTGTTCGCTCCAACAATGCCTTGGACAGCAATGGAAAACTAATTAGCTTGGAAGATACTAACATATTTAAAAGAAAACTGTGTTGGGCAGTGTAAGTATCATGATATACAGCTCTTAACAGGATAAGGATTTTTTTTTTTTTTTCTAAAATCATGATTAAATAAGCATAAAATCCAAATCTGAAATTTGATTTTGTGAGTTACCATTGTCTTTGCATGAATGATTTGATTAATGACCAGTATGAATTGAATAAGTAAAATGCCAATACTGTTACTATTAATAAACATTTTATTTGTGTCAAGAGATGTACCGAAAACCCGGGTTACGACATTATAAGCTGCTTTCGCGATTGAACTTACTGTGTACCCCATCTACCCGTATTTTAGGTTGAAATTTATTAAAAAAAGACTATTATTTATATAAAAAAAGGTATAAAAGTGTAAATAAATAAAAAAAAACCCAGTCTTTGAGCATCAATAACCCTTCTCAATCCAAGTATTTCTAAAACCAGTTAAATTTAAATTTTTATTAATAGTAACAGCATATTCCTCAAACCAACTATCATTTTAATTACAATATAATAAAATATTACCATTTCAGCCTTCTAAATATTTATTTTTTAATATCAAACGAAGACAAAGTACACATATGGTTCATATCGCGAATCGGCAAAAAAAAAATATGCTATGAAAATAATATTAGTCCTACAATTATTGTAGTGTGAGTATATGTGCATTTCACACATTAATTTACAGGTACTTGCAAAGGTCAAAAAAAAAAAAAAAAAGCTTGTGGTGAAAAACATTCCTCTGCGTTCGCTCTTCCTCACTTCTTATAGAAGAGGGGGTGGGCAAAATACGGAAGGAACGGCTACTTCACCGGATGTGTGATTTTGAATGTGCTTCCTCGTTGTTTTGCTCTGGGACCTCCCTCCTCCCGCTCTACCTCTTCCATGTCATTTCTGCCGATCGCGGGCAAGAACTTATTTCGCAATCGGTTCTTCAGCTTTCATGGAATTCATGCTATTTTTGCAGAAGACAGAACTGTCTGTTTTGAATCGTTAACATAGCAGTGTTAAATGTTTTTCAAATAGGGAATTTCGTAATTGCTAACACTCAAGATTAATTACAATACATAAAAATAAATATTTAAAAAAAATAGCGTTAACTTTTTCAGTACTGCCGGAAAAGAGAATGAAAAAAAAAAAAATGACCTCCTACCCCTTGCGATTGTTAATTATACTCGACAACCGTTTCTGGTACGTCCTCCTCGTAATCCATCCCCCTCTAGCTTGTAAAATATGTGATGACAAACCACGTGGTGAAACTTTACTTGCCTGACAGACTATTGAGTGTGTTTACATTTTCTGGGGATCGAGGCCGCCGGAATTCTTTGTTTATTTTTATTTTCTTATTTTGGTCTTGTGTGTTTCTGCTTCCAGTATCTTAAGGTGAAGAGCGCGCGCCCTTAGCAGTTGTTTACAAGCAACTATTTCCTGAGGTTTTTTCTCCAGCTGGGAAGCCGTGGTTTCGGCAACAACTGAAATTAAAAACATTTTTTTTCTTCTGTAGTTACGCATACGCGTTTGTCTCTGTCATGCACGATGAAAAGTCGACACATATTATTGTTTTGATGTTTCGATCAACCTAAATTGATTGATGTTTTAATCGCCCTAAATGTTTGATGTTTCAATCGAACTCCTTCCGCGTAGGAAATTTTTCGATTAGTTAGCAGCCATGCGCAAAAACAAATATATGAAAATAATTGAAAATTGGGAATTTGCACTTAATTTATCACTTGCTAGGACGTAGCTTTTTCTTGCTGCAATGCACAGTTCGCAGTTTAAATATGGTATTTTATCTCTCCAGTTAACTTGCACCCATTTGTAAAGGGAGCACCATTTTCGCACAAGTTGCTCGGAAGGTATATTAGATTGAGTAGCAGTTTTACTTTTTTTTAAAGTTTTAAACTCACATTCTTTTTCAGTTGTTTTATCGGCACTGTCTTCGCAATCTTTGCGTTTCTTAATAATGAATTTATCCATTGTAATGCGGCACATTGTATGATGGACGGCACCTTGAGTGGCAAGAGCAACCCCTAGCTTGCACTTATCTTTCCTAATATGTGTTCCTTCTCTATAGAAGTTTGAAAGGTCACTCCGGTCACGAATGCAGAGGTTGTTTATGGCCTTGGGGGTGGGAATGAAGCTGTAGACATCGCAGTTGACTTGAATGGGGCAAGGGGTCTAATCCCTCTAGCCTCTATCTTACCCTGGCAGCCTACCCCACCCTTTATGGAGCGCTCTAGAGTGTATGTAGGGGGTGGGGAGTGATTCCAAAGGTGCTGTAGGGACACAGTAGGAACCTATTATTCCTTAAGGATTAAGAAAATAACATTGGCGGAGTACAAATCGCTGCCAGAATTTTGGAAACTTTAGTTTTCACAAAAATAGAATAGCAGGAGTAGAATCCGCTGATGGGTTAATATTTAAACGGCGGGCGCAATTTTGCGACAGGCACTCATTTTTTTCTCGCATTTTAGATTAACTCATCGCATTTCGCGAAAATAGCGACCGCAGCTTAAACCCTGGGACAGGCTGGTATAGGAGTGATTTTAAGTGAAAAAATGAACAACAACTTGATTCACTATAGTTCTGTAAGTGAGAATTCCAGAGATGCCAAGTACTACGGATCCTCCGTAGTTTCTACGGATATCATGTTCAAACTATGGACTTACGGAGAAGGTGTGAAAAACTATGGATTTTTCCAAAAATCTCGGATATTTCCGGAAAACTTTTTTTTTTTTTTTTTTAAATTATTTGAAAAAAAAAAAAAAAAAAGTCAAGGATAGTCAAATGTAGTGATTCTTGTGGTAACGCCACGAAGCCGTCACACAGCAAGCATGTTTGGCTGGCCGACAAGCAAGCGGAAATGTTGCAGCAGAGATCGTTCTGTAGATCACGTGACTTTGTACCTGGCTTGCCATGGGATGGCGTTCGTAATGCACGACGTCTGTTAACTTCGGGAAAACCTTAACCGCGTCCTGAACTAACGTAAGTTTTTTTTTTTTTTTTAAGTAAAGGATTTTAGGAAGGGAGTGTCTGACCTCAGGTCTTAAACAACCCTTTGAAATAGGAAGCTAGGAGATTTGGGCTAGAGTTCCTGATAGGAAAGTGACACGGAAATGAGGTAGAAAGGGGGAGGAAGACGCCCTTATTTATTACCGGGGGTCATACCTTACCCGGGGTTCGACGGCTGAACGTGCCCATCTGGTGCACGGTGGATATTTAGTGATCGAGCGTTCGTACCTGCTGGGATTGAACCTGAGGTCCTTTCCATGGCAGTCACGAACGCTGCCCGCTAGGCAACCCACGGCCCAGTAACGTAAGTTGTCAGAGGACGGAGGTAGACTAGAGTCAATTCCACGTTTTCTGTTCTTGTTGTTAAGTTGATTAGTTGTGTTGTGACGTGAATTGCTGTAGTTATGAAGTGTGCTTCAGTGGCTTCCAGTTCCAGTGGTGTGAAAAAATAACAAATTTGCAGCAGTACAAGGAATGTTATTCGTTGGAATTTCCACATTTACAGCCGTCGCGTGTTCCCGTGAATCATGTTTTTTTTTTGCTGAAATGTAATTTAAATAGTAATATTTATTGCTATTGCATATTGGTTTCACCAAAATAAGGGGCAGGACATCAGGAAAAAAAAAAATACTGCTCTGAGCAAATAGTCATCAGATCGAAGGAAACAATTGTGAATCAAAGAAATCCTTAATGTTTGTTTTTTCCGGCAGAGCACATAACTAAGGTACCAGGATGTGTGGACGCTGTTTTTGCCTGTTTTATGTTACCTCCACGGGAGTTTTTTCTTCCAGCGCAGTATGTTCTGCCCAGAGCAAGAGAAAATCTCTCCATGTGTCTTTGGCAACTAGCCAAAGAAAACGTCTAGCAGCAGCAGCTGCTGTGGTGAAATGTTTTTTAGCTGCTGGGTGTGTGCGCCAGTTGTGACCTATTTTCCTACGATCCTCGCTGTCGGCAGAGAGCTTAATTGTTTACGTTACTTTGACAGATTTGCGAAGTGCAGTTCTTTTTTTTTTTTTTTCTCTTGTAAATATGTTCTGCTAAACAAAGGGATGTTTTATTTTATCTTGTCAGATTCACAAGAACTTTCTTTCTTCCTTAATAGTTTGTTTTAAAGATTGTTTTCCCCAGATAATTCTTTGTTGGGAATCTTTTAATTTCAGTTTTAATTTTTTTTTTTTTTTTTTGATATATTTGCTTTCATTACTTACTTGTATTTTAAGTTGTGACATTTTACTTCCCCACGTCTTAGCAGAAAACTTCTATTGTGTTAATGAAACGTTGCATGGATTTTTATTGTAATTTATTTTATTTGCATTGCCTTTTTATTTTATCCTTTTTTTTTTTCCAGAATTGATTTATTTATGCAATTTAAAATACTTTTTTATTAGTTTTTTTGTATTATAAGCATTTAATGCTAATTTTCTATTTATCCACATAATAAAGCTATGAAACCTTTCAAAGTTAATTGTTCTGTCTTTGCTCCCATTGTGTTTGTCGTGTACGAATTTACTTGCAATAGCGTCGGGTAAATGGCCACCTGTCTCTACTAATATTCTTGGATCTAAAAAGCAAAACAGTTGTCAAAAATTCAAGAAGAGTTATTCGCAAGAATTTCTGTTTCTAAAATCGTCTCGGGTATCCGAAAACCATGGGTTTTGTTTCTTGTGTGCTGTTGATTTTTCAGTCGCACACGGCAGGAAAACGATTGTGGTCGGCTATTTCACTCTAAAAAACAGGAGGAATAACCATAAGTGTGTGGCATCACACACTTATGACATAACATATTTATTAAAAGGTAGAGTTGAAATGGTATGTATTTTTTGTGTATTTACTCAGCCCCCCCCCTCATTTTAAGGGGACTTAAATATGTTGCAAAATTTATCCAAGTATTGTCCCCGATCGAGATTAACATGTTGCTAAAAATGCAGCAGAGTATTCTGAGAAATATGCATGCTACCCTGCAAATTTTAATGTGGGAACTTGACTTTACTATGGAAGAACTACAGGTGCCACGCATATGGACTACTGATGACTTCTTTCAGATGTTGGCATCTCTGGAATTCTCTGGATTCGTTTGAAAGTGAAATTTCAGAGAATCGTAATTGTTGTAGTGTATGCTGCTTGCGATTCTGAACCCTCTGATAGGAAGGAAGATTTCTGGAATGAGCTAAAAGCTGTTTTGAGCCAGTTTGGTGCTAAAGAAAAAGTTATAATAGCAGGGGATTTCAATGCTAGAGTAGGTGTGCAGAATGCAATTTCTGACAATGTTCTGGGTAAGTTTAATCATCCTTGTGTGAATAGTAATGAGTTAAGTGAAAGCTGGGGTGAATACTTGCGTGAGTTATTAGATCAGGAAAGCAAAGATGATTCTGAGACAGATGCAGATGATGTCACAGTGAGGGATGGAAGCACAGTAGGGATCTCAAGAGAAGAAGTGTGTAAAGATCTAAAATCTCTTCAGAATGGTAAGGCTCCGGGAGTTGATGGCATAACTGCCGAGATGTTGAAATACGGTGGTGACTCTGTAATTGACTGGTTAACTGAAATTTGCCAGTTGTGCTGGGAGTTAGGAATGGTCCCTCGGGATTGGAAGGATGCTATTATTGTTCCCTTGTATAAGGGAAAAGGTGATCAGACTGACTGCAAGAACTATCGTGGTATTAGCCTACTAAGTGTGCCAGGGAAAGTGTTTGGTAAGGTTGTTATTGAAAAAGTATGGGGTCTTACATCGGAGCAAGTGTGGGATGTTCAGAGTGGTTTTATGCCTGGTAAAGGCTGCACTAACCAGATTTTTACATTACGCACAATAATTGAAAAGTATGTGGCTGTTGGTAAGAAAGTTTTTGCTGCCTTCATAGATTTAGAGAAAGCTAACGACCGAGTAAACAGGACACTTTTGTGGAAGGTATTGAATGAATATGGTGTTACTGAGAATCTACTTAATAGTGTAAAAGCCATGTATGCTGGTAGTAGAGTTTGTGTACGAGTGAATGGTGTTTTATCAAAATGATTTTCTATTGGTGCAGCAGTTAGACAAGGTTGTGTAATGTCAACATGGCTGTTTAATATATTTGTGGACGCGTTCATGCGTGATGCCAAAATAGATGATAGTGGTTTATGTCTTGGTGATATCCGTGTGTGCAGATTGCTGTATGCTGATGACACTGTCCTGTTGGCAGAGAGCAAAAGGGATTTGCAGAGTATGTTGTCTCGGATGTACGAAGTTTGCACGAAATTCAAACTGAGTATAAATAAGGGAAAAACCAAAGTTATGGTTTTTGAGAGAGAAACTGGTAGCACTGAATGTAATGTAAGTCTAAATGGCACTGTGATTGACCAGGTGAGTGAGTTTGTGTATTTAGGAAGCATGTTTGACAGAGAGAATAAATTGGATGGTGAAATTAGTAGGCGAGTGAATTCTTCATTGAAAGTCATAGCTGTTCTGGGAGGTTTTCACAAGAATGATGGGTTCTCTAGAGAGTCCCGCATGGCTGTGTATGAAAGTGTAATTGTCCCTACGCTGATGTATGGCAGTGAAACCTGGGTACTGCAGAAGAAACATAGGAGTCGTTTGTGTGCTGGAGAAATGCGTTACTTAGGGGGGGGGGCAAGACACGATCTGATTGTGTGAGGAATGAAGATGTGTTGCAGTTGTGTGATGTGAAGCAAAATGTTGTTAGCAAGGGGAGGCCAATATGCTTCGGTGGTTTGGCCATGTTGAAAGAATGAGTGATGAGATGCTTACTAAGAAAATCTTTTTAGTCCAAGTGGCAGTAAGGAAAGGCAGAGGAAGGCCAAGGAAGACATGGGTGAATCAGATTCAGGAGTGTCTGCATGAGAAAAAGATTATGAGTATGAAGTATAAAAGATCTTGTGTACGGCGTGTAATGGATATCAGTGAAGCCCGAGTTGTATGTCAAGATCGCTGTAAATGGAGAAGTTTGATACAACAATAGTAAGTAAAAATATCTGGTAGTTTGTATTTCTTTTTGGAGCTAACCTCTGAATCTCAGAGAACAGCTTAGTGATCTGTATGTATGTATGTATGTAAAAATTGTATATTCATAATTCAAGAATCATGTACCACTGTAAGAATTTGTGTCTGATGCCATTAATGTTGCTATTTATATTCTCTTTTTGT